>OW386287.2:104962830-106162830 GCA_936432065.2 Rutpela maculata | reverse complement strand
TGATTTTTTTTATTTTCCCCGCATATATTGGTACTGCAGGTGGCTTTGCATTTGTAGGAGGCGAATGCTTTTCTGGTCATAAGTAGATCCTAATTGGTTCCATACTTAAGTAAAATTTGATTCAAATCGGAAAAAAATAAAAAGTTATTGGGCTGTTACCATTTCAAGTGAAACACACTGTATAAAAGCCAGTGATAAAAAAAGAATTGAATTAAAAATTTTTCAATACTTAAATGACTTTGACACCCAACTTGCTTCTCAGTAAAAACAATTTTTATCGGTTTAATACATGCCTTGCATCATCAGCTGTAGAAAGACCACCCTTTTCATTTACTGAAATTATAAATGGTCCTAGAAGAAATGCATTAACTAATGGAAATTTCGAAAATTTGGTGCTATTGAAAGCTAATGGAAATAGATAGATCTCAATTTTATTATTTGTACTTGTACTTACCTAAAATTATTACAATGCTTTATATACAGTATCGGAAAGTCCTGGCTTAAGTGTTGCATAGTTTCAACGACTTAACCGACCGCCCACAATAAAGGGGTCTACCAGAGCTCTAGCATAGGGGCAAATAGTGACACGAATCATCAAGCATCAAGGCGGAAACAAATTGAAATTCCACAGACAGGCTGCCCACGCACATGTGGTGGGGAAAGCAGGTGGCACGATTGTAGGATGTGTTATATGATAAAAAAGAATAGAATAGTTGCTTTACTCTCGCTTGCTCTTATTGCCCATACCCAAGGGAACATTTTCCGATAGTGTATAAGTTGATTTTCTTTATTACTTTCCTGACATTTGAAGGGAAATCGACCGCAGCAATATTTTTTTTATTGGTTTTTATATTTATATAATAATAAATTATTTTTTCTATTGTTTTTGAATGATGCTGAGTTAAAGAAAGCTGTTAATAAATATTAATAATAACAAATTATTAAGAGAAAAATTTAATAAATAAAATTTTTTATGGGTATTGGAAGAACTGTGGAGCATTTGAAATATGTTAAAGTACTTGAAATACTTGAGTATTTGAAATACTTTAGAGTAATTGAACTACTTTGAGATTTGAAGTACCTAGTGAAGTACTTCAAATAATCTGAAATATTTGAAATACGGTACTTGCGATTTACTTGAAGTACTTTCGACAAGTATTTGGTATTTGAATTACTTTGCTTCAGGTCATAGTACTTGGGAATTGGAGCAGCAAGTACTTCGTCAGGTACTTGGTATTTGGTACTTCAAGTACTTTCATTGGGTACTTTCAACAGCTCTGATTATAGTAAAGATTACAATTTATTGTGTTAACTGGAACCAACCCCTAAGTGTGTACCTTATTTCCCACGTTCCCTTTATTTTTTGAAAAAAATTGTAGAGGCGTTTTTGGTAGAGCATTTTATAAAGAAAAATTGTATATAGGTATTTTTATCAAAAAGTGCACCGTCAGCCTGCCCCTAACCCCCCCCCCCCCCCATAGTGATCCATGGCAGATTAAGGTCAACAACTTCTTAAAGAGCAAGCTGAGGGGCGACCATATGTGGAAGCACTCAGCTAATTCAACTATGTTGCAGCTGGCAAATAAAGCCGATTGGGCGGCTATGAACGAGTATCTTGAGGTGGGGAAAATAGATTACCACACCTACACCCCGAAGGACAAGAAATCCCACGTCTTCGTCCTCCGGGGCACCTATCACGAGGTGGATGTGAAAGATCTAAAGGATGAGCTAGAAAACTTTCACAAGGTAACGGTGAAGGAAATCCACAACATGAGGGGCACCAGAAACCCCCTGTACATGGTGGTTACCACAAACGAGGTGACGCTGAGGGAGATGCAGGCCCAGGTCCACTGCTTGGACCACACCTCAGTCAGATGGGAGCGACAAGTCAATAACAAACGCATTATACAATGTCACAGATGCCAACAGTGGGGGCACGCGACGTCTAATTGTCACGCGAGCCCTCACTGCGTGAAATGCGCGGGACCCCATCTGACGAAGGTGTGCACCAAGCCGCGGGATGAACCGGCGGTGTGCTTCAACTGTGGCGGGAGCCACACGGCCAACAGCGTCGCCTGCACCGTGTACAGGAGGAAGCTGGAAGCCATGGACGTAAGATCAACAAGAGTACCTCCCCACCTCAGATGACGTACGTGGCGGCACCACTGCCCACAGTCAACGCCTGGACGCAGAGGAGGGCACAGTCGTCCCAGCCCCTGCCCCTGCTCCATCTAGAACCCCAGAAAGTTAGGCCTGCCACGCAACCTCCCCAACAGCAGCAGCACCAGCAACAACAACTGGCGAGACCGTCCCCTCCGCCGCAAACGGACCGAAGGAGCTCACCATCCACAAACCCTTCCGGATCCGGGATGGACAAACTCCGTCGGCTCCGGGACTCGACGGAGAGGATGGCCTCGTTGGTCAATATCGATCAGTTACTGGTACGGATGGACGAACTTAACGATCAACTCGAGGGCTGCTCCTGCGCCTTCGATAAATTCCAGGTGGTAACGGCCTTCTTCCGGGATCTGCCTACTGATGCCTTTTAGACTAAAGATCTCTTCGTGGAACGCCAAAAACAAAACAAAATTCCCTTTTTAATCAATTACTTGACGAGGCATAAAATCGACATTATGCTTCTGAATGAGACAAAACTCGACAGACGGGACAAGCTACGCGTCCGAGGTTACACGACCATTAGAAAAAATAGGGCAGACATTAACAGAGGGGGCGGTGTAGCCATACTCATAAAGTCAGATATTGCTCACACGCATCGTTGTCTACGGAACACTTCCGTGGAGAACGTGTGTGTGACGCTGGAAGGCGGCATGAGTATCGTCGCCGCGTATAACCGGCCGTCGAACGGGTTCACGGCGGGTTGTCTTGAGAATTTACTGAACGCGAGCCCACGCTGCTTGCTTATAGGCGACCTTAACGCTCGGCATAACGCATGGAACTGCCATCGCAACAACGCCAACGGCAACACTTTGTACGATTACGTGAGTAATCGTAATGTCGTGCTGCAGTATCCGGACAATCCCACACATTTGCCGGAAAATAATAAAGGTGTGAGAAACTCCACGCCACCAGTGGCGCTGGAGGAGCTCGCTTTAGACCACAATCCAATTCTGTTGGAGTTGGATAACATGTCGAGGGAAGACATTACACGAAAAGTCACCTCTTATAGGGACGCCGATTGGCGTCTCTACAAGGCACATATAAATACACACTTGACACTTGCAAACAATATCACCACACCCGCCGAACTGGAAAATGCGGTGAGGGAGTTCACAAGGATAGTGCAGGACGCCAAGCAGAGTGTTGCAACTACGATTACCACAAATCCCTACAAAGACCGACTCGACGCGGCGGTCATACAAGACATCCATGAAAAGAATCGACTGAGATGGCTTTGACAGCGAAATCGTGATGTCGACGCTAGGGCCGAGATGGGCAGACTGCAACGGCGTATCAGGACCGCCATCAACACCGCCAAAAACCGGAAATGGCCGGATAAGCTGGAAGCGCTCAATCCTCAAGACAACTCGCTGTGGAAGCTGTCGAGAGCCATGAGAAATTGTTGGATGTTGGAATTAGCTTCTATGTTGATAGTGGAGCCTTGTGGCCAACAATGTGTGCATTGTAGTTAATTGTTTTAATTTATTAAATTCTGACATATATAATAATTTATCAATAAATGTGTCTACGTCATACATAATCTTTTAAGAGTCGAATAAACAAATACTTTATTAATATAAACCAAGTTTTCTATCAGGTTACGGGTCCAGGAGGTAGCATATATTATTATCATAATTAGCAGATAGTTTCATAAAGTAAATTTGTAAAGAAGGTGGATATAAACGACGATAGCAGCGCAGAGTTAAAAATACAAAGGTAGAGATGCAATCCGCAAATACAGCAGTTCCAGCATCGTTCGAAAAGCTAGATGGTAGCTCGAATTACATTGACTGGAAATACGGTATGGAAATACATTTGATTAATTGCGATTTGTGGGATTATGTCAATGGCACAAAGAAAGATGTCAAGTTAGAATCGCGTGCTCTGGCGGCCATTGTGTCTGGCGTCAAGACGCACATTTATACGGAAATTCGTGACTTAAAAAATGGTAAAGAAGTTTGGGATCGTCTTGAAAAGGTATACGAATCAAAAGGCTTTTCAAGAGTAGCCGCATTAATTGAACAATTGGTGATGATCCGTTATAGCGACTGCAGAGATATGACGGAGTATTTAAACAAGAAGATACAGCTAGCTCAACAGCTTAAGGCAATAGATAACGAAATCAAAGATGGCGTGTTAGCTGCTCTTATATTTGTTAGCCTTCCAGATCACTTTAAACCATTAATTATGGCCCTCGAAAATTGCGGCGCAGTTTTAACAACAGATCTTGTTAAGGAACGTCTTCAAGCAGAAGCGTCAAGATTTGATAACGTTGGTAAGGAATCTGCATTATATGTGAAGCAACAATTTCAAAACAAGAAAAGATTTAAGTTCCGTGGAAAATGTTTCAATTGCAATAAGATTGGTCACCTGTCCAAAGATTGCCGTAATGTAAAGAAGGTTGTAAAAGAGAAGCAAAATGAGAAGGCTAAAATAGGTCTTATATTGCAAGTGCATACTACCACGGCTCTTGGAGTTGGAAAATTTAATATTGACGATTGGTACGTAGATTCTGGTGCAACGGTTCATCTTACGGGACCAAGGGACTGGTTGACAAACGTCAAATCTTTAAACAGTGGTGGAAAAGTTGTCACTGCATCTGGAGATCAATTTAAGATCACTGCCATTGGTGATACGATGATATTGCTTGAAGTAAACGGCAGATTCGTTGAAACACCGATACGGTATGTAAGATGTAAGATATGCCGAAGGTCTCAAGTTTAACCTCATTTCCTGTAAGCAGTTAGGAAAGACACTACGACAATTGTAGATGATGAAACATGCAAAATTATTGTTCGTGATACTGGAACAGTAATCGCTGTAGCTACATCTTCAGGTGAAGATTTGTACAAGCTCAAACGAGGACATGAATCAACTGTGTTGACTTGCTATTCTATGTCAATAAATAATGACTATAATATATGGCACCGTCGACTTGGACACTTGAGTATAGGTGGCATGAAGAGGCTGCGAGATGGAATAGCGGAAGGTGTCATTTTTAAGGACCAGGTGAATGGTAATGTTTGCAAGGGATGTACAAGTGGAAAACAGAAAACAGAAAAAGAAAACAGCATAGAAATCAATTTCCAAAGGGAAGAGCACAGCGGGCCAAATGTAAGCTAGACTTAATTCATTCTGATCTATGTGGACCCATGCAAGAAAAGTAAAACAGTGGAAAACGTTATATACTTATATTGACTGATGATTTGACTCGAAAAACTTTTGTCTATTTTCTAGCCCACAAAACAGAAGTTCTTGAGAAATTTAAGGAATTCAAGGCGCGTGTTGAAAACGAGACATCGTGTAAAATTCGAGCACTTCGTAGTGATAATGGCAAGGAGTACATTAATAAACAGTTCGAAGAATTCTTGAAGGAGTATGGGATTCAACATCAAACGACAGTGCAGTACACACCCGAACAAAATGGTGTGGTTGAACGTATCAACCGAACTTTGGTTGAAAAGGCACGATCGTTGTTGTATGAAGCAAATTTGCCAAAGAAATTTTGGGCCGAGGCAACAAATACAGCTTGTTATTTGAAGAATTTGAGCCCAACGGTTGCTGTCAATAGCAAGACACCAGAAGAAGCCTGGTGCGGCATAAAACCGAACTTAAGCCAGTTGAAAGTTTTCGGTTGCACTGCTCATGTACATGTCCCGAAAGAAAAATGCAAAAAATGGGACTCCAAATCCAAAGAGTATCTATTTGTCGGATATTGCACAGACTCAAAAGGTTACAGAGTTATTGACATGAAGACAAATGAAGTAAAGAAATCGCGAGACGTGATATTTGATGAAAAGAAAATGATGGTGGCCCGTGAAGACGGAGAAATTCATATTGAGCCATTTTATGT
The DNA here is from genome assembly GCA_936432065.2 of Rutpela maculata. Classification (NCBI taxonomy): domain Eukaryota; kingdom Metazoa; phylum Arthropoda; class Insecta; order Coleoptera; family Cerambycidae; genus Rutpela; species Rutpela maculata. The sequence goes on along the minus strand of OW386287.2, from coordinate 106,156,799 downwards.
TTATTCAGATGATAACATTCAGGAAATTATGTTCGAAACTCAAAATATGCAAGATAACATCGAACAAGAAGCGGAAAGAGAAAATGCTGAGACTCCAGCTGAATATAACGTAGTTCAAGATGATGAAGTCAACCTAAATTACATCTTAATTGATAATCAAGATAATCAATATCAAGAAGATGACGTTTTACATTTAGCTGGGCAGGAAACAGCAGGTAGGGCACATCTACAACGCAATTATGGATTTCCGAGGCGATTTGACGACTACGTCATGTCCGCTGCACTAGAAATTGAATCTGATGGAGATCCAAGAAGTGTTGAAGATGCTCTTTCTCGTAGCGATGCTGAAATGTGGATACAAGCAATGAATGAAGAATACGATTCCCTCATTAAAAAGAACACATGGGAGATAGCTGATCTACCAAAGGACAGAAAAGCAATTTCATGTAAATGGGTTTTACGAAGAAAAAGGAATGGAGCCGGAGAAGTAGTCCGTTACAAAGCACGTCTAGTTATACGAGGATGTATGCAAATAAGTGGAATAGATTTTGAAGAAACCTTCGCACCTGTTGTACGCGGCACGACACTTCGTTTTCTAATTGCATTAGCTACACTTAATGATTGGAATATCGATCAGATGGATGCGGTAGCTGCTTTCTTGCAGCCTGAGCTAAATGAAGATATTTATATGGTTCAGCCAAAATTGTTCAAAAAAGGTGAACGTGGTAAAAATAATAAGCAGAAGGTTTGTAAGCTAAAAAAGGCTATTTACGGACTTAAGCAATCTGGTTATCTATGGAATGAAAAGTTGGACAAAGAACTTCGTGATCTTGGATTAATTCAAGCAAAATTCGACGTATGCGTTTATTACTATTTCAAAGAACGAAAGGTAATTATCATTGCAGTATATGTCGATGATTTTTTGATATTCACAAATGACGAAGAATCAAAAGTTTGGATAAAGAATGAACTGACTAAAAGATTTGATATGAAGGATCTTGGCGAAGTGCAGTAATGCTTAGGAATTCGAGTAAAAAGAAACCGGACAACAGGCCAAATATCATTAGATCAAACAGCTTACATTGAAGCAGTTCTGAGACGGTTTAACATGAGCGATGGAAAACCTGTTTCTACGCTCTTGGAGTGTGGTAAAAAAATTGAGCCGGATTTTGGCACCAATTAATGATGCAGAAAGAGAACTGATGAGAGATGTACCTTATCAGATGGCCATAGGTAGTCTACTATATGCAGCGCAAACAACACGACCAGATATATCATTTGCAGTGGAGGTCTTGAGCAAGTTCAATAATAATCCTGGCAAAGAACATTGGACTGCGGTCACGCGAGTTATGCGATACCTCAAGGATACCCTAAATGGTAGAATAGTATTTGATAGTAAGGGAAATAATCAAATTTCAGGCTACGCTGATGCAGACTACGCAGACGATTGTGACGACAGAGTATCAGTCAGTGGTTACACCTCCAAATTGGCTGATGGTATTATCAGTTGGTCAAACAAGAAACAACAAATAGTTGCACGTTCAACCACCAAAGCAGAATATATGGCACTTGCTCATGCTACTCAAGAGGCTTTGTGGTTTCGGATGATAACTGCAGAGTTGCAGATAACAAATGCACAAGCCGCCATAAGAATTGGATGCGACAATCAAAGTGCTCTGGACTTGTCAAAGAACTCATTGCATCATGCGCGAACAAAGCATATTGATGTGCAGTATCACTTTCTTCGTGATGCAGAAAAGAAGAAAAAAGTAGAATTCTTTAAGGTAGTATCAGAGGTGATGGTCGCTGATTCATTGACAAAACCAGTTAACCGTCGAAAACACGAATGGTGTAGATCAGCCATGGGGATACGTGTGAACTAAGCCAGCAGTAGCACCATATCAAGTGGGGGTGTTGGATGTTGGAATTAGCTTCTATGTTGATAGTGGAGCCTTGTGGCCAACAATGTGTGCATTGTAGTTAATTGTTGTAATTTATTAAATTCTGACATATATAATAATTTATCAGTAAATGTGTCTATGTCATACATAATCTTTTAAGAGTCGAATAAACAAATACTTTATTAATATAAACCAAGTTTTCTATCAGAAATACGCTGGAGGCCATACCCGCGCTGACTAACGCCAACTGACGGACGGCTATGACAGACGCCCAGAAAGCGGAAGACTTAGCGAACCATTCTGCGAACATACATAACGCACGAATACCGAACAATCCGGGACACGACCGCATCGAAAACGATGTTAGCGAACTAATTAGTCATGACATCCAATTGACGAGACGAGAATTTTCAAAAGTCATGACCAAGCCCTCGGAAGTTGCGGGCATTGTCCAGACTTTACCCAATGACAAGGCCCCGGGGGCAGACTGTATCGAATACAGCTGCTCAAATATCTTCCGCGGAAAGGCATTGTACAACTGACGTACATTGTCAACGCGATCCTGCGGTTACAACACTGGCCCAGCCAGTGGAAGTGCGCCGTGGTCGTGCCGATCCTGAAACCGACCAAGGACGCCAAACTCGCCGGCAGCTATCGACCGATCTCGTTGCTGTCGGCGATCTCCAAGTTGGTGGAGAAGGTCATCCTGGTCAGACTAGACGCTGCCCAGGATGAACTCCACATCGACGATGAATGTCAGTTTTGTTTCAGGAAAGGCAGGAGCACTGTGCACCAGGTCGTCAGGATCGTGAATGACGTCAAAGTGCAGTGCAACCGCGGAAAAAGCACCGTCATGGTGTTGCTCGATATTGAGAAAGCTTTCAATACAGTATGGATCCCGGGCTTACTCCACAAACTCAACTCATTGAACTTCCCTAAGTATATCACAAAACTAATTCACTCTTTCCTGACAGACAGATCACTGCAGGTCAGGGTGAATAATAAACTTTCAACTCGGCGGGACATTCACGCGGGTGTCCCCCAGGGCTCGTGCCTGTCACCCAAGTTATACAACTTATACGTCTCCGACTTTCCGAAGTTTCCGAATACGAACATTGCCAAGTACGCCGACGACACGGCCATGTACGCGCATTCGCACAATGCACAAGCGGCGAACATGCTGCTAAAGGTGCACATGGCTCATGCCATGGCGTATTACGAAGTGGAAGATTCGGATCAACGCCGAAAAGTCGGAGGCCATACTCTTCACGCGCCGGTTCACAGAGAACCGCATTTTAACACCAATTTCAATCGGGGGTCGCCAAATTCCAATCAAAAGATGCGTGAAATATTTGGGGGTGAACTTGGACAGAAGACTGACATTCAACACTCACGTTAACGAGACTATACGAAAGGTCTACTCCATGTCCAGGAGTCTATATCCGCTCCTGGCGCGGGGTAGCGGACTAAACAGGACTAATAAAAAATTGTTGTATACAATGGTGATCAGGCCGCGGCGCCGGTGTGGTGCAGCATCCCGGTCACGACAATGCGGAAATTTAGAGTTTTAGAATATAAATTTATGCGCCTCATTTCAAACTCCGGTAGGTACACCTCCCTCAGAGATCTCTACGTACGTTGCCACGACATAACCCCATTAGCAAATTTCGTCCAGAATATATCGCAAAAATTCTATCAATTCAAACTGGGCGATAGTCCGCCAACCCGCGACATTACACGAATCAGACAGTATAATGCCATACTTTTCAACTTGAAACACCCATTACCATACCAGGCGTTGCCTATCTTTCGACAACTTTCTTAGCCCCACTTTCCTAAACCACAATTTCCCTTTCACCACCTTTTACTTTTCACCACCTTTTACCTTCAAATTCCTTTCTATTCTCTCTATTCGTCTCATTTTTGTTAATTATGTTAATTTTTGTTCTTTTGTCCTTTTTGTCTCTTTTCTAAATCCCCTCTCGACCAATAACTTCTTGCAAACCGAAACCGTTTAAATCATAACTTCCCTTCCACCCCACCTTTCCGAAGGCAGACAGACCATCGGATGAATGTCGTCATTGGTTCGAACGGGTTTTTTCGTTGAGTTTTTCCCCGTACCAGCAACCCGATCTTTAAAAAAAAAAAACAGTGCGCGTGTGCGCACCCTAATAAGAACACAGTTTTAACTTTAAGTAGTCTTAAGTATTTTAAAACTTTTTCATGGTTATATTTACAAATTGTTAGGTTTAAGTTTTTATATTTTAAACAGGAGACCAGACCCGCTTCATCCGACTGCATATTCAGCACGACGCTACGCTACGTGGCTGTGCGGTCGGTTCTGAACCGAGATCTGACCCAGGCGCATTATTGTAATCCCTAATACTAATAAATTTGTTTTGATTGATTGATTGATTGGAAATAATCTAGAAAACTTAAAAATGAGGTGGAAACGACGTCCTAGGAGATGAAGCACACTATTTAGGTGGGGGAACTTTCCGGTTTATTAATTCTTATGCTATCCTTAATATTTCTACCAATTTTCAAAACTTTATGAATTTTGTCCGAGATAAATCGTTTATCGTTATATTACTGAACTACTGAACTGAACTGCGTTTTACCTTTTTTAATATGTTTATTTATTAAGGAAAGGAAATTCCTAATTTTCTTTTTGCTTTATTTATATTAATGTCCTGTAATGATGAAATATCACTTAGGATTTTAAACTGAAACCAGATTTGTATAATGGATGATACACAATTTTAATTTATAAATGCAAGGTACATTTTGTCAAATGCAAAATATAGTCAAAATTCCATCTTTCGCCTTGTGGAGGTAGTTTACCCCCACCCCACTTTGACTGCTCCAAAGTACGTTATAATGAAGTCCCTGACCCGAACAATTAATACGTCAAAAAGACGCCATAACATAACTACAAAATGACGTCGTCAAATCACGTCGAGTCCATGCAACATATTGTCGTCTTTTCTTCCTCATATTCACGTAATTCTTTGGTGAATTACGACGTTATCCTAAATAATATCACGTAAAAATTATGTCACTCTGCTAGCTGGCAGATAGGTAATTAATAAATCGAATAAACTGAAAAATACGCAACCGACAAGGAACACCTTAATAGTGTTCAAAATATGAGTAAAAAGTCACTGTGTAGAACATATATATTAAACATAATTTTAATGTATATCCATGAATTGTCCGATTAAAAAAGAAATTTTCACTTAAGTTTAAAAATTGCTCTCAAATTAGAGAAACTATATCACGAAAAAACCAGATGCTGTAAAGGTCAACGAATTTCTTAGGTAGCTCGATTCATACGTACACTTGTATGTACATCAGTTTATATTATCCTGCTGTTATTTTGTTCGAAATGTCGTCAGATATTGTAGGCGGGTAGTCGCTAGGTATACTAGGATTGGTACATATATGGAGACGGAGACCAATTATTTATTAATGAATAAAGAGTTGTTACACATTCAGAGCGGTTGTTGACTAATACTTACTGATCAAGGTTTTATCATGGGACTCATAAAAAAAGTAGAATATTTATTTGATGTTATTGGAAGTAACTAGCTGTTAAAATATTTCTTTTATGTACATATTTCTTTATATTTAAATTTTAATACAATTCGGACAATTTAGATCTAGGTAAAATAAATAACGCTTTTCCTGTAAACGATAATAGTATTATAGGTACATTTATTTTTACTTCCAATCCAGTGGAAGTATATTAAGGCAAAAAATTTTTTTTTAAATTTTTTATTGTTCAAATAGGCTTAGAATGTCTTGAAATGTCAAAATTTAAAGTTTGAGCAAAAAAATTCTGTCGGTGTATGTCGGTCTGTAAGTTTTTTTTGTGCACACGATTACTCTGGAACCGTTTAAGAAATTGCACAGTGGTCCGAAAATTTCAAAAAGTGGCCAAAACTCCAATTTTGTTAGAGATCGATTAACAATCACATATGTAATGAGGGAAAAATAATTTAAAAAATAAATATCCTCAGGGGTGGCTTTTAGGGGTTGTTTTTCTGAAAAATGGTGTATTTCAGCATTTTTCGATTGGACGTTATAGCAAACCGTTTAAATAAGACAGACAACCTGATTAAAAATATATTTACCATCGGGGGTTGCTTTTAGGGGTTGTTAGTGTAGAAATTGACATATTAATTTTTTTTTTCAGTTTAACGTTATCAAAAACCGCTTAATTAACCCTGAAAAAATATATAAACAGATGTTTATAAACAGGGGCGATTTTTAGAGGTTGTAAGAGTATATAGAATGGTACATTTTTGCTTTATTTCAGTTATAGACAATCGTTTATTTAATACAGATAGAATAGTGACTTAAATATCTAACATAAGAGGTGTTTTTAGGAGAGATTACAATTTAAGGGGATGCAAAGTAGGAAAAACAAGATGAAAGAAGACTGTGGCATTTTTTTAGAAAGATAAGAAAGAGTTATATGTTTCGAATGTACACATTTAATTAGATGGGATTATTTTATACACATTTAGTCTTTTAAACAATATCTATTACAAATGTTATTCATTAAGCGCAACATCGCCATCATCGCTTCCGCTTTCTGACGAGGAATTGCTTTCCTCAGATTGAAATTCCAAATTTGTTAAAGTAGAAATGTTTCTTGTTTCCTCTGATGAGCTTTCTAGTGAAGGCTTTTCCAATAAAGACAAAACTTCTTTACAATTGTTGAACTGTTTCTGTGGGGTTAAAGCCGCAATGATGATATAAGCGGATCTGATGTTATAAGCAGCCTATTTAATAAATCTTCATTGGTGCATACTCTAGACGGGCATGCTTCAGATCTTTATTCCTGGACTCCTAGGCCTCCTCTGACAATTGGCCAATGGGCAACATTGCTTCCGTAATTATAATAGCTTCATGGATCAATATTTTGTGGACAGAGGCTGACATATAATACCATGGGTATGTATCAACATAAAGTCTTGCCGTTTGCAGAGCATATTTTTTAAAAGCCCCTACATCAATTGCGTATCCGCAAGACAATGTACGTAATATAACTCCAAACCTTTTAATAAGGTCTTCAGATACCCGAGTAATTGTTGCTGATTGGGAGACAGCGGTAAAAAACGCTCTGGTTGTGTTTCAATTGTTTGTGGATAAGTCTTTTTACAAATGTTCCGGTAGATAAAACACTAATAATAATTAAAAATAAATTGCAACATGATGAGGATTTGGCGAATAGAACTAAATTAAGCATAGAAACTATAATGGAGTTACTTACTCTTTGCACTAAAAAAGACATACTTTCAATTAAATAATGACTTCTATCAACAAAACTTTGGTATGGCCATAGTTTCTTCTTTATCTCCAATATTAAGTAATATTTTTAGGGAAAATTTTAAAGAAAATAATATTAATTTATAAACCTATAGTGTGGTGGAGATATGTTGATGATATTTTTGCGTTATGGCATTATACCAAAGAACATTTAAATAATTTTTTAAATCAGATTAACGAAAAGGAATCTTCAATTAATTTTACGATAGAAATAGAGAATAATAATGAATTACTTCTTTTGGATGTTTTAATTAAAAAGTTAGATAATAAATGTGAAACCAGTGTTTATTGAAAACAAACACACACAAGCAGATATTTGAATTTCAATTCAAATCAACATATTAGCGTTAAGAAAGGTGTTGTAAAATGTTTGTATGATAGGGCTAAAGTAATTTCTTCAAATGATGAAAGTTTAAATAACGAGAAAAAATGTATAAAAACCGTATAACAGGAAACTCGCCCTTGGATTGCGTTTTGGTGCCACCCCCTAAACTTTGAATTTTGAAAAAGAGCGCCAGCAATCCAAAGGTCCTGCCAGCTTCTTGGTTGGGTTGGGTGCAGCTCTCAGGGTCGATTTGTAGTGTTGACGGAAGATGTGGCTTCTATGTTGGCGGAGAGTTCAGGACAGCTGATTATGCCCTGAAGATCCGAGATCATAAGTACTCGGGCGATTGTGCCTTTATATTTCACTTAAGGTTAAAAATAAAACACAAGTGTTTCGCAATAAAAGTTTAGGATGATAGCAAGCCCAACACTCGATCGTGAATGTCATTGGGGCGATTCAGTTTTGTTTTGAAAAAGATTTAGTCTGAGAAAATGTTTAGGTTCGATTCTATTTCACTTTAAAAAAATTGTCAAAAAATTTTCTACTTCCAGCCTTAAAACTCCAAAAATTTATTTTAATTGAAATCCGGCTGTTATTTTTTAAAAGTTGGAAAATAATTTTTTATTTGAAAAATCGATTATGTCCAATCTTAAAACAGAAATAATTTTTAATTGAAATTCCGGCTAAGTCATTTTTAAGAACACGGAAAATAATTTTAATTCAAAATTTTGTCTATGTTCAGTTTTAAAACACGAAAACTTTGATTTGAAAATCTTCTATGTTCAATCGCTGTTTGAGGGTAAGTCAATCTAGTAACCGTTGTTGGCATAGGTAATTTGCTGGAGATTTTTGTTTCGTCCGCAGTGGAACGTAGTCGTCGGCGAAGCGCGTTTAGGAACGTCTTGTGTATGTGGCGGCGGTGTCTAGTTATATAGACACTGTGAAGATGAGTTGTAGTTGAGTTGTTGCTGGAGAACTTGACGAACTGACGAACTATCTGGAACTGACCGTGATGAATAAATTTTTTCTTTTAAACTCTCCGGGGTTGTAAACAATTTCAGATTTGTCGAGGTTGCTCAAAAAGGCCCCCTAGGAATTAACTCCCGTCCAAAATTTTATTGAAAAGTGGTTGTAACTTTTTTAGTTTTTGAAGGATTTGAAATATTTTGCAGCTATTTGTTAGTCCTCCATGATGTGCTTCGTTCTGGTTAATTTGTCTTTTAATTTTCTCAGCGAAGCGGTTAATAACTGAAGTTTTTGCAGGCTCGGTGACATTTTTCTTAAAAATGTTATTGGTATTGGTGAATAATTTTTTTATTCTAAAAACAAATTGAATTTTTTTGCGGCCATTTAATAGTCCTTAATGGCATGCTTAGCTCTGAATGTCTTTGTGATTGATTTTCTCAGCGACGCGATTATTAACTGAATCTTTTACGCGTTTGGTGACACTTTCCTTAAACATTTCATTGGAAATGAGTGAATAACTTTTTTAGTTTAAGGAAAATTTAAAATGTTTTTTAGCCATTCGGTTGGTATCGAGTATGTGTTTCTTTTTTGTAAATTCGTTTTTTCAGTGATAAGCTAGAAATTAATTATTTACTAAATTTTTTGCGTTCGGTGACAACCGTTCTATTGAATAATGAATACCCCATACCCCAAGAGTTTTGTTGATAGCCAGCTGGCAAACATTGAAAGTAAAGTTGAAAAATCGTATTTTCGCATTTAAATAGAAGAGGAAAGTTCAAATGGGAAAATATTTTTAAAAACTTTAAAATGAGCCCCCGAGCATTAATATAGCTTTATTCGGTCAGGAGTAAATTCAAAAAAACCGAAATTTTGAAAAAAAAAAAAAAAATTAATTTCGGCAAAATTTTAGAAACATTTTGAAATTTTACTGAAGTATGTGCTATATAGAAGGAAACATCTGATAAAAATTTCAGATCGATATCTGCATTATTTTTTGATAGATGGGATAAAAATGGTCTTGGAAAAATGGCTATGTTCTTCACTTTCTGTCAGATTTTGCTATGAGAAGAAAAATTTTATTCTTCGAGAGTTGTTCAATATTTACAATTTTTTTTTCAATATGGTCATTCAGAAAAAAGTGATGAAAATTTAATTTGAAAAAACAGAAAATTTTTTTGCATAAAAAATCCAATTAAAGTTAAATATCTTTTGAATGGAATGCAACATCGAAAAATTATGTCTACCATTTTGAAGTGCTATTTTTTTAGTTCACCTCAAAAAAAATATTACTCTATGATAATTGGTTTTCGAAAAATATGAAAAAGTAGTGTGCGCCAGCGTAGCGGTGCGTAGATTGAGCAGGCACTCGTAAAATGCGTTGGAAGAAGTAAAAAAATATTTTGAGGTTCTTGTACACACACTAAATCACATTTTTTTTCATCCCCTTTAATAATAGGGTGGGGGTGGTAATGGGGGTAGCTAATGCCAAAAATTGTCTTGAGACCTTAGCTTCTCTTATATAGAAAATTCTATTCAATTACAAATAATCTAAAAAAAATCAGAAAACAATTTTTTAAATTTGAAACGATTAATAACTTTTTATTTACCGATCGACTTTGTTAACAAGCAAATTATGTTTGGTTTAGGCATTTTCAATGTTATAACGCCAACTTAATTATTAAAGTGCTCGTCCGAATCTAAGATTTGTGCAGTGTGTACACTATATAGTAATATAGCAACTTATTTATAAACTGCCGTTTCGGCAGTTTAAATATTTGATAAGGGGTACATTGACAAAATATTAAGATGGAAAAAAGATTTATATTGCCGAATATCAAGGTCCGAAGTCCGTATCCCTTTTCCTTAACCCTTAATTGCCGCAAACGCATTATGCCCGCCTCCCCCTCCCTTCCTATTGCTTGAATTGCGATTTTTTTCTTTAAATAAAGATAAAAAGATCCTCACTTACCTGTAAAAAAGTTTCTCCTCTGAACCCTTTTCTGCCTAAAATAAACTCATTTGAAAAAAAATGCAAAAAGTATTTCCTTTCCACAAATTTGTTTATTTGAAAAAAATAAAAAAAAATCAATCAGACAAATACTAGAGACAACAGCGAACAAATTCCATTTTGGTTTTTCAAAATCGCACGACAAGGAAAAAGTTCGGGGAGCTGAATAATTTTCCTTTCCCTACCTCCTCCCCCTCCCCTAATTGGCTCACCATCCTCCGGCTCGATCAATTCTTATCTGTTTCACCTACCCCAAAAAAATCTCTGCCCCCTAACTCCTTTTTTTTTCGTGAAAAAATTAAGGAATTACTTTTTTGTATATTAGTGGTACGGCAAAAAAACGTTTATTTAAAAAAAAGTTTCACGAAAAGTTACCGTCCGATTTGAAATTTTTTTAAGTACCAGATTATGCGCTTCCGCGAGGTCTTCAGTTTTACTTCCACATCCAGTGGAAGTATAGTAACGACAAAAGAAAATTTAAAAATTTTTATTATTCAAATAGGCTTAGAATGTCATGAAACGGCGAGATTTTAAGTTTGAGGAAAAAAAATCTTGTTTGTCTGTCGGTCTGTCTGTCTAACTTTTTTTGTGCGCACGTTTACTCTGGAACCGTTTAAGATATTGACTTGAAATTTGGTACAACGAGATCAGGAACTAGATTATATTTTCATCTTGTTCCGTCGAAGGGTTGGGGGGTGAATTGGGGTAAATAGGTAAATTAAGCAGGTAAGAGTCCATAAAATTGGTATTTAGTATATACAAGAGAAGCTAAGGTCTCAAAAAAATTTTTGGCATTAGCCACCCCCATTACCACTCCCACCCCATTATTAAAGGGGATGAAAAAAAATGTGATTTAGTGTGTATACAAGAACTAGAAACCTCAAAATATTTTTTTACTTCATTCACCCCCACTACCACCTCCCTATCACCACCCCCACCCCACTACCTGTGTGGGGTATCGTTTTATGGGTTTCTGGAGTAGAGGGTTTCAAATATTATATTATTAAAGTTCCATAAACAATTATTTCCACATACAAAATTTTTTAGTTGTGAGTGACTTGGATAGAAAATCTGGATGTGGAAGTAGTGATTCCTTGGGCAGCGGTTTTTATACACAAAAAAAAACTATCTGAGTGGCGAAGTATTTTTTATATTCATTAAAATTCATCTGTACTTTTTTCATAAGGTCATTACTTTTTTTGTTTCGATACCAGTACGTTATAATTTTTTATCCACTGGCAACGCTGCTAATGAGTTATTCGGTCTGTTGTGCTTGCCGTATGAAACTATGTGGTTGAAGGCTAGCGGTCCACGCACAGACGGTCGACCGCTGGCTGAAGTGCGGGTGGCTTGACGTCACACTGCATTATCGCGCGCTCTATTTTATTATTTATTTTTTGAGGGAGAAGGAGTTAAAAAAAATCTAATATTTTGCACATTTACTAACTACAAGGCGTACTTTCGAAATATGAATTAAAAAAACAAAAATGCTAAATGAGCCCATTATATAAGAATAATTAGTTATAAAGGCCAAATGCCATTTATAAAAATTTATTAAACTAATAACCTAATTTTGCATCCTCGTCCGAAATTCTATAAAATAAATTGATATTGACAATAATGTTTTTAGATACCATCGACTTTCCATTTTTAGTGGCGTTTTTAAGAATGTTACCGAAACGGTGGCAATCTGCGACAGACCGTGGTTGAGTCGAACTACATGTTAGTACTTTGAACCTTTAAATCATGTTTGTAATTACAAGAAAAAAAAGGGAAATTCGTTTGACGAAATCTATTTTTGGAAGAAAATATTTTTATAGCTCGAATTTCTAACTTTCCATTAAAATGAAAAATTAGAGTTTGACCTTGAAAAATACAACATTTTCGTCTGCGGCGTATTTTGTCGCCGTGGGTTTTGGCCCACCAAAAAAATAGATTCTACCCTGGCCCACCCAAATTTGAGATTCTGGTTGGGTGCCTGATTGGGCCGTTTCCCTAAAATTACTAGGGCCGGTTGAACTGACCCCATCCACACTTGGCTAGTGCTGCAAAAATTCTACTGTTCACTGCTCCAAGGCTCATGACAAACTGGTTTACGATTCAGCAGGAACCCAGATGTAAATAGTCCCCCTTTGAAGAATTTCGGTCTACTTCATCATATCAAAGACCTTTATGTGTATTAGTATATAGGTGTCACTATACAACACAGAACTGTGTCCCTGTAGATGTGTTCATTTTCACGAATCAAGTGGATATATACGTACAAAGATTTAAACCTTTAAATTGTAAAAATTCCAAGAAAATAAAGGTTTCTAAATCCTTGTAATACAAGAATAATGTACGATTCAACGAAATCATTACTATTAAATGTAATAATTATTATAATACAATAATAATGCCATGTATAATAATTAACAAATTGTATAACGACAAAATATTTAACTTCAATTGTTAAACAATAAAGTAAATTTCAATTACATTTTGCAGAATTGTTTTAGTTACATTCTAAAGGTGTATTAAAAATAATTATAGGTATGAAATATGTAAACTTTTTTTTTTTTTGAAAACACAGTCGTCCGACTGCCCAATCCGCGCACCGTTACACTCTTCTTCTTCATTTAGCGGGGCGACGAAGGGTTGCCGCACTCAGGCCTTGTGGCCCATTGTGTTACCGCTACGAATTTATTGAATTCCCCCATTCAGGCCGGATTCTAACCCAAAGGCCAAAGTCCTTCCTATAGGGGCATTCCTTATTTCCTCCAGCACCGGAAAACCAATGCCGAAGTGTTTGTACCTCAAGTTCATAAGACTAGGGCAGGAAGTAAGGACGTGGATGGAAGTCTCCTCCTCGCCCCCGCAGAACCTGCAGTCGGGGTTATCAACCACCCCTATAGTGTGCAGGTGTTTTTTGAAAGAGCCGTGTCAAGAGACTTACCACGATTCTGACTTATGTCCTACTTAGTCGCAGGATTTGTTCTGCTCGCTTCGGCAAGGGCCCTGAGATCAGGAGCTTCGCTTGCCGGAGTCCTGGGTAGGAAGCCCAGAAGTCAAAGAACTGGGACCGTGTCCAGTTCTCTACTGACTTATTGGCACTTGATCTAGGGTAGCCGAGAGCAGGCTCCGGACCCAGTAGAGGCATCTGAGAGCCCCCTCTGGCCAGAGCGTCTGCCCGCTCGTTACCCTGGATGTTGCAGTATCCAGGCACCCAGAGAAGCTTGACCCAGTTGAACGAGCCAAGTTCACAGAGTGCCTGTTTACAGTTTTGAACCAGTTTTGACTTGGTCCGGACTGATGCAAGGACCTTGAGGGCCGCTTGACTATCTATATATATATATATATGTGCTTGTTGGAATATTTCCTTCGAATATTCTCCTGTGCGCAGACCAAAATAGCAAAGATCTCGGTCTGGAATACCGTGGCGAATTTGCCCAGGGCATAAGAAAGTTCAGCTCTGGGCCTTTCACCGTATTTCCCCGCTCCAGCACTTTCCTCAAACCTCGATCCGTCTGTAAACCAGACGATATCGGCAGGCCTGAATATGTCCTCGAGTGGGTTCCAGTCTTCCCTTTTGGGGATGACAACCTCAAAGGGTTCTGAGAAGGAGAAGGAAGGCACCATATCATCACTCCTGGCCTCCAGAAGTGAGTGAGTCCCTATCACGTCGGAAAGAATCCTTATGTGCCCTAATTGTTCTCCTCCGATTTTCCACTGACCACCGCACCTCAGCCTGTAGGCCGCTTTCCGAGCCTCGGCCTCAATCACCAAGTGAAGGGGCACGAGATCCAGAAGGACCTCCAGAGCTGCTGTGGGGGCCGTGCGTATTGCTCCTGAGACCGTTACACTCACTACGCACACTACTTTTTCATATTTTTCGAAAACCAATTATCATTGAGTAATGTTGTTTTTTTGAGGTGAACTAAAAAAAATAGCACTTCAAAATGGTAGACATGATTTTTCGACACTGCATTCCATTCAAAAGATATTTAACTTCAATTGAATTTTTTTATGCAAAAATTTCTATTTTTTCAAATATTCACCACTTTTTTCTGAATAATGACCATATAGAAAAAAATTGTAAATATTGAACAACTCTCGAAGAATAGAATTTTTCTTCTCATAGCAAAGTCTGACAGAAAGTGTACTTATAGTACTTATAGCCATTTTTCGAAGACCATTTTTTTTTTTCACAAAATTGAATCTGTCAAAAAATAATGCAGATATCGATTTGAAATTTTTATCAGATGTTCCCTCCTATTTAGCACATATTTTAGTAATATTTCAAAAATGTTTCTAAAATTTTGTCAAAAGTAAAATTCTTTTTCAAAATTTCGGTTTTTCTGAATTTACTCCGGACGTAAATCTTAATGTTCGGGGGCTCACTTTATAAGTTTTTATAATACCTATAACTTTCCCATTTGAACTTTCCTCTCAGATTATTAGCCTTCTATTTAAACGTGAAAAAACGGTTTTTCAATTTTACGACCCCCAACCCCCTTAAACGGTATGACATCAGTTGGCACACTATAAGGGCTTGTTTTGGATGTCAAACTTAAGACAAAAAAAATCGTGGTTATGTATTTTCTCCACATTTTAATACCATTCGTGACAATTCGACCGGACTAATGCCAATAAAGCGACGAACATCTTTAATACCTTTCGGAACGGGGTAATTAATCATACTCTCTATTTTGCTAGGGTCCGTATTCAGTTCGTTTTTCGTGATCAAATACCCTAAATACTTTAATTCTGATTTGAGAAATTCACATTTCTCCCGATTCACAGTAAGACCGGACCTTAAAAGTTTCTGAAGGACGGACTCCGTTACCTTCACATGGGTTTCAAAATCTGGATAAACGAAAACAAAACTTTCAAGTTCTGACCCCAATACATTGTCGACATAACGCTGCCATGTCGCTGCGCTATTATGCAATCCGAGGGGCATCCTCGTAAACTGACATAAGCCTCGAGTGGGCACGGTAGACGCAGTTTTTTCTTTGCTAGCCTGTCAAGTACGATTTGATGATAGGCACTCTTTATATCTATCGAAGAAAAATATCGAGCGTTACTTAACCGATCTAGTACACTATTCACATAGAAAGAGGGTATGCGTCCTGACGCGTAACTTGATTAACCTTCCTAAAGTCAATACAAAACCTAGTCACTATTAATTTTTTTAACCATCTCGACGGGACTAGCCACGTCGAACTCGACGGCTCAATAACACCTATTGCCAACATCTCATCTATCTCATATATCTGTTTATCTATTTTTTTTCCTTATGGGTTGCCGTGCCAGAGGCCCCACCGTACTGAAGCTTAAGCTTATTTTACCCCATAGTCTCGTTATCCCATTAATCCCGTTCACCTCAAAAAGGAGAGTATACGGTCAATGGGAGCTCTGGCTATTTCTTCCGAGGTCACGGTTGGTCCCCCGAAGTATGAAAACCTCCCAGCCACCAAGGCTGGGCATTCACATATTATGTGGTGAGGAGTTTCCTCATCCTCACCACACATCCTGCATTCTGGATTATCCTTTACGTTCACACCTATATTGGTTAGATGTCTATTTAGTGTGCAGTGTCCTTTAATATTTCCACTGCATATGCTCAGTTTTAGCAATTCGTTAGTCTTTGTCTTGGATGACCCGCCAGTGATGAACATACGTGACTGTCTCATCCCCGGCGCCCCGGTCCAATACAAGTTATGTTTCTGATTTAATAGTTCCTTTACTATTTCTCTTGCGGTATTGTGTGATATCCCGCAATTTTCGCCGTCTTCATTGCCCTGGTGTCCTCGCGTCCACTCTAGCTGTATACTGTTGTGTTCCGCCAGTTTCGCCAGGAATTCAAGGCAGTTCTTTTCCGTTTTGGAACGTATCTTTACTGCGTTCAGAGCTTTGAGAGCTGCTTGACTGTCAGTGATGATGCGGATTCCTTTGCCAGTATATGACCTCCGTATCATTTCTAGTGCACAGATTTTTATAGCTGTGAACATCGTATAGCTTGGAACATCGTTGCGGTGCTGCTCAAGTTCAGACTAATATCTGTCCCTGGTTGGTCCCCCGTAACACCTGTTCCAGTACCTCTTGATCATTTTTGATCCGTCAGTATACCATATGGTATCATTTGGGTGTCTTCGCAGTTGACTCGTTCCTTCTTCTTCCCTATCGGGTATGTATACCCTGAAGGTTTGTGAAGTTGTGGCTTGTGCTGATTTTATCTGACTGCATATCCAGTAGTCGATTTTTCCTATTTGTTGGAATATTTCGGTATGGTATCCTATTCTTGGAATGGTCCCATGTCCGTTTGTTTTCAGCCTGTACGCCGCTAACAGTGCCTCACTCTCCACAACTAAATGTAGTGGAGGCAGACAAAGCAGTGCTTCCATGGCTGCGGTAGGCGTTGTTGACATTGCTCCCGTTATGCCTAGACATGCCAGTCTTTGTACTTTTCGTAGTTTTCTCATTGCCCCCTCTTTTCCGGCTTTATGTCACAAGATCAGGGAGGCATAGGTTATTATCGGTACTACAATCCTTTGGTACAGCCAGTGCACCATTCTTGGTTGTAGTCTCCAGTTTTTACCTACCATTCTTCTGCTGGCCCATAAGGCCCGCGTAGCTTTGGTGGTCACTCTATCTAGATGTGCATTGAAAATTAATTTGGTGTCTAGAATCAGTCCCAAGTATTTGACTTCGTTGCTCACCTGCAATTCATTCCCCCAGAGATATAATCTTCCCAGATTGAGTTTCCCCTTTCTTATGAAAGCGACCACAGTGGTCTTCCCTGGACTCATGGAAAGACCTTTCTGGGTACACCATTCATCTATACCATAACGAGGGCTCGCTGCATCTTTTCTGATGCAGCGCCCTCGTGTTTTCCTGTTACCAGGATGGCGATATCGTCTGCATAACCTTGCGCATATATTCCACGCTGTTCCAGTCGAGATAAGAGCTTGTCCGCAACCAGGCACCATAGGAGAGGAGGTAAGACGACCCTCACTGCGGACATCTTCTGGTCACGGACACCTCCTCTGTTGTGGATCCAAGAGTGGACTGATTTTTTTCTAGTTCTAAATGCTGAGTCGATCCATCTTGTTATTAACTTTTCGACTCCGCGCCTCTTCACTGCATCACTTAGTGAGTCGAATGAGGTATTGTCGAAGGTACCATATATGTCTTAGAAGGTAGTTTCTTTACTGTCTAGGGCCCTTTCTATTCTTTGAGCCTTTTGCCCTTCTGGAGGAGAGCTCGCGGTTTAACGCTTGGCTCTTCTCTCTTTCAAAGGACAGCTTGATCCGAAGGCTGATATTATTGCTGAGGTTATTAAGTCATTCAGCAGTTCTACTTCCGCCGGTGTTTGTGGTCTTGATGGACAGTCCTTCAGCCCCTGCTCTAGGTTCTCGTTGAAGAGTTTCCAGTTGCAGGTTTTTCGGTTTCTACTCATCTTCCGGCGGAGTTTCTATTTTGAATTTTATGTACCTGTGGTCCGACAGCGATTGTTCCTGGGACACATGCCATGCACATCACTCGTCCCGCGCATTATGTGGTGATAGTAATGTCAATAGCTTCTCGTCTTGTTGTGACGAAAGTCGGTTAGTTTCCGCGGTTTACTACTTCTAACTTATAACTAATAATAAATTCTAGGAGTGACTCACCTCTTGTGTTGTTGCCGGTGTTCCCCCAGACGATGTGGTTTGCGTTGGCATCACAGCATAGGATGAGTTCCAAATGGTTTATTTCGCGTTGCTGGACCAGTCCTTTAACTTCCTGGGTTGAAGGTAGTTCTGGTTGATCATAAGGAAGGTGTGCTGAATCTATTACTAGCTCCTTCATTGAACAGCGTTAGTTCATGCTACCATTAGGTCCCTCGTGCGTAGTCCCCACATTGGTAGCAGATTAATACTTTTCTTTGTTATGATGCAGGCTCTTGGGTGGTTCTCTGCTGGGCTGATTACTTCCCATCCTGGCCCCACCTGTAGTCCCCTGATTCTTCCCCTGTAAACCCAAGGTTCTTGTATCAGTGCTATATCTATACTATTATTTAAAATATATTTCTGCAAGGCGGCCGAAGCCGCCTTGTAGTGATGCATATTTACCTGTAATCTGTATGAATGTGAATGTAATCACTCAAGGGGGGGGATCACTACTGGTCCCCTCCATTGCGATTTCCATCCCCTCGGGTTTATCTTGCATCTTGCATCCTTGAGTGTCCTCTTCTCTTTGCTCTTTCTGCTCCCCTTATTTCTTCCTCTCCAGGGCTTTGAATAAAACCCTGGTTAGGTTGAAGTAGTGTCTGCATTGGAGCTCCTCTATCTTCTTCCACGATGCCTCATCCACCAGTAGGATGAGTTGGTGTCCCTTTGGATCGGGCTTCGTGTCCACGACAGTTCAGGTGCTTGTTTGCAGCCCTGGATCTGCATCCTCAGTCGCTTGAGTGTTTCGTCCGATTCCAATACTGGTCCTGGAAACCACAGCAAGGTCCTGATGGGTTCGGGTATGTTTTTGGCGTCAGAGACGCTAAGTTTCGCCCCCTCCCAGAGTACGCATTTCACCACCACCCGCGTCAACGAATCCTTGGTGGCTTGGTCGGCGCAGGAGACAAGGAGAAAGCCCCCCGTAGACATACCCCCGAGAACTTCGGGGCTTGTTGTCCTTCGATGACGTCCTCCAGGGCGCCGATCAAGGCGGGCTCTGTCAGTTGCGCCTGACCCACACTCAGGGATGTCTCAGGGTAGCCATGTGGTAGTATGGCCATCTTAATGTCTGTAAGTGCAGCCGCATAAGAAGAACCAGGTTCATTGCTGATCTTGCCCTTCTTAATTGGCCGCAATTTTCTGAGACCCTCGGGGGTGCTTCCCTCGGACCGGTCGCGTTTGACTCCCCGCCTTGGGTTGCCTCTCTGAGGTTTTGCTTGTGCTCGGTCGATCTCTGGGAATGCAATCGCTTTCAGGCTGTGATAGCCCAGATCCCGATGGATCCCCTCGTCCCTGCCGTTTAATCTTACGAAGATTCCTTCTGGCAGCTCCGGAGAGTCTCTTCGGTGGATCCTCCTTTGCAGAACCTCCTCCCGAGGTTGTTGGTTTCGTTTCTTTATTTTGGTTTTCCATAAGGTTCCCACGAGTAAGGAGGAATTAAATGTCGCTGTACCCAGAGCCTCCTGTAGACACAGAAAACTATATAAAACGGAGTGCGTCAGGTGCCCCGAGTTTTGCCGCTAATGACCGAGCCTCCCCTCGGCCATGCGTCCCTTCGGCGCGCACAATACCTTGAGGTTGGCAAGGTTTTTATAGTGGTACCTCATCCACGCGAACCAGTCACTTAAGCCAAGTCCCCCGTCCCCCTTGTCTCTACTATCCGGCTCGAGTTTTTAGGCCCGCTACCGGAGTCGTTGCACTGAACAAGCGGTTTACGATGTGTGTCGTGAGCTGATCGCGGCGATGGTTTTCATTCGGTAACGCGCGGGTTTTAAACCGCGGTCCTCTCTTATGGCCGTCACTGACCAGTCCCACCGGTATGACCCAGCAGACTGGCCGTCCTTCTATCCGCCTCCTAGAGATGCAGATGCTGCAGATGGCTCAATCCAAAGCAGGGGATCTCTTTATCTATAATCCTCTGAATATAGGGAGATACCGGTAGTATCGCTGCTTGATAGGCGGACTGTCTCCCGTGTCTATTACATGTTTAACTCCTTTCGCGCACCTCAGTCCACTTCCCATCTTTTCAAAATAAGAAGATACTAAAATGCATAACGACTTAATATAACTTCCAGACGGCGGATCGTCTGCGACTGTCGAAATGGATACCTGTTCTTTGCCAATTTTCCAAGTGTTATTGTTAAATGAAGAAACAATCCAACGACCTGTCAAAATATGACGTTGTAAGCAAACAATTGGCAATCACGGGTTTATATTTACTAAATTCCGGAAACGTAGCCAAGCCAACAGAGAAACACAAACGTTTAACGAATGAAAATGAATGTTTGCCTTCGACGCCCACACTCCATGTTGGATGTCACGTGGTTTGGATTGCCTAATATCCATATCCCGTCAAATATCTACCCCAAAAATTATTTCCTCCTTAATATCTAATACCACTAAATACTTAATTAAAATAATTGGTAAATTCCCTACACCTAAAACGTCACAGGGATCACTGTTCGCCAAGGGTACAGACTGACCATAATCCCCTAAACTTAATTTTAATTTACGTAACTTTTGCCAACCGGCTTGTCCAATTATGGCTTGAGACGCGCCCGAGTCCAACAATTCGAAAAATTGTAAACCACAAATGAAAACACGTAAATATGGACGAGGGTCTAAACCCCGCCTTGAAAATAAAGCACTAATGCGAGTTCCCTGATACTTGTCCCTCACGAAATGTTTCCATGATTCCCAAGACCCATTCGCCGGCTTTTTAAATGAATTTAACTCTGAGACCGCCGACCATTTTCATTTCATTTCAAAAAGATTTATTAACATTTTAGTTACACAAAATGCGCCTGAGTTGGAACCCGGTTCAGAGCCGGCCACATCACCACGGGGCGCAACGCCGTGGTAGATGAGTGGCTGAATGGGGCAGGTCCAGCCTCGGCTAGAACGGTAAGTAAAATGGGTGGAGATTAGGGCTCCTGTTTTAATAAGATATAAAACTTAAACCTAACAATTTATTGAAAAATAATCATGAACAGTTTTAGAATACTTAGAACTACTTAGAAATAAATAGAAAATGGCGAATTTTTGTTAAAGCGCGCACACGCGCACTATTTTAAGAGGTCGGGTTACTAGTACGGGAAAAACTCAATGAAAAAACCCGTTCGAACAAATGACAACCTTCATCCGATGGTCTACCCTTCGGAAAGGTAGGGTGAAGGGGAAGTTATGATTTAAAAGGTTTTGATTTGTAAGAAGTTATTGGTCGAAGGGGATTTTGAAAAGAACAGAAAGAAACAAAAGAACAAAAATAAGACTAATAGAGAGAATAGAGAAGGGGTTTGAGAGTAAAAGGTGATGAAAGGTAAAAGGTGGTGAAATGGAAATTTTGGTATAGGAAAGATTTGGCTAGGGAGGTTGCCGAAAGATACGCAATGCCTGGTATAGTAATGGGTGTCTTATATCGAAAAGTATGGCATTATGCTGTCTGATTCGTGTTATGTCTCGAGTTAGCGGACTGTCGCCCAATTTTAATTTTTGGGATGTTTCCCGGACGAAGTCCGCTGGTGGGGTTATGTCGTGGCAACTTGCGTAGAGGTCTCTGAGGGAGGTGTACCTACCGGAGTCTGAAATGAGGCGCATAAATTTATGTTCTAAAATGCTAAGTTTCCGCATTGTCGTGGCCGGGATGCTGCACCACACCGGCGCCGCGTATGTGATGGCCGGCCTGATCACCATCGTATACAACAATTTTTTATTTGTTCTGTTTAGTCCGCTACCCCGCGCCAGGAGCGGATACAGACTCCTGGAGATGAAGTAGACCTTTCGTACAGTTTCGTTAACGTGGATGTTAAACGTCAGTCTTCTGTCTAAGTTCACCCCCAGATACTTCACGCACCTTTTAATTGGAATTTGGCAACCACCTATCAAATTGGTGTTAGGATGCGGTTCTCAGTGAACTGGCGCGTGAAGAGTATGGACTCCGACTTTTCGGCGTTGATCCGAATCTTCCACTTGTCGTAATACGCCGTGGCACGGGCCATGTGCGCTTTCAGCAGCATGTTCGCTGCTTGTGCATTATGCGAATGCGCGTACATGGCCGTGTCGTCGGCGTACTTGGGGCAAGGTTCATGTTCGGGAACTCCGGAAAATCGGAGACGTACAGGTTGTATAACTTCGGTGACAGGCACGACCCCTGGGGGACGCCCGCGCGAATGTCCCGTCTAGTTGAAAGTTTGTTGTTCGCCCTGACCTGCAGCGATCTGCCTGTCAGGAAAGAGTGAATCAGTTTGGTGATATGCGTGGGAAAGTTCAATGAGTTTAACTTGTAGAGTAAGCCCATACTGTATCGAAGGCTTTCTCAATATCAAGCAGCACCATTACTGTGCTTTTTCCGCAGACCGCCGACCGGACTGACGTCGATCCCTTACCCCGTTTTTGGGCGATAAGAACAAGTACATTTCGTGACTTCTAGTTTGCCACAACGGAAACAAAATTTAACATTTCGTACTGGAGACACTCCCAGGCTGACGACTTTTACTATCATAAGCCAAATCTGGCTCGAGCAAACAAAATTTGTTGGCAAGTTGTAACGGAATTTCTGCCGAAATACCGTTAGAGTGCCACTTATTATCCTGGTTCATTAATGCATTGTATTTTTGTCAATAAATTGTGCAACTTCAACTAATTAATGAAGTTCAACCAGGTTTAACTTGCGTCTTATTGCATCGTGCTTTATTGTTGGTGGTGTACTTAAGTTAATAGTTAACTTGTGAATTTGGTATTCTGTTAACTTCTCTTTCAAAATTATAACCTTATTTCTGTCAACTATTGTCAATTATTTGTTCTTTTCAGAAAAAACGTGGTTCTGTGTGTGTACATTTTTACTATTTATTTGTTAACAAGATCTTTATAAATATGGAAAATCATAATAAAAATAAAAGGGCAAGATCTGTTAATTTTTCATTAGATGAAAAACTTTTTCTAATAAATACGGCCACAAAATGTAAGCATGCATTGGAAAATAGATAAACAAATAACGTAACTTCTCAAGAAAAGGCAAATATTTGGGTAAAAATAGCTGAGCAGTTTAATGATATTAATGTCGGAGTCGGAATCCTTCTCACAATTCGTAAATTTTTGTTAATAAAAATAAAGCGTCAAAAGAATGAAAATATACTAAAAATTGAGGTTATGCACAACAGCAATAACTGTGCAGAAATTACGATTAACGTTAATCGCCCTTTAAGCTGCCAACTTTGGCGGTTTAAGTTAACGCAAGTTTAAGCTAATTTAATCAAGTATTAAAGAACGGTGCAGAGCAAATTCTAAATTTAAACGAGGTTTAAGATTAATCCTCTGTTAAACAATACGGTGCAAACGGCTGTTAGTGTAATAGCTGCTTAACGTTGTGTCTAAAGTTCCGACTCGCTACACGAAGTTAATGTTCAACACCGGTGCACTCTAGCCACTGCTCTGGTAGTGGGGAGAGGGCAGATAAGGTCCGGCGTAACCAGGTAACCTTCTTCTTTAGCGGGTGTTTTTCGAAAGAGCAGGTAGAGTGATTTTGGCAATAATAATTTAATTTTATCTTATTAATCCTTTGATTCATTACTGGTTTAATGGTCTATTCGTTTAATAGAATTCTAGTAAATTTCCGCATAGTGTTTATTTAATTGATTTGGCTATATTTATCGTAAATTCAAGTGTTAAATTGTTTGATTACACGTGGTAATTTTCCATGTTCATTGTCTTGAGTTTTAATGTTTGCGAAGCCAACTTTTAACAGGCCGATCAGTCGTGTTATCATACTTATCTATTGTGTCGAACAATTTCTGCTGTGTGTATTACTTTTACAGGTATTGAAAACCAACAAGGAAATCTAGACTTTGCTGTTTAAATGGTGTCTCGCTTGGGTACAACTCTGACAGGACCGTATAAGGATTCAACCGCAGGGTTTTGCAACTGAGCACGAGGAGAGTGGTTTCATTTTCTATTTCTTGTGATATTTGTAATATTTATCTTTTAAAGAATAAACTGAATTGAGGACCACTCAGCTCGTGTGAAGGGCAGTGTCCTTCAGATCTGCGGCAAACTCTAGAACCTTTGTTTTCAATAATTACCTGGTTACCGATTGAACGAGTTAATTAGTAATAATTTTGTCTGGCGACATAAAGTAATAGTTTTGGCTGGTGACTTTAAGTAGTAATACCTTTTCTGATAATTTGAATCGGTAATAAATTGTCTGGTGACATAGATTATCAATTTTTCTGGTGGATTTAACTTAAAAGTGATATATTACCGGTATTTTTTCATACGTATTTTTATCGCTTAAACAAGTACTGATTATTTAAATCAACTATCTGCACATTTTATTTTTTTGTGTGACTAAATATTTTTTCCTTCTTTCATAACCTGTTGGGTTAAAGTTTAAAGAAGTTATTTTCTTTAGTTCAATTGTTTAAGTTCCTTAAATATCAGAAATCTTGTCTCTTATGAGACAAGATAAGTTTATACTTAATTCAGATAATCAATTTTTGTAGAGATTTTTTATTTAAATTCTGGTCATAAAAAAATATACATACAATTTTTTTAACATGATACCTCATTATCCTAAAATTTTTGTTTTGCAACTTACGATTTCTCTTAAATTTTCGTAGTGAAATTTTGTAGTTTAGTAATCATTTCTACATAATTTGTTACCTGAGCATATATCACTCGACACTGAAGTTGCCTCACAACTTAAGTTATTATTTTTTCTTTCTATTTTATCGACTGGTTTTTCCATTTTATGTAAAAACCTTGGACCAGGAGAAGAAGAGTGGCCTAGTACAAATCAACGTCAATCTTGTTAAGGAATTTGGTGGTCTGGACAACATCCTCGTACAGTGTGGACAGAGCTGCTTACTCCAAGGCATAAGGAGTCCATTTTGGGATCCCAGCTCAACATACGTCCCTCACATACCGAGCTCCGGTAGCGTCTAGCTCTATTAGTCGACTTCACCAACCAAGTTACGTAAGAATTTGTACTGCCATAACATATAATTTTGGTCAGAAGAAGCAACGTAAAAACCAGTCAAAATTTCTTGCTCATTCTTTTTTTTTTCTCAACTTATCAAATTTTTTTCTTTTAATTTAAATTGTAAATCGTAGTCTAGTATTAAGTTTTAAATGCTATTGTAAATTTTTCTTCATATCTATTGTAATATATTGTTTTATTTTATTCTGCTTAATTATTCTCTACTCACCTACAATATTGAAGAATATCTTATCTCGTTCTCTTCCTTTTATGTAATAAATATTTATTTTGAAAATACGCTGGCGCTCTTTTGACCCAATGCAACTTGAAAATTAAAATCTTAAACTAAAAAAAAAAAACATCGATCTGCGTTGAGCTAGCAGGAGCTACGTGGCAAAGGGGCAATTATCCAACTAAGTGTTGTCACAAAGTTTAGCTGTGTTAGCTGAATCACGGGAAATCTCTAGTCTTTTGCATTTCTTTAATAGATCCTGACCATTTTTAATTTCCGTCAAACCTAACCTATCTATGTAATAACATTCGATATTACGGTGCAAAATATTTAATTTTTCCTCCTGTTATTGTGGAAGCCTAATAGGCTTCCACATATTAATCATGAATGCAAAGTATTCGCCCACTCGCTCATGTGATTCTTGCTATCTCATGCGAATGCATCCCACAAGTTATTTTGCTAAGCTTGCCCTAAAATCTCAGTCCGAAATTTGTCAACAAATTCCACCCAAATTGTTATTCTATTTCTAATGTGCTTGCCTAATAATGCTTTCTCACGAAGTAAATCTTCAACCGAGTCAAGCAACTCTTGATCAGACACACGGCGTGACTTTTTATATTCCTCCACACGTTCTAAAAATGCATTGACACTCATTGTATTCAGTTTGCCAGAAAAAGAAATATCCCATTTATAGACCGGAGTAGAGCCTATTTTGTAAAAAACTGTTATTACTTGCCGTGCATTCAGATTAGCTACCCCGATTTCTTCTGAATTAACTTTTAGTCGAGTAGGTCCTCTAAATTTACTAATTATTTAACTAAATTGGAGCTGCTATTTCGAAAGTCACTATTTGCCTCGTCATCCGGAATAGTTAATCTACATAACCTATTATATAAATGGCGTATTTTTGCCTCTGCGTAACGTGCATCATGACTATTGGGTTTAATCTGCGCATGAATATTTAAATATTCCTCTAACAAAACGACTGTTTCATTACAAAGTTCCTCGACAATATCCGGTTTAAATGACTCATGTTTGGCAATTACCCTAAAATCCTCGCCTTCAGACAAATCTTTTAAGTTAGCTCGTTATTTTAACTATTTCTCCTGTAACATTGACTACGCCCCTGACTTATAATTCGTAAATCACATCGTCTCTGGGCAAATGTGGGAAATCCATCTTTCGGTTCTAATACGGATACAACTTTACATATATCCCAATGCAAAATAAAATATTTTCAATAATTATCCTACAATACTTTTTTTGACACACCACCCGTACTAAAGCGTAAATCTTAACAGAGGCAATTTTATCTTAAGAATTTATATGTATATCATATCATATCTAGACAATAAATAACAGGCAACATAAAAGATAAAATAAAAGTCAACAAAAAAAATCGCTACCCAAGGAATCACTACTTCCACATCCAGGTTCTCTATCCAAGTCACTCACAACGAAAAAAACTTTGTATGTGAAAATAACTGTTTATGGAACTTTAATAATATAATATTTGAAGTCCTCTACCCCAAAACCCAAAAAACGATACCCCACATCGGTAGTGGGGTGGGGGGTGGGGGGTGGTGATAGGGGGTGGTAGTGGGGGAGGATGAAGTAAAAAAATATTTTGAGGTTTCTGGTTCCTGTACATAGGTGCACTAAATCACAATTTTTTTCATCCCCTTTAATAAGGGGGTGGGGGTGGTAATGAGGGTGGCTAATGCCAAAAAATTTTTGAGACCTTAGCTTCTCTTGTATATACTAAATACCAATTTTATGGACTATTACCTGCTTGATTGACCTATTTACCCCAAATTTACCCCAATTTACCCCCCAACCCTTCGACGGAACAAGATGAAAATATAATCTAGTTCTAGATCTCGTTAAAGTACAGACAGACAGACAGACAGAAATTTTTTTTGCGCTCAAACTTAAAATCTCGACGTTTCATGACATTTTAAGCCTATTTGGACAATAAAAATTTTTAAAAAATTTTTTGTCGTTACTATACTTCCACTGGACGTGGAAGTAATTATCACTTTACGTCATATAACAACTTTTTGTACTTTTATTTCCCTGAATGCCATAAATCAAAACATCAGTACCTGTGCACAATTTTTAAACAAATTATAAATAAATGTACCTATAAACAATAATTGCCGCCTCCCCACGTCAGGGCGGCACTTTTCTTTCTTTCCTGTTATGTGATTCATTTCTCCCTATGTAACCGGACAGAATTTGGGCTGATGCTCTCGGCTTAGCTTGCAGTGAGGACGGGAGTGGGTTCAAAAATTAAATATTTTGATTATTACTACAATAGCAAAAGGAGAGGGGCGCCAAGGAATTCTATCTCCTAGCCCAAATGTCCACTGTATAAGAGTAATCGAATCCCTAAAATTAACTCTAATCTAGGTCCTTAATGAAACATCAAGATACTTGAATACTTGAAATATGGAGATATATTAAACTCAAATAGTATATTTATATATATACAGTGTATCTCCGGATGGAGTTGACAAGAGGAAAAACATCTCTATTAATGATTTTACGACGAAAAGTCATTCTTTATAAAAAAATCTGCTTTTCGAAAAAATGAATTTACCAACAAATCTTAGATCAGATGTACCGGGTGTTAATAAATTAAGAAAACATCAAAATGCCTCAAGAGAGAAGTACCTTTATTTATAATTTTGGACAAAATATTTATAAAACAAAGTTGTTTATAATCCAAAATAAAGCCTAAATACAAATTTTGACTTTTACATTTATGTCAACTTACATTTTTTTAAACATTAACATAACATAATAACATAACTTCAACGATTGTTGAAAAACAATTTATTCTACATAGTCTCCTCCAACCTCAACACATTTCTCCATCCTTTTAATAAATTCACTATAGACCTTACGAATGGTTGAGGGTACATTCACTTCATTCACCGCGTCTTGTATTCGTGCTTTTAGTGTTTCTCTATCATACGTCAGGTCATCTGCATAAGCTTTCTGTTACTTCCACATCCAGTGGAAGTATAGTAACGACAAAAATTTTTAAAAATTTTTATTGTTCAAATAGGCTTAGAATGTCACGAAACGTCGAGATTTAAAGTTTGAGCAAAAAAAAATTTCTGTCTGTCGGTCTGTCTGTAACTTTTTTTTGTGCGCACGTTTACTCTGGAACCGTTTGAGACATTGACTTGAAATTTGGTACACATATGTACTTTAACGAGATCTAGAACTAGATTATATTTTCATCTGGTTCCGTCGAAGGGTTGGGGGTAAATTGGGGTAAACAGGTAAATCAAGCAGGTAAGAGTCCATAAAATTGGTATTTAGTATATATAAGAGAAGCTAAGGTCTCAAAAAAAATTGACATTAGCCACCCCCATTACCACCCCACCCCATTATTAAAGGGGATGAAAAAAAATTGTGATTTAGTGTGTGTACAAGAACCAGAAACCTCAAAATATTTTTCTACTTCATCCACCCCACTACCACCCCCTATCGCCACCCCCGCCCCACTACCGATGTGGGGTATGGTTTTATGGGTTTTTGGGGTAGAGGATTTCAAATATTATATTATTAAAGTTTCATAAATAATTATTTCCACATACAACATTTTTTTCGTTGTGAGTGACTTGGATAGAAAATCTGGATGTGGAAGCAGTGATTCCTTAGGCAGCGGTTTTTTAAAATACCCCACAGAAAAAATCCATTGGTGATCTTGAAGAAAAATTAATTAGAGCATATCTTCCCATTCATCTGGCTCCGAAGTGATCTGTCAACCACTGCCGTACCAAAATTGAGGAATGAGCTGGGCAAACCGTCTTGCTGCTAAAAAATGTTACGCCTTACTTCCGGTCGCAGAGTGTTTATAAATGGCAATACAAAGTTTTCCAAAAGATCCAAATACACATGCTGATGATTTTCTTCTAAGAAATATGGACCAACTATTCGATCATAAAAAATCCCACACCATACATTCACTTTTTTATAACGTTGACTTCATTTGTTTGGATTTTGGATTATTTGGATTTTCAAAAGCCCAATAACGAATGTTTTGTGATGAAACGTGGCCATTGGTACAAAATGTTGCTTCGTCAGTAAAAAAAAACATTTTGTGAAAACTTCTATCTACGAGGTAATTCTCACCGACCTATAAACAAAAATCCAATCGCTTTTCTTCATCTCCATTTTCAAGTGTATGTCTGAACCTTGGTTTAAAGGGTCGAACTTTGTTTTCCATATAAATTCTCTGTAAATGACTTTTACTTATTTCCAGTCTTTGTGAGCATTTCCGTAAAGATAATTTTGGGTTTTCTATTACTGAATTTATTGTCAAAAGTGTTGCCTCATCGTCTTCATTGTACTTTTTCTTGGGTTTTTTGACATCCAATATAGATCCAGTTTCATTGAATTTTCTTATAAGTTTGCGCAATGATTGGCGCGATACCGCTGTGTTAGGGAACTTTTGGTGGAAAAGGTTAATTACATATCTATAAGAGACGTCTCCAATCCCATAACACTTGATCAAATAAATTACTTCTTGTTTGTTGAACATTATTTAAATAATCAACAGAACACTAATAAATTCAGATGTAAGATAGTAATATTATACACAATGTCACAATGGCATTTGTCAGTTCAATATTATCGAGAGCACACTCTGTTTCTTAATTTGAATTCTTATTCATATTAAATTCCACGTAAAAAGATAAACACAATAAAAACATGGAAGTCAAATTTAGACTTCATAATTTGTATTTAGGCTTTATTTTGGATTATAAACAACTTTGTTTTATAAACATTTTGTCCAAAATAATAAATAAAGGTACTTCTCTCTTGAGGCATTTTGATGTTTTCTTAATTTATTAACAGCTGGTACATCTGATCTAAGATTTTTATATGGTAAATTCATTTTTTCGATAAGCAGAACTTTTATAAAGAATGACTTTTCGTCGTAAAATCAATAATAGAGATGTTTTTCCTCTTGTCAACTCCATCCGGGAACACACTGTATATATATATACATATATATATATATATATATATATATATATATATATATATATATATATATATATATATATATATAAAACTACACCTACTTTGTCTTCTACCTTGTTTATCTCTTCTTTTTTATTGGAAATTTCTTCCTCTTTAAGAACCTCTTTTTTTTAATTTCTCAATTATTAATAGTGTTCGAGTTATTTGCAAAAAACGAAACTCGTCATTTTTTTCAATCTTAATTTGTTTATAACTTTTTCACATTTTTCTAGACGTCATTCCGAATCCAATGAGCCCTCACTTATATTTTTACAAGCTTTATCAAGAATTAACACGTGTTTGAACTTGTGAATTAGACTAAATAAGATTCTTTTACATTAACATAATTTTGTAGTTTATCACGTATCTAAAATATTTTTGCTAATAACTTTTCTCTTACTTCTGTAGTTTAATTAAACTACAGAACACTATTTTACTTATAGCCTTGCTGAACCATCCTTAACAAAAGTTGTTTACAATCAAGAGGTACAAATTCCGTCCTCATTTTAACAGTTACACGAATTGTCTCCACTAAGTTTACTTTTCCTAGTAGTAATATATTCGAGCAAACTAAAACATCTGGATCAACATGTGGTATATAATAACCTACTTCCACGGTGTTGCCAGCTGACTAGATGCCATCTAAACCGCTTCTGTGGTCAGCAGGTATTCAAAATGAATATTTTTCGAGCGACAGGCACGGCAGCTAGTAACAAACCGCTGAACTAAAATATTCACTAGGGTGTTAGAATGGGTCCAACTTAAAATAAGTTTTAATGGCATAATACGACATCTACGATGCCCCTGCGTTAATATCTCTAGCAGGTCAGATGGCATCCGAATACCGGATGCCATCTGACTCGTGGATGCCAACTGAACCTAAAATTTTACATTGTGGGATGCCAGCCAATACCTTATATATAATATATATATATATATATATATATATATATATATATATTGCTATGACAAAATGCACCCTTTGTAAGGAAATGTTTGATAATGCAAAGTGAGTTTAAATCTAAAACAAATCGACAAAATATTTATTATATTTTAAACATACCGATGATGCTTACTGTTAGTCTGAAAGCTTCGCAAGGCTAGTCGACTATGCTCAGCTGGGGGGGAAGTTTCAGAAAGTATTGAATCATAAGCTAGGTGCAAAAGCACATTTCATAATTGTAAAATTGTTAAAAAGACAGTTTGTAAATCCATGTATTAAAATTTGTTAACATACCTTTAAGAGTGAAACACTCCGTAGTAAGTAAGTAAAAATAATGTGCTTCGAGTTCACCCAACGACACAAAAGGACCACAGTGCGGCAATGTTGTCTGGAGTGACCAAAAACCTTCATAAGTATGCCAATGGACTAAGGGCATCAAAAATAAATAAAAAACAATTGGTCAATAAAAATGAGTAGCTAGGAAAAAAAATCTGAATTATTATGGAGATGAAATGGTTGAGAGATATTAAAATGAAGTAATAAATGAAGATTATATCAGAATATAAATAACAAGAAGAAAAATACAGAATCAATTAAAGACAATTAAATATATTTTCCAATATTGTGATTTAAAGTACAAATTACATGGTATGTCGTATGAAAGCAGTTAACCAAATACATGTCAAATCCAAAAAGTCAAATTTGACTTACCAGTTGTAAATTGTTGCAGCATTGTTTAAGGGATATTTTCGAGTATCCATTTTCATTCATTTCAGCAGAAAATTGATGTTATTGAGTTTGGTGATCAAATCTAAATATCAAGACACAAATTTATAGCAGACTCACGAATCTATGGACTCAAGTATAAGAACTATTTAAGAACGTGTCATCTAGACATGTTATGAAATTAGTGGAAAACTAGTGAAGTCGCGTACAAAAATTATACGGAGTACAGGTACCTGTAGGACATAAATATAAAATAACTTAGCTCTTTAACATTAATTTATTTTGCATAAAATATATAAAATTGCTAAGAGACAATTTCTATTTTACAAAAAACTAAAGTTTCAAAAGTAAAGGCCTATTATATTTAAGTTACGTACGAGTTTATTGTTCAATTTTCTTTAAAAAAATATTCCAGGTATTTAAAATAAATACAAACTTTCTTTTCTTTGTAAAACTGTGTCTCTTTTGACTGCTTCCTATATTTGAGCAATTTTGAACCTGCCTTCACCCTGAAAAGAGTCGACTCATGCTGAAAATTTGCAAAGCGTTGCTAGGTAAGATTTAAAATAAACAAATTTTGATAGTCTTATCCATATATTATCTGGCGTCCATAGCAAATAAATGGCGCCCAACGTGGGGCCATTTATTTGCTATATATATATATATATATATATATATATATATATATATATATATATATATATATATATATATATATATATATATATATATATATATATATATATATATATATATATATATATATATATATATATAAAGAAAAAAAATCGTGGGTAAGACCGCAGAGAAAAAGAGCAACCGTGGACACGTGTTTCGGACTCATTGGTCCTCATCAGCACGGTGTAGCTAAGTTGAAAGGGTAGGCACAACTTAGGAAATGACACAAACGGTGACCACTGACAGGCAGCCAGTCGCACATTTGTGGCAAGAGTTAGAAGACCCTGAATTTCCAGAGCGACAACTAACACACCACGGAGGCAACTATAGCTACCTGCGTGGAATCACTGGACCCAAGGAAGAATAAAAAAACAGGAGTTGTTAATGCTGAACAAAGCTTTATGGCAAACAGAAAAAAAATCGTGGGTAAGACCGCAGAGAAAAAGAGCAACCGCGGACACGTGTTTCGGACTCATTGGTCCTCA
Organism: Rutpela maculata; assembly: GCA_936432065.2. Classification (NCBI taxonomy): domain Eukaryota; kingdom Metazoa; phylum Arthropoda; class Insecta; order Coleoptera; family Cerambycidae; genus Rutpela; species Rutpela maculata. The sequence continues at coordinate 106,123,491 of OW386287.2, read as the reverse complement.
TCAGCACGGTGTAGCTAAGTTGAAAGGATAGGCACAACTTAGGAATTGACACAAACGGTGACCACTGACAGGCAGCCAGTCGCACATTTGTGGCAAGAGTTAGAAGACCCCGGGTTTCCGGAGCGACAACTAACACACCACGCAGGCAACTATAGCTACCTGCGTGGAATCACTGGACCCAAGGGAGGACCAATGAGTCCGAAACACGTGTCCACGGTTGCTCTTTTTCTCTGCGGTCTTACCCACGATTTTTTTTTCTGTTTGCCATAAAGCTTTGTTCCGCATTAACAACTCCTGTTATATATATATATATATATATATATATATATATATATATATATATATATATATATATATATATATATATATATATATATATATATATATATATACATTGATATGATATCTTGACTCATGAGAGAGACAATAAGTTTCATTATCAAAATAAATAATCTACGCCACTGTTTGCGGTTTCTGCATCAAAGAATTCAAAGATTACAAAGTAAAAACTTTAAAACTAACATGAATTATCGATAGTAAACATACTATCAGTAAACAAATTTAAATTGAAAGACAGAGATTAAATAGTAACAATAAATATTGTAAAATGCTTAAATTTTAAAATAAGTAGGTTTAAAATTTGTAAAATCCCACTTTATCTTCAGAAGCTAGCGTTGCTAGATAAGATTTAAAATAAACAAATTTTGATAGTCTTATCCATATATTATCTGGCGTCCATAGCAAATAAATGGCGCCCAACGTGGGGCCATTTATTTGCTATATATATATATATATATATATATATATATATATATATATATATATATATATATATATATATATATATATATATATATATATATATATATATATATATATATATATATATATATATATATATATATATAGAAAAAAAATCGTGGGTAAGACCGCAGAGAAAAAGAGCAACCGTGGACACGTGTTTCGGACTCATTGGTCCTCATCAGCACGGTGTAGCTAAGTTGAAAGGGTAGGCACAACTTAGGAAATGACACAAACGGTGACCACTGACAGGCAGCCAGTCGCACATTTGTGGCAAGAGTTAGAAGACCCTGAATTTCCAGAGCGACAACTAACACACCACGGAGGCAACTATAGCTACCTGCGTGGAATCACTGGACCCAAGGAAGAATAAAAAAACAGGAGTTGTTAATGCTGAACAAAGCTTTATGGCAAACAGAAAAAAAATCGTGGGTAAGACCGCAGAGAAAAAGAGCAACCGCGGACACGTGTTTCGGACTCATTGGTCCTCATCAGCACGGTGTAGCTAAGTTGAAAGGATAGGCACAACTTAGGAATTGACACAAACGGTGACCACTGACAGGCAGCCAGTCGCACATTTGTGGCAAGAGTTAGAAGACCCTGAATTTCCAGAGCGACAACTAACACACCACGGAGGCAACTATAGCTACCTGCGTGGAATCACTGGACCCAAGGAAGAATAAAAAAACAGGAGTTGTTAATGCGGAACAAAGCTTTATGGCAAACAGAAAAAAAATCGTGGGTAAGACCGCAGAGAAAAAGAGCAACCGTGGACACGTGTTTCGGACTCATTGGTCCTCATCAGCACGGTGTAGCTAAGTTGAAAGGGTAGGCACAACTTAGGAAATGACACAAACGGTGACCACTGACAGGCAGCCAGTCGCACATTTGTGGCAAGAGTTAGAAGACCCTGAATTTCCAGAGCGACAACTAACACACCACGGAGGCAACTATAGCTACCTGCGTGGAATCACTGGACCCAAGGAAGAATAAAAAAACAGGAGTTGTTAATGCGGAACAAAGCTTTATGGCAAACAGAAAAAAAATCGTGGGTAAGACCGCAGAGAAAAAGAGCAACCGTGGACACGTGTTTCGGACTCATTGGTCCTCATCAGCACGGTGTAGCTAAGTTGAAAGGGTAGGCACAACTTTTTATTCTTCCTTGGGTCCAGTGATTCTGTTGTAGAACTCTCCAAAATCGTCCTAAGTTGAAGACATAATCAAAATTCGACTTAGGCAAAAATTTCATTTAAAGACATTTTTGGGAGTCTGCAGAGGCGCAGATCAGTCCACAAGGACCGTTTTGGGTTCTATAAGGCGTTGGAAATGACCAGGCGAAAATTCGAAGAAACACCGAATTTTCACTTAGGAAAAATGTTTTTGGTTCAGAATATCAGAGTAGAAGTATATAATGACAAAGATTTATGAATAATATACTTTTTCAAAGGTACCATAAATTGGACTTTGAAAAATAATATTTTTGGAAGGGCGTCAAAATTTGGCCCAGGAATCGATTTATCGAAAGTACGCCAAAGTTTCACTTGCAGACTAATTTTTCAAAACTGCGTTGAAATTTGGCTTGAAAATCAATTTTTCAAAAGTACGCCAAAATTTCACCCGCAGATTAACTTTTCAAAAGTACCTTGAAATTTGGCTTGAAAATCAATTTTTCAAAAGTACGCCAAAATTTCACCCGCGGATTAACTTTTCAAAAGTACCTTGAAATTTGGCTTGAAAATCGATTTTTCAAAAGTACGCCAAAATTTCACCCGCAGATTAGTTTTTCAAAAGTACCTTGAAATTTGGCTCGAAAATCGATTTTTCAAAAGTACGCTAAAATTGGTCTTAAACTGGATTTTTCAAAAGTACCACGAAGTCAGTTTAAAAAGTACCACGAAAATATACTTTAAATTATTTTTTATTTTTTATTCCTCAACCAAAGACATTGACCTTTGAGGTACGATCATTGAAAGCCCAATTCTAAAGTATGAGCATAAAATTTTAACGATGCACTGCATCCAAAAGGCAAAATAGAAGATTTTGTCAAAGCCGGCGTAGTGCCGATAAGCAAAAATTGATAAAAATCAATGCACATGTACAAGGCCGGTTTCTCGCATAGAAAGAGTTTGGATTGACCCAGCGGCTCGCAATTTGGTCGAGCGCGTTGAGTGGTCCAGACAAAGTGATGGTAGAAAAGCCAATAACGGGGCTTTTCAAATGACAAAGTTATAGAGGAAAACGCCTTGTGCATAAAAATCCAAAAATTCAATTTTGCCTAATAGTCGCTCGAAGGTGAGACGCTGCCAAATCGATATTATTAATCGACTGTGATAAGGGTTAGTAAGTCGTGGACTGATCGAACGCCACTCAACTTATGCAGTAATAAGTCCTCAGAATGTGTTTGAGTACGTGAATTTCCACGATACAAGAACTTTAAAGCTAGGTAGTCTCTAGCGAAACTAAATTCATTTAGTAAAACTTTTTTAAGTTAATTTCAGTCAGCCTTAATTATTCATTTACCCAGAGTCTGAAATGATTCTAAAAGCTCGCATTTTGATTCTGAGAAGGTACGTATGAATCTTTTCTACCTAATCGATCGTTAGCGCGAGCGCTCTCGCTTGTATGGTCTGAAAGTCACTACCTTGATTGGGGAAGGCACGATTCTTTCTTGAGAATTTTGTATAACCAATTCTGTTAAATAAACGGATTCTTTGAACTAATATTTCTTAATTGATCTTGAGGCCTGTTGACGGTCTATAATCCCTGGAACTTTCGTAGAGAAAGCCGGATGTGTCGAGTTAATTCGCATTAACGTTCGACCTTCTGGTTGCTTTACGAAGGTTTGATAGGGATTTTTTTATGCGTTTTTTTGAGAAATATATTCCGTTATTAATGGACCAAAACGCGATTTTCGCGTACCAAAACTAATCCCTCCGCAGAGAAATTCTTCGGTTGGGATTTTTTTTATGCAAAAATTCAGGAAATTAAGAGGTGCCTAAACCCCTAACGAGGGAATTCGGGTCCAGAGAGAGCGTAGTTTCCGATCTGTGGTAGTGCAGCCTTGGTCCCGCTTTTCGGCTACCGAAGTCATCTTATCTCGAACCCGCCTGGGAGGTAGAAGAACGGGGTAATACGCGACTGGCGCCCCCTGAGAAATAAATTGGTGTCGCGTCATTTTGACGCCCGGTAGTGCGTTCTTCTACATGGCGCCCAACGTGGGGCGTTGTTAGTCAGCAGGGCTTTCTGGAAAGGATATGGATGAATCAACGCCTTTCCAGTTTTACGACGAGCCGACATCTGTGATGGACAACGTCTCTAGAGGGTTAGAGAGGCCGTGCGCGGAGGATGTACTGGGTAGTTCGGGGGTTGGCCCGAGTACCACTGAAGGAGTCATACAGCCCTCCTCAGAACAAGTGTTCGCCCAAATGGCAGCAGGTCTTGCCAAAGCTCTAAGCGAAGCCACGCACGAGCATAAGTATCGGTCGAAGCATCCAAATGCGGAATTTCATGGCTTCGAACACGAAGACCCTGAAACCTTCATTTATCAAATGGAGGAATTTTTCGTCCGAGTACGAATTACGCAGGATAACGACCGACTATATAAAATATCAGAACAGCTCAAAGATGATGCTAAGAAATGGTTCGAACAATATCGAACCCTAATTACCACGTATCCTCTATTCCTCGAGCGGTTCAGAAGCCGTTATGATTCAGGTCAAATACTCACCGAAGCAGTAGCTAATTTATATGGCAAGAAACAAGATGCCGAGGAAAATACGTCAGTATTTATTTCAAGGAAGGTATGCCTCTTCAAGAGGATCGATCCGTTTAAGCCGGAGGCGATGAAGGCGGCTACCATCTTCAATCAATTGAGACCTGATATGAAAATGCTCCTAAAGAGTGCCGTCATACCAGATACAAATACACTAGTGACGATGACCGAACAAATGGCTAAAATCATGGATGAGAATAAAGAATTCGAGATTCTGCAAAATGCAAAGAAAAGCAAAGACCGAGAAGCGTCCACCTCTACCGCTTCAGCTCAAGGGAATCAGCAATCGAGCAGTAACTGGAGAACGGAACCCTCCGCCTTAACGAAGCCGTCCTCCAGTTCCTTTGGTGCATCTAGGACACCATTCAATGGATCTCAAAGAAGAGATAATCCGCCAGCACCAAGGGTGCATTTTGCAAATAGTATTTCCTCGCTGCCTAGAGGGGATATACCGAGAAGGGGTACTGGAGACGTAAGGAACTCCCGAGTCCCGTATCGCCCTTGCAGATATTGCCCAACGGAGCAGTGGCATTTTCATGCAGAATGCCCAAACAATCCCTATCGTAATATGAATACGGGAAACCAAGCGGGGGTCAGAGGCGATGGCCCAGGCCGAACTGTACCAGCCCCGCCTACCAGGCCCCAGCAGGCTCGAAGCGACCCTCGGGGAAGCTCCGAAGCAAGAAGTTTAAATTAAAAAACTTCGATGACCTTCCTGACCTTAATTACCTGTTTAAGGATCAAGAAGTCAACCTATCTCCCCACCGATTCACTCCATTAGAATCTATCAATCAAACCAACGACGCTTTCCCTCTGCCTCGCATTAAGATTATAATTAATAATCGAGCGGTTAACGCTTTATTGGATACAGGTTCGACAAGGAATATTATCCAACCGAAATTTTTGAACGACATTGATCAACTTACAGCTCCCCAAACTTTTGTTATGGCTTGTGGCGATGGTTTAGTAGAATCCCTCGGGACTACGACCATAAACGTTAATGTACTAGATGTACCCTTTCAGACCACGTTTCAGGTCATTCAAAATTTAAACGAAGAGCTCATTCTGGGAGCCCCCTTTTTATATGCTCACAATGTCGTATTCGATTATCAACGTAAATGTGTCTACGTCGGCACCGAAGAGCGAATAACCGTCTTCTGGAATCAAGCGGCACATCAGGCAAGGAAGCAATGCCGGCTTCCCGAAGAACTGATCATCGAAAACGATAATTTAAAACCTCTATTCGAGGAATTTGCTGAATTGTTCACCGCGGTGCCTACCCAAGCTACCACGGTGACAACAAAACATAAAATAAAAATTAAAGATGACCGCCCGTTCAATATCAAACCCTACCCTATGTCTCCTACTAAGAAAAAAGTTATGTACGATCAAATTGAAGAGATGCTGAAAGCCGGGGTCATAGAACCGAGTACCGCTCAGTACAGTTCGCCTCCCATTATAATTGAAAGGCCCGGCAAGAAGCCTCGCTTCTGCATTGATTATCGTCACTTAAATGAAGTAACGGAAGACGAAGCATCCGTCTTACCAAAGATATACGAGAGTATAAAGGATCTAGGAAACGCCAACATATTTACGGTGTTGGACCTCAAGAGCGGATATTGGCAAATCCCTCTTGAGGAGTCGTCAAAAAACTATTCTACGTTTACAACATTAGATGGAGCATCTTACCGATTTAACGTGATGCCTTTCGGATTGAAGACCGCTCCATGTACATTCCAAAAATTTATGGCAAGAGACGTATTGACCGGCTACTTGCATCATTTCTGCAAAGTATATCTCGATGATATTATCATCTACAGTGAAAATATAGAACAGCATGTAAACCATCTGAGAGCCGTCTTTGAACGCCTGCGTTTGCATAATTTAAAGGTGTCACCGGAAAAATGTGTAGTAGCCACGTCAAGCATAACCTATCTCGGGCATCAAATAAATGCCAACACCACTCAACCATTAGAAAAACACATATTACAGATACAAAATTATCCGGCCCCTACGACGAGGCGCCAGCTTCAGAGTTTCCTTGGTTTATGTAATTGGGTACGTGAATATATCCCTAATGTTGCAATAATTACAAAGCCCTTGACCCGACTACTCTCGAAAGACTGGCGCTTCAAGTGGAATCCGGAAGCCCAAGAAGCTTTTATTTTACTAAAAGAAGTATTGAATAAACCTCTAGGACTGCACCGGCCAGATTTCAATAAAATGTTCATACTGCAGACGGACGCATCCTTAATAGGATTATCTGCAGTATTATATCAATTGGGGGATAATGACCAGAAGCACATCGTCTCTTATGCTAGTAATACGTTATCTCCGACGGAGAGAAAATACCATATTAATGAATTGGAATGTTTGAGCGTCGTTAATTATATAAGGAAATACAAAATATATTTGGCAGACCGTCCATTTATAGTCAAAACCGACAATCGAGCTTTACTATGGTTAAATAAGCATAAGGACGAGAAAACGAAATTTACTCGTTGGTCATTATTACTTCAGGAATACAGCTTCACCATAGAACATTGTCCCGGCAAGGAAAATATATTGGCTGACTATCTTAGCAGGAATCCTCAAGGCCCAAACGTCGAAGCAGACGACGAAGAGGAGAGAATGTACCCACCAAAATTCTCGTACAAGGAACGAATATCAGTGATTACCACATTGGAATTAAACGATCAGGTCAGAGAAGCGCAAACGCACTCCAGAGATATCCAAGACCAAATCGAACGATGGAATACTCTAGTGCGACAAGCAGATAAAACCGAGGCAGAGGTGAAATTCGTCAATACAAGACAAGTGATAGGCGGCACACTTTGGACAAGAGGCGAAAATGTTAAAGAAAAATTATACGTACCAAAACGTATGGTCATGAGAGTAATATCTCATTTTCACGACCGACCGGAAGTAGGTCACCCCGGCCGCGATGAAACTGTTAGAATCATCTCGGGCCGCTATTATTTTAATAATTTGTCGAGACTAGTTAACAAATATTTAAATGAGTGCATTATTTGTAATTCCGTAAAAAGCAGACAGTCACAACCGAAGGCTCCTCTCAGAAGCCATGCTCCATCGCATCCGTTCGAAGTTTTAAGCGTCGATGTAATCGGACCACTTCAGCGAACCAAAGATGCAGATAACCGATATATATTAATGGTAGAGGATGTATTTAGTAAGTGGGTCGAAGCCAAGGCGTTCACCCAAGTCAGTGGAAAAACAATAGCACAATTTATCGAAGAGGAACTAGTGGCGAGATATGGCGTTCCGAGGGTCATCATTTCCGACCAGGGAGGCCACTTCAATTCCGGCTTTTACGATACGTTCTGTACACGTAACAATATTGAAAGATTCTTCACAGCAGCTTACCACCAACAGGCCAATCCAATAGAAAGGAGGGTGCAAGAAGCTAAGAAGATCTTAAAAACCTTATTATATGGTTCACCCAACGACGAGTGGGATCGACATGTTAGTCAGATGGCATATATCTTGAGAACAAGAAAAAACGCCGCTACGGGGCATACGCCCAGTTTCGTAGTACTCGGCTATGAATTACCACAGATTGGTGATTGGAATATGTTCGCTTATAGACAAGAGCGTCGTAATCAAGCGGACGTTCCCCGCCTTGAAAGAGTCAAGGAGATTCGTAAAAATCAAACAAATTACCAATGGCGTTACGCGCCCAAAGTGGCGGTAACGCCGGTCGTATATAAAGTGGGAGATATGGTAATGACTAAAAGGATCAGGAAGGATCATACCTTCACACCATCGTGGAGTGGGCCACACAAGGTTTTAAAGAGATTGTCCAATGAGGTTTACCTCATTCACAAGGGGGTAACTTCGACGAGGTTACATGTCGATGCCATCAGGCCGGCACCTAAGGGAGACCCCGATGTTGAATTGGAATTGTCTGAAGAATCAGAAGATAGTCCGGATGAAACTCATCTTAGTGACGACGCTTCCTCATCAGACAATGAGATCGCGCCCAGGTCAGAGCGACGTAGCGATACCACACTAGTTCAAATCAATGTTCCCGCAAGTGCTCAAGATGAGCCGGATGTAATAAGTCGAGATCCCGAAGATGCTCGAGATGAGCCAGATATAGAAGAGTCACCTCTAGATATTTCTGAGGTCGACCACGGCTAATAGCCGTTTTCGCTTTTTTTTATATTTTTTCTCAAAATTCTAAGTGGCGATTTTGACCTGTATGCGGTCGAATCGAAAATTTAAAGTCTACCCCATGAGCAGACATGGAAAGACGGCGAACCCGACGCAAGAGCGCGATCCGGTAAGCCTAGCTTCTCAAGAGCGAGAGCCGCCAAGTTCGAGTAATGGACGTAGGCATAAGTACGAATCAGTACGAGTTTCGGAAGCTGTTTTTCTTATGCAAGAAGACAACTTCAATTTTAATCATTTTAAGTCAACAAAATTAACGTATACCCCAAATGGAAACTACGAGTTTCAGAAGCCGTCCTTCGCTCAAGAAGACGCTTCAATTTTTTTTTTATACTTTTTTCACAAGTCGTGATGACCGCACGAGTATCGTAAGCCGATTCAATCTACCTTACGAAGTAGAAACTACGAGACGAGTTTCAGAAGCCGTCCTTCGCTCAAGAAGACGCTTCAATTTTTTTTATACTTTTTTCACAAGTCGTGATGACCGCACGAGTATCGTAAGCCGATTTAATCTACCTTACGAAGGAGAAACTACGAGACGAGTTTCAGAAGCCGTTCTTCGCTCAAGAAGACGCTTCAATTTTTTTTTATACTTTTTTCACAAAGTAGTGATGACCGCACGAGTATCGTAAGCCGATTCAATCTACCTTACGAAGAACCAATTTCTAACCATTATAAGTTAACAAAATTCATGTTAGAAAAATATTTCATTAAAAACAACACATTGTGTTTGTTAGTCGACGCGTCCCAGTCGACGACTTGCTAAAAAGTCAGTCTAGTTGCTGAACTGCATTTTCCATGTGCAGAAATGGAAAGATGACCCAGCCTGTCGCAAGGGCGCGGCATGGTGAAGTCTGGAACTCAAAGGCGAGGACCGTCCAAGCTGCGGCATGGAGATATAGACAGCCTCTTCTAGAAAGGGCCGAAGTTGGGCAAGAGCGAGACCAGGGCGAAAAAGCGAGTGCAACGAATTAGTGAGAGTGGACGCTAATCAAAATTGTGCTACGCTTCGCACCTCGACGCGGGTGTAATTAAGTTGATAAAAATGTTGTATCAACTTGACGTATTGTTTAGAAAATGTAACTATTTTTAAGTTAGATAGGCGAATCAGCCGTCTGCCCCAATTGGGGCCGTTATTTTTAGAACATCTGTACCATGGGTCAGACCGTCAAATGAAGGCATACAGACATACAAGTGAATATGGAAATTGAAGGCGATCGATGAGTGGAAAAGATTCAACCAAAGGAGGGGAGTGTTGTAGAACTCTCCAAAATCGTCCTAAGTTGAAGACATAATCAAAATTCGACTTAGGCAAAAATTTCATTTAAAGACATTTTTGGGAGTCTGCAGAGGCGCAGATCAGTCCACAAGGACCGTTTTGGGTTCTATAAGGCGTTGGAAATGACCAGGCGAAAATTCGAAGAAACACCGAATTTTCACTTAGGAAAAATGTTTTTGGTTCAGAATATCAGAGTAGAAGTATATAATGACAAAGATTTATGAATAATATACTTTTTCAAAGGTACCATAAATTGGACTTTGAAAAATAATATTTTTGGAAGGGCGTCAAAATTTGGCCCAGGAATCGATTTATCGAAAGTACGCCAAAGTTTCACTTGCAGACTAATTTTTCAAAACTGCGTTGAAATTTGGCTTGAAAATCAATTTTTCAAAAGTACGCCAAAATTTCACCCGCAGATTAACTTTTCAAAAGTACCTTGAAATTTGGCTTGAAAATCAATTTTTCAAAAGTACGCCAAAATTTCACCCGCGGATTAACTTTTCAAAAGTACCTTGAAATTTGGCTTGAAAATCGATTTTTCAAAAGTACGCCAAAATTTCACCCGCAGATTAGTTTTTCAAAAGTACCTTGAAATTTGGCTCGAAAATCGATTTTTCAAAAGTACGCTAAAATTGGTCTTAAACTGGATTTTTCAAAAGTACCACGAAGTCAGTTTAAAAAGTACCACGAAAATATACTTTAAATTATTTTTTATTTTTTATTCCTCAACCAAAGACATTGACCTTTGAGGTACGATCATTGAAAGCCCAATTCTAAAGTATGAGCATAAAATTTTAACGATGCACTGCATCCAAAAGGCAAAATAGAAGATTTTGTCAAAGCCGGCGTAGTGCCGATAAGCAAAAATTGATAAAAATCAATGCACATGTACAAGGCCGGTTTCTCGCATAGAAAGAGTTTGGATTGACCCAGCGGCTCGCAATTTGGTCGAGCGCGTTGAGTGGTCCAGACAAAGTGATGGTAGAAAAGCCAATAACGGGGCTTTTCAAATGACAAAGTTATAGAGGAAAACGCCTTGTGCATAAAAATCCAAAAATTCAATTTTGCCTAATAGTCGCTCGAAGGTGAGACGCTGCCAAATCGATATTATTAATCGACTGTGATAAGGGTTAGTAAGTCGTGGACTGATCGAACGCCACTCAACTTATGCAGTAATAAGTCCTCAGAATGTGTTTGAGTACGTGAATTTCCACGATACAAGAACTTTAAAGCTAGGTAGTCTCTAGCGAAACTAAATTCATTTAGTAAAACTTTTTTAAGTTAATTTCAGTCAGCCTTAATTATTCATTTACCCAGAGTCTGAAATGATTCTAAAAGCTCGCATTTTGATTCTGAGAAGGTACGTATGAATCTTTTCTACCTAATCGATCGTTAGCGCGAGCGCTCTCGCTTGTATGGTCTGAAAGTCACTACCTTGATTGGGGAAGGCACGATTCTTTCTTGAGAATTTTGTATAACCAATTCTGTTAAATAAACGGATTCTTTGAACTAATATTTCTTAATTGATCTTGAGGCCTGTTGACGGTCTATAATCCCTGGAACTTTCGTAGAGAAAGCCGGATGTGTCGAGTTAATTCGCATTAACGTTCGACCTTCTGGTTGCTTTACGAAGGTTTGATAGGGATTTTTTTATGCGTTTTTTTGAGAAATATATTCCGTTATTAATGGACCAAAACGCGATTTTCGCGTACCAAAACTAATCCCTCCGCAGAGAAATTCTTCGGTTGGGATTTTTTTTATGCAAAAATTCAGGAAATTAAGAGGTGCCTAAACCCCTAACGAGGGAATTCGGGTCCAGAGAGAGCGTAGTTTCCGATCTGTGGTAGTGCAGCCTTGGTCCCGCTTTTCGGCTACCGAAGTCATCTTATCTCGAACCCGCCTGGGAGGTAGAAGAACGGGGTAATACGCGACTGGCGCCCCCTGAGAAATAAATTGGTGTCGCGTCATTTTGACGCCCGGTAGTGCGTTCTTCTACAATTCCACGCAGGTAGCTATAGTTGCCTCCGTGGTGTGTTAGTTGTCGCTCTGGAAATTCAGGGTCTTCTAACTCTTGCCACAAATGTGCGACTGGCTGCCTGTCAGTGGTCACCATTTGTGTCATTTCCTAAGTTGTGCCTACCCTTTCAACTTAGCTACACCGTGCTGATGAGGACCAATGAGTCCGAAACACGTGTCCACGGTTGCTCTTTTTCTCTGCGGTCTTACCCACGATTTTTTTTTCTGTTTGCCATAAAGCTTTGTTCCGCATTAACAACTCCTGTTTATATATATATATATATATATATATATATATATATATATATATATATATATATATATATATATATATATATATATTGATATGATATCTTGACTCATGAGAGAGACAATAAGTTTCATTATCAAAATAAATAATCTACGCCACTGTTTGCGGTTTCTGCATCAAAGAATTCAAAGATTACAAAGTAAAAACTTTAAAACTAACATGAATTATCGATAGTAAACATACTATCAGTAAACAAATTTAAATTGAAAGACAGAGATTAAATAGTAACAATAAATATTGTAAAATGCTTAAATTTTAAAATAAGTAGGTTTAAAATTTGTAAAATCCCACTTTATCTTCAGAAGCTAGACTTCTTAAATACAAAACCAAAGGTGGAAAAATCATATCAGGAATCCATCGTTAGAGTGTTTCTGACTAATAGACAATCATAGGTTGATCCGGAGCTCATCAAACTGGAAAAACTTCCACAAAATAGGAAATGTAAATTTCCACATCTGAAAATTTAAAACTTAAAATTAAAGCAAGAAAATAATTTAAAACTAAAATATTAAACATTATAGGTGACAAAAAACATAAAAGGAAGTGAAAATTCACAAACAAACTGAATAAACATTCTATAGTGTACATAAAGACTCTTTAAAAAGAAAAGGAGCACAAATAAAACTTAAATCTAAGATTTCTCGAAAATTAGTGCTCGGGTTTAAATCATAAACATTTAAAATCAAAGACTATTACCTTAGATTAAACCTGAGACATACATCCCTGAATTCCATATGTTAATTGTAGTTTAAAGTTTCAGTGTTGACCATCAGTAACCATAATTTGTGTGCTGTCACTGGTTATTTAAATATTAGATTGTTAAAAACATTGTTTTCCTATTTATTATGCAGGCAGTTGAAAGAAAACACTGCAAAGAACATTTCAAAATGATTTTCAGTTCGGTAGGTAAAAGGACACTACTTCAAGGACTGAAGAAACATTGACTACGAGTTCTGAAAATAAAAAGTTATAGAGTTAGCATTTATTCATACTGAAAAGTAAATTTGTTAATTAGAATTAAGAGAGCTAGTTAGTAAGAAGATTAAGAAAGGTATATCATGCATCAAATCTAGTGTAAATTGTTTAAAATAGAAATTATGTGAAAATCATGCAACGTTTTGGAACTACTTAAATATAAAGCCTAGAGAAATAAAAGGGATACTGAAAGAATCAGAATTAAATAAGGAATCTGTTTCAAACAGTAAAACAGACAGAGAAGGTCTAAAAGAAAAATTTAAATTCATAACCAAATAAAATTTATGAAATTTTGACAGGTCTAGTTATCTAATTTCAGAAAAAAGTCATTAATTAACAAAGTTTTCAAGAAACAAGGAACGTTTCCATGAAAAGTTTGTTATAAGTTGTTGATTTTGTAATAAAAGGAAGAGAGTTATTTTCAAAATTGAGTCCAGAAATTATTACAAATAGTAAAGAAAATTCAAATTCAGATGAAGAAAAGTATGTAAATCAAACATTAATAAGTTGAGAAGTAAGAGGAACCAATGTTGCAAGGTTTAAAAAAGAAAATAATTATCATCAAAATATAACCTTAATGTCAGCTGTTTGTCAAATTTGACTTACCGGATTTTCAAGTAAGCCATACGGTATTAATCCAATATTTCAGCATCAAAGTCGTCCAAGGCACATCAAATTGAACAAATTTCACAAGGAACAAAATCACCACAAAGGCACGAAACGAGAAATCGAGGGAGTTTGCAGGTAACCAGGATCACAACAGTGTAGTGCAACAAATCAGTGATTCGTATCGGGACGTCACGTCGCATACAGGTACCTGTTTTATCGATATTAAATAAAGCAAAGATTTCTTTCATTTTCTTAGAATAAGTATTTGTAATTCAAATAAAAGGGCAGAATTTTGTTTCCTAAATATAAGAAACCCAAGGCCAAGGTTCAACTAAATTAAAATTTTGTAAATTAATCTGATCTACTTTTCTTAAATAAAATTGTTATTATTTGATCTATGATTTTAATTTGCCTTTTATTAATTTGAGCTAAAGAATCTGCACTGAGATAGAGTGACACCTATTGGTAACTCATGCTAATAAATGTGTGTTTGCTGGGAAACTAGGAAGCAGTGGCGCCGAATATAAAAATTTCTGCTTTCTAGATTAATATTTAATTAAAAATTAAATTAACAAATTTCTTTCTCTTTCTTTAGTACCCAGAAAACATATCATTTAAATGTCTAACCCAACGTAGGGCAAATAAAAGAGCAAAATAATCATAGTAATTTATTTAACAAAATTTTAAAATAAAATTTAAAACAAAAGGCTTTGGTAAAAATAATTGAGAATTCTGAAAAGAGTATTGGTGTGGTATTTTCACTGTTATAAAATTATATGAAACTAAGGTCAGGTAAGATGAAAGGTAATAATGAACAAGAGGCATCTACGTCTCAAACAGCAGGCGAAACAGAAACGCAAGAAGAAACAACAACACAGGAGCAGACCGAACAACAGCAGGAACCAACACAAATAGGAGACACAATACAAACAACTGAACAGACAGAAGCAAACATACTCCACCAACTCATGCAAATGATGACAGGTATAGGTGTGAAAATAGACGACACGAATAAGAAAATAGATAGCACAAAAGAAGAAATAAACGAGAAAATGGACAAGAAATTTGAAGAAAACAATCAAGAGATAAGTGCGAAAATAAACGAGAGAATGGACAAGAAATTTGAAGAAAACAAGCAAGAGATAAGTGCGAAAATAAACGAGAGAATGGACAAGAAATTTGAAGAATGCAACGGAAAATTTGATCAATACATGACGGAAATGAAACTCAGAGTAGAAGGGGTAGAAGTAAGATTAGAAAATATTAAAGAAGACTTGGCTATGGAAATTCACAATAGAGTAAAAGAGTCAGAAAGGGAAATTCAAACTAATGTGGAAAAATTCATAGTTGAAGGATTTTCAGAGATAGATGGTCGACTGGAAAGACAAAATGAAGCAATCACGGCAACTTTAAAAGAACAGGACGGACGGATAAAATTAATGGATACGAAGTTATCAGAAGGAAAACAAGGAGCGAACGCTAACCTCGGATATACAATCAACCACGCATGCCAGAAATCCCAATTTTATTTCCACGGTGACTCGAGAATACACCCGAAAATATTTACTACTAGGCTTAAACTACATCTAGAAACGGTACACCCTGGGACAAACATAAAACAAGTCATACAGAACATGTTACGTGGTGAAGCTGAAATTTGGTACGCCACTGTTGAGAGTAGGTTCAGTAGTTTCGAGGAATTTGAATCGCTCGTAATGAAACAATATTGGGGGGAGTATAATCAACAAAAGATTAGATTAAATCTCTTTAATGGAAAATACAGTGAGAACATCGGAGTATCCAGGGAAAATTATATACTGCGAAAGGTATATAATATCAAACATCTACAACCATCTTTCACGGAAAGTGAAATGGTTAGGTATTTAGCACGTCATTTCCCAGATGATGTACACAGTGTCATCATTACACAACGAATCACAACTTTGGACAGTCTCATAGAATACATAAGAAGCATAGACGACCATCGCACTGGATGGAGAAGAAACACTCAACAAAACTACAATAATGAAAACAGGAGATATGATGATAGAAGCAAAAATTATGACACAGGTCAAAACTACGAACAAAGAAGAAACAATTACTATAACAACCAAGGCAATGGAAATCAACCAAGAAACTTTTATAACAATCAAAACAACAACTACAACGGAAATCAACAAAGGTCTTACAACAACAACAATCAGCAAAGGACAAACGACAATGGGTACTACAACAACAATCAGCAAAGAATAAACCAAAACCAACAAAACAGGCCACAAGCAAACGATGAGCAGAAAAAGAATACAAGATCCTACGCACAGGTAGCAAACACCAACGTACAACAGAGAAATGGACAACAAAATCAAATCGAAATGCATAAAATTGAGACACAAGCCCAAGTTAATACTCGACAGCAGGATTTTTAAAAAGAAATGTTTTAACTACCAACTATTCTCACGCCCGCGAATTTATCACAACGGACAACGAAAACGGAAATTTATATGAAACAAAACAAAGTCACCTACCAATGGTTAATTTAAATATGCAAGGTTTAATGTTAGATGCACTTATTGATTGCGGTTCAGAAATATCAATGATTAACGAGAGTTTATTTAACAAAAATAAGGATAAATTTGCCCAAAAATGTATAAGAATTGCAAAAATACGATTAATTAACGCAAATGGCAGAAAGTTTTCTGAAAGCACCAGCATATTGCAAACATATTTTAAAGTAGAAAACTACAATTTTAAATGTGAATTATTTATAGTACCTGAATTAAATTTTGACATTATTCTGGGTGAAGATATTTTATATAAATTGAGGGCTAATATTGATTTGGGAACAAGATTCCTTAGATTAGAAGGTAAAACGTTACCTATATATAGTAAAAATGAGATTATATTGAATAAAAATGCGGTAATTAAAGAATTAAATGACGATAAAGTCAATGCGGGACATGAGGTTGGCACAGTGACCACCCATGTCGAAAAAATTGCGGGATACGAGGGAGGCACAATGACTACCTGTATCAAAAATAAAAATGCGGTAAGAAATGAATTAAACGGCGATCAAGCCAATGCGGAATATATGATGGGGAGCGTACCCACATATGTTATGAATAGTAATTATATTATGCCCAAAAATATTGATATAAAATGTCCACTTAAATATGAAAGAATTATTCATGAACTTTTACAAAAAAATATCTCACTAATAAACTATGAACCAAGAGTTGCAACAGGTTATATTCATAAACTACAAGTAGATGAAACAAAATCATTTAAAAGCAAAAATTATCCTATTCCTTTTAAGTACAGAGAACAAGTGCAAAATGAATTACAAAACATGTTACAATCTGATATCATTGAATCGGCTAAAACAAATTACATTAATCCATTGGTAATAGTAAAAAAGAAAAATGACTCAACAAGATTATGTTTAGATGCACGCGTCCTAAATACGTTAACAAAATCGCAATACGATTCGCCAGAGAATATTATTTTTATTCTATTTAGAATATTCAAAACAAAGAAGAAAAAGGAAACAAATGAAACAACAATTTACGCAAGGTGTTACATTTTATTAGGATCGGTTCATTGTAATTAAAACAAAGTTAAAACATTAATGAGCAAAAACATGCACAAAATAATTTTCTTATGTAAGTGAATAAATTGAAAACCAAAAACAAAGATTAACAGTGCAAGATATCCCATCAAATTTGTCAAACTAATGAAATTTTCAGAATTTTCAAAATGTTAAAATTTTCAAATTTAATTAGTTGGAGGGAGTAAAATGATATGATATCTTGACTCATGAGAGAGACAATAAGTTTCATTATCAAAATAAATAATCTACGCCACTGTTTGCGGTTTCTGCATCAAAGAATTCAAAGATTACAAAGTAAAAACTTTAAAACTAACATGAATTATCGATAGTAAACATACTATCAGTAAACAAATTTAAATTGAAAGACAGAGATTAAATAGTAACAATAAATATTGTAAAATGCTTAAATTTTAAAATAAGTAGGTTTAAAATTTGTAAAATCCCACTTTATCTTCAGAAGCTAGACTTCTTAAATACAAAACCAAAGGTGGAAAAATCATATCAGGAATCCATCGTTAGAGTGTTTCTGACTAATAGACAATCATAGGTTGATCCGGAGCTCATCAAACTGGAAAAACTTCCACAAAATAGGAAATGTAAATTTCCACATCTGAAAATTTAAAACTTAAAATTAAAGCAAGAAAATAATTTAAAACTAAAATATTAAACATTATAGGTGACAAAAAACATAAAAGGAAGTGAAAATTCACAAACAAACTGAATAAACATTCTATAGTGTACATAAAGACTCTTTAAAAAGAAAAGGAGCACAAATAAAACTTAAATCTAAGATTTCTCGAAAATTAGTGCTCGGGTTTAAATCATAAACATTTAAAATCAAAGACTATTACCTTAGATTAAACCTGAGACATACATCCCTGAATTCCATATGTTAATTGTAGTTTAAAGTTTCAGTGTTGACCATCAGTAACCATAATTTGTGTGCTGTCACTGGTTATTTAAATATTAGATTGTTAAAAACATTGTTTTCCTATTTATTATGCAGGCAGTTGAAAGAAAACACTGCAAAGAACATTTCAAAATGATTTTCAGTTCGGTAGGTAAAAGGACACTACTTCAAGGACTGAAGAAACATTGACTACGAGTTCTGAAAATAAAAAGTTATAGAGTTAGCATTTATTCATACTGAAAAGTAAATTTGTTAATTAGAATTAAGAGAGCTAGTTAGTAAGAAGATTAAGAAAGGTATATCATGCATCAAATCTAGTGTAAATTGTTTAAAATAGAAATTATGTGAAAATCATGCAACGTTTTGGAACTACTTAAATATAAAGCCTAGAGAAATAAAAGGGATACTGAAAGAATCAGAATTAAATAAGGAATCTGTTTCAAACAGTAAAACAGACAGAGAAGGTCTAAAAGAAAAATTTAAATTCATAACCAAATAAAATTTATGAAATTTTGACAGGTCTAGTTATCTAATTTCAGAAAAAAGTCATTAATTAACAAAGTTTTCAAGAAACAAGGAACGTTTCCATGAAAAGTTTGTTATAAGTTGTTGATTTTGTAATAAAAAGAAGAGAGTTATTTTCAAAATTGAGTCCAGAAATTATTACAAATAGTAAAGAAAATTCAAATTCAGATGAAGAAAAGTATGTAAATCAAACATTAATAAGTTGAGAAGTAAGAGGAACCAATGTTGCAAGGTTTAAAAAAGAAAATAATTATCATCAAAATATAACCTTAATGTCAGCTGTTTGTCAAATTTGACTTACCGGATTTTCAAGTAAGCCATACGGTATTAATCCAATATTTCAGCATCAAAGTCGTCCAAGGCACATCAAATTGAACAAATTTCACAAGGAACAAAATCACCACAAAGGCACGAAACGAGAAATCAGTGATTCGTATCGGGACGTCACGTCGCATACAGGTACCTGTTTTATCGATATTAAATAAAGCAAAGATTTCTTTCATTTTCTTAGAATAAGTATTTGTAATTAAAATAAAAGGGCAGAATTTTGTTTCCTAAATATAAGAAACCCAAGGCCAAGGTTCAACTAAATTAAAATTTTGTAAATTAATCTGATCTACTTTTCTTAAATAAAATTGTTATTATTTGATCTATGATTTTAATTTGCCTTTTATTAATTTGAGCTAAAGAATCTGCACTGAGATAGAGTGACACCTATTGGTAACTCATGCTAATAAATGTGTGTTTGCTGGGAAACTAGGAAGCAGTGGCGCCGAATATAAAAATTTCTGCTTTCTAGATTAATATTTAATTAAAAATTAAATTAACAAATTTCTTTCTCTTTCTTTAGTACCCAGAAAACATATCAATATATATATATGTATATATATATATATATATATATATATATATATATATATATATATATATATATATATATATATATATATATACATAGAGTGATGACATCTGGAGTGATCTAGAGAATGGTGGCGTCATCATAGAAAAATCGAGATCTGTCATTTTAGGTATAAAAGACCGCATTCTCGGCGGGTAGTTCAGAAAGTATAGAAAGCAGAAGTCTTGGATTTGACAAGTGAGGTTAAGACTCGAAAGTGAAAACAAAGTGATAGACATTGTTATTTTTAGTCAGTAAAGTACATTTAAGTTAAAATAGTATTGTGAAGTATCCAGTAAATTATTTAATATAGTGTGTTTGTGGTTACCTCTTGTTATAATTTTTGGAACCCACGGAATTTGCAAGGGTGGTTTCCTAGGGGTGGAAACACGTCACAAATTGGTGTCAGAAAGCGGAATTTTATGACAAGAGGAGCTCTGAAGTTGTGCTGAAGTGTTCGAGAAGTATTCTCGAGAGTTAGTGCTAACACAGAGGACTAATTTACTGGACATCGTTCGAGGGTTATTTTCAAACAGGAAAATAGTGTTAAGTGCATTTTTGAGACATTGTAGAACATTTTATTAGGACATTAGTGTGATAATTAAATCCTTTAAAAGTGGTAGAGACACTGAAAAAGACTCATTTGTGTTAGTGCGTGAAAATTATTAGAATTTTTCTATTTGGACATTAGTGGAGATTATTAAATTCTCTGAACTGAATAGTGACAAAAGACTCTGGATAAGACTTTTTTTCGTGCTGTTTCGAGATTTTTCTGGAAAGTTCCATTGCCGATATTGACGTGACAGTTAAATTTATTTTATTTTAAATTCATCGTATGCCCGTAACAACAAGAAGTATGACAGGAGAGAAACAAATGCAGGATCTACTTGCAGAGCTTACGAGGATGATGGCACAGCAACGCCAGGAAGATAAAGAAGAGCAGCAGAAAAGACGTCAAGAGGAAAAAGAGGAACCAGAAAGACGACGTCAAGAAGAAAAAACCGAACTGAGACAAATTATGGAAGACCTGAAGATACGACAGCAAGAGGAGAAAGAAGAACAAGAAAAACGACGTCAAGATGAAAAAGAAGAGCAAGGAATTAAACGACAAGAAGAAAAAGCCGAACTGAGAAAAAATATGGAAGACCTGAAGATACGACAGCAAGAGGAGAAAGAAGAACAAGAAAAGCGACATCAAAAAGAAAAAGAAGAGCAAGAAATAAGACGCCAAGAAGAAAAAGCCGAACCGAGAAAAATGATGGAGGACTTGGAAAACGTCAACAAGAGCAAGAAAGACGCCAGGAAGAATTAAGGAAAATTATAAATGAAAAAATCCAAATACAACAGGACGCTACAATTTCCGCCAATGAAGAATTGAAGAGTGAAGTCAAAGAAGAGATAAACAAGATAGAAGACAAAGTAGGTGTAGTTATATATATATATATATATATATATATATATATATATATATATATATAAGAATAAAAAGTTGTGCCTACCCTTTCAACTTAGCTACACCGTGCTGATGAGGACCAATGAGTCCGAAACACGTGTCCACGGTTGCTCTTTTTCTCTGCGGTCTTACCCACGATTTTTTTTCTGTTTGCCATAAAGCTTTGTTCCGCATTAACAACTCCTGTTTTTTTATTCTTCCTTGGGTCCAGTGATTCCACGCAGGTAGCTATAGTTGCCTCCGTGGTGTGTTAGTTGTCGCTCTGGAAATTCAGGGTCTTCTAACTCTTGCCACAAATGTGCGACTGGCTGCCTGTCAGTGGTCACCGTTTGTGTCATTTCCTAAGTTGTGCCTACCCTTTCAACTTAGCTACACCGTGCTGATGAGGACCAATGAGTCCGAAACACGTGTCCACGGTTGCTCTTTTTCTCTGCGGTCTTACCCACGATTTTTTTTCTGTTTGCCATAAAGCTTTGTTCCGCATTAACAACTCCTGTTTTTTTATTCTTCCTTGGGTCCAGTGATTCCACGCAGGTAGCTATAGTTGCCTCCGTGGTGTGTTAGTTGTCGCTCTGGAAATTCAGGGTCTTCTAACTCTTGCCACAAATGTGCGACTGGCTGCCTGTCAGTGGTCACCGTTTGTGTCATTTCCTAAGTTGTGCCTACCCTTTCAACTTAGCTACACCGTGCTGATGAGGACCAATGAGTCCGAAACACGTGTCCACGGTTGCTCTTTTTCTCTGCGGTCTTACCCACGATTTTTTTTCTATATATATATATATATATATATATAGCAAATAAATGGCCCCACGTTGGGCGCCATTTATTTGCTATGGACGCCAGATAATATATGGATAACACTATCAAAATTTGTTTATTTTAAATCTTACCTAGCAACGCTTTGCAAATTTTCAGCATGAGTCGACTCTTTTCAGGGTGAAGGCAGGTTCAAAATTGCTCAAATATAGGAAGCAGTCAAAAGAGACACAGTTTTACAAAGAAAAGAAAGTTTGTATTTATTTTAAATACCTGGAATATTTTTTTAAAGAAAATTGAACAATAAACTCGTACGTAACTTAAATATAATAGGCCTTTACTTTTGAAACTTTAGTTTTTTGTAAAATAGAAATTGTCTCTTAGCAATTTTATATATTTTATGCAAAATAAATTAATGTTAAAGAGCTAAGTTATTTTATATTTATGTCCTACAGGTACCTGTACTCCGTATAATTTTTGTACGCGACTTCACTAGTTTTCCACTAATTTCATAACATGTCTAGATGACACGTTCTTAAATAGTTCTTATACTTGAGTCCATAGATTCGTGAGTCTGCTATAAATTTGTGTCTTGATATTTAGATTTGATCACCAAACTCAATAACATCAATTTTCTGCTGAAATGAATGAAAATGGATACTCGAAAATATCCCTTAAACAATGCTGCAACAATTTACAACTGGTAAGTCAAATTTGACTTTTTGGATTTGACATGTATTTGGTTAACTGCTTTCATACGACATACCATGTAATTTGTACTTTAAATCACAATATTGGAAAATATATTTAATTGTCTTTAATTGATTCTGTATTTTTCTTCTTGTTATTTATATTCTGATATAATCTTCATTTATTACTTCATTTTAATATCTCTCAACCATTTCATCTCCATAATAATTCAGATTTTTTTTCCTAGCTACTCATTTTTATTGACCAATTGTTTTTTATTTATTTTTGATGCCCTTAGTCCATTGGCATACTTATGAAGGTTTTTGGTCACTCCAGACAACATTGCCGCACTGTGGTCCTTTTGTGTCGTTGGGTGAACTCGAAGCACATTATTTTTACTTACTTACTACGGAGTGTTTCACTCTTAAAGGTATGTTAACAAATTTTAATAAATGGATTTACAAACTGTCTTTTTAACAATTTTACAATTATGAAATGTGCTTTTGCACCTAGCTTATGATTCAATACTTTCTGAAACTTCCCCCCCAGCTGAGCATAGTCGACTAGCCTTGCGAAGCTTTCAGACTAACAGTAAGCATCATCGGTATGTTTAAAATATAATAAATATTTTGTCGATTTGTTTTAGATTTAAACTCACTTTGCATTATCAAACATTTCCTTACAAAGGGTGCATTTTGTCATAGCAATATATATATATATATATATATATATATATATATATATATAAGGTATTGGCTGGCATCCCACAATGTAAAATTTTAGGTTCAGTTGGCATCCACGAGTCAGATGGCATCCGGTATTCGGATGCCATCTGACCTGCTAGAGATATTAACGCAGGGGCATCGTAGATGTCGTATTATGCCATTAAAACTTATTTTAAGTTGGACCCATTCTAACACCCTAGTGAATATTTTAGTTCAGCGGTTTGTTACTAGCTGCCGTGCCTGTCGCTCGAAAAATATTCATTTTGAATACCTGCTGACCACAGAAGCGGTTTAGATGGCATCTAGTCAGCTGGCAACACCGTGGAAGTAGGTTATTATATACCACATGTTGATCCAGATGTTTTAGTTTGCTCGAATATATTACTACTAGGAAAAGTAAACTTAGTGGAGACAATTCGTGTAACTGTTAAAATGAGGACGGAATTTGTACCTCTTGATTGTAAACAACTTTTGTTAAGGATGGTTCAGCAAGGCTATAAGTAAAATAGTGTTCTGTAGTTTAATTAAACTACAGAAGTAAGAGAAAAGTTATTAGCAAAAATATTTTAGATACGTGATAAACTACAAAATTATGTTAATGTAAAAGAATCTTATTTAGTCTAATTCACAAGTTCAAACACGTGTTAATTCTTGATAAAGCTTGTAAAAATATAAGTGAGGGCTCATTGGATTCGGAATGACGTCTAGAAAAATGTGAAAAAGTTATAAACAAATTAAGATTGAAAAGAATGACGAGTTTCGTTTTTTGCAAATAACTCGAACACTATTAATAATTGAGAAATTAAAAAAAAGAGGTTCTTAAAGAGGAAGAAATTTCCAATAAAAAAGTCTGTACTTCTGGAGCTCTATCTCTACTATTAGTAACTTTAATTTAATGTTGAAAATGGGGCTTCGCACGGCGAACGCTAAACCGTTACGATACTCTGAAACCGGTCGTGAGAAGCAAAACAATTTTTTTATATTGTCAAGTATTAATATAATTTTTTTTTCATTGCGTTATTATTTAGACACTTAAAGGAACAATATCCCGTTGGAAAAAATTTTTTTTCCGAATTTTCATAAAATGAGCTCGTTGTTAATTAACAATTTTTTTTTGAGTTTACGTTTATTTATGTTTCAAGTCGGAAAATTGTTAAACAGAAGCCACTAAAATTATTTCGCTTCGTGAGGATCTTATGTCAACTATATTTTATGAGATTATGACATTGCGATGTTTTTAATTGTTACAGTCTATTAGTTATTAATTATTTAAGCTAACAAGAAACTAAGAAATTAAATAGAGGTTGAAAATTTTTTTTTATTAATTTTAAAATTATTATTATTACTGTTTTTATATTCAAACATTCTATAAAATTATATGAACTTTAAATTTTTAGTGCTAATTGTTTAAACAAATTTCATCAAGAAATAGATAAATTACGTATTTTTGAAAAAAAAAATTTCTTAAAACATTTTTTTAATTGTTTATAATTATTTTTTCCCGTTTTTCTTCATTTGAACAAATTATTAAGAAAAAAATATTCTTAAAATTTTTTATTTGCAATTCTCTACAAGGTGGAATTTTTGTTATTAATTAATTTGTTTATTTAATAAACAATTTCTAATTAACAATCGCCGAATGTGTTGATATTTTTTTAGATAGAAAAAAATAACCAGAACAACCGTATACAATATGTCAAAAAACATTTTTAATATTTAAAATTTAAAATTCTATAAGAAAATATTTCTTCATTTTTTCTTTTTTATGTGTTTATGTATACGGTTGTTTTTTTTTCAATTTTTTTTCTATCTAAAAAAATATAAACACATTCGGAAGTTGTTAATAACAAATTATTTATTAAATAAACAAATAAATTAACAACAACAAAAAAATTCCACCTTGTAGAGAATTGCAAATAATAGGTTTTAAGACTAAAATTTTTACTTAATAACTTGTTTAAATAATGAAAAAAGGAAAAAAAATGATTATAAACAATTAAAAAATGTTTTTAAGAAAAAAATTTTTTTTAATTCATAATATTTTATAACAAATAAAATGGCAAAAAATGTTTTTCAAAAATAAGTAATTTATCTATTTGTTTATAAAATTTGTTTAAACAAATAACACTAAAAATTTAAAGTTTATGTAATCTTATGTTATTTTTGAATATAAAACAGTAATAATAATTAAAATTAATAAAAAAAATGTCAACCTTTTTTTTTTAAATTTCTTAGTTTTTTGTTATCTTAAATAATTAATAACTAATAGACTATAACAATTAAAAATATCGCAATGTCATAATCTCGTACAGTATAGTTGATATAAGGTCTAAAGGAAAGGTAATAATTTTAGTGGCTTTTGCTTAACAATTATCCGACTTGAAATATAAACGTAAGCTCTAAAAGAAATTGTTAATTAACAATAGGCTCATTTTATGAAAAATCTGGATTTTTTTTCTTTAAATGTCTGAATAATACCATAGTTTTTTAAAATTTTTAAATTAATATTTAATACATAAAAAAATATTTTTACTTATTACGGCCGGTTTCGTAACGGCTTAGCGTTTGCCACACGAAGCCTTATTTTCAACATTAAATTAAAATTATTAATAATAGAGATAGAATACCGGGAGTTCTGACTTTTCTATTGGAAATTTCTTCCTCTTCAAGAATCTTTTTTTAAAATTTCTTAAATATTAACGGTTTTCGAGTTATTTTCAAAAAACGAAGCTCGTTATTTCTTCATCTTAATTTGTTTATAACTTTTGCAATTGTTTATATGCGGGTTTGAAAGTTTTGCACATTTTTCTAGACGTCATTCCGAATCCAATGTGCCCTCACTCACATTTTTACAAGCTTTATCAAGAATTAACACGTCTTTGAACTTGTGAACTAGTGTATGTTGGAGATTATTTTAATTCGTTTTGTTTAAATTTTTGGATTTCTTATTGGATTCTATTTAAGAAAAGTATAGTAGGTGACCCAAGAACAACCTCTTGTAGAGAAATGCATGGTTGAAAGAGTTGTAGAGTTACTAAGACACCGTTAAAGATAAAGCTGTCGAATTGAAACTAACAAGATGGAAAAAATTATACGACAAAGTTTGATAGCTTAAATTATAATATATTTTTTACTTTACACTTGCCACTGTGCTTCAAAATTAATCAGTTTGGAGCATCTACAACCTCGTGATTCTAAATGTAAGTTCACAGATATCTGTAAAACTATAATTCATCTAAACTAACAAAGTTTTGTCCAAAGTATATATTTATATAAATAAAATTAAAATTTAATTGCAGTTTACTTTAAGTAAACATATTGTATGTACATATTGCACTTAAAGTATATTTTAGTTTTAATTCGAGCTAGTTTTTTCGTTGATAGTGTTTAAGTAATTCAACAATTTTTACTTCTATTTCTCTCATGATATTAATTATTATAGGTCACTCAAACAACATGTTATAATTAGAATAATAAAGTTGATATGAAAGTCATACAATTTTGTTAATATTTCCGCGCAATTTGTATAGTTTGAATGTAAATTTTTGATTCGTTGTATCTAGCAATTCGTTAAAAAATGGGTTTCTGGAAATATCTTGAAAATTACGAATTATGTCAAAAACTGTTATTTGTACGACTTGAAACATAAGAAATTAACTTTACCTTAAATTTCAGATTAGTCCCGTTCAAAGATTGTTCGAGATATTATTTTTTTCAAGGTTTTGTGTTTTTTCGTCCCTTTCTAAATGTCAAATTTCAACACGTATTTTTCGTGAATAACTTAAAAACCGAAGAGTCTGAAATTGGTTATTACAACGTTGAAAGGTAATTCAATTTAATACATTCCTGTTCTTCTACAATAAAAATTGTCAAAGTTGTGGCTATTTGTTAAAAGATTACTTTTTTTATGAAAATCGAAATTGGAGTATTACTCTCAATTGAGTTGTGATAAAATAATTCATTCAAATTTTGTTGTAGCTTTTGGAATAAAACCGCTGCCTAAGGAATCAATATTTCCACATCCAGATTTCCCATCTAAGTCTCTTTAAAGGAAAACATCTTGACCATATTTGCACTCTAGTATGTGGAAATAATTGGTCACAGAATTTTAATAAAAGGGCGTTGCCGAATGCTAGCCAAACCTCCGGACGCTGCCGAATACGAAGGCAAATTCTGGGCGTTTCCGTATCCATATTAAGATAGTGCCAAATCCATATCCGGGCGCGCCTGAACACCAAGGTAATTTCTGGGCGCTGCCGAATCGATATTAGGATGCCGCTGAATCCATTTTTGGGCGCTGCCGAATTTCAAAGTAACTTCCGGGCGCTGCCATATCCAAATTAGAACGCCGCCGAATCTATATTCGAGCGCTGCATAATCCATATTCGAGAACGGCTAAACACCAAGGTGACTTCCGGACCATGTCGAATACCAAGGCAATTTTCAGGCGCTGCCGAATTCATATTCGAATCTCTCCGGGCGCCGCCGAATCCACTATTAAACAATACCTCCAGGACCCATTTTGGTTGCACGATTTGACCCAAACATACTAACTACCGTACAAAGCTTTTAAAATGAAGTTAAATAGAAGATTTTAAAAATTATGTTTCTGGACTGTTATTAGCTTGCTTTATTGTTTTTCCCTATTTACCCTATTTAACTCACAACCCTTCACTGGAATTAGCGCAAGACATAATCTAGTACCAGATCTCGTCATGGAACATATGTGTGCCAAATTTGAAGACAGTATCTTAGACCGTTGCGAAGAAAACGTGCGCACAAAAAAGTTACAGACCGACACACAGACAGAATTTTTTCTCTCTTAAATTTAAAATCTCGACGTTTTATGACATTTATTATTTCAACAAAAAACATTTTGAAATTTTTTTAAAGATTACTATACAGGGTGCGCCACTTAAAACTCCCCAGGCTTGCAACTTTCTTATTTTTTAAACTACGACCATGTTGGGCATATCAAATTGTAGAGAGTTTTAAGGCATTTAAACATTTGTACAGAGTGATTTAAAAAAAATTAAAATAATTGTTAAGAAAGAAAACTTAATTTCCTTGAATATTTGTTTACCTCATCCCGTACATGAACTGCGTCAATGTTTTCTTATAAAAGTTTTAATTAGCTTCAATTTATGTTATGTTTATTACGTCATATCCGAAATTCTTTTTGGTTTTAGAGAAAGAAAGTAAAAACACTCCTTCCGACTCCTAATTTTTTTAAAATATCTGAAAAAATGTAAATAATAATTTTATGCTTTATTTGTAAAAGACATATCACAAAAAATCCTCAACGTAACAAAACAGCAACAAGAAACAAAAGAAATAAATATTTTTAAAAACAAACTCTATTAAAATGTACTAAATAATAGGAATTTTTATTCTTAAAACTTTATTTTTAACATAAATTGAAGCTAATTAAAACCTTTATAAGAAAACATTAACACATTTCATGTACAAGGTGAGGTAAAAAAATATTCAAAGAAATTAAGTTTCCTTTCTTAACAATTTTTTCAATTTTTTTTTAAATCACTCTGTATGCGTGTTTAAGGCTTTAAAAATGTCTACAATTTGATGTGCCCAACAAGGTCATCGCCTTAAAAATAAAAAAGTTACAAGTATGGGCAGTTTTAAGTGGCGCACCCTGTACATCTTTCCACTCCACTACGTGGATGTGGAAGTAATAAATCAAATGGCATATATTTTCATTAAAAATAATGTATGTTTTTATCCGAATTTGTTATAATATAAGAAACAAGAAATGAAATGTTTCATATTTCTATTGTGAAATATAGTTCATTTAGTTACCCTTAAAATAATCTCATGGAAAAAAACATTTTATATTTATTACAAAAAATGTTTTGTAAGACATACAAAGAAAAATGTTAGTGTAGTTTTGGTGAATAGGTATACCTACTAGAAGCCAAGGCCTCAGATTTTTTTATAATATTTTACACTATAAAGAAAAATACCTGTTGTTAAACTTGAGGCATGTTCAATTTTATTAACATTTAACATTACAAATTGTGTTTTTATAATAAGAAATGTTTCTTTTTATTTAAAATACACTTTCACATGTATCAATAAACCCTCATGTCATAATATTTTAGCTTCATTAAATCAGTATTTATAATTACTTAATAATTTTCGCACAATTTGTATCCCAATTTGGGACATTGGATGATTTGAGTCGTAAATTTTACTTCCACATCCAAATAGTGGATTGGAAGTATAGTAATCGTAAAAAAAAACTTCAATTTTTTTTTTGTTGAAATCGGTTTAGATGTCATGAAATATCGAGATTTTAAATTTGAGGGCAAAAAGAAATTGTATCTATCGGTCTGTCTGTATTTTTTGTACGCACGTTTCCTGTGGGGCGGTTTAAGATATTAACTTAATAGTTGTTACGTGTATGTATTATAAAAAGATCTGGAACACATTGCTATAAAATTACACAAAAAATAAACGTTTTAGAGATTCTAGCATTTTACTTAATCGCCAGAATGTATTACAATAACGGTGTAAAAGCCGCTCGAAAAGTGGCTTACATTTGGTAATTTGCGATACAAAATTATATATAGCCAGATAAAACTTACATATATGATTTTGCATATCATTAGGCAGGCAAAAAGAATGAGCAGTGACTTTCAATACTGAAAAGAAATTGACGGACTGACTCACAAAAATTGCATTTTCGTATATGCGATTCTCGGCGATTTCATTTGATAATTAACAACAGACTTACTGACCTGAACTATTTTGTTCATTATTGTCCATTAATTATCGTTTATTTTGGTATATAATTAATAAGGCAGCTGGTACGTTGTCGTGCATATTTCTTATTATTATTATAAGAATGGACAACCTCTGTTTAATTATTATTAAACAGAGGTTGTCCATAGGTAAAATCGTAATATAACAGGCGATGTGATAATTTTTCTAATTTATTAGTATAGAATAGCAGTTACTCAATATTAAAATACACGTAAATCGACATAAACTTCGATATATTACAAAATAAAATAAATACTAAAATACTTAATAATTTAACAAACGTGACAAAAATTAAAAATAATATTTTTGTATATTTTAATTATAGCATATTTTATATGTTATATAATTATATATGAATCTAATATTTTCAATTAAGCTACTTTCTATTGTGTTGATTATATAAATTATCATTAATGTATAATACACCAGCTAAGAGAGTTGTATAGATAAATTTTAGAATTTTTTACATTTTCGGAGTCTGTTATTCTAGTTTCGGTTAAACAGACAATAATGGGTTGTATCTGAAACTAATTGACTTGTCTTTTTGAAATGAAGGATTGCTATTTCTGAAAGACAGTTTTATTGCGTCTTATTATGGACGCTTGTGGGGTAAGGCCTCTATTGTAAGAAATCCTTTCCGAAATACATTAATTTCAACCATATGTTTGGTTTTTTAAATTCGTAAACATTTTCTCTACAGGATTTTAAAGGATGTGTGTGTATTGTGTAATTATCTATTGTTCAAAATAGACTTCATCGACTTACAGTCCAATTTACGTCTTTCTATTTGAAAGGGTAAAGGTGGTTTAATATTTGCTTACGAGACTGCAGTAGAAATTTTTTCGTTCTTTCTTTTCTTCACAAATTAGATATTTTTCTATTAAATATATATAAATTAATTACAATTTTAGAGATTACATGCATTTTGTGTCATGAAAAAATTTAGATACATTTTGATAGTGAAAAACTGTTGAAAACTCGGAAAATATGTACGTTACAAAAAAATTAGAACAGAGCAAAATTTTAAAGAATATATTAACCTATACGTTTAATTTTTCCAGATTTTTAAATTTCATAGTTTACGATATTTTCCGTTTTCCGATAAGGGCCTTTTTCTTCGGTTTTTTCCGGGAAACTTGGACAGAGTGCACTTTAGGAAAAAGTCATAAAGGAAAAAAAGTCTTGTAGTTTAATAATATATTCACTCGAATTTATGGATTTTTCTCGTCACTTTTTATTCCACCTTCAACCCTTTTTGGAAAAATTCAACCGCTATATCTCGGAAAATATGCATTTTTCGAAAATTTTACGAGAGTAAAAAGTTGTTATTTTTCATAGAATTATCTAAAAAGACATTTTGTTTTTTTAATTTACCTCAATTTTACTAGTTAACAAATTAGCAACAAGATCATTCTTTATAACAATTGCGAGGCAATATTAGCGGCCATTTTTTTTTTTTGGAGTTTGATCTAGACTCAAAACGAACAGAATCCACAAAGTTTCGTGAAAATCCATTCATTCGGTAAACTATTTAGTCAGAATGCTAATTTGCCTACACTATAATGTGTTAGAACTACAAAGTACACATAACATAATCCTGGGATTATACAGACAGAGAAAATAAATTTCCTTTTAAGAGTTGATGTTCGGTTTTTGTTTCATTTTACCATTATTGTATTATTTTGGTTTGAAATACGTATGTTTACATTTTCATAAATGCTAAATATTTGTATTGTATTCATTTTTTTAAAAGCTTTTATTTAACTTGCAATGTGTTATGTATGAATGTATGTTTGTTTGGTGAAATCTTGCAAGCTGAATTTCGACTAGTTCTTATTATACTAGAGCTTTGAAATTTGGCACTCTTCTATAAGTCCGGTGACAATGTAACTAGTATAGCCATTACCGGTCTAAATCTAATATGGTGGATGTCCCAAGATGGCGGATCGGCTTTTTAGTCACAATTATTGATATGGGTATCAAATGAAGAGGTTTTACGAGTAAAATACGATAGACAATGTAAAATACGATAGACAATGTGACGTCATTCTAAATTCAATATGGCGGACGTCCCAAGCTGGCAGATCGTCTTTTTCTTCACAACCCCCTTGATATGGAATCAAATGAAAGGGTTTGACGAGTAAAATACGATAAACTATGTAACGCAATTATAAATCCAATATGGCGGACGCCCTAGGATGGCAAATTATCTTTCTTCACGACTCCCTTGCCATTTATATTAAATGAAAGGGTTTTGTCTGTCTGTCTGTAAAATAAGTAGACTAAAAACTAAAAAATAAAATTATATAAAAAAAATATTTTTAAGAAAAAGCCTTCATTTGAAAAAACTGTACTAAAAAGTTTAAATAATTTTTTAAAATTCATACACCTGGAAACCAAAAGCTTTGGGGGCGGTCAATTGAGCAAAGTAACTATGCAATAGTGCTATATGACCGTCCGCAAAGTTTTTGGTTTCCAGGTGTATGAATTTAAAAAAATTATTTTTACTTTTTAGTACACTTTTTTCAAATAAAAGCTTTTTTCTGAAATCGATTGGCAATGTCTACATTTTCGGCGCGATTTCAGATCGAAAAATGCACAATTCCAGTATTTTAGTCCGTTGCTAAGAAACTGCTACAAAAAAGATCGGAAAAGATCCGTTGCCAAGCAACGATCAACAAAACCGTACGGGAATGTTACTTTCCCGGCCTAGGCCGGGAAAGTAACATTCCCGTACGGTTTTTTATGTACATTTTAGACAGTAAATAAATAAATGCAGACAAACCAACTCACATTAAAATTGCATTTATTAGTAAGCAGTTAGATTGTAATGAAGAAATGTTATGCATTAATACAAATTCCCTTAATTTATAATAATATTGATTGATATTTCAGAAAAAATAGTATGTGTACTTCGGTGTGAAAGCACATTCCCGGACTTCGATGCTTGTTGGCCTCGGCTAGCGCCTCGGCCAACAATTTGCATCGTCGTCCGGGAATGTATTGCTTTCACACCTAAATACACAATATACTATTTCTTAAAAATATTTTTTTTTTATATAATTTTATTTTCAATAAAAACGTTTTCAAGTAAAGCTTGTCCTGTTACTTCCTTTTTGGGTTTTAAAACTTAGTCATTTATATTTTTTTAAATTGGAATGTGGTTTAGGTTTTTGACTTTTTAAAAGTTTTTATGTAGAAATGAAACACCGTTGTATCTTTGCCGATTTTCATTTTTTTTTACGAAGTTGCTACTGGTCTATAAAATTGGGAGGTCTAGTTATATAGCAGGCAGTATGGGCGTATGAGTTTCGAATACATTTCGGACGCAGTTTGTTTGTTGGAATCAGTTCTGGAGACACTACTGATTATGAGCATCCATGTTACCAGACGGTAACCCGGTCTGATATTGTTTAAAACAATTTTGTTTACAACAAAAGGAAATATTACATTTTTTCAATGAAACAATGTTTTTAAATATTTTTTTATCGATTTCCAACAAGAAATGTTCGATAAATTTTTTCATAAAGTTGATATTTCCAATGTTATTATGTTTTAAAAATTAAAAAAATCTCCAATTTCTCGTTTCAGTAAGAGCCTTACATTTTCTAAGAAAACATATACAGTGTGCCAGGGAGCGACGCATGATTAAATGAGCAATTCATATGTCTTGGAAATTTACCAAAAAAAAGTAACTTCTCTCATTTATAAAATACTTTTTCTGAAATCGATTGGCAATGTCTACATTTTCGGCGCGATTTCAGATCGAAAAATGCACAATTCCAGTATTTTAGTCCGTTGCTAAGAAACTATCAGAAAACAGACCGGAAAAGATCCGTTGCCAAGCAACGATCAACAAAACCGTACAGGAATGTTACTTTCCCGGCATAGGCCGGGAAAGTAACATTCCCGTATGGTTTTTTATGTATATTTTTGACAGTAAATAAATACACGCAGACAAACAATCAAACTTACATTTACACTTACACATACATCAAAATTACATTTATTAGTAAGCAGTTAGATTGTAATGAAAAAATGTAATGAAGAAATGTTAGATTATAATGAAGAAATGTTATTCATTAATGAAGAAATTTTATGCATTAATACAAATTCCTTAATTTATAATAATATTGATTGTGATTTCAGAAAAAATGGTATGCGTATTTCGATGTGAAAGCACATTCCCGAACTTCGATGCATCGTCGTCCGGGAATGTACTGCTTTCACACCTAAATACACAATATACTATTTTCTGTAAGAGATAGGACAAAATCTTAGAAAGAATTATTCAGAATGAGTATTGTTTATTTGAGATTTTTTTATAGAAATAGTTTTGAATTAGTCAGATTTCAGTTTGTCTTAATATTTTAAGGTTTTTCAAATTGTTTAAACAATTTTAATTTACTTAAATAATTATAATCTATTTAAGCAATTACGTCTTGTTACAAATTTGTAGCATTTCCATCTTTTTTTAGTTTCACAATTTTGTTTATTAAGAGTTTGCTAATGAAACCTGCAAATTATTTAAGCAACTTATTCCTGTTTACAGAGCTGGCTCCAGGTATTTTGCCGCCCCGGGCACAGTTTCATTTTGCCGCCCCTGTCTTATATAAATAACCTTGGGGTCAGGCGGGGTAAAAATGAGACAGAATGACATCTTTCAATTTTTAGGTTGCTTAGAATCGAGTCATATTTAATGAAAGATTGGTATCATATGTAAAAATGACAGGAAAAACTATATTTCTATGTATTTTTTTACTAAACAGTACCGTTAATTGATAAACAAAAATAAACATTTACCCTCCAAGTGGGGTAAAAAAAAGACAGTGGAGGGCAAATGAAAGACACGTGATTTATTCCCATTCTTATTGATGTCGTACAAATGGAAGTGAAAAAATAAGACAGAGGGGGTTTTTTCTTTCATATGTAATTTATTCAGATTTTTTTACTAAACAAGAAAGGGCTTACAGAAGAGCTAGCTTCTCCTAAATTAAGAAGCTGAAATGTGCCTGCTTCAGTCTGCCTATTTGGTCTTTTTAGTCTCTTTTTTACTCCGCTTTTATTTTTTTCATTAAAATCAAATTTTTGATGATTTAAAACTAGCAGATTAATAAACTTGATCACAAAATGTGAAGTATGACACTTCTAGTTGACGTCTGGCAAATAAGAACAATGCAAATAGAGAAACTATAAAATCCCCAAAAAGGTACTAAGGTGGGTTTAAAAATTTTTTAAAAGTGAATTAAAGAGTTTACTGAATAATATTTTTTCCCGCATTAACAGTAGGCATAGGACCTGATTGGAGTTCTGAATGTACAAAACAAACTCGAATAAAAAATTAGGTTTAATTTATTTCAATCTGGGTTGGATATCACCTTGTCTTTTATTTTCCCCGCTACCTGTCTGTCTCATTTTTACTCCGCCTGACCCTATCTTTTCAGTCCGTTATTTTTTTATAACATTTTAAGAGTCACCTACTGAATATTCTTGATGATTTGTTTTTTTAGTTATAAGTTTTACAGGAATTTTCACATTTTCAGCAATATGATTACTGTATTTAAAAGGGTAAAATAAAATAATTGAAAAAATTTACCGTATTGAAACTTTAAAAAAATACCACACCACAGAAATTAGACAAGAAATCTCCGATTAAAGAACTTATATCTAGATACATAATGGCATTACTTTGCGTGATCCCGAAAGATTCACAATCTAAGGCACTTCTTCCCATAAGTTCTTGATTGGCTAGTCGATCTGTTCGCGACCGATTCGGGCACCATCGGTTCAGTTTGATTATCATAATCTCAGTTTGACACTTTTGACAGTATATCCGCCATTAATGGTAATAAACGTTTTTCGTGTTTTTCGATCAAAATGTGGTGAAGAAGTCTTTTTATTTTAAGTTGTGATTTGCTCAATACCTAAATAATATTCTCTATTCATATTTACACAGTTTAGTGACAATATATTTAGTGCAAATAAATAGTGAAGTGCTGTGCCGTTTGCAGAAAGCAGTTTAGAAAAGAAGAAAATCGATCGTTCCATAGTCGTAACATGATGAAGTTCAGTTTACAGTTATAAAGTAAATAGCAATTAAATTTTAATATCCTTTCAATACATATTTATCTTACTGTTTTATCTTACTGTAATATCGTATACCTACATCACGTTATATAAAGAGCCGGTAATGCAGGAATTGCAATAATTCATTTTAATGAAAATATTTACCATTCTACACATTTTCTACACACACAACGCCCCTATGGGATGTGATGTTCATCTATTCTTTTTAATGGACATATAATGTGACTATGTTAGGAGCAAATAAGGTATATAGTGAAAAGATAGCCTGTTATGTATCTAGATATAAGTTCTTTAATCGGAGCAAGAAATAAAATCACATATAAGAAACAATATATGTATGTAACCTACTTTATATATATACCGTGCGTGTAATTTCCCATTAGGCATGTACATCCACGTAGCGCGATAGATATGACAACATAGTTGCCGTAAATTCCTCCGTCGAGCGGAGCATTCCAGCCTGTTATTTCATTTTAGCCAGCTGGCATGCGCGATGTTGTAATTTTACTCCCGATGCCTAGCGTTCGGCTACACACGGTATAAAAAACTAACAATAACAAATTATTTAGATAAAGTTAACATTACTATTACTTTATTAGTGAAACAATTGTTTCCTAGCTTTTTTATATTTTTTTGGTAACTGTGAATTTGAAGAATTTGCCGCCCATAGAATTTTGCCGCCCCGGGCAGCCGCCCGCTTCGCCCCCCCTTAGAGCCAGCCCTGCCTGTTTATTGCCAACTTTCTTCAGAATAGAGCTAGAGTTTTAAGAAATTTTGAACTTTTCATCGACTTTCTGCTCATATTTAAAATAAAGAACATTTTTGAGACTAATTAAAAATAATTTCTGCAAAAAGAGTCGCAAATAAATAACAATAAATGCTAGAAATACATGATACTCTACTTTTGTCCTTATGGGGTCATTTTGAGGCCCAATAGTTCTCATGGGGGGTGTAATTGAAAAAATAATTATTAATTCGTTTTCTTTGAACTATTGTGAAATTTTAAAAAAGTTGGAAATGTTACAAATTTATAGCAAAATATAATTTTTTGAATAAATTATAATTGTCTAATACATTTGAAAAGCATTAAAATATTAACACAATCTAGAAGGTGATTAATTAATAATAATTTGTGTAAAAGAGAACTCAAATAAATAATAATAAACGTTAAAAATACGTGATACTCCAACTTTACCCTTATAGGGTCACTTTGCAAGTGAGCAAAATTTTAACAAATTCAGTTTTATTTTTCTGAATAATATTTCTTTACAGCACCCTGTCCTATCTCGTACAGAAAATTTGATAAATTGACAAATAGCAGAAAAAACTATCTGTGAGAACTAAAAAGAAAAACTATCTACAAAATTAATTTCCAATCTTTGCAGATACATTTTCTTTTTAGTTCATATAGATTGTTTTTTCTACTGTTTGCCAAATCCCATAAAGAATATGTTTTATAACAATTATAAGCAAATAAAAAGTAATTCACTTTTATGCGAACTTCATGTTTCGAAACTTAAATTGTGACATAAATTAGTATTCTCACAGGATGAGATTTCCTTATTTACTTATACGTCGACAGACTGCAGATTGTAATAATATTCTTCTAGGCAAATACGATAAAGCAGCATAGCATATATCTGACAACGCCGCCGGAAGTCAGTTAAACCTGTAATTTTTATATTCGGGTGTCATTTTACGCATCGATTAAAATATTCATAAGGACACCAATTAAACCGTAAAATAGGTAGGATGCTAACTTAGCCTTTAAATAAATTTTGTGTATATCAGTGTGTATATTAGTGGATGCCAAGTGAGAACGTTATTAGGTAGGATGCCAACGGATACCTTATATAAATATATATATATATATATATATATATATATATATATATATATATATATATATATATATGCGGTCTATGTCGGGTTAGCAATAGACAAATGATATTTGGCTACCAATTACGATTTGAAGGTATAATTCAATGCAGGTCGGGGTATTTGCCCGCTGAGTAGTTGTTTTCTTCAAATCCTATTTCATTAACAGTAAGTATAGCCCACTATGGCTAGAGGTCACTGCTCTTGGTACTTGCTTGGCAAGTCGCTATACGCCAGAGACATTATATCCGATGTATAGTAGTGTGATGTGTTGCAACCCCTTCAATTAATTCAGATGTATTTGCACCTACTCGAGAAAGAACCTACCAGTAGTTCTAGAGTGATGACATCTGGAGTGATCTAGAGAATGGTGGCGTCATCACAGAAAAATCGAGATCTGTCATTTTAGGTATAAAAGACCGCATTCTCGGCGGGTAGTTCAGAAAGTATAGAAAGCAGAAGTCTTGGATTTGACAAGTGAGGTTAAGACTCGAAAGTGAAAACAAAGTGATAGACATTGTTATTTTTAGTCAGTAAAGTACATTTAAGTTAAAATAGTATTGTGAAGTATCCAGTAAATTATTTAATATAGTGTGTTTGTGGTTATCTCTGGTTATAATTTTTGGAACCCACGGAATTTGCAAGGGTGGTTTCCTAGGGGTGGACACACGTCACAAATTGG
The DNA here is from genome assembly GCA_936432065.2 of Rutpela maculata. NCBI lineage: Eukaryota > Metazoa > Arthropoda > Insecta > Coleoptera > Cerambycidae > Rutpela > Rutpela maculata. The sequence goes on along the minus strand of OW386287.2, from coordinate 106,084,541 downwards.
TGTCAGAAAGCGGAATTTTATGACAAGAGGAGCTCTGAAGTTGTGCTGAAGTGTTCGAGAAGTATTCTCGAGGGTTAGTGCTAACACAGAGGACTAATTTACTGGACATCGTTCGAGGGTTATTTTCGAACAGGGAAATAGTGTTAAGTGCATTTTTGAGACATTGTAGAACATTTTATTAGGACATTAGTGTGATAATTAAATCCTTTAAACTGAGAAGTGGTAGAGACACTGAAAAAGACTCATTTGTGTTAGTGCGTGAAAATTATTAGAATTTTTCTATTTGGACATCAGTGAAGATTATTAAATTCTCTGAACTGAATAGTGACAAAAGACTCTGGATAAGACTTTTTTTCGTGCTGTTTCGAGATTTTTCTGGAAAGTTCCATTGCCGATATTGACGTGACAGTTAAATTTATTTTATTTTAATTTCATCGTATGCCCGTAACAACAAGAAGTATGACAGGAGAGAAACAAATGCAGGATCTACTTGCAGAGCTTACGAGGATGATGGCGCAGCAACGCCAGGAAGATAAAGAAGAGCAGCAGAAAAGACGTCAAGAGGAAAAAGAGGAACAAGAAAGACGACGTCAAGAAGAAAAAACCGAACTGAGACAAATTATGGAAGACCTGAAGATACGACAGCAAGAGGAGAAAGAAGAACAAGAAAAACGACGTCAAGATGAAAAAGAAGAGCAAGGAATTAAACGACAAGAAGAAAAAGCCGAACTGAGAAAAAATATGGAAGACCTGAAGATACGACAGCAAGAGGAGAAAGAAGAACAAGAAAAGCGACATCAAAAAGAAAAAGAAGAGCAAGAAATAAGACGCCAAGAAGAAAAAGCCGAACTGAGAAAAATGATGGAGGACTTGGAAAACGTCAACAAGAGCAAGAAAGACGCCAGGAAGAATTAAGGAAAATTATAAATGAAAAAATCCAAATACAACAGGACGCTATAATTTACGCCAATGAAGAATTGAAGAGTGAAGTCAAAGAAGAGATAAACAAGGTAGAAGACAAAGTAGGTGTAGTTATATATATATATATATATATATATATATATATATATATATATATATATATATATATATATATATATATATATATATATATATATATATATATATATATATATATATATATATATATATATATATATATATATATATATTGTTCTGATATCTCTTTTATGCTTTAAAGTAGCTTACCTTTTGTTAATAAATATTCAAATGAGTTTATTTGATTTTTTTAAAGTAATACTTAAATATTTGCCTAGGGCGCCATATACCTATTGGTACAACCTAATTGTAAACACGAGACAACTGTGCATTGACTGCAGCCAGTTGCTCTTATCTCAGGAGCCGGTTCAAAATTTTAGATATGTGGGGTTTGAAAATAAGGATTCGTTACACTTTGTAAACAGGAAAAACAATTCTTATATTAAACAATAGGAAATTCTACATATGTAATGAATAATATATCTTAAGATTAATTTAAATTATCTGTGCTATAGACTTGTGATGCAAATTTCAATATTTTAATTTATAGTAAGATCTTACTTTTTCTTCCTTCCTTGAAATTGACGACGTGTCTAAATTATTAGATATTCCTCCTTCCGCTCATACACTTGTCCTATTAAACTTGAAAATCTTGGATAAACAATATTCTAAACCTTCTATTGGAACTTTATGCCCTGGTACTTATCTTCTACTCTTCCTGTTTATTATTATTGGATTATTGTATAATACCAATTCTCATTCCCGTACGATATACTTCTTGAAAACTTTTCTTCTAACTGCTTTTTGTCTATTTATATGTTTTTAACAACTTATTCGAAATCTGGATTATTGTATCATACCATTTCTCATTCCCGTACGATATACTTCTTTAAAACTTTTCTTATAATTGCTTTTTCTATTTATGTTTTTTAACAACTTATTCGAAATCTGTGACAACTTTTTTTTTTTTTAAAGTCAAAAATTCTCTCTGCCAAATTTTATGTTTTATCCTACTGGATTTTACATTTTTTTCAAAATAATAATTTTCAAACTAACACATTTCCTTAAAACTACCTAGTTATATAGAATTCCCTTACTATTATTAATTAACAAACCTATTTAAATATTTAATAAAAAATTTATTATATTTAACATATCCTTACTTTCAAACTACACACAGGAATGTAGCGCTGGTTACAAACAAAGCACAGTCATCTCATTTCGCTAGGTGTATATATTGAGATTTAATTCTTTTTAAAACACAAAACGGGAATGTCATAATAATATATATATATATATATATATATATATATATATATATATATATATATATATATATATATATATATATACAGTGTGTTCCCGGATGGAGTTGACAAGAGGAAAAACATCTCTATTATTGATTTTACGACGAAAAGTCATTCTTTATAAAAGTTCTGCTTATCGAAAAAATGAATTTACCATATAAAAATCTTAGATCAGATGTACCAGCTGTTAATAAATTAAGAAAACATCAAAATGCCTCAAGAGAGAAGTACCTTTATTTATTATTTTGGACAAAATGTTTATAAAACAAAGTTGTTTATAATCCAAAATAAAGCCTAAATACAAATTATGAAGTCTAAATTTTGACTTCCATGTTTTTATTGTGTTTATCTTTTTACGTAGAATTTAATATGAATAAGAATTCAAATTAAGAAACAGAGTGTGCTCTCGATAATATTGAACTGACAAATGCCATTGTGACATTGTGTATAATATTACTATCTTACATCTGAATTTATTAGTGTTCTGTTCATTATTTAAATAATGTTCAACAAACAAGAAGTAATTTATTTGATCAAGTGTTATGGGATTGGAGACGTCTCTTATAGATATGTAATTAACCTTTTTCACCAAAAGTTCCCTAACACAGCGGTATCGCGCCAATCATTGCGCAAACTTATAAGAAAATCCAATGAAACTGGATCTATATTGGATGTCAAAAAACCCAAGAAAAAGTACAATGAAGACGATGGGGCAACACTTTTGACAATAAATTCAGTAATAGAAAACCCAAAATTATCTTTACGGAAATGCTCACAAAGACTGGAAATAAGTAAAAGTCATTTACAGAGAATTTATATGGAAAACAAAGTTCGACCCTTTAAACCAAGGTTCAGACATACACTTGAAAATGGAGATGAAGAAAAGCGATTGGATTTTTGTTTATAGGTCGGTGAGAATTACCTCGTAGATAGAAGTTTTCACAAAATGTTTTTTTTTTACTGACGAAGCAACATTTTGTACCAATGGCCACGTTTCATCACAAAACATTCGTTATTGGGCTTTTGAAAATCCAAACAATCAAAAATCCAAACAAATGAAGTCAACGTTATAAAAAAGTGAATGTATGGTGTGGGATTTTTTATGATCGAATAGTTGGTCCATATTTCTTAGAAGAAAATCATTAGCATGTGTATTTGGACCTTTTGGAAAACTTTGTATTGCCATTTATGAACACTCTGCGACCGGAAGTAAGGCGTAACATTTTTTAGCAGCAAGACGGTTTGCCCAGCTCATTCCTCAATTTTGGTACGGCAGTGGTTGACAGATCACTTCGGAGCCAGATGGATGGGAAGATATGCTCTAATTAATTTTTCTTCAAGATCACCAATGGATTTTTTCTGTGGGGTATTTTAAAAAACCGCTGCCCAAGGAATCACTGCTTCCACATCCAGATTTTCTATCCAAGTCACTCACAACGAAAAAAATGTTGTATGTGCAAATAATTATTTATGAAACTTTAATAATATAATATTTAAAATCCTCTACCCCAAAAATCCATAAAACCATACCCCACATCGGTAGTGGGGCGGGGGTGGCGATAGGGGGTGGTAGTGGGGTGGATGAAGTAAAAAAATATTTTGAGGTTTCTGGTTCTTGTACACACACTAAATCACAATTTTTTTTCATCCCCTTTAATAATGGGTGGGGGTGGTAATGGGGGTGGCTAATGTCAATTTTTTTTGAGACCTTAGCTTCTTTTATATATACTAAATACCAATTTTATGGACTCTTACCTGCTTGATTTACCTGTTTACCCCAATTTACCCCCAACCCTTCGACGAAACCAGATAAAAATATATTCTAGGTCTAGATCTCGTTAAAGTACATATGTGTACCAAATTTCAAGTCAATATCTCAAACGGTTCCAGAGTAAACGTGCGCACAAAAAAAAGTTACAGACAGACCGACAGACAGAAATTTTTTTTCGCTCAAACTTTAAATCTCGACGTTTCGTGACATTCTAAGCCTATTTGAACAATAAAAATTTTTAAAAATTTTTTGTCGTTATTATACTTCCACTGGATGTGGAAGTAACAGAAAGCTTATGCAGATGACCTGACGTATGATCGAGAAACACTAAAAGCACGAATACAAGACGCGGTGAATGATGTGAATGTACCCTCAACCATTCGTAAGGTCTATAGTGAATTTATTAAAAGGATGGAGAAATGTGTTGAGGTTGGAGGAGATTATGTAGAATAAATTGTTTTTCAACAATCGTTGAAGTTAATGTTATTATGTTATGTTAATGTTTAAAAAAAATGTAAGTTGACATAAATGTAAAAGTCAAAATTTGTATTTAGGCTTTATTTTGGATTATAAACAACTTTGTTTTATAAATATTTTGTCCAAAATTATAAATAAAGGTACTTCTCTCTTGAGGCATTTTGATGTTTTCTTAATTTATTAACACCCGGTACATCTGATCTAAGATTTGTTGGTAAATTCACTTTTTCGAAAAGCAGAATTTTTTATAAAGAATGACTTTTCGTCGTAAAATCATTAATAGAGATGTTTTTCCTCTTGTCAACTCCATCCGGAGATACACTGTATATATATAAATATACTATTTGAGTTTAATATATCTCCATATTTCAAGTATTCAAGTATCTTGATGTTTCATTAAGGACCTAGATTAGAGTTAATTTTAGGGATTCGATTACTCTTATACAGTGGACATTTGGGCTAGGAGATAGAATTCCTTGGCGCCCCTCTCCTTTTGATATTGTAGTAATAATCAAAATATTTAATTTTTGAACCCACTCTATATATATATATATATATATATATATATATATATATATATATATATATATATATATATATATATATATATATATATATATATATATATATATATATATATATATATATATAAGAGATGCAATACATGTTGTGGTCTCGGCCACCTTTCGACAATGTGTAGTAACAAATTCCCTATCTGTAATATATGTGCTGAGGGCCACCAATCAAAAGTTTGCAGTTCCAGTTTCAATAGGTGTGCAAATTGTATACAGTCAAATACAAATTTTAAGACATCTTATGACATAAATCACTCGGCGAAATCAAATAAGTGCCCATACTATTTAAATAAATTGTATATTGTGAAACAAAAAACTATGTTATTGTTAAACAGTGAATAGCAACTAAGACAAACAAATACATTATGTGTAGTACATCACAACTTACAGTGTATAAAAAACAAAATCGAAGAAACTGAACTTCTCTTATCTCAAGAAAACATTGATGTCCTGTGTATCTCTGAGACTTGGATTGATCCTGGTGAAATAAAGTATGTACATTTTCCTGGCTACAACATATCTAGTTATTATTGTAGAAAATCATTCTTACATGGAGGTACCCTTATTTTGACTAAAAATTTTCTTAAGACAACAGAAAATAAACGACTGGTAAATTTAAGCATAGATAAATTATATGAATGTTCTGCTATTGAAATTACACTAGGTGACAAAGTTTATTGTATTGTATGTTTATACAGAACGCCTAATTCAGATGTAAATGTGTTTTTATCCAAACTAGAAGAATGTTTAGATATAATATGTAGTAACGATAACATCTCTAATATAATTATATGTGGTGATATTAACATTAATTTTTTATGTAAGAACAGAGACACTATGAATCTTATCGACATTGTAAATTCTTATTGTGTTAATCCTGTACTAGACAAACCTACTTATATTCAGAATACTAGGGCATCAGCTATTGATTATATAATGACAAATTTTAACAATAATTTGATAGAAAAATGTATCCTAGAAACGGGTCTGTCAGATCACACTGCCCAAAAAATTGTCTTTAATGTAAATACCTCACATAGCAAAAACCCATATACCTTTAGATCTTTCTCAAAAGCAAACATTTTAAAATTTAAAGAATTTTTAAATAACGAATCATGGGATAGCGTTTATCATAAACAAACTGTTGAAGCTAAGTATATAGCTTTCAACAGCATCTTGCATGGTTACTATAACTCAAGTTTTAAATTTGTCACTATAAACCTCGACCCAAAGAATAATAAGAGCTGGATCACGAAGGGTATTAGGATATCATCTGTACGGCTTAAAGAGTTATTTAAAATGCAAAAACAAAATGGTATCTTTAAAGACTATTATAAATCATATAAAAAAGTGTATAAAGGAGTCATAAGACAAGCAAAAAAGATGTATTTTGACAATATTATCATAAACTCCGCAAACAAATCTAGAACCGTATGGAAAATAATAAACAGTTGTACTAAAAATGAGCCAAACATGCACCGTAACTTAGAAATGGAAATAAAAAATGAAACCACCACAGATAAAGAAATAATATCCAACGAATTTAACAACTTTTTTATTAATTTACCAAAAACTTTAGTTTCTAAACACAGAGATAATGTTAATACTTCTGCAAACAATTTATTACCTGTCACTGATGACTCAATTTGTCTAGAACCTGTCACTCTCCATGAGACAATTGATGTTATAAATAACTTAAAATTAACAAATTCGGTTGGTCCAGATGACTATTCTGTAAAAATTATCAAACAATGTACAAGACAACTTGCGGAACCACTAACACATATTATTAATGAATGTTTTAAGAGTGGATCTTTCCCTAGCCTCTTAAAACTTTCAAAAGTTATAACCTCTGTTAAAAAATGGAGACAGTAAGCAATTCTCTAATTATCGTCCGATATCATTATTATCAGTGTTTTCTAAAATTTTTGAAAAATTGTTAGCTAAACGTATAATTGCATTTTTAGAGAGTAAGAAATTCTTATCATCAAATCAACATGGTTTTAGACAAGATAGATCAACAATATCAGCACTTACAAATATTTTAGACTTTGTGTATAAAAATCTAGACCAAGGAAATAAAGTTATAGCTTTATTTATTGATCTGTCCAAAGCCTTTGACTGTGTTGATCATGGTATCCTGTTAAAAAATATAGAGCGTTATGGCCTGCAAGGAACATGTAACAAACTTTTAACATCATATTTAGGTAATCGTAAACAATTTGTTGATTTTTTTGGTGTAAGATCTAAGGAATTGGAGGTGGACATTGGAGTTCCCCAAGGGAGTGTGCTGGGCCCTCTTCTGTTTATTTTATACACAAATGACTTAGATAATTACCTGTCTACATTCTTTTGTGCTTTTGCAGATGATATCTCAATCATTGCTAATGGTAAAGCCTTAACTGATGCAACACACTTATTGAACACTAACTTGCTCTCCATTTCGGAGAATTTCATAAATAAAAAACTTGTGTTAAATCAAACTAAAACTTTTGTTTTGGAGTTTCATCCTATTGGATCACATTACACATCAAGTGTATATGTGAAAAATGATGGGAAATCGATTCAACAGGTGAAGTCATTCAAATTATTAGGTATTAATATAGATCAGTCTCTAGATTGGAAAACTCATGTAACTTATCTATGTGGTAAATGTGCAAGCAGCTGTTTCGCCTTGAAAAGATTACGAACCATTACAAACATAAGTACGGTAGAAACTTTTTATTTTTCTAACATTGAATCCCGTCTCCGATATGGGATTACTATGTGGGGTAATTCAACATGGGCAAATAGAGTATTTGTGTTACAAAAAAGGGCCATACGTTGTATGTTTGGAATTAAATATAGGGAATCTTGTAAAATGACATTCAAGCAACAAAAAATGTTTACTCTACCATGTTTATATATTTTTGAAATTTTGAAATTGGTAAAAAAGAATTTATCCAACTTTAATTCTTTAAATATACACCACAGTTATCAAACTCGTCATGGTTCTGATTTGCAACATGAAATACACAGACTTGAATTATACTAATCTAATCCATATTATATGGGCCCTGTGCTCTATAATAAACTTAGTCCAAATTTAAAAAATGTTGCTAGCATAAAAACATTCTTGGCAAAGTTAAAAGTATTTCTTACTTCCAATGCATTTTATTCTGTGGATGAATTTCTAATGTATTAATTTATACTACACACTTACTTATGCATATTTTTATTTTGCAATACTGTTTTACTGTTATCATATATGTATATATGTGTGTATGTGTGTGTATATATGTGTATATATATATTTTTTTCTTTCATTTGATATCTGTAATGTTTTTTGACTTGTCCTATATCATGTATGTGATCTATTGGATGAATAAATGTATTCTATTCTATTCTATTCTATATATATATATATATATATATATATATATATATATATATATATATATATATATGAAAAATACTAGGTTCACGGGTTGAATCGCGTCTGAGATTATTGGAGTCTCGACGTTTCGGCTCCCACTTTGGAGCCATTTTTAAGAGAAAGAGAAAGAAGAATCGATAATATAAAGGTATATAGGAAGTCTAGGAAGGGTAAGGAATGGTTCGAGTCCGGGGACTCAATCTGCCTACTCCCCTCCATTGAGGCCCCGGACTCGATCCATTCCTTACCCTTCCTAGACATCCTATATACCTTTATATTATCGATTCTTTCTTTTTCTCTTGAAAATGGCTCCAAAGTGGGGGCCGAAACGTCGAGACTCCAATATTCTCAGACGCGGTTCAACCCGTGAACCTAGTATTTTTCATACAGACAACCGCGGAAACCTATCCGAGCATATATATATATATATATATATATATATATATATATATATATATATATATATATATATATATATATATATATATATATATATATATATATATATATATATATATATATATATATATATATATATATATATATATATATAGACATATGAAGCCCCAATACGAAGCCCAAAACAGCATATTCTGCCGCTTATTCGAAGCCCACAACACACATACGAAGCCCGCCCTCGGGCTTCGTAAAAATAAGCGTGTATAAAATCTAGACTATGTTATTCTCAACAAATCCCGCCAATTGGCAAAATTTCGCCCGGGCATCAAATTGCACCTCCTTTCTCTCAAAACATACGCGATGTAGTTGAACGAATAGATGTTCAGATGGCGCTACAGTTGTCGGTGTATAAGCGATATATACAGTGAATATATTTGACGCATTTTGCAATGCCCTATTTTATTCGATGCATTATACGAATCCCTAAGTCTTGGCAACACTGTACATCTGCTTGGTAAATATTATGCAGCCAACTAATGTGTTTGTATCTGTAATATTTTTGCTGTGGCAATGATAATTTGTGGCTATGACAATTAAATATTTTATGTTAATTGTGTTTATCTAATGGCTGACTTAGAACTGGACTCGTAACTAAATAATATTTATATCTCCTATAAGATGACAAAAAAACTGTTGTTATTTAATAAAAAATCTATTGATACTTTTACTTCCACGTCCAGTGGAAGTATAGTAACGACAAAAAATTTTTTTAAAATTTTTATTGTCCAAATAGGCTTAAAATGTCATGAAACGTCGAGATTTTAAGTTTGACCGAAAAAAAATTTCTGTCTGTCTGTCGGTCTGTCTGTCTGTAACTTTTTTTTGTGCGCACGTTTACTCTGGAACCGTTTAAGATATTGACTTGAAATTTGGTACACATATGTACTTTAACGAGATCTAGAACTAAATTATATTTTCATCTTGTTCCGTCGAAGGGTTGGGGGGTAAATTGGGGTAAATTTGGGGTAAATGGGTAAATCAAGCAGGTAAGAGTCCATGAAGTTGGTATTTAGTATATACAAGAGAAGCTGAGGTCTCAAAAAAATTTTTGGCATTAGCCACTCCCATTACCACCCCCACCTCCTTATTAAAGGGGATGAAAAAAAAAATGTGATTTAGTGCATGTACAGGAACCAGAAACCTCAAAATATTTTTTTACTTCATCCACCCCCCCCACTACCACCCCCGTATCACCACCCCCACCCCACTACCGATGTGGGGTATCGTTTTATGGGTTTTTGGGGTAGACGATTTCAAATATTATATTATTAAAGTTCCATAAACAATTATTTTCACATACAAAGTTTTTTTGTTGTGAGTGACTTGGATAGAGAATCTGGATGTGGAAGTAGTGATTCCTTGGGCAGCGGTTTTTACTTTTTTACTTCACTAAGATTATATAGACTGTCTTTCTTTTCCGTGCGTTCAGCAGCAAAAATCGTAATTATAAATATAATTAATTTATGATTTTAAGTACACCTATACAGGGTATTAACTAAAATGTTGAGGATATTTCTAAGTAGATTCCTTAGCAAGAATTAAGAAAAATTTCTAGTATTAACTGTTCCAAAATTAGCCCTCCCTGGAAAGCTACCCCCTTTTAAAGGGGCGAGTCCAAATCTCCTCTACTTTATATTTGGTAAATATTTCCCATCTTCTTTGTTATTTCCGTTCATTTAGTTTACATTCCTTTTAATCTGAATAATTTTGAGAGAAGCATATTTAATACATATGGAAGAAAACGGCTTATTTTTATGCATGTCAGGGTATTTTTTTTTTAAGCGAGAAGCAAAAAGTTTTAAAATTTTTGCTTTATTTATTTAAGGAAAATTTCTAGTATTAACTGTTCCAAAATTAGCCCTCCCTGGAAAGCTACCCCCTTTTAAAGGGGCGAGTCCAAATCTCCTCTACTTTATATTTGTTAAAAATTTCCCATCTTCTTTGTTATTTCCGTTCATTTAGTTTACATTACTTTTAATCTGAATAATTTTGAGAGAAGCGTATTAAATACATATGGAAGAAAACGGCTTATTTTTATGCATGTCAGAGTATTTTTTTTTTTAAGCAAGAAGCAAAAAGTTTTAAAATTTTCTGATGAAGTTATAAGCTAAGTTTCAACCGTTAAGAACTGTTGAAAAGTCATAAAGGGTGGTTTATTTGATACATTTAAGAGATGCCACGGAGGATGAAAAGACTTTTGCATAAATATCATATTGAGTAAAAATTATTGATAAAAGCACTATAATGAGTCTGAAAACAATAATTTCAAACATTATTTTAATGCATGCTTTACAGAAGGACGCAATTATCCAGGAAAAGCTAATTTTAAAAAAGTTCATATGAAAGATCCGACTTTATTTTTGTCAAGTAATCTAGTTACTTGCCGAATATATGGTAGATATATATTATTCCGTAGTGTGGAAATAATAGTATATTAAGTATCATCAGAACGGTAACGGACGTTTACCGCCGAATACCGGTATAACCCTTAAGGTTCGCGATGCTTATACTGTTTTTTGTACAATCGTATTAAATTCCAATTCAATTAAAATAATTTAATTTCTACTAAATAAACGAAAAGTCAAAAGCCACGTTTATATTTCGTGGCAAGTACAACTTGTCAAATATGATATTTGTATTTTGACATTTCGTTTATTTACTAGAAATTAAATTATTTTAATTGAAGTGTAATTAAAAACGATCGTGCAGAAAGTAATGTTATTTTTTTTTAAATACATAGAAATGACCTTATTTTTTGTACTTATTTTTGTGAAATAACAATATGACAATACATGTCAAAACTCTAATTGTCAAACGTATAAAACGTGTATGAAACTTTTATAGTTTGTTAGTTATGGACATCGAAGACATATTATTAACCCCCCCAGAAATGCTAGAAAGTGCAAATATAGCAACTCTAAATTTACTTCCAGATAAAAGCAGAAAACTTCACGAGAAAACTTATGCGGGTTTTATTTCATGGTGCAAGAAGAGAAGCAGGTATCGCGCTATTCGGAATCGGTGCTATTGGCATATTTCTCCGATGTTACAAAAAGAGGCCTAATGAATTTGTAATTGTATTTTTGATATTTTTTAAGTTCCATATGTGTTACCATAATTAAATAAATAAAAGTAACACTTAGAATTCAATTTTGTGTTATAAAATAAAATAAGATTTTTTCCTATGTAATAATATACAATCAACGGAAAATTTATATAACTTACTCGTGTGTTAATCGGCGATTAATAATCTCGACAAATAATGCGCTCGCTACCGCTCGCACGTTAAAATGTCTCAATTTATTAATCGCTCTCATTAACATACTTGTTTGTTACATAACTATTATCTTATAGGTGTGTATTGTCTCTAGATATATGGTGGAGTGAGGTGAGAACAAATAGCAAAATAAATCATGTAGGTACTTATTTTATTTTTAAATTTTTAATTAATTTTATTTGAAAAGAAATTCTGTTTGAAAGGAAATTGACAATATTTATTTTATATTTATTGCGGAGAAGGAAAAGTGGTAGAAAACTTCATATTTGATTATAGAAAGCCATTAAATCAGTTTTCAGGGAAATTCATTCAAATCCAATCGGTTTTCTAATAACTTACTTTTTTCGTCTAAGAGCACCCCACACTATTGGAGTGAAAATAAATTTTGAATGAAGCTGTTTGGCTGCAGGAATTTTATTGTTTTAATTTGTTTTATGTATAATAACAAGTGCTATGAGCAGTTTTGGATTAAATGGGTCCATTGCTTATTGTAATATTTTAACAATTTACCTATTTTTAAACACTGAAATTTGCTGTTATTTTCATTAGTACCTCCGGTCCTAGTATTCGTATCGTAAAAATAAAAATAGCGAATTATTCGCAATAAAATCTTGAATAAGACTAGGCCTATGCAAAAACTAGATGATAGTTTGTTAATCAGTAAAAAAAATAAAAACCACCAAAAATTGCCTTTTTTGATAATAATTTAATAAGTATAACATAATAATGCATCAATTTTAACGAAAGTCCGTGGAACTAAGCCTTTTATTGAACTAAACCTGTGCTAAATTTTAGCTCAAAATAAATATTTTTGAACAAATCTCAAACGACTAAAAACCAATAATAATTTCGAAATTTTTATCGCTTATTGTTTAAGTGCAGTGACTCGTGTGCGGTAAATTTTTGTTCAAAATGTAGGTTTTTACATGTATTTTCCAACAGTGTTAATCCGTTTTTTCTTGAAATTTATTTATAATTTTCAAAGTTACAGTTGTAAACAAATTCAAATAACTCTGGATTTTTTTATGAAACCAAAAGCGGGAAATGAATTATGAAAATAGATGAAATATCTAACATTTTTCTAAAAAAATTAGTGATCTATTTGCATTTGGGGCCGAGAAACGTCAGTTTCTGTGTTTAGGTAGCTTATAAATAAACAAGTCGATATTTTTTCTAGAAATTTGGATTGATTGTTTTTCGATACTTATGTTTTTGTCTCCGCTGTTTGAAAATGAGTCGAAACTATAATTTTTAGAATTACAATTAGAATAAAGCGGTTTTCACACATAGTCAATTTTTTTTTACTTTCTTATCCATTTTTGTCACGGAAGGGAAAACAAACCTAACCTGAACAGTTATTCTTATGTCTATGTACACAGTTTTGTAACTTTTCATTTTACTGATACAATAAAAAAATGGCAGTTAGTTATTTGAACCATCCTGGAAAAAAAAGTGCTGGTCGTCTTACACATTGAACTATCTTACGACTGAAGTATGATCTGTAAAACCATAATAAACCTTTAGAGCTATTTGGCGATTTTCGGATCTCTAACATAATTGCTAAAAGCCCGACTATCGGGCCTCTATCTTTTTTAACAATTGTGCTTCTGGATTGTTCTCAACTAGGTGAGACTAATATTATTGAAGAATAACCAGTCCAAATTTTAAGAACATATATCAATTTGCTTATTTATAAGCGACTGAGACGCAAACACTGACGTATCTCGGCCCCAAATGCAAGTAGATCATTATTTTTTTAAGAAATATTTCATCTATTTTCATAATTCGTTGCCTGTTCTTGGTTTGATAAAAAATTCAGTTATCTGAATATGTTTATACCTATAATTTTGAAACAAATTTAAACAGATTTAAAAAATGGTCTAAATGAAGATACTATCATTGTAAAATTCATGTAAAATACCTACATTTTGAAATAAAAATGTTCTACGAATCGATGCACTTAAACAGTAAGCGATTAAAATTTCGAAATCTTTTTTTATTTTTAGCCGTTTGAATAAATATTTTATGCTAAAATTTGGCACGAAGGTTTAGTTCAATAAAGTGCATAGTTCCTCCAACTTTCGTTAAAATGGATGCATTATTACGTTATATTTCTTAAATTGTCAAAAAAGGCAATTTTTGGTGGTTTTTATTTTCTTACAAATTAACGAATTATCAGAAAGTTTTTTTCATAGCCACTCGCTATTTTTATTTTTGCGATACAATTATTAGGACCGAAGATAATAAGGAAAAGAGCAGAAAATTTCAGCGTTGAAAAATAAATTGTTAAAATTTTTTTTACGCTGGACCGCTGAATTAAAAACTTCTCGGTGGCACTTATTATATCTACGACAAATTGAAATAATAAAATTGCTGAAGCCAGAGAATTCCTTATTCACCTATTTTGTTACTTAATTTGACTTCACTATATATGATTTAAAATGTTAACATATTTAAAAACTAAATTAAATAACTAAAAAATCAGAACGTGAAAAATTTATAATACTGTACATTACAGCAAACTGAGAAAGTATTAGTCACATATTTAAAATTACTAACTATAACAGCCCATTGTAGTGCCTGGCCGACCAGATGGTAGGTCGACACTTTCTATGAAATTCCCGCTAAAATTTTAGGTACCTACCTGATATATGTTCAGTGGCCAGTACCACTTGTTTACGAAATGTTAAAATCCACTTTTAAACCATTTAGAAATATTGTCATATGGATTAAATTTCGTTTACTTCCCTCGCTAACCGAAGGGAAGTAGGGTATTGTAATCGTAAAAAAATTACCCTCCGAGATTTCTTTGCGTTTCAGACTATGCAGATTACGAAAATTAAAGCCATTTAATTCCATCAGTCTGTCTGTCTGTTGGCGCTATATCTACAGCTATATCTACAAGAGCCAGAAGTATGTATCTATTTCTAACAATACACATAACAATTATTGTAGTTTATAAGATATATATTGTGGGGAAAATATTACAAAACCATTTGACGCAGAAGAAAAATATTTGGTCGTTAGTTGACGCTACTGTCAACGAAGAATAGTGGAGACCTGAAAAAATAATGAGGAAAAAAATGTGACGAAAGACAATTATATTTTGCGTGTAGTTAATACAACTGTCAGAGGAAAAATATGTACAGGGCGTTTACTCTAAAAAAATAATGAAAAAATGGATTGCGGACAATAATGTTTCGCATATAGTTAACACAACTGTCAAAGAAAAATATGAAAAAATGGGTGGTCGCCCCAAAAATAATAATAAAAAATGAGACGAAAGACGATATTATTTCACATGCAGATATCACAACTGCCAAGTAAGAAAAATATGAAAATATAGAAAAAAATACTGAAAGAAGATTTCGCATGTAGGTAACATAACTGTCAAAGAAGAAAAAATATGAAAAATTTACAGGGTGGCCACTTTAAAAAATAAGAAACGACACAGTAAAATGATATTTGAAATGTAGTTGTCAGTCGTTATTGCCAGGAAAAAAAATCTGATATAGTTTTTATAAGAAAAATATGCAGGGTCGTCATCCAACAGAAAAAATAATTCAGAAATAAAGTAGGTCAATCAAAGGGGGAAGAAAATTTTAGTCCGTTCCAATATGGTAGAAAATTGACCGAGAGGTGATTTTTTTTAAGATTAAGTGTTTTTTTTCCTGCTCTCCAAAAGTCAAATTTCGACGCTCGTTTTTCGCGATTAACTCAAAAAAACCGCTGCCCAAGGAGTCACTACTTTCACTTCCAGATTTTCTAACCAAGTCTCTCACAACGAAAAAATTTTGTATGTGGAAATAATTGTTTATGGAACTTTAATAATATAATATTTGAAATCTCTATGGGGGTGGTGATAGGGGAATGGTAATAGGATGAAGTAAAAAAATATTTTGAGATTTTTGGTTCTTGTACACACACTAAATCACAATTTTTTTTATCCCCTTTAATAATGGGGTGGGGGTGGTAATTGGGGTGACTAATGCCAAAAGGTTTTTGAGACCTTAGCTTCTCTTACATATACTAAATACAAATTTTATGGACTCTTACCTGTTTGATTTACCTATTTATCCCCCATTTACCCCAATTTACCACCCAACCCTTCGACGGAAGAGGATAAAAATATAATTTATTTCCAGATCTCGTTAAAATACATACGTGTACCAAATTTTAAGTCAATATCTTAAACAGTTCCAGAGTAATCGTGAGCACAAAAAAGTTACAGACGGACCGACAGACAGGATTTTTTTTCGCTCAAACTTAAAATCACGACGTTTCATGACATTTTAAGCCTATTTGAACAATAAAAATTTTCAAAATTTTTTTTGTCGTTACTATACTAAAGTGGAAGTAATTAAGACTTGAGAAGAAGAACGTTGACCACAATGTTGAAAGATATTTTAATTCTCTACAATTTCTACAAGTTATGTCTATTCTTTGTTCAAAAATTCGTTTATATGAAAATCGAATTTTGCGAAAATGTTTTCTTTTAAATTGCGTTCTAATAGAAAAGTTCATTTAAAGTTTTTTTTAAGCTTTTTAAATAATTAATTAAATGGTTTAGATGCCTACATTATTTTCCTTAAAAATAATTTATAACCTAAAAAATCCAACTTTATTGTAAAAAAACATTTTATACATTTATAAGGAAACAAAATATTAGAAATTTTTGTTGGAAAATAAAGTTTATTCAATTACCTTTCAACTGGGACCAACCGATTTCATTTACCCTAATTACAGCGTCTTCTGTAAACACCCCCTATAGATAAGGCCGACGCACAAAATCGATGAGTCATCAACACAAGACTGCAGTTTTGGTTGCTTCATAAAAATTTAAACAATTTATGTAGCAATATTAAATTTCTGCTATTTTTCTTATTATGGTCATAGTCTCCATATCGCAAATAATAAAAAAACTAATTTTAAATAAAAATAGACATAAAAAACTTTCAGATAATTTGTTACCTTGCAAAAAAATAGGCACCATTAAAAATTGCCCTCTTCGTATAATTGGGGTGAAATTATGCCATTTATTGCTTTAGTTTTCAAGTTATGTTTACTTACTTTTTTTTGATAAAATAATAAAGTTAAAAACATGGTGCGTCTATTCAAATAATAAAGAAAATAAAAATTGAAAATAATTGTATCATCTACAAACAATTTTTTTCGTAAAGTATGTATTTTTACGTAATTGAGAATTACTTTTTCTGCACTAAAACATTCTTATAAACGATGACTTTCATGTTATTTTAAGTTTCCAACTGATCAGGTAATTTGTTGTAATACGCAGTATTATGTATTTCTCATATTCTAATGTTTTGGTTATTAATTTTAACGAATTATAAAATAATTTTTCCGCTCTATTTATACATTTTTTTCGTCATAATAATAGGACTATTAATTTTTTAGATAGATTTACGACTAAGTACTGTCTTGCTTCAAAGAGGTGTAGCTTTACCATTGCCAACAGTTCTTTTGACATTTACTGGACTATTCACGAAAACGCCATGTGCTTTGTAAGCACGATAACTGAAGGACCAAGAGTCCGGTCGTATTTAAATTTGGACAATAAGTTAAAGTTAGTTAGAGGAAGAGCCACGATGTTATTAAAAAAAGTCCAATCTGCAAATACTACAGTTAAGACATCTTAAGCAAAAAATGCAAATATAAACTGTTGTAACTCTTGATAAGATTTGACAATAACAAAAATTCTGCAGAATGTAGCTAGAAGCTCTTCGCCAACCAAGCTGGCATCATCAGGAGACGATTAGAATTACAAATTTAGCAATTATATCTAGAAAAATCAACTTATTTTCAACAAACTGCAGAATGTCATATAGAATGTTTAACAGTTATGTAAAAACTTCAGAAAACTGGCGAAAAATAATATTTACATTCAGTTATTTCTTTTTGCTTTCTATTGACTTTGACTTTTATCATGTGGGGAGTTCCAATAGAAAAAAGAACAGTTACATTAATTCTTCAACGTTTTAATAACATTGTTCTATTTTCAAACTTCTCAAACAGTCTAGTTCACAAGTTCACGTGTTAATTCTTGATAAAGCTCGTAAAAATCTGGGCGAGGGTTCATTGAATTCGGAATGACGTCTACAAAAATGTGCAAAAGTTTCAAACCCGCACATAAACAATTGCAAAAGTTATAAACAAATTAAGATTGAAAAAACAACGACATTCGTTTTTTGCAAATAACTCGACAACTATTAATAGTTAAGAAATTAAAAGAAAAAGATTCTTAAAGAAATTTCCAATAAAAAACTCCCGGTACTCTATCTCTATTATTGATAATTTTAATTTAATGTTGAAAACAGGGTTACAATGCTCTGAAACCGACCGTAGCAAGTAAAAACATTTTTTAATATTATTAAATATTAATTTAGAAATAAAAAAAATTATGGTATTATTTAGACACTTAAAGGAACAATTTCTCGTTGGAAAAAAAATTTTTTGCCGATTTTTCATAAAATGAGCCTATTGTTAATTTATACATTTTTTAGAGTTTGTGTTTGTTTTATATTTCAAGTCGGATAATTGTTAAACAAAAGCCACTAAAACTATTTCGCTCCGTGGAGACCCCATGTCAACTATGCTTTATGGGATTATGACATTGCGATGATTTTAATTATTATGGTCTATTAGTTATTAATTATTTAAGCTAACAAAAAACTAAAAAATGAAAAAGAGAGGTTGAAATTTTTTTTTTATTAATTTTAATTATTATTACTGTTATTAAATTTAAAAATACTATAAGATTACATAAACTTTAAATTTTTGGTGCTATTTGTTTAAACAAATTTTATAGACAAATATATAAATTACGTATTTTTGAAAAACATTTTTTGCCATTTTATCTGTTATAAAATATTATGTGATTTAATTTTTTTTTAACTGTTTACAATCAATTTTTTCCTGTTTTCATTATTTAAATATATTATAAAAAAAATTATTCTTAAAATTTATTATTTGCAATTCTCTACAAGGGAAAATTTTATTTGTTTATTTATTAATAAACAACTCGTTATTAACAATCGCTGAACGTGTTTATATTTTTTTTTTATAGAAAAAAAAAACAAAAACAACCTTATACATAAACATGTAAAAAAAAATAATATTTAAAATTTAAAATTCTATAAAAAAAATATTAAAAATTTTTATGTATACGGTTGTATACGTTATTTTTTTCCATAAAAAAATATAAACACATTCGGCGACTGTTAATAACAAATTGTTTATTAAATAAACAAATGAATTAACAATAAATAAAAATTTCCCACCTTGGAGAGAATTGCAAATAATAAATTTTAAGAATAAATTTTTTTCTTAATAATTTGTATAACTAATGAAAAAAGAAATAATTGATTATAAACCGTTAAAAAATTGTTTTAGGAATTTTTTTAAATCATTTTATAACAAAATGGCAAAAAATTTTTTTTTCAAAAATACGTAAATTTTCTATTTGTTCATAAAATTTGTTTAAACAAACAGCACTAAAAATTTAAGGTTTATGTAATCTTATATTATTTTTGAGTATAAAAACAGTATTAATAATTAAAATTAATAAAAATTTCAACCTCTCTTTTCCATTTTTTAGTTTTTTGTTAGCTTGAATAATTAATAACTAATATATTGTAACAATTAAAAACATCGAAATATCATAATCTCATAAAGTATAGTTGACATAAGGTGTCCATGAAGCGAAATAATAATAAATTTAGTGACTTTTGTTTAACAATTATCCGACTTGAAATATAAAGGCAAACTCTAAAAAAATTTGTTAATTCACAATAGGCTCATTTTATGAAAATGAGGATCCAACGGGATATTGTTCCTTTAAGTATCTAAATAGTAGGTACCATAATTTAAAAAATTTTTAAATTAATATTTAATAACATAAAAAAATGTTTTTACTTGCCAAGGTCGGTTTCAGAGCATCACAACGGCTTTGCGTTCACCGCGCGGATCTCTATTTTCAACATCAAATTAAAATTATTAATAATAGAGATAGAGTTCCGGGAGTCAGGAGTTCTTTATTGGAAATTTCTTCCTTTTTAAGAATCTTTTTTTTTTAATTTCTTATATATTAATAGTATTCGAGTTATTTGCAAAAAACAAAACTCGTTATTTTTTCAATTTGAATTTGTTTATAACTTTTGCAATGGTTTATGTGCGGGTTTGAAACTTTTGCACATTTTTCTAGACGTCATTCTAAATCTAATGAGACCTCACTCATATTTTCACGAGCTTTATCAAGAATTAACATGTGTTTGAACGTGTGAACTTGTCTAAAAGAACAAGTACATAAAATAATTAATTTAATAATCATCATAAATTGAAAAATGTTTGTAAATAAGCATAGGCAGGGTGTGGGCTTCAAGTAAGCGAGGAATATGCTACTTTGGGCTTTATTTTGAGGCTTCATATTTGTACAAAAAACCTATTTTAGTCAAACGTCAATGGAATGAATACCTTGTATCTGTTACCTATTTTGCATTAGAATAAATATAAACTATATCAATTATCATTTTTAACATGCATACCCTAAACATAATTATTTATATTAGGGCGGCCCCTTTGGTGCCATGCGGCCGTGACCTACAACAATGCAATTATATTATTAACACATCGACTACGCAATTATATTGTCGCACACAGTTATATCATTTAGTTAAAGAATTAGAAGAGAAGTGGCAACTATGTATGGCTTCGTGTAATCTGAAACATATATACATTTTATACAACGGGCTTCGTAATGTACCATAATTATAAAAGGCTTCGTATGACATGTCGTGTTGTTTTTAATCTGCATGTCCAAAAAAGTTCCCCCCTCTCATGTTGCTCGCGTTATTATTCCCACTTAAAACATTATTAACAGATGTACACACTATTTAAATTACAAATAAGGCTGGGCTTCTGGTACCCTGTGGTGTATGGTGGGCTTCGTTTCATGCGTACCGTACGTATATATATATATATATATATATATATATATATATATATATATATATATATATATATATATATATATATATATATATATATATATATATATATATATATATACATTTGTATCGTGTCCGTCTCCTTACAAATTTGTGGCGCCCGCACCTCCACTAGAAATAATATAGATAGGTTAGTTCTGTTTACATATACATAACCGCCAAATTTCATTTATCAAGGGCACGCGGAAATGGGAAAGGATTTTTATCTTTTTTTACATACACTTTTTTGTTCATAGGATTGGTATGTTTACAACTCATTATATAATAACCCAATGACTCAATTATTTAAAACTGTTATACATAACGGTTGAGTTTGCCTCCTTAGAGGTTGCCAGATTTCTGTATTGTAAAATGCTCTAGCGCTTGCGCAATTAGTTGCGCTTGCAACCGTGTGCGTTTATTATTATGATGATTAATATTGTGTAAGTAGTACTTTATCAGATTACGTTGGTGTTTTACCCGATAATGTGTGATTATATGTTTTAAAATGAGCCGTTCACGCTAAGTATCTATTGTAGAATAATGTATGTAATTCAAAATATGTTCTTAAGGGAATTATTATTACTATTTAATATGCTTTTTAAAAGACATCACTGAATCAGTTCAGTTTTGTAACACAATTGTTACATATTAGTCCACATAAATTAGATATTTTAGAAGAAATAATTTATAAAGTAATAATATTTGGGATGCGTACTCTAGATAGGATTAGAAATAGATACCCGAAAAGTTCCCCCAAATTTGGGGGTGGAACGTCCGTAATAATTATGAATAAAGCTGTTTCGGCCTTATTACGGGGACTTAACGCTGGTTTTTCACTTTTATCTTGTAAACCGTTCGTCGAAGAGAAAAAAGTATAGGAAATAATAATAAATAATAATAAATTCTGCATAAAAAATGTACTATTAACCTTGTAGCTTATCCTATTTCGCTCTAACAGCGTCCGAACAGAGAGGTAGTTTGGGGCGCGGAGGTAAAAATCCATCCTATTCCAAGTTTGACGGCGAATATCTTAAAACCGGTTAGTTTAACGAGAAAAATGCTCAGGAATGAATTTATAGAGCGGAATTTTCTCTATTAGATGCATATATAGCGGGTTTTCTCGCAAGCAGTTTATGTATTTTCCCCTTCTTTGCAATTATATTAGAGGATAATCTGTACTGTTCACTCAAAAGAAGATTTGGAGACATGTTTCAACTTTGAGCTTGCTTCAGTTCCTCTTTTCTCTTCGATGAAAAAGGGTTAATGAGGAAAATTAAGAAATCGTCTCTGTATATTTTCAATGCTGTACGAGAGAGGCCAATAGATTTTTCCGATTGCCAGTTCATTGTTGATGGCGGCAATTTGATTCATCATGTAGTATGGCCGAAGCAGCTTTATTCGTAATCATTACGGCCAAAATGTGACTGTAGTGTTTGACGGATATGCTGACAATGCCTGCAGTATGAAGAGCATCGAAAGACAGCAGCGACTTTTGAAACGCATTCCATCGGAAATTATTTTTAATGAGAACACGCCACTGACTGAAACGCAAAATAAAATGATAAACAATCTCACAAAAAGGAACGGTTTATTTCGCAATTGGTGGAGAGGTTTAAAAACGAGGGAATCAAGACAATTACTGCTGTAGACGACGTTGACGTACTCATAGTTCAAACTGCCTTAAACGAATCTCATGAAAATGATCAGTGGTCATCCTCGGACAAGATATTGATCTTCTCGCATTGATTATCGCTCTCTCACCTGAAGATAGAGATATCCGAGGGTCAGAGAAAAATAAAAAATAATGATTACAGTTCTCGTGACTTGCAGTCCTCAGAAGTTTTAAAAAGCTGTATGGAGACAGTTTTGTTTGGCCACACGTTCAGTGGATGTGATAACACTTCAGCTTTCTTTGGTAAAGGAAAAGTGCAAACGGTGGAATGCGTCAATAAAGGAAAAGATCTCGAAGAAGTTGTCCGTATATTCAACAACCGTAGCTCAACGAAAAAAGAAATTACAAGTGCTGGAGAGCGATTCGCGCTAGCAGTATACAAAGCCCGCAAAAACGCAAAAAAGAGACATCTTTGAATCATCAAAGATTCATTATCTTTAATAAGTTAGTCGGCCAATCTAGTACTACCGGGAATCTACCAAGACTGCCACCAACATCAGAGGCATTACGTCAACATTCTTACAGAGTATTTCTACAAATTCATGTTTTGCGAGGAGAAAACTTTGAACCAACGGAATGCAGAAAAGCAGAAAATAATATAATATATAATATACAGAGATGATATAAAGAAGTAAAATGTTCAAAACTTAGATCATTTTGAAGCAAAAATGTGAAAATATTTCCCTCCAGCAAGAGAAAAATTTTTGAAATATTTAAAAAATTTTTAAAAAGCATTCGAGACGACTCCAACAAACTATAATTAATTAGTAGCAAAATTTATGATTAACCAACAAATATATTCTAGAGTTTTGGTCTCGAATGCTTTTTAAAATATTTTCATTTCTTGCTAGAGGGAAATATTTACATTTTTGCTCCAAAATAATCTAAGTTTTTAAAATATCTATGGAAGGTGGCAGATTATTATTATTTTTTTATTTTCTGCTTTTTAGGACCCCCCGGTGAGTTCGATTCCATTGTATTGTTGTTAGTCGTATTGTTGATTACATTGATGTGGTATAGTATCGTCGTAAGTATAAGAGGTTGAATCCGTGTATTGGTCAATATCGGAGTTATAATTAGTTTGATTATTGTCATATTGGTCATATGATGATTCGTCATGATATTGATTATATCGGTTTGATAGTGTTGGCTTTCATTTTGGTTTTCTAAATTATTTTCAATAGGAATTTGACTGGTAGAATCAGGCAAATCACCTACATATTGGTTATATAATCGAGTTGACAAATTTTTAGTTGTTCGGGTATTACCAGATGGAGTGTGCATAGGGTTTGGAAAAATCTGTTTACTTGAGATTTTGGTTTGAAAACATTTGTTTGTGGAGGTTTCTGAAAATTATTGTTATGAAAATTATTATTCTGGAAGGGGTTTTGTGTCATTGGATAATTTTGACTTGGATTAAATATTGGGCGATAATTATTTTGATTAGGGTTGAAATTGTATTGATTATGATTATATCTTGGTCTCGACTGGGTTTGTGAATTTATTGGAGGTGCATTTCTGAAATTTGGTTTGTTTTGAAAAGTTGTTTGATTATTGGAAATATTGCCTGGACTATTTTAATTTTTGTAATTTACAAAATTTTGTTCCTATACCTTAAAACTCATAGCTTGTTCTAAACTGCCGGGTTCTTTAGTTCTAACGGCTAATTGAATGTGATATGGTAAACAAGAAATATAAGTTTTGAGTGCGAGTTCGTCGTAGTGATCAATTTTGATTATTTTGTTCCAGCATTATCATTCAATTTAGGTACAAACAGACTGCGTACGTCTTGGATACGGTTTCCACATTCTAACAATGGTTCGCTTTTATGAGGTTTTAATGAGATAAGTTCTTTGAGTAGACAATCAGTTCCTCGCTGGTCAGCAAAACTAGCAATAATAACGTCTTTGACTGCGTTCCAGTTAGATAATTCGGTGCGTGGGCAAATTAGGTCACTAGCTCGGCCTCTTAACTTTGGAATCGTATCTAACAAGCATGTGTTAATCGGTGCTGCGACGTTTTGAAATGCTCTCATTAAATTCTCGCTTGCAATAATAAATCTTTGTAATGTTTTTGGATTACCATCAAATTGTGGAATGTTATCTGCTTGATACCGTAGAAGAGTATAATTAATTCGTATTCGAATTTAGGTTTTCAATTAAATTTAGATTTTCAGGTTCTTCAGTAATTACACTTAAATTTTCAGTTAATTTTTCAATATTTTGAATTTCGGTATTTACAGTTAGATTTTCAAATCTAGTTAGAATTTCCAGATTTTATTGGTTTAATTGTATCTTAAATTAATTTCTTAAAATTACTATAACTTTTCTTTGCATTCACTCGTTTAGAAAAAAATCACTTTTCTTTTGCTGTTTGCTGCAAGCATATTAGCGATGATAAGGGGGTGCTCTATTACGATAGACTAGGTACACTGCACGTCATATTAATGTGGTACACTTCGATTTTATCAAAGAAGACTAGACTGGTCACATTTGACAATAATAATATCTATCACAAATCAGTATTTCAAACAATAACGTCTAGACAGTTAAATAATATTCAGAAGCTTGAAAGAACATCACAATCTACCAATAAATGTAATTAATGGTTTTCAGTTCATTTCAAGTGCTGTACCATATTTATAAGCCGCCCACTGTACATTTGATGAAGTTTTGAGTAACTCAAAAATAAGTTGAAAAATATGATTAACGTAAAAATGTGATTAAATATGATAATTTTGATTATTAAAATGATTTCAAATTCAAATAAACTTACATTAAATAAATGTTGAAAATAATTCGTCCGAAAAGTTTCTTCTTGAAGTTTAACCTTTCGCTTCCTTAGAGTTTCGCTTCTTTTTCTGTACTCTTGCCTTTCTTGCCCTTTTCTTTGAATCTGATGATTCCCTGCTTCTCCTGCTGTCTCCGAAACCGAGTTGAAGTCTTTCTCTTCGCGTCCTGTAACTTCTAGGCGTCAAGTGAGTCTAGTGTCGTCCGCTGCTCTTTTCGGGAGTTGATTTCAGGATAAATCTGGTCCGGTCGAAAAGTTACAATCTTCTCCCCCCTATTGAACTTGGCAACGAATTCCGGGATAAATCTGGTCCGGTCGAAAAGTGATAATTCGCTCCTGGCTCTTTCTTCTTTTTCCACCCTTTGCGTTGCTTGATAGTTTGCTCTCGTGATGAAGTGTTTAACACGAAGCGTTTATTTTTAGATCAGGAATTGCACGATAAATAATCTCTGACCATGGGGCATTCACTGATTTTCGACTAAAAATAAGGCCTTCACGAATCCTACCGACTGCGCCAGATAAAATTGCGATTTAAGTCAAAGACTTTTTAAAAACACCAATAAAACTTTTTATTGAACACTTTTAATTTCTTTCAAGTTACAATGTTGATACAATGGTACACAGACTAGATCTGGTCTCAATTTGTAGACAACCTATATTTATAAGCTTGCTTATCGCAATTGCTGAGTTTGCATAATCAGCATTTTATTTAGGTTATTTCCAATACTAAGAAATATAACTCGCACAAATCCAACAGTTTTAAACGTTACAGATTGCTGATGGTTTAACAACGAAGGACATTTAGAGTTTTCAGGGCTTTCATCGACGAAAAGTATTGTTGATATGACCTTTACTGTAGAAATGAGGATTTTGATTGATATTTATTTCCCAGAAGAAGACATTGACGATCTAGCCAGTGACATGTAGAGTGATTTTGATGACGACGAGTCCGACAGAGATATTAAAAACGTTCAAAACATTTTGTCATTTTGAATAAATAGTATTTTTCATAGTTTATTCGAATTTCACTCTGTACAATTTATTTTAGAAGTGCTTCAACTTCAGTTCTACGGTTTCGGCTAACCTCCTTTTAAATCGTTATCTAAGAATTTGAAGGGTGCAACTTATTGATTGGTTTGTAACGGAGACCCTAATATGTCTAAATATGATTTTTTTTTCGGCTTCCAAAACAAAATTACCAAAGCTAGAGTTAGGAATTCTGTTCCTTCTGCGCACTGGTGATGATGTAGTCTGGACTTTTCGATATTTTCGGAAATGGATAATTCCGCGGCTGGAAGGACTCCTCCACCAAACTTGCTTACTTTTCCGGGCAGGGTACGACTTCTACTGTCGGTCAGTCGGGTGAGACTGGTACACTGTCTTGACTCCAACTACTGGCTCACTTATTTCAAGACGGAGGTAGAGTGGGAGGCATGAGAAGGCACGATGCATACAAGTATACGGTGACGTCAGCGGAAAATTTCACCACAACGGCTTTGTGGATTTTGCAATTATTTTCGGTTTTGGTCTTAGAGAAATTCGGTGTCACACTTACTTAGTTCTGGTTCCTGCTTCGGAACATCTGGCCTGTAGCGGAGCTCGTGAGGACCCCCCCCCCTTTTTCTCATCTCCACTGGTAGCTAGCCCATATCGCCCATATCCATCAGCGGCGGAAAAGTGAAAGAGACTTATTTAGTTTTATTGAAATATTTCCACTTACGTTTTACGGTTGGTCTCTGATAGGCACTTCTGCACGCTTGAGCTGGTTGGAATCGACCGAAATGTTTTCGCGGAAGGCAATGGCTCGCATAGAAATTTGCCTGAGCACTTTGGAGCGGTGTTCGGATCGTCTAGCATCGACGCGGAAATTTTTGGGTGCACCTAGGCCTGCCAAAGTGCACTTCGTTACAAAGAACTACACGTTTATGCAAAATGCCGGGTTCTATAAAATTGTACCATCGGTACCATAATATTGTATTGTCATTACAACTACACGTATATGCGAAGTTTCAGCTCAATAATTGTCGTCGTATTTCGAAGGGCTTTCATTGTATTATTGCTGGGTTACATAATATTGTACCATTGGTACCATAATAATGTATTGTCATCAGAACTACACGTGTATGCAAAATTTCAGCTCAATTGGGCGTCGTTAAGTAGTTCAGTAGTTCTTGCAAGAGTCCACCTAAATATACTAATAAAAAGCAAACATACTAACTAATTAACTGACTAATATACAAGACAAGTTAAATAAAACCTTGTAAAAATATAGCTGTCCATAAAATGTTGTTTTATCCTTCAATTTCATACTTCTCATTATTTTTCACATGAGCTGATGAATAATGAATAGAACTATACCTAGTTAAAAATTAAATAGATTACACGTAACACGCACAACCTTGCATTGTTCACGACCTCTGGGCTCTGGCCGCTCTGGCCACTGTTAGCGGATTACGCCCACTTTTGCAGCCACCGGAGTGCCCGGATTTGCAAGAAAGACCGGTCAGTGTTTGTGTGATATTTACTAGTGCAATACAAGTGTGACACTTTTCACGCAACTGCTATGTTATGCTACTACCTATTCATTCTGGTTAGTACATATTCAACTAGTATAAACAATTCATTATAATAACTATTATTAAACTTGAATCTGTGTTAGCTTAAATCAGTTTAATTTATTATTAACTCGATTAGATATATTTTACTGTACCAGAGAGGTATTTAAATTTCCAGTGAAAGTGTTTTGCGGCGAAAAAAATGTTCTATTTTAAATGATTCACAGTAATCCATGCGGTAACAGTTTACGTAAGGTATACGATTTATGAATAATTTTTATGCAGGAAAGTTTGTAAGTATCTACACTATTTTTAACATTAACATTATAAGCGCATGTGATCATTGAAATTATATTAAAATAAAATATTTGTACTGAAAACATGAATATATGAAGAAAAAAATTAAGAATTTCTATAACTATTTAACATTGCCAAACGAGTAAAAGTTCGAATTTTAAAGTAAGTGCCTGCAAAATATGAAATTTCATAATTGGATAAAAATTTCACTAGATTCGTTTCATTTTTTCAGCAGTTTATAAATGAATTAATAATAAATATAAATTGTAATCTAATTATATGAGTAGTTTTCTAGTATTTTAATCTGTGATGAATATGATGATAACTGATAACAAATATAATATCAATAAAATACATCAAGTGGGTAAATAATAGTAAAAAACTTATCATATTTTCAATTTTCAAGTAAAATTTTAAATCGCTATTCTGAATCATTTTTCAACTTTCGCACCAAATCTCAGTCTCAAAAAAGTTTTTGTCAATATTTTACTCACCGTAGCCAACCACAAAATACAGCGCACACGCTTGAGAAAACTAATTTGATTTAATGTTTCCATCGTTTATTTTCGTTTTAAAAATAGGAAGCCATTAAATGAAAGTGCTTAAAAATTATTGTGTCTACCAGTTCGGTGCTGTTAGACGAAATATGGCCTAGCGATTTGACACGTTCCTTGAAATTACAAATAAGACAAGTTTTTTACTGTTTTTTATTACTTCACTAACTTTCATTTGATGTACAGGGTGTTTCGTAAGTAAGTGAACATAGAATAACTACGTGTAGATCAAGTCAAAATATAACAATTTAGTACACAAAACTGAAGTACTTACTACATGATATTTGGGGATAGAGGTCCGAACATTAATCTGCAAAAGTTTCATTTCCGAATATTGTCTAAATGTTGGTTGTGGCATTTTTCTTCATTTTTCTCTGTTTCTTATTGGGATGCATAATTTAATTTTTAAACCTTTTTATTATTAGTAGTTTTTAGGAAAATTATAGATTTGGGTAAAACAGAAATATGCAATAAGCAAGATTTTAATTACGTCTATTTATTTTTTAAATAAAGCCTTGCCTACAATATTTGCATTTTTCTTAAAAACAATCAATTTAAACAAAACAGTTAAAACAAAATTTTGAATAACGTAATATAAAATCGAGTATAAAATGCAGATTAATGGATGGATGAAAAAATTTACTGAAATTTTAGAGGTGAGAGAATTTGGAGGGCCTTATCTCCCCAGGGGAGCAACTAAATAGGGGTAAGTTAGGTTAAATTATCATATTTTGATCAAATTGCTCCTATTCACTTACTTAGAAGATACCCCGTATATGTGGTGTAGTATTTTAACCTCCCCACAATAAAATTATGGGAGGTTACTGAAACTGGTCCAAAATCTAAAATTTAGATAACATCAAATCTTTACGTTTTGAGGTCACAGGAAAAATGTCTGTGTGTGCTTGTGCATGTATATTAGCACGATAGCGGCGAAACTACTAAACGGATTTGGATAAAACTTTGCACGAGGGTTTCTTTAGTGCTCCAGAAGATCTGAGAAGGTTTTGGTTGAGATCGGATTACGTTTAGTGCCGTTGTGACACAACAAGTTGTTTATTTTATGAATACTTACAATTTGTAATCGAACCATTGAAAAGCAGTAAAAATTCCAATTTCAACGATGTATCACACTTGCACACTTTCGATTTGATTTCCGAGAAAAAAATTAAATAACTGGGCCCAAAGTAAGCTTTTTGCCCAAAACTATTAAAAGTGACAGTGACATTAAAAGTCTGAGAAACTTGAATCCATTTCCAGCTCAACGCCGGAAAAATTTCCGCCAATTAACTTAACCTAAAAACCAAACCAAGTGCAATACCAACTTGAAAATTTTCGACAACTGTCAAAAAAAATCCCCCAGTAAAGTTTAGAACCAGAATTTTTGACAGCTATCAGTTTGACAGATTTAGAACTAAGAAAGTTTAGCGACAAAACATTTGACAACTGTCAGTTTAACAGCTGTCAAAAAACTTCTTCTCCTGAAACCTTTTGGGATCTATCAGTTTGACATCTCACATTAGTGACAAGCAACCAAACAACAACATTCCTCGACCGATTTAGTGAAAAATCGGTCGAGGCCAGAAGATAAAAATAATATTTATCAACTCAAATTGAAATGGTCTACTATGAACACTTCACTGGCCACAGCTGGCAGAGAAGCTGTGCACAAAGAATTATTTGGTTTTTAAAAATAAATAAAAAAATATAATGAAATGAGATCGTTCATATTTTTTAGTGCTCTTTTCGGCTTCAAAGATCCACCGGGTGGGGAGTTTCCAGCCGCTTTCCGCAGCTGCCGATTTTTTAGCATAATTTTTAACACGCTTTTAGTGGGGTCAAATAAGGATTATAATGTGAATTGTCTGGTCAGGGCAGTTTTTTGTTTTAACGTATTCAGGGGTGAACTAAAGTTCACAGGCTCAGTTTTGCAGTTTTTGCGAGGCCGGCGTATTGTTTAGTTAAACAATTTATTTTTTTAAACCGTGTTTTCCATCGGTTTTGTTTGAATATCTCGAAATCTATAACTCCTATGGAAAACAATAAAAAAAAGGAAAATGTTCGTTTTGAGCTGTACAATAAAAGTACATAAATTAAAATTAATTCCAATTGTTATTATTATTAAAAAAAAATTGAACATTGCAAAATTATGCGTTTTTAAACAAATAACTGTTCTTTCACAAATAATTGATAATATTTAATAAAATTATGGAGAAACATAGCCCTTATAAAGTACAATCACCACTTAAAATTTCAAATTAAAATTATTACTAAAACGGCTCAAATATACAATTGTTGCTAAAACTTGTGAAATCCTGTCATCAAGACCAAGAAATGTTTACGTTGGCTCAAATTGTAGCATTCTATAATAATGGCTTCTGTGAGACGGACAGACATGTCACCAATTTATAGCCTAACGAGACTATGTCCTCCCCCCGTTTTCGAGGATGTTGAACATGATGGCGGTGGTTTAAACTCTTTCCGAGTTAACCCCACCCCCCAAACGGCCAAAAACCACCCCCCAAAGGGGTTAACGCGGATACGCCGTCTCATACCTAAACCTGCGTCACCTCCCGTTTTCGAGGATGCTGAACACGATGACGGTGGTTTAAACTCTTTCCGAGTTAATCCCACCCCCCAACTGGCCAAAAACCACTTCCCGAAGGGGTTAACGCGGATACGCCGTCTCATACCGACTAAACCTGCGCCACCCACCGATTTCGAGGATGGCGGTGGTTTAAACTCTTTCCGAGTTAACCCCACCCCCCCCCAAACGGCAAAAAACCAACTCTCAAATGGGTTAACGCTGGTACGCCGTCTCATACCGACAAAACCTGCGTCACCCCCCGTTTTCGAGGATGCTGAACACGATAGCGATGGTTTAAACTCTTTCCGAGTTAACCCCCCCCCCCCCCCCCAGCCGGCCAAAAACCACCTCCCGAAGGGGTTAACGCGGATACGCCGTCTCATACCAACTAAACCTGCGTCACCCACCATTTTCGAGGATGGCGGTGGTTTAAACTCTTTCCGAGTTAACCCCACCCCTCAAACGACCAAAAACCACTCCCCCGAAGGGATTAACGCGGATACGCCATCTCATACCGACTAAACCTGCGTCACTCCCCGTTTTCGAGGATGCTGAACACGATGGTGATGCTGGATCATCTCCCCGAAGCAAACTAACTCCTCAACAGTATCCGAGTTCTTGCTAATGGACGCAATGAAGGGTTCTTGCACGTGGTCCAGCTACAGTAAAAGTGGAGGCGCAGAGATGCTGCGCGGGATGATGTGTACTCTTCGCTGCCGCGAGCCCGCGTGCTTTTGAGTGTAATTCTTTCTTGTATGACGTTTTCCGAACTAAAAACTTGACATGAAGTATGCGCCTATTTTTTCAGTTGAACTGTCAATCAAGAAACCTCGAATCATCATCGGGTGTGTATTCAATGATCTGTGAACATATGATTTATTTTCTCTTATCCGGTGAACTTCATAAAACCGGGTATCAAAGAGGTAGTTTTTGGCCGTTGCTTCGGGGAGAAGATCCAGCATCACCATCGTGTTCAGCATCCTCGAAAATGGGAAGTGACTCAGATTTAGTCGGTATCAGATGGCGTATCTGCGTTACACCTCTTTCGGGGGTTGTTTTTGGCCGTTTATGGGATCAACTCGAAAAAAGTTTAAACCACCGCCATCGTGTTCAACATCCTCGAAAACGGGGGGGAGGGGGAGACATAATCTCCTTA
Source organism: Rutpela maculata (assembly GCA_936432065.2). Classification (NCBI taxonomy): domain Eukaryota; kingdom Metazoa; phylum Arthropoda; class Insecta; order Coleoptera; family Cerambycidae; genus Rutpela; species Rutpela maculata. The sequence goes on along the minus strand of OW386287.2, from coordinate 106,051,645 downwards.
AGCTATAAATTGGTGACACTTTTCGAGGTTTTCTCCGACTCACAAAAGCCACTATAGGTACTTTAAGATCACGAAGAAAAACTTTTTTTTTTTCAAAATTTAAACCCGTTTTATTGCAGTTGTTTCTAGTTTTCGAAATTATAGTTATAAAAAAATTCAAGTAACTCTCTGTTTTTTTATGATGTCAAAAACGGTAAACGGATAATGAAAGTGGATTTAAAAAGCCAACTTTTGAGATAAAATTTAATGATCTTCTTGCATTTGGAGCTGAGATACGTTAGTTTTTACGTTTAGGTCACATATAAATAAACAAATCGATATTTCTTCTTAAAATTTGAGCTGATTATTCTTCAATGCTTACAGGGCTATTTGAAGATAATCCAATAAGCTACAATTGTTAAAATAACATCGAATAAATAAGCGGCTTTGCGAACACAATGCACATTTTTCAATTTTTTTATAACTTTTTTAATTTTTGTGACGACAATGATGAACCAACCTAACTTGAACAACTACCCTCATGTTCATGTATACAGCTTTGTAAAATTTTAATATTACTGATGCAATAAAAAAAATCGGAGCATCAAAGTAGTACATGATATTAATTGAACATCGTATATGAGATCGATTATCGTTAATTACCGATTAATTACGGTGACAAAATAGAGAAATTTTAATGAAAAAAAAAAAAAAGAAATCCCGTCCCCTCTAATTCCTTCATTTTTGTCGGAATTCAAAAAATAAAAAAAACGGTTTTTGCAAATATAATTCTATTACACTAGCTAGAGTAGTCTTTTGGCGTAGGAGCCAAGATTAAAAAGTTGCCAACTGTAGAAGCTCAAAACTTGCGATTTTTCGCCGTACATGGCCGATATTTCAGTAGTTATCTCCGAAAAGACAAAAAAATCAAAATTCTGATGGTAGCAACAAGATTCATAGTGGAAAATACTCGTTTGACCTAATTTTTTTATTGCATTTTGGAGCCGAAAAAATTGCAAAAACATGCAATCTTGACACGTTCATATTTTTCGAAAAACACCTTTGGGACGGACGTACGATGTCGCGGCGTAAAGAGAAAGTCTTCCAGATAAACCTGATCGTAAATTGCACAGCGATATTCGAAAATTCGGCTCGCCACGAACTAATCAAAAGTGACATTTTGTGACATTTCAGAAAATCGATATCTCTTTTTGGAGTGTTCTTACACCCCCTTCTGCCCATCTCTAAGTCGAAACGTTCGAGATGGCAACTCATTACCCCCATGGCAACTTTTTGACAAATTTTTAACCTACTTCGAGTAATGATGCGAAATGTTCACTAGCTCTTAGTCTATTAACATCTATTGTTTCTAATATATTATATAGATTTCGTTACAAAAAATTGTAACTAAAATTAGGTACTTACTTGAAATATCATACTCACCCAGCTAACACAAGGTGGCTTCTGGGACATTCCAAAAACATCAAGCTAGGATATTTGAGACGTCCCAAGGACATCCCGAAAACAACTGCATACGTCCCAGTGCAAGCCGTTTGGGACTATTCAGGATATCCCTGTGATGTTCCAGCAGCGTCCTTCTAGGTCATATTTGGGACAATATTAGGACCTAATAGGGGCATGCTCTCAAAGCATTCCGTATATATAACCCATATTGACTCCAACATTGACACTGAAGTAGTTTATTCACAAATACCACAAACTATTATTATATTACACTCGTCGCGCATTTTGTCAACCAAGCTGGCATCATTGGTGTAGTACTTATTAAAAGTGCATATAATCTCCCGATGATGCCAATGTCGTTAGTAAACCGTGCTCGAGGCCAGTATATATATACTTCAAAAACGTATGACAATATACGATTGGTACGTTCCAAGTAATTTCTTGATAAAACTGTACAGATACATCCCTTACCGAATGTCCCAGGACCGTTATTGTGGGATCTTTCGGTCCCTGGGATATCCGAAAGACATTTCACTACGACCGTCCCACTTGAAACGTAAGACTACAATATATAGACTTCTCACGAATGTTTGTGCGAGCTGGGTAATATACCGGGTGTACCAGAATTACTGTTAACAGACTCGTTATTTGAAAAGATAAAAATATAAAAAAATGCGTGTGAAAGGCATGAAAGGCTCCATCCTAAGAAAGCATCCTTAACTTTTCAAATGGCATCCTGCATAGTTATAGAGCCTGAAATCGTATCCCCACCTCTTAGCACATAGTGATATACTATACTTGGTATGTTACAGTCTCGGTTGTCGTTGTTTAACAGTTACAAATAAGACATGTTACAAAATTATGATATAAAATGAATACGTACCATATTAATAAATTAAGAAATTATGTCTAAACTGGGTACCTACGACCTCCATTCAAGCTTCCAAGCGTCACAGCGACTCTCGTGTGCAGGTTGCTTTAAGCATAGCTGGTGTTACTCTGCGGCAAGCCTCACGAATTCAATCCATAAGATCCTTCAACTTAGTAAGTATGGTATATCACTGTGCACAAAATGAAAAGTTGGTTGTTTCTTGGGGGTTTTAAGAGGCAACACGGTTCCAGGGGTGTTACAGGACGGAGTATTTCATGTGTTTTGCAGTTTTTTTATTTATGTTTATCTTTTCAAATATTGGAGATATCCCCGTCAAAAAATCCTTATAAAATCTTATAAAAAAAAACGTATAAGTTTATATAATGTATTTTAATTGTAAATTCTCATATGGTATCTACCAGTATTGATGAGTTTTTATAGTATATGTAATTAAAAGTTTTTATAGGTTTTTATAGTATTTTGAATGTAAATTCCTATATGATATCTATTAGTATTGATGAGTTTTTATAGTACATGTAATTAAAAATTTCTATAGGTTTTTATAGGTTTGTATAGTGTTTTGAATGTAAATTCCCCATAGAAATTCTATTACTATTGATAGGTTTTTTTACAGATTTTGGTTGTGTATTTGAAGCATATTTTTAATGCAAAATCCCATAAACTTACATAGGTAAGTAAATATTATTTACTTACTATTAATATTTCAAATATCAATAGTAATATAGTGGTAAACACTAAATACTGCAAAAGTCCTTGTTTCCTCTAGCGTTCTAGCCTAAACGCATTAGCAGTAAAAGAGAATGCTTTACTTTTAATTTAACAAGCCCACACTAGTTTCTTAGGTCACATTAGATTAGATATGAATCAGCGACATGTATAACAGCTCCCTCTACTGCAGACTGGAGTATGTAACACTAAACTTTCATAACTTTTATATGTGTGTGTGTGTGTGTGTGTGTGTGTTTTAAATGTACATTCCTCGTATGAAACCTATTAGTATACGTAAGTTTCTATAGTATTTGAAATACAAAGTTTTTTATAAGTTCTAAATGTGGTCTGATGTGCCGCTATTTGAAATGTGTTTTTAATGTAAATTCCTTGCCTGAGGTCTATCAGCATTTGCATATATTAATAGGAAATGCGAAGTTTTTATAATATTTGCTGCGTACAATGGGTTTTTAATGTAAATTACCTATATGGAGTCTATCAGTAGTTATATGTATTAGTATAATTAAGTTTTTATAGTATTTGAAATACAAAGTTTTTATAAGTTCTGAATGCGGTTTGATGTGATTATTTGAGAGGTGTTTTTAATGTAAATTCCCTGCCTGAGGTTTATCAGCATTTGCATATATTAATAGGAAATAATCAGAGACGAACCCAGCTATTTTTTTTGGGGGGGGGAAAGCTACAACTAATTTGCCAACTGCCCATTTTTTTTACAACTTATATTTCCTTATGTTTTTTTCTATTTCAGACTTAATCTATAAGTTAGCCTAGCGATACAAATATTATGCAAAAGAAGTTTAACTAAACTACATGATGTAGGCGCTAGACCTAAGTTGACCCCGCGCTCTCCTTCGTCTAGAAGCTACTGGATGAGGTAACCGTTATAGTTTAATGACCGTGGAGAAAAACGAGACACAATACGATTACGCGCAATAGGTAGCATTAAGGGTCTACACACGATTCAGCGGCAGGGAGCCAGCCTTGTCGGCATGCTTTGAACTCATTCGTAAAAGTGAACTGGTCCGCTGGAATTCCAATTATCTTCAAAGCGTACCAACAATGTCGGGTCCCAGCAGCTGGATCGTCTTTAATAGTTCCAGATTCTAATTCAGTGTCCTCTAAGAATTTAATATTTTAACAATTTCTGACCGACAACAATTTGTTATTATTATTATCTCTCGTTGAGGGGTTGGTAACTGATACTAGTGATACTGAGTATAAACCAACAACCAACGACTTTATAGCTAGGACAAAGCATTGTATTGATAAAGGCAAAAAGGAGTAATATTCTAATATTTCTAATGTAAGACAGTCTTTGTGAATTGTATGCTCTGGCCGTGCCGTCTACTGGGTCGAACGTCGAATTTCCGCAAGTTGACGAGTTTATTTTGTTGGCCCGTCGCGTAGGCCCGTCGGCGTTGTGCGTTGTCCGTCGACTATTCGGTGGCTCTCACATCAGGCGCATCTAGTCATAAATAATATCAATTAAAATTATTTATAAAAATATGGTCATAGTGACAGTGTCATTTAATTTTTATCAATTCATTATTCGTTTTTTTGCAATTATACCCAATAAAGATTTTTTTACATTTTTGGTGATTTTCCCAACTCAATCAACATTGGGGGGGAGCGTACCCCCCCATAACCCCCCGTGGGTTCGTCTCTGGAAATAATACGAAGTTTTTATAAGATTTGCTGCGTACAATGGGTTTTTTATGTAAATTCCCTATATGAAGTCTATCAGTAGTTATACGTTTTCCGGTAATTGAAATATGAAGTGATATAGATATTTTATATGTATTTGAAAAATATTTTTAACGAAAATTCTCCATACGAGGCCTATCAGTATTTGTAAGTTCTTATATGGTGTTTGAAATACGAAGGTTTTATAGGTTCAGATGTGTCTAAGTTTTTGAAGTATTTGAAATGTGTTTTGAATGTAAATTCCTTGCCTGAAGTCTATCAACACTTGCACGTTTTAATAATAAACACGAAGTTTTTATAAAATTCTATGAGGATATGCGATGGGGTTTAAAGTAAATTCCCTGAATGAAGTCTATCAGTATATTTATAAGTATTTATGGTAATTAAATTGCGAAGTCTTATAGGTTTTTAATATGAATTTGAAAGATATTAAAGTAAATTCTCAGTACGAGGCTATAAGTATTTATACATTTTTATGGCGTTTGAAACACAAAAATTTTATAGATCCTGTGAGTTTTTAATGTATATTCCTCCTTTGAGGTCTATTGTAAGACTTTTATGCTTTTGTGGGAATAAGTTATAAAATTCATCCCTGGTTTCCTGATGAAACATTATTAGTTTTACCACTATTGGAACCCCATGAACTCAAATTAATAGTTGTAAATCATTACTAATACGTTTTAATGGATGTCCCTATAAGTCCTCATTAAATTCTTATATAAACTAAACTGATATGGACCTATGAAGTCTTATATATAAATAAGTACAAATATATCCTTATAAAAATGTATAAAAAGCCTACTAGGAACTCCTTGGTATATCTTTTCAATTTCATTACTCTTCAGATTCCAAAAAAAAACTCATAAAAGTATTCAATAATACTTTATTTATACTTTTTAACATGCATCCTTATACGTTTCCATTAAATTCTTATATAAACTAAACTGATATGTAACCATGAAGTTTTATAAAAATAAGTACAAATATATCCTTATAAAAATGTGTAAAATGTCTACTAAGAACTCCTTGGTATATCTTTTCAATTTTATTACTCTTCAGATACCAAAGAAAGTCACAACATTATTCGATGTAATTCCTTATTAGTACTTTTTAATACGTATCCTTATAAATCCTTATTAAATTATTATATAAACTAAAACTGATAACAATCTCTCAGATCTTACAAAAACCATATACTAATTATTTCTTATAAAAGATTACAGAACTCGTATTTGATTTTACTGATAAAATCTTTTCAGTTTCAACACTTTTCAGATCACATGAGAACTTATCAAATTAAAAGTTGTAATGCCATATAAAAACTGTTTTTAATATAAACACTTATGGAAACATACCAATAACAACATGGGTATTCCAACTCAATTACGATTCCTTTAGATACTTATTCATCCCAATATAATTTCTATATGGCAAAATTAATGTACTGTATAAAACCTTATAAACCAGATAGGCTCTTATGATTACCCATAAAAAATGTATAATTATCTATAAGTTTGAAACAGGATTTTTTGACAGAGATCCCTTGTTAACGTGATTATGGGACACACGTTATACATAGTTTAGTCCTCTGTTAGATATGTGTCTAATAGCTCCACTGATTGAATTTTTGCTAATATGTGAGAAACGACACGTACAGTCTATTCCATGTCCAATAGTTTGTATCCACTTCTGGCCAGGATTAGCAGAATTAATTGACAAAATAATATGTCGATATACACTGTTATAATAAGGCCGGCCATAACATATGTGACACCATTGTGAAGTGGTGCAGCACGTTGGTAACGACTCTAAGGAAACTGAGAGTTTTAAAACATATTCATGCGCCTCCTTACAAATTCCTCAACATACACCCGACTCAGAGAACTACATGCATGTTGTCACGAAATAACACCAATGGTGGATTATATCCAGCAACATAACCCAAATTAGTCAGAAAATGTGCCATTCCAAATAAAACACACCCTGCCATATGAAACGTTGATCATCTTCCAGAAACCTCTTTATTCGCACTACGACTTAACTACAACTTCTCTTCGCCAGAGCTGTGACCAGTACTCAATGAAAGTACTGGCAGAACCAGTAAGCAGTATCAAACAATTTTTGTTTTACTTGCAGTATTAAGTACCAGTACTTTTCAGAAATACTTGAAATATTCAGTAATGTTCTTAAAATTAAACATTTGCAGTAGCAGTAATAAGTAAAGTACTCTTCAAATATTTTCACTATTTTGAATACTTAGAGTATTTTATAAATACTTGCAGTACTTTCAAGTACTGCAAGTACTTTTAAAAACAGTAACCTTTAACGACTTCCAGTATTTTGAATTACTTGCAGTATATATTTGTAAGTATTTTTTTAAAAACAGAACTAATATCAGATAAATATTATTAAAATCATTTTTAGAATTTTTGGATTGCCAACAATAGTCAGTAATACAATAGACGGAGCTGGGTACGAAATTTCGATATGAGTCGGGTTATAAAAAGTTTCCATAGCAATAAGTTTTACACTAAGGGATGACCCTGATTTGGGAATTTGCTGACAGCTCGAGCGGGGAGGGGCCTTGCCATATTGAAAAAATGGCGAACAAAAACAGTCTCTTCGAAATATCTCGCTTCGGGTGCCTCATACTGCAAAAAATGCTCTTATGAAAATAAAAGAGCATTAAATTTTCTACAAAATATGTTCTATAGATTTTTTCGTTAAACTGAATAGTTTCGGTGCAGCAGCCGAAATTATGATTTTTTGTAATTTCTCAATTTAGTGCGACTTTTATGAAGGAGTATTTTTATGTTGAGACAAAATTTGTTTTCATACCTGAAAATCTTCAAATATAGTTGATTTTACTTGTCTGCTACGCATAGCTCAATGTTCATTACTCGTTTCCACGCCACCTTGAGGTAGAGTATATGGCGCGTTTTCTTTTATATGGTTGTCCCTTATAGGCCAAATCCACGACTAACCTGCTTCTTGAGACGTTTTAGGTGCCTGATGTCGAGGTTCGTTGTAGTCTTCGGAAATTGCTTCCGTTGCGTTGTTCACTGATTCTATGTATTGATTGTTCTCCATACTTGCAAGAAATGTTTCGACTGGAGAGTCGACTTCCTCATCGTATTGTTGAAGACTATAACGAACCTGGACCTTCGACATCAAGCACTTAAAACGCCTCAAGAAGCAGGCTAGTCGAGGATTTGGAGTATAGGAGACAACCATGTAAAAGAAAACGCGCCTTATACTCTACCTCAAGGTGGCGTGGAAACGAGTATTGAACATTGAGCTGCGCGTAGCAGACAAGTAAAATCAACTATATTTGAAGATTTTCAGGTATGAAAACAAATTTTGTCTCAACACAAAAAGACTTCTTCATAAAAGTCGCACTAAACAGAGAAATTACAAAAAATCATAATTTCGGCTGCTGCACCGAAACTATTCAGTTTAACGAAAAAATCTATAGGACATATTTTGTAGAAAATCGAATGTTCTTTTATTTTCATAAGAACATATTTTGTCATATGAGGTACCTGAAGCGAGATATTTCAAAGAGACGGTTTTTGTGCGTCATTTTTTCAATATGGCGGCGCCCCTCCCCACTCGAGCTGTCAGCAAATCAGGGTCCTCCCTTAGTGTACGATGTATTGATACGGAAACTTTTCATAACCCGAGTCATATTGAAATTTCGTGCCCAGCTCTTAGACTACAACAGCAACATATGAATATCAATAATAACGGTGAAGTTTTTGGAAGTATAATTTTCATTAAAAAAATTCATGTTTGGAGTCCATTTTTATTATTATTGATTGGTAAGAATGGTAATAATGGCATTATTATAATATCGTATGAATTATACGACATAATGTATGAAAATTACAGTAAGGTCACAAAAGATATATTTTTAGTACTCATTTTATTTATAATATATTTACAACAAAAGAAATAAGTGAAAAATATATAATATAAAACTTAAGGCAACTTAAAATTATAACGCATAATATATAATAGTCTAAGAGCTGATGAAAATTACTTGATTTATTAAAATAAAATACTGGCTCATTTTTTCTTAAGTACTTGGAGTAGTTATAGTTTTACAGTTTTTATTAATACTGAGAGTGTTTTGTAATACTGGGAGTACTTTCTAATACTGGGAGTACTTACGTAAAGTACTTGAAGTAGATTATGATTTTACAGTACTTTTTTAAGTAACAAGTAATACTTCGTAAAAATTTTTAGAAAATAAGTACCCAGTACAAGTACATTGTAAACATGTATTGCAAATTTACAATACCAGTACAGAAATATTAAAAGTACTTAAAGTAAAGTACTTAAAGTACCTAAACTACTGCAGTACATATTTGCAGTACATTTTTGTACTGAAGTACACAGCTCCGCTCTTCGCTAATAATTTTCTGACCCTTCTTCGTTTTTTTTTCGGTTTTGTTGTTTTCTAAAATGTTCTTCCTACACACTCACCTCTAGAAAATCGCAACTTTTTGTTATCAGAATATTTGGAATTATACCTTGAGCAGCCAGTATCCTCTCCACAGTAGATTTCCTGAAACGAGTTATTCATCTAGATCAGTTTCCCACATCAGTGAGCAAAATATTTTACTAGTGTGTGCACTGTGCATAGTTTTATTACTATTAAGTTTTAATTCCGTTTATTCTCTCTTGGAAATTTTAAGTCATATTACCCTTTTAAATTGGCTCTTTGAGCGAAATATGTTAAGAGTTATTTTTATTTGTACACTCTGTTAAGTTAATATGGTTCCTTCCTATCCAGTCTTTCAGTTTCCACGGCGGCACTGCGTACCGTGGATGTTCGGTTGACTCTGGGTTAGATGCTAGTTATACATTGTAGTTATTTGAATAGAAATAAATGTTTTGTTGTTGTTGCTTGCATGTGAAAGAATCGGGGTTAAAATACCAAAGGTTTAACTTTTTTGTGCAATTGGTTGAAAAACATTTTTTCCACGGGCAGTGCCGAGTTATTCAGTTTATATTTAGAATAAATGTAGGTGGAAAGTTTAGAACTGGTATGCGTTCATAATTATATATTTTCCCTCCATACTCACTTTTTATCCTCCTATTCACTAAGAAAAATGTTAAAAATGTGTAATCAGAAAGAGAAAAAAGTTTTATTTTACTCGATACAGCTAAGAATTTTTAGAAGTTCCATAGTATGCATTTAACCATGCGTTGGCCGCGCAGAGTGACAAAGTTACTTCACTATTTTTTTCCAGGAAGACCGTGGCTTTAGCGATAAATTTTAATGCAACATTCTTTGTTCAGAAACACATCGTCTATCCACCTGTATTTTTATTTTTTCCTACCCTGACTTAATCTGAAAATTTTGAAAAAATGGATTAAAAAAATCACTTTTTTTTATGTTCTGCATCCGAGCGAAATGTAAACTTTTCAGGATATTATTCTATACACTTTCACGAACTCGAAAAAAATTATTCAGTTTGCAAATTTTCGTGGGTTTCACTGTAAAATGTTTTCTGTCGTCTGGGCTATTATAGCCTCAGTAAAAAATATTTTTTATGGAATTTCACAAACAGCAGAAAAAACAAAATACAATCTATTTAACAAAATATTAATTTTAATGTTTAATTATTTGCATTCTTTTGATAATCTACTTCTGGTTTTTAACAACAGGCCTGGAAAAATTAAACATTCTAAAATGTTTCTTCGCAGTTTAGTCCTTAAAATGCATTTTTCGCCTTTCTTTTGAGCGTCATCAGAAATACATAAAGCCACTCAAGATATTTGAAACATGAAACAACTTTTTTTTTTTTTAGAAAAATTGAAGTCCTGCTGTATTAAAAACTTTAAAATAGATTTTTATAAATAAATTCATTTTATAGCACTTTATCTCTAACATAACCAGATGTAGGTTGTCAGAGAATTACAAAGATTAAAAATTGTTATTTTAATTAGCTTTTCATTATTGATTGAATAGATAGTTATTTTGTAAATGAATAAATTTTAGGTCTTCTTTGTCTAGCATAACCAGAAGTAGGTTATCAAAAGAATGCAAAGAATTGAAAATTGAAATTAATATTTTCTATTGCATTTAGTTTTTTCATACACTGTTCTTTCTGCTGCTGGCGAAATCCTATAAAACATTTTCTTTGCTAGAAAATACACGATTAAAAATAAATATACTTACTATAATACTTCTTGGAACTAATGAATTTTAGATTAGTGCCAATTTTCTATACTTAACATTAGAAGTGTTTACAATTTTTTTTACTATCTACCGAAAAGATTACATGAGAGCAAAATAATATTTTGGAATTAACACCCCGGGCTTTCATTAGGCCTAAAGATACTGTGCTAGCTGGAAAAATTATTTTCTACTTTTTTGTGCATTTCTAATAAAAGTAAGCGTTCAAATTTATTATACAGGGTGTTAATTACTTAATTGTCTATGTACTTACATAGACAGGCTTTAAGTGGTGATTCCTTGTATGATTTTAAAACAAAAATTCTTATAAACATATGTCCTAGATGTATGGGATTTAGACGTAGATTCGAGGATTATTTGGTAGTTGACGTGGGAAAAAGCTCAACGAAAAAACCCGTTCGAGGCCACTTTACCAGTTACCACATAGCTTCACCGTCGGTAAACCGGGTACACATAGTACATTGCTCTCAATTAGTTTTAAACTCCCGTAACTTCCCTTCCTTAATTACATTTTTCACTTTATGGATTTTTTCCATTCATTAGAGATCATTATTCCAGAGTGTAAAGTTGACTACACACTTGTTAAGCGTGTAAAAAATGTCGGCGTCTTTGGCGGTGCGGTGCAGCGTGTTTGATGGTCAATGGTCAATTTACAGAACATGCGGAAATCGGTTTTCTCTTCCGGACAAAGGTACATCGAGTTTTACATATTATGGTGGCAATTCTTCGGTGGCAATAGCATCAACTATCTCCCGAGCTATCTCCAAATATTATTTTTCTCCGTCAAATAGTTTCGTAGATATACGCCAACACAGACTGACGGAATTGAAAAATCTTAATTTTCTCAATCTACATAGTCTGAATCGTAAAAATTCGAGGAAATCTCTTTTCTTTATCTATTTATTTAACGTCGGCCTATTTCCGCTACCAGGACCTATCACCGACGCCAGGAGACGAGCTACTCCTAACCTGGAAATTTTGCCGAACCTTCTATTTCGAAGAGTAGGGATTTTTTACTTGCCTAACATTGAATAAACAAGGAACCGCCTGCTTTACGTCCCCTCCGAAGGATGGTATATTCACTACGCAATCCTCGTCTTGAAATTACATAGCTTCCGCGTATACGCTGATATACAAGTCGCTAGAGGGTGGGACGAGATCGCTGTGTTTCCCAAGATGGATTTCACCCATCCAAGTACTAACCCCGCTGAACGTTGCTTATTCACTGGACCATCGAAATACATGCACAGTAGGGTGGTCCAAAAATGACTTAATTCTTTATAGGTGGTTGTTTCCAAATCCGAAAAAAGTAAGTTGGTTTTTCAAAATTTTTATTTTAAATGGTGCCTATTGAGACTTGAAGTTTCCCATTTAAATTGCAAGGGGAAAAACACTTTTTGGGATTTTTTTAATAATTGTTTAGGGTTAGGGAAAATCTCACATAGAACTTGGAGAGGATTATCCAACGAAGAATTTGATGTATATTCATATGGGTTTGTCGCCCCTAACACATCTCCACAATGCTTTGAAAATTACCCTTAAATCAATAAATGTAAATTCTTCAGGTAGTTTTCGGGGCGCCGTGGAGGTGTGTTAGGGGCGACAAACCCATATACCGTGTGTGTAGTCGCGGGCTAGGCATGGGGAGTAAGAATTACAACATCGCGTGTGCCAGCTGGCTGAAATGAAATACAGAGCTGGGATGCTCCACGACGAACGAATTTACAGCTGCCGGTGTTGTCATATTTCTCGCGCTACGTGAATGTACATGCCTAATGGGAAATTACACGCACGGTATACATCGAATTCTACGATAAGTTTAATGCAAGATTTTCCCTAACCCTGAACAATTATTCAAAAAATCCCAAAAAGTTATTTTTCCCCATGCAATTTAAATGGGAAACTTCATATCTCCATAGGTACCATTTAATATTAAAATTTTGAAAAACAAAAAAATAGGGTGCTTTTTACATTATTACAATACTTCGGACTTGTTTTCAGTAATAGAGGGAAGTAAAATTTAAAAATGACAGGCCGACAATTTAAGTGTAATCGTTGGTCGAATCGCAAGCGATATGGAAGTAGGGTGGCTAGACAGTTATTTATATATTTCGTTTTAAACGTTTTATTACTAAATTCGTTGCATAAAAAATACACAAAACATATTTTATGATGTAGAAAAATATTGTGCTTCTTTTAGTTAAGTTAGATATTTGATATATTTACTGTTGGAGTCTAAATTAAATTAAATACTTGCAACCCATTCCTCAGATCTGAATTGTTATTGTATCGCCATCTATAAAATTGTAAATGTACTACACTTATTTCGTTTTTCATAGTTTTTAGAAGCAAATGTATGTTTTATTTAAAACAACAAAAATCATATTTTGTGCATAGCATAGGTACTTCTAAATTGTTATGTTGTTTTAAATTATTTTTTTGTGGGACAGGGAGTTTAGAAAAATCACAAAGTTTCCCATATTTCCCAAGCATAGGGCATTGTACACTCCGAAGTATTCATATTGATGTTGTATAATGTCGAAAATTCATTCATCAAGAAAGTAAACTGAAAAGTTTTAAAAACGTTCTTTGGTGAGGGTGGACGTCTATTAAGGGACGCAGAAATGTAATTAAATAATATAACACAAATATTATTTTTTTTAGTTTACACTTGACCATCATTTAGTAACTATTTATAACGGGGGCGGATCTAGAAATTTCAATAATTTTTTTCTCGTCTGTGGCGCATGGGACCAATACGAAATATGGGAAATAACATATCGAGGAGCACTTCTCTAACGACCCCTAAAAAATTTTGAAAAAGCAGTTTGCGAAAATTTTTTTCAAAATTCGGTTACCTCCCCAGGTCTAGGGACTCCTGTTTAAAATTTTTTTTTTTTGTCATATGCATTTTACTTTTCATAAAAATACAACAATACCTTTTGAAGTTTATGAAAATATTTTCATTACTAACTGAGATACAACGAATTGAAATTTTGTGATTTGTTAAATTGTAAATCACAAAATTTCAATTCGTTGTATTTCAGTTAGTAATGAAAATATTTTCATAAATTTCAAAACATGTTGTATTTTTATGAAAAGTAAAATGTATAGGACAAAAAAAAATAATTTTAAACAGGAGTCCCTAGACCTGGGGGTAACTGAATTTTGAAAAAATTTCTCGCAAACTGCTTTTTCAAAATTTTTTAGGGGTCGTTAGAGAAGTGCTTCTCGAGATGTTATTTCCCATATTTCGTTACAGACGAGAAAAAAATTATTGAAATTTTTAGATCCGCCCTTGATTTATAACTTCGATACCGAAATTTGTAACTATTTTTGGTGTAAACTTCTTGGAAACCGCACAAATATTAATATTACTTTTACTTTATGTGGAAGTAACGCAGAAATTTTTTATTGTTTAAATAGGTTTATAATGTTATGAAACGTCGAGATTTTAAATTTGAGCAAAAAAATTTGTCTGTCGGTAGGTCTGTCTAACTATTTTTTATGCGGACGATTACTTTGGAACTGTTTAAGATATTGACTTGAAATTTGGTACACGTATATGTGAGATCAGGAACTAGATTATATTTGGATCTTATTCCGTTGAAGGGTTGGGGGGTAAATTGGGGTAAATGGTAAATGGGTAAATCAAGTAAGAGTCCATAACATTTTTATTTAGTGTACAGGGTGACTGGAAATTTGAGGTATTCCTTTGGTATTTTCTTCAAGTAGAGCTAATTTGTTTGTCTTACACTGTCCGAAAATGAGTAGTTATTGAGATAATACAATATCAATTTTTTTGAAAGATTCCTGATTTTCAAGCAAAAAATTAAATAAAAAAAAACTATTCATTTTTGGTACTTAGGTATTTGAGTGTTTTCTGGTAGCTAATAAATCAGTGAATGCTTGAAAAAAATAAATCTTCAAAATTACCATAACATTTGAAGTAGCGGGTCTAAATTCATACACGATGATAAAAGAAATTGTAGTTTATATGAAAGTGATTTTTCAAAAAAATTGTATGACAAATTGACAAATTGCTTAAATGACTTCCTTGTATCATTAACTATCCAACAAGCTACAAATATTGCCAAACATCATAAGCATTTGGAAGGAAATTACGATAAAAAGCTCAGGTAGCGCGTTGTAAAGAGTGACCGCAAAATTCGCCTCTTTTTGCGTAGTGCGAAGGAAAGGTGCAAGTCCCTTTGGTCCATAAAATACATATGTTTCCGTTTTGCGAAAAAACACGAAAATCGCTCCTATTTAAGGGGGTTAAAAATATTTAAACAATAAATATATTAAAAAATTAAACAATTATTATAACTCTGATTTTAATAACAATTGCAGCAAAATAATGCTTGAGTAACGAACTAAGTGCAATAGAAAACCAGCCTTAACGAAAGGATTGAAAATTAATAATTACGAAAAACAGTGAAAAATAAGAATTTGGACTATGACCCTTATATATAATACTATAATACTTACCAACTAAATTACTGAAATTGAAACCATATGAGTGCTTATTTTTCATAATTTTTCGTAATTATTGACTTTCATTAGGGGTAGTTTTCTATTGCGCATAGTGCAGTGGGGTACATGTTCGCTACTTAAGCATTATGTTGTTGCAATTATTATTAAGATCAGAGTTATAATAATTGTTTTATTTTTTAAAATATTTATTGTTTAAACATTCTCAACCATTAAATGGGAGTGATTTTCGCGTTTTTTCGCAAAACGAAAACGTACGATCTACTTAGAATTTTCCCAAGATTAATTTGAGACCAACGGGATCAATTTTGCACCTTTAGCCAGCCCCATTACTACTCCCACTCCCACTCCTACCCCATTATTAAAAGGGATGAAAACAATAAAATTGTGATTTAGTGTGTGTACAAGAACCAAAGGCCGCATTTTTTTTTACTTCATCCACCCCCACTACCAACTACCCACTAACTGCATAATCGCCGAGTAATGTAGTATTAAATCATGACGTCCAATTTAACGGCCTTAAAATTTGGATTATTTTTCCTGTCATTATTTAGTAAGTCATTTGACTTGTGAATAATTTCTACAAGAAATGTTTTCTCTGTAATGTAGGGATGTTGCCACAATAATTAGTTAACGTTTTCCACAAAAATATCGTTGCCACTACGGCAGCTTTGTTGAAAAAATGGCAGTCAAAATAGGTTTTTCTCAATATTCTCCTCTCCTGTTAGTTCTACCCTAAAGCTAGACATTACCAATATTGTGGAAAATTAAAAAACTACAACTTTTATATACTTTTTTTTTTTTTTTTTTTTTTTTTTTTTTTTTTTTTTTTTTTTTTTTTTTTTTTTTTTTTTTGGCTTTAGGTCATTGACCATGCAGCCAGCCACTAAGATTAACAAAAAAAAATAACCTAAAAACCTAGTTAAACCTAATCCAATAATAAAAAATGAGAAGAGCGAAAGGAGATGACGGGGGCACACATTTCTCGTCCAGGGGTCGATCAGGACATTTCTATATCTCAGACAACACAGGAGAGACCTCGGAAAGTAGGGAAAAATAACATGAAGAGAGACACGAAGGTTTACGAGTCTAACCTACAGCTTAATTTCAGTTTCATTTATAAAAAGCATGAGATTATTATATATTTTCTTTGACTGACTTGACAACAGGCTTAGTAAGTTAAATGGAGCGAAAGTATGACAATCTTTAACAATATTTTGTATTAGTTTAGTTGAGGAAACTTTGTATTTTGAACAGCCAAAGAACACGTGGTCAAGGTCACCCAAAATGTTACACTCTTCACAATTATCTGAGGTGAAAACTCCAATTTTAAATAAATGTGCCCAGCTTTAAACGTATCAACGTTGTAACATATTTCCTAGAACAGGTAAATTCGTCATGCCAAAATTGATTGGGGATGTCATTATGAATTAATGGGGTTTGTGAAACAGAATTGCTTCCACATAACCGACCACTTATGTCTGGATTTTTCTTTCAACATTGTCTGTCTGTCACTTATACATAGCTCATCGTTCAGAAGCTGACCTGAATTGGCACCTTCTTTAGCCAAATGATCCACTTGTTCATTGTAATGTAGTCCAATGTGCGCTTTCACCCAGATAAAGTGAACATCCCTTCCTGAAGATTTTATTTGTGAAATTAAATGTTTTATTCTAAATAGATATGGGTTGGTTTTATAGCAAAGATGGAAAGGGTTTTTGATACCATTGAGGACTGAAAGCGAATCTGATAAAATTATTGAAACACTGGAAGTGGAAGTTTCGACATGCTTTAAAGCTTCGTAGACTGAAATGGCTTCAGCAGTAAAAATAGAGCAGTGTGGATTTAACTTAAATTTAAATTCGATGTTTCGAGATGGAACAATAAAAACTCCACCGGTGCCGGACATAGATTTCGAGGCGTCTGTGTAAACAAGTTCTGGATTCTCAAATTGATTTAGCACGCTTTGTAAAATATTAGAACTGATAAGAGTATTCTCGCAATAATTTGGAGTAATAATGCTTATATCAGCAAATAGGATAAAGAAGTCGATTTCCGACATGTACGAGCTGTCAGTCATTTGGACCATTTCGCTATGTTCTCTAAAGGCTGAACATAGAGGGTGGGGAAGTTTTTTTTATCCAGTATTTGTTCGTTAAATCAAAAGGGTTTAAACGTGCCGTTTTATGTAATAAAGATGTAGAATAGTATAGCTGTTATAGCATATGCATATGCATATAGCTATTACTTCTCTTCTTAACGAAAGGGGGGGGGGTTCTAAAGCTTCGACATGCAGTGCATCAGTTGGGGAAGATTTCATCGCGCCTAGGCAAATTCTGAGCGCTTTATGTTGTATGTTATCTAACCATTCTAATGTTGACATACTCGCAGATCCATATAAAACACAGCCATAATCAATTATAGATCTTATAGATCTTATAGATCTTATATAGACTTATGTTCTCTATTGTTCAGAAGTCATGTCAAAATGGTGCTTCGCTACATGTTTTTGCAATTATCTCTGCCCTCGTTACTCCTACGTAGTAATTAGTTATTATGAATATTGTAGACTGTAAAATGTCCCAAAACAATTGTTTAAATAATTTTCTACTACGGTCAATTGTTTAAAAATTGCAGCTGCTCGAGGCTTAAAAAAATTTCTAGAATTTCAGATTAACGGCTGCTCCTTTGTTCCAATGTTATTAATACTCATTATTAATTTTGAATAATCAGTAAAATTAACTTAGAGTAATGTTATTTCTTTAAAATAATGATTTTAACAGGAATGAAGATAATTTATAACAATCTTTTTTGACCGTCATTTCTTCTACTTGGCGGTCATAGCGGCAACGAAATTTTTGTGGAAAACATTAATTACTGAGTGTGGCAACCTCCCTACATCACCAAACAAAAAAATTCTTGTAGAAATTATTCACTGGTCAAATGACAGATTGACTGTACTATTTATCGTAATTACAAATTATTTACTAAATAACGACAGGAAAAGTAATAAAAATTTTAAGGCCGCATGGCTCCCGTGAAATTAGAACCCCGTGATTTAATAATTTTTATTACTCGGCGATGGTGCAGTTACAAAAAATAATTTGTGGATTACAAATAGTTACAAATTAGTTACTAAATTTTGACAGGAAACGGCTGTATGCCTACCGTGAAATTGGGCGTCCTGATTTAATAATTTATGACTGAAGATGAAGCGGTTACAAATTATAATTTATTATTTACGAGTAGTTAAAAATTAGTTACTAAATGATGACAGGAAGAAAAATTCAAAATTTTAAGACACTGCAGCTGCCGAGAAATTGGCCGCAACGATTTAGCAATTTATTATTCGGCCATGATGAGGTTATAGATTTTAACTTATGGATTACAAATAGTTGCAAATTAATAACTAAACAATGATAGGCAAAATGTTAAAATTTTAAGGCCGTATGGCTACCGTGAAATTGGACGCCGTGTTTAATTTTATTACTCGGCGATGATGCACTTATAAATTCTAATTTGTGGGTTATAAATAGTTACAAATTAGTTGCCAAATGATGACAGGAAAAAAATTCAAAATTTTAAAAGAAATTGGCAGCAATGATTTAATCATTTACTAGTCGGCGATGATGCAGTTACAAATTCTAATTTGTGGGTTACAAAACAGTTACTAAATGATGACAGGAAAAAAAAACGAAATTTTAAGACTATATGTCTGTTGTGAAGTTGGACATCATGATTTAATCACTTATTGCTTTCTGGGTAAAATGGAAAAATTAAACTGGAAGAAAGTTAAATCAAAAGAAATTTGCGTAAAATCTTATATTCCATGCGTACACTAAATTTGCAGCCAGTTAACAATAATGCAATAGAATCTGTCATTGAGAATGATAATAATGTACAAGAAACAAATATGTGCCAATGGGTTTGTACTATTTTAAAAGACATCCTTTTAATAACTTTAAATGGAAACACCAGAAATTAGAATATTTACATTCCAAATGAAACGAAATTTTGAGGTTATGATTCTTCTGACATCCGCGATAACGCGCAAACTCGGGGAAAAAAAAGAAATTTTAAGACTGTATGTCTGTTGTGAAGTTGGACGTCATGATTTAATCACTTATTACTCAGCGATGATGCAGTTAAAAATTCCAATTTGTGGATTACACATAGTTACAAATTAGATACTAAATGCCGGTCAGATGTAAACAAAAATATTAATAGTTTTGCAGCTCCCAAAGAATGTACACCAAAAATATATTTTTTAGTACCTACTGTTCGAATTAGTTAATTTCGGTATATAAGTTACAAATAGTTACAAATATGGTACTAAATGATGGTAAAAAGAAAAAGTAAAAAATCTCATTTCACATTGGGACGATCCCAACTTCTGTTTATAGCCGAAATAATAACAAATTAGCTACGTAGTTACAAATTAATAACTAAATCGACCATGTCTAGTGGATAAAGCACTGACTCTTATTTACGTGTTAGGGACATCGATGGTTCGAATTCATCGCGGAACCAATAGAAAAAATTTTAATTTGAGATTTGTTTGAGAGTAAAATGTGATATAGAACTGTCGACTTCCTAAAGTGGTTTAAATTCCAAAATAAACTGTTTTGTTTCGTCTCCCTTGCTTAACATAAAATCATACATTTTTCGGGCAGTTACTTGGGTGATTTAGGAGGCGGCTGAAGAAATATTTTTAGAAAATATTTTGTTTAAATAATACTTTTGACAAAGTCCTAAAAGAAAATGTTTATCTCCAGGAAGTCGGCTGAAATAATTTGATCAGTTTTACTTTGATAACGTTTGAATTACAAATTTAAACTTTGCGTTACAAATAGTCACTAAATTATGACAAGAAAAATAAAATTTAAGGCCGTGTGGCTACCGTGAAATTGGACTCCATGATTTAATAATTTATTGCAAATTCTAATTTATGGGTTACAAATAGTTAAAAATTAGATACTAAATGATGCTCTGGTGTAAACTAAAAACGTTAATAGTTGTAAGGCTCCCGGAAAGTTTACACCAAAAATATAATTTTTAATATTTGCTGATGGGATGAGTTACAAATTTCGATATATAAGTTACAAAATAGTTACTAAATGACGGTCAGGTGTAAACTAAAAAAAAAAAAATAATATTTGAGCGGCTCCCGGGAGGTTAACACCAAAAATATATTTTCATTATCTACTGATGGGGTGAGTTACAAATTTCGGTATATAAGTTACAAATAGTTACAAATAAGGTATTAAATAATGGTAAAAAGAAAACATAAAAAATCGAGGCGGCCAACTTCACGGACACTCTTAGTGGTATTGGTCACATGATACTTACATAGTGATATTTCTTCTCTTATTCATAACATCTTGCCAAACGTTTTGTGATTCATGAAAATTATTCAAGTTGGCGAAGACAGTATAGCACGTGTGGCCGGTAATATTAGTACTTAGGTTTATTTAATATAAAATCGGAAATAAACTAAATCAGTTGTTTAATTTTATATTTTGTACCAGGTACTTATATGAAAGTATTTAATTTGCTATTTTATAAACTCTGTAGTAAACGAAGTGATTAGGGGCACATTGACGTATCTATTGGGATTTCAGTTTTTGTATGATATCACTACATTTGCGACGTCATATGTATAACTAAATTTACAATTGGACACGTACGTCACATGAATACACAAGCATCCCCAATGAACAATTTTCCTCATCTGAAGTAACTGACTATTTTCATAAGTGGTTTATTAAGGTTGTGAGTTTTTATTTGTGGTTTATAAAATTACTAAATAGTTGTCAAGTTCTATAGAAGGTATTTAAGATTACTAAAAGATGTTAGGGCCTTAGGTTTTATAAAATAGCAACAGAAATATTTCCACCACAGACTTATATAACTTTTAGTAACTATTGCTATTGTTTATATAAAGAGGTTTTATAAAAGTTGCAGTAACAAATTTATAAAACTAATAGTGTTCAGTTCCTATGTAGTCAATTTCTACAATGATTATGAAACTTCCTGATCCTACAATCACGGCAGAAACTTTTATATAACTTAAGGTGAAATAGAACTTAAAAACACTACAATAAAACATCAATTTTAATTTTGTCTGTAACTTGTAACTACATTAGAAATTTTCAGAAACACTATATTACTAGTTGGTACTTTGCTGTAAATATGGGGTATGGCATATACATAAATATAGCTAGTGTTAAAGAATCTGTGTGCTTTATTGCTTTCTGGGTAAAATGGAAAAATTAAACTGGAAGAAAGTTAAATCTAGTGGCACTTTCCGTCGAAAAATGAAAAGAAATTTGCGTAAAATCTTATATTCCATGCGTACACTAAATTTGCAGCCAGTTAACAATAATGCAATAGAATCTGTCGTCGAGAATGATAATAATGTATAAGAAACAAATATGTGCCAATGGGTTTGTACTATTTTAAAAGACATCGTTTTAATAACTTTAAACTTTAAATGGAAACCCCAGAATTTAGAATATTTACATTCCAAATGAAACGAAATTTTGAGGTTATGATTTTTCTGACATCCGCTATATCGCGCAAACTCGGGTAAATTTAAAGGTTTTATTAGTTTTGTCGTAATAACTAAACTATTTATAAGAACACCAGGAATTACTTATCAGTTGTATAACAGCCTTTTGGTTTTTCAATTAGGACACGCCATATTTTTTGCCTTCATTAGACGCCATATTGATATAATAAGATTCTTGACAGAACTAATGAAAAACCAGTCTAAAATTCAATATGTCCAGCAAATAATACCTTTTTAAAAATAGGTAAATATAATTATGTAATACAAATTAAAAAGTGCAATGTTTTTTACGAAGAACTAAATGTTGTCAAAAATAAAAAAGTATAATTATTAGTTAAAAATGTTTAATATGTTATTTCGGTGGCGCGTCTATTTTCTCGAGGTACAAATGTCAAATTTTACAGTCCAGAGACCGTGGCAGTAAAATTTCAACAGATAAATGTGTCACTACACATACATATGTTTAATTGATGTTCATATTTACTACATATGCAAAAGAAAAGCTTCCATACTGTAAGAGGAGAAGGTATAATAAACTCAACACTATCACTTAAAAGAAAGAAAAAGAGATTTGTGATGAAAGAAAGAGCAAGCGAGAAGTCCAATAAAGTATTAAGGTCTCCTAAACTTCATCGTTACCATTGTAAAGTTTGTTTATAATGGTTGCGAAAATATTTCCATTACTTTGTGAAGGTTTTGAAAAGTACATAAGGAAGTTATATAGGAGTAATAGTTATATTTCTATTACTTTTTGCTATAAGTCTTAGAGGTTACTAAACAACGGTAATGGGTCACTTTATATTACTTATAGAGCTTAACTGGCGCACCCTTATAGGGTGCGCCAGTTAAGCTCTATAAGTAATATAAAGTGGTAACTGAAAAGTGGTCATCAACAATCTACTTTACTAAAGGTTTTATAATTTGGTGATGGTAATATGGAGAATACCTTTACAAAACAAAAATTGTTCATTGGGTCATGTAGTAGTGATGTCAACTATAATTACTTTCGGTTTAAGTAATCGTACTTGGTTACTTTGATTACTAACATTATTCATATTTCAGACTAGTATATTGAAATATAATATACAGGGTGTTTCTTAACACGTTGACTGCTGCTCTTTATTTGGTCACCTACCTCTAATGCTAACATACTTTTTTGATAAGCCTTTATATCTCTATTTTATTAAAATACTACGGCGTGTGTTGGCCAAAGCCGTTACGCGCACTACCTGACATCCACAGATGCCGGCCAGAGCAGACATGCGCACTCAATGACGTGTTAATGACGTGCTAATATTTCAGGGTGTGATTTCTTAAGTAATTTTATGAAGAATAGTTAATATGAACTTGTGTCCGCAACGGCTAAAATTTTTTGCTACAGGGTATTGAATTTTTTTTTAGCTGTTATTTTTAATAAAGCAGAAAGCACTTTAGATATTATTTTCAATTTTGGCATGTGTTGATAGGATATAAAACCAAATATTTTAGTTAGAAAAGTTATTTAAAGTTAGTTAAAGAGTGGTACGCCACTGTCATTTTTTCATGCTGATATTTTTTCTGAATAGCCTGGTCAATTCTATATGAAAACGACCTCTTGCGATTTCCTCGTTAGACACACGATTCTTGATTAAAACAATTTAATTAAAATTGCTTAATCACTTCCACATCCAGTGGAAGTGTAGTAACGACAATTTTTTTTTTAATTTAGATATTATTTTCAATTTTGGCATGTGTTGATAGGATATAAAACCAAATATTTTAGTTAGAAAAGTTATTTAAAGTTAGTTAAAGAGTGGTACGCCACTGTCATTTTTTCATGCTGATATTTTTTCTGAATAGCCTGGTCAATTCTATATGAAAACGACCTCTTGCGATTTCCTCGTTAGACACACGATTCTTGATTAAAACAATTTAATTAAAATTGCTTAATCACTTCCACATCCAGTGGAAGTGTAGTAACGACAATTTTTTTTTTAATTTGTATTGATCAAACAGGCTTAGAATATCATAAAACGTCGAGTTTGAGTGAAAGAAAAAATTATTGTGCGCGAATTTCAAATATTATATTATTAAGGTTCCATAAACAATTATTTCCACATACAAAATTTTTTCGTTGTGAGTGACTTGGATAGAAAATCTGGATGTGGATGTAGTGATTCCTTGGGCAGCGGTTTTTTTTAGTAGTACTGGCTAATAATTTTTGAACACATAAATCTAGTATCCTGGAATATATTATGTTTATACAAACATATACGTGTTGACATAAAGTAAGTTGTTGGTTTTCAAAACCATCGCATAGTACTATTTCTTCGATTTTTAGTGTTTCGTTGAATTTACTTTATTTTTCGCTGTTTTTATTCGAATATCTCAGTAAATATGGTGAATTATACGAATGCGGAAATGGCGACGAAGCATTACGTATATGGTTTCGTACATGGTAATGCAACAAAAGCCAGAAGTATGTATCAGGAAAGATATCCTAATCATGCCTTGTCAGATAGGCGATTCTTTTCGACTATGCATATGACTTTGTGAAACTGGTAGTTTCCAAAAGGGTACTTCAGAGGATAGACCTCGAACTGTCAGAACACCTGAAATTGAGGAAGTGATGCTGCACGAAATCGACAAACATCCTGAGATGAGTACGAGGAAGATTGCTAGAGCTCTGAATATTTGTCATCAAATTGTTTGGCGAATTTGCTTGATTTTTTATTGTTTCAGTACCATTATCTATGAGTACAGACATTACTTCCCAGGAATTTCCCACAGCGTGTGAACTTCTGTCAGTGGTACCTTCAGAATATTACACTAAATCCGCAGTTTGAGCCACAAATTATATTCACAGACGAAGCAAATATTTCTAGGAATGCTAGTTAAAATTTCCATAATAATCATGTGGGGGGCGGACGAAAACCCCATGCCATAACCGAAACTCATTCCCAAGAGCAATTTTCGGTTAATGTATGGGTACGAATTATTAGTAATAATCTTATAGGCCCTTTTTTTCTGCCAAGACGCCTTAATGGACAATCTTACCTGCATTTTTTTCCAAGAAGAACTGTGTTGGTTCAAGATGTATCAATTGCGTTAAGGAATCAAATGTGGTATATGCACGAAGGAGCTCCTGTCAATTTCAGTGTTCGCGACCATTTACATATGGTTTATCCTAATCATTGAATAGGTCGCGGAGGACCTCAACAATGGCCAGCAAGATCCCCGATCTCAATAGTTTGGATTTCTTTTTGTGTATAAAACTCTCATTGACACTTTAGAAGATTTAAGAGAGCGAATAGTTGTCTCGTGTGAAATAATATGGAATATGCCGGAAATATTTGAACGAGTTCGCAATTCGAAGCGAAGACGGACGAAAGCATGCCTATTAAGTGAGGTGGCCATTTCCAACAATTTTTATAAAATAAAATTTATCATTATAAAAGTTAATAATTACACAGCCACACAAAAAAAAGTGGTCTGGCCTGTGGACCAGACCAGTGTATCCTTATGTATTTTGACCCTATGAAACCGAATCGGAGGTCAGAATTGTCAGATTGGCTTGTTTTTCACCCCCGACCGCAAAAAACACCTCCAAAACAAAACAAAAGTGGTCTGGCCTGCAGACCATACCAGTGTATCCTTATGTATCTAGACCGAATCCGAAGTCAGAATTGTCAGATTTCACCCCTACCCAAGAGGCACCCCCAAAACAAAAAAAAAAAAGTAGTCTGGCCTGCGGACCAGATCAGTATATCCTTATGTATTTGGACCCGCTGAAACCGCATCCGAAGTTCGAATTGTCAGATTCGCTCATCCCAAAACAAAAAAAGTGGACCAGACCAAATACATAAGGATACACTGCCACTGGTATGGTCCTCTGGACAGACAATTTTTGGGCTGGGTGTTTTTGGAGGTTGGGGGTGAAAAACGAACCATTCTGACAATTCTGACTTCGGATTCGGTTTCAGCGGGTCCAAATACATAAGGATACACGGATCTGGTCCGCAGGCCAGACCACTTTTTGGGGGGGAGGATGATTTTTGGGATTGGGGGTGAAAAATGAACGAATCTGGCAATTCTGACTTCGGATTCGGTTTCAGAGAGTCAAAATACGTAAAGATACACTACACTGATCTGGTCCGCAGGCCAGACCACTTTTTTGGGAGGAGGGGGGGGGG
Source organism: Rutpela maculata (assembly GCA_936432065.2). Classification (NCBI taxonomy): domain Eukaryota; kingdom Metazoa; phylum Arthropoda; class Insecta; order Coleoptera; family Cerambycidae; genus Rutpela; species Rutpela maculata. Next base: position 106,025,432 of record OW386287.2, on the reverse strand, counting down.
GGGAATTTTCTGGGGTTGGGGGTAAAAAACTAGCGAATCTGACAATTATGACTTCGGATTCGATTTCAGAGAGTCGAAATACATAAGGGACACTGGTATGGTCCGCAGGCCAGACCACTTTTGGTGGGGGGGTGTTTTTTTTTGGGGTAAAGGGTGAAAAAAAAAGCAATCTCACAATTCTGTCTTCGGATTCGATTTCAGCAGGTCCAAATTCATAAGGATACACTGGTCTGATTCGCAGGCCAGAGCACTTTCTTTTTGTGTGGCTTTGTTTTTAGTTTCAATTTGAATTTAATTGTTTTAATCGAGAACTGTGCGTTTGACGAGAAAAACGCAAGAGACGAGAAAAACGCAAGAGATGTAGAATTGACCAAAATTGAAAATAATATCTAAGTACTTTCCGAGATATTAAAAAATAATGATTAAAAAAAAATTCAACCCCTTGTAGCAAAAAATTTAGACCGTGGCGGACATATGTTCATATGAACTTTTCTTCATAAAATGGCCTAAAGAATCACTCCTTGAAATATTAGCACGTCATTAAGGAACACCCTGTATAGTATGGATACTACCGGAAATGCACATTCAACGTTTAATATAAAATATGGATCGTAAGTCGTGTGAGTAAGTGCTTAAGTTATCAAATCAATGCGGGCAGAATTTAAGACTTAAATTTGCAAAATATATCAAGGAATTTGATAGAGACGACTGCGATTTTTTGTTTGCAATTTCCGCATCCTAAAGGTAAATTCACACCTGAGGGTGCTCACTCTGCATTTTTCAGGCATGCAATTTTGAACAGGCATATGCAGTTTTAAGGCAATGCTTTTAAATTGCACCATCTCTCGCATTTGTGGGTTTTTATAGAAATAGTGAACAGAAGAAGCACGTACTATAAAACAGTTGGTACTATATTTTTAAGCCTTTTTAGTTTGTTATGTGGCAGTTCGACTGGGAGAGCGCCAACAGCCAATTGTAATACATCTAATAATATATAATATACCTAATAATATAAAAATAACAACACAGTTTTTAGATTTGGTAAGTATATTTATTTATTTTGTAGGTACTGTAGCCATACCAATCGCATTTCTAGGGAATTTCGCTAAACTGCACGCTTCTCTGGGGGGAAATAGAAACAGCCTGCATTCTTAATGCATGTGTAAGAACTCATAAGTGTGAATAAGACATGCATGCATTTTACATGCTGCGTTAAAAACGCAGTGAGCCTTAGGTGTGAATTTACCTTAAAGATGGTCGACAACTTCATGCGTCAATGACGCAGTGTGATTGAAAGAAATGAGTATTGTGTACATTCCTTGCTAGCTACAGAAGCGTAGTAGAAGTTGCAGTCAGACGTAGTCGACTGCGAATACCTATTTGATTTGAACATTTTGCTCGTAGGTATACTACTCAGTTCACTTTCACGTTGTGCAACTGAAATTAAATGAACAGCCAATATTTTTTATTTCTATTGTTCAACTAGGTATTCGCAATCATCAACGCCGTACTGCAATTCTTACTTATTTCGTAATAATCTTACTGAAAATATATTCTAGCAATATTTTAAAATTCAACTGATATATGATCTAATCTACATAAAGTTCATTCGAGTCTGGGGGACACAATATTTATTTTGCAATTTTGATGCCATTATTCGCTAAATCAGTGGCGGCTGGTGAAATTTCAATATTTTTTTTCTCGTCTGTGGCGCATGGGACTCATACGAAATATGGAAAATAACATCTATAGAAGCACTTCTCCAATGGCCCCTAAAAAATTTTGAAAAAGCAGTTTGCGAAAAATTTTTTGAAAATTCGGTAGCCTCCCCTGGGTCTAGGGACTCCTGTTTATTATTTTTTTTGTCATACGCATTTGACTTTTTATAAAAAATTTTCGCAAACTGCTTTTTCAAAATTTTATTAGAGAATTGCTTCTCTAGATGTTATTTCCCATATTTCGTAAAATTTTAATAAAACATTGTATTTATGACTACAAGCTTCTGTCAGACACTATGTATAACGGGTATGGTGCAATTTTAGTAGGAAGTACTTACTCTATTTTTACCTACATATTATTATATTTCAAATTGAAAAAACTTTATGCCCAACAGAAGTTAGGTATGGTGTTTACAAGAAACGATCTACGCACTTACGTACACACATACATACAGACACATACTTTTTTTATTCAATATTTGAGTTCAGCTTCAGCATGTTATAAAACGGATTTCTGTACGAAAATTTTCTCTCTACGACGATTATTAAAAATGTTTGTCTGGTTATAATATACCTATTTGATTAAAGCAAATAAGACTATTTCGAAACGAAATAAAATTACAGTCGGGTGTTGCCCAACTTCTCATAGACTTAAAATGTTTATTTCAAATTTGGAACATATAGTGTAGTAGAATAGTATGGTTGAATATTCTCTATCGAAATCCAGTCATATCCGTCATACAGGGTGATCGTCAGAGGTGTGCAAATTATTATATATTATTTTAATTTTTTTATTAAGATCGCAAAAATACAAAGTTGTAAAACATCTAAATTGCAATATCAGTGCATCTTTTAGGTTCGAATGAGCGTTACGTAGGTTTCATGGTATAACAATTTTACCTTAAAATGTTATTAACACATCCAGTGGATGTATAGTAACGACAAAAAAAAATGTTTAAAAATTTTTGTTGTTCAAATAGGCTTAAAATATCATGAAACGTCGAGATTTTAAGTTTGAACGAAAAAAAAATTCTGTCTATCTGTCGTCTGTCTGTAACTTTTTCTTGGGCGCACGTTTACTCTGGAACCGTTTAAGATATTGACTTGAAATTTGGTACACATATGTATTTTAACGAGATCTGGAACTAGATTATATTTTCATCTTGTTCCGTCGAAGGGTTTGGGGTAAATTGGGGTAAATTTGGGGTAAAAGAGTAAATCAAGCGGGTAAGAGTCCATAAAATTGGTATTTAGTATATACAAGAGAAGCTAAGATCTCAAAAAAAATTTTGGCAATAGCAACCTCCATTACCACCCCCACCCCCTTATTAAAGGGGATGAAAGAAAATTGTGATTTAGTACATGTACAAGAACCAGACACCTCAAATATTTGTCACTGCCACCTCCCTATCGCCACCCCCACACCACTACCGATGTGGGGTATCGTTTTATGGGTTTTTGGGATAGAGGATTTCAAATATTATATTATTAAAGTTCCATAAACAATTATTTCCACATACAAAGCTTTTTCGTTGTGAGTGACTTGGATAGAGTATCTGGATGTGGAAGTAGTGATTCCTTGGGCAGCGGTTTTTAATAATACTATTGTGAAACGAATGGAAGTTGCAGTGCGGCGTTGATGAATATCCATTAATTACGATAAATTCTCTTATATATAAAGTTTTTATTTCCAATAAGCAACGCAGCATGGTAGAATACCGTCACTGAAACTGAGTCAAACTGTCTCATTATATGTAAACTATGTTTTATTAAAATTTTAGAGGAAAATAATACTAAACTTTTTCATTAAAAACAAAAAAATACGAAAATATATCAAATATAGGAACTGTAATATACAGAGTGTCTCACAGGTTTTCAAACTTTATGTAGGCTAGGTGATGTATTAATTTTATTTGGGTATAAAATGTTTATATTTAATAAGACCGTTACAAAATGAATGAAATGCAATCGGGCGTGGCCGACTGCGAATACGTATTTCAAATGAAAAATGTATTTACTGTGCCCACACAGCAGAAGGAGATTCTTAACATATACATATCACATTCCTCTAAGTATATGGGATGTACTTATTATATGCAAATAAGGTTCAAATTATCTGCAAAAGAGATGTCATTTGTCTCACCCCTGCGGATCCTATATACGTACTTAGCAGATACCCATGAATAAAATATATTATATTTGGGTACATTACATATGTACTATGTATGTCCAAAATATATACGCACGTTTTTAAAGTATGATATGTACATACGCGCATGTACATGCATAAAACATCCAGATATAAATGTACCTCCGATTTACTTTTGGAGGTATATACAGCATAACGACATATTTGTCAAGTACATATAAGGTATATTACGAGTAATCAGTCGCCATTAGGCATCTCTGAGAGTGAGAAACGTCGCACTGTCGCACACAATTAAAGAAATATTATGTTTTGAGCCCATCCGTAGTGTAATGGAGGGACCTCGCCCTGGAGGGACCATCTTGTTGATCACGGTAACCTCTACGCCAGGTATATGCTTTCTACCTTCGTAGTATGTTGCCTCTTCTAGCTAAGGCTCTCCATCAGTAGATGCCTGCCTTGAGTTATATTAGTATGCCAATGTTGTCTATTCGATAAAGTTAGTTCGATGTAAAGCTGCAGCTTGCAAATTAAATCGATGGTGCCATCTAGCGGATTATAGATGTAACTTCCAAGAGTTCAAACTAACAGCCATTATATACATACAAAACATATACATACAAGTATGTCCTAACTATGTGGGTGGTAGTCATATGCGGAATATATGCATATTTGTATGTAGTAGGTATATACATATTAAATATATACACGCAAGTATGTCTTAGGTATATATGTTTTAGGCATATACAGAATATATACTTGTTGGTCTGTACTGGGTATGTACATATGGAACATATACATAATGGCAGGTCGTATGTATATACGTAAAAAGATATTCATATACAAGTATATTGTAGGTATATCCAACAAAGTAAAAATACATATGTGTATATTATAAGTACATACAGAACAGAATATACCCCCATGTATATTTTATAGATATACCATTCTAATACGGTATATATTTTTCATATTATGGACCTAAACGGTATATACATATCATGTCGAATGCTATATGGGTGTACAATCTCTGTGGCATCCTTTGAAAGTGAAATGTGCCCTGTTCGAAAATATTAATCAAATAGGTATTTGCAGTCGACAACGCCCGACTGCAACTTCTACTTGTCACATTTTTCTCTAGCTTATAAAATACTTGATATTTTACTTTACATAAAATAGTTATAAAAATATAAAATAAACAATCTGACATAATTAATTACTCACAGTTGGTGTAGGCTAAATGTGTGGGACACGTTTCAAAATTCCATTAAACAAATATGGTTATACGAGGCAACGATTAAGCAAAAATTGTTATGAAAGACTCATGGCCAAACAAGTACAGAGGTACGGTTTTTATCGAGAATAAGTTTAATTGGCAGTTCTCTTCAGTAACAGTTATAGAAATTTGGAGCATGGAGAAGTGTCGTAATTATATTAATTGTAAAGACCCAGTTCTAAAATCAAATAATAGAAGTTGATGAAAACAGTGCCAGTGAAATTAATTTTATTTGAAATACGTGCCGGTATGTTCACTTAAATTATATTCGGATACTTCGTTAAATTACTGTGTACACATATATACAACAATTATTGACAGGGAAAGTTTACATATAAATTAGAGTAATTGTGCATAAAATTATTTTTTTCAACTGGCCTATTCTAATATATAAATGACCCGCATTGATTACTACAGGGCTCTCGACATAACTAACACATGAGCTGTTATTACACACACAATATTTTGAAGTGCCACACTACTAGCGAGACCCATTGAACAGTTGATACCTGATGTCGCTCTGGACAACTGCCTCACAAGCATTATAATATAGGTAGTCAATTTAGGCCAAAATTTTGCAATCAGTTCAAATAACTCTAAATACAAGGGATTTGGTATATATAATACGCACCTAACTTACTAAAAGTCCTCGAAAATCAAAGTTGTGCTACAGCCTAAATCTTGGAAAATAGCGGAAAACATTACGTTTCTTGCAATTTTTTCAAAAAATGTGCAATGTATCAAAAAAAGTGTGTTCAGCAAAATATTAATTCCCATTTTTTTCTGTTATTATCTTTCTTTTACTTCTCCAATCCTAAACCCACAAAATGACGTCAAACGAAAACCGTTAGACATAAAGTTATCTATTTTTTTGTTTCATGAAAATTGCAATTTGGTAGTATCTACACATGGCACAACATTTCAATCAAAATCTACTTTCACGACACAGTTGGATTTAAAAGTGCACAGGATGAGTATTTGTAGAAGAACACACTACCAGGCGTCAAATTGACGCGACACCAATTTATATTTAGAAGGGCGCCAGTCGTGTTCTGCCCCGTTCTTCCACTCCCAAGCGGGTTCGAGATAAGATATGCTTCGATAGACGAATAATGGGTCAAGACTGCTCTACCTCAGATTATTAACAATGCTCTCTCAAGACGTGATTTTAATTATTTACTGACAATAAGGGCTTTTACGTCTTTGGATTATTGCGATTTTTGAAGAAAAAAAGAACAATTCCTATCGAAGATTTCTCTCCGACGGGATTGGAATTTGACGTGATTTGTGTATATTTACCTACTAATAATGGTCTCTGCACTTAAAGATTTCTGGAGAAATCGCATAAAAAAATCCCTGTCATGCTCCCGCAAGGCAACCAGACAATCAAACTTACGGAATCATGAGATCCCGATTAACTCAGTTTTTTAGGTCTTCCAAACGAAAACTACAGGGATTAAGACTAGCAACAAGTCCTTACATTAATAAAATGCAATTAGTTCAGAGAATACCATTTATTTAATAAGTGTAAAATAATACAGTATTATGTGAAAGAATCACGCCCCCCCCAACTAAGGCAAATGACTTTTTAACCACAGAAGTGAGAGCGTACGCTAACAATCAATTTGGCAGAAAATATTTATTTAACTTCCTCAGAATTTAAAAAGAATTTAAAAATTTTGTATTATTGGTAATTATGGCTGACTGAAAATAATATAAAAATATTTTACTTAAAAAATTTTGGATTGTTTATGAATAGCTTAAAGTTCCCAGATCATGATTTTATTATTCACGGGACGGAGTTCGACTAATTCATGAGTTTACTAACTTTCGGCCAGTCTTACGACGTACTTGTTCCCATGCAGGTTCAATATAGGAAAAATTACAGCGACTCGCCTCCGAACGACTTTTGGGCAAAATGGACTTTTGAGTCCTTTGTGCACAAGGCGGTTTTCTCTATAACTTTATTATTTGGAAAGCCAGTTGACTATTCTACCATCCAAACTCGTTTTATGCGAGAAACCGGCCTTGCCAATTTTTGCATATAGGCGCTACGCCACTTTTGCCAAATTCGTCGGTTTCGCCTTTTTGATACATTGCCTTGTAAAAATTATATTGTCAGTCTTTAGGACAGGGTATATAATGACTGTACCTCCATGGTCAATGTCTTTGGCGGAGGAATCAAAGTTGAAAATATTTTCAATATTTTCAAGAACTTTTTTGGCGTACTTTTTTAAAAGTACGTTATTCATTTTTCCATGACCACCATATACTTTCACTCTCATATCCTAGACCAAAATATATTTTCCTAAGTAAAAATTCGGTGTTTTTACCCGATTGTGCCTAATGTCTTATCGAACTCTAACGGTTCATTTGGACTAGTTTGTGACTCTGAAGCCTCAGACTCTTGAAAATGCCTTTAAATGAATTTTTGGCCTAATTCGAATTTTTATTTTGGCTTCGACCTAGGTCAATTCTGGAAGGTTCTACAACATTCCCCTCCTTTGGTTGAATCTTTTGTACCAATCGATTGCCTTTAATTCAATGCACTTGTATGTATTTATTTGTTGATCTGACTCATGGTTCAGATGTTTAGAGTGTTTGCCTGAATTGGGGTGGATGGCTGATTCGCTTATCTAACTTAAGTGGTAATAATTATACATATTTTTCCCAAACAATATTCGCCAATTGCTACAACATTTTTATCAATGATCATGACACTCACGACGCGACACGAAACGAAGCAAAGCGTAGCACAGTTTGTTTAGCGTCCACTTTCACTAATTCGGTTCACTCGCGTCTTCGCTCTTGTTAATCTTCTTCATTGGAAGAGCTGCATATGGGCTCATTATATGGCTTCATTGGGGAAAAATTCCTTAACATGAATTTTGTTAACTTATAATGGCTGAAAAGTGGTCTTCGTAAGATATATTAAATCGGCTTACGAAACTTGTGCGGTCATCACGGCTTTTGGGAAAACAATGAAAAATTAAAATATAAGCGTCTTCTTGGGAGAAAGATCAGCTTCTGAAACTCGTCTTGTAGTTTCCATTGGGTATACATAAATTTTGTTGACTTATAATGGTTGCTTTCATGAGAAAAACAGCTTCCGATACTCGTACTGACTAGTACTTATGCTTACTTCCATTTATTGAGGTAAGCGGCTCTCGCTCTTGAGTAGCCAGGTTTGCCGGATCGCGCCGGTTCGCCTTAATTAACATTAGGTCTTGAAAATAGTATAGAAAAAATTAAAACGGCAATCGGCCGTGATCGTCCTCGGAAATATTTAGAGGCGACTCATCTATGTCTGGCTCGTCTCGAGCATCCAATGATGACTTATTACATTTAGCTCATCTTGAAAATCTGCGGAAACATTTATTTGAACCAGTGTAGTATCGCTTCATCGCTCTGACCTGGGCGCGATCTCATCATCTGATGGGGAAGCATCGTCACTAAGATGGGCTTCATCCCCTCTTGTTCATCAGACAATTCTAATTCAATGGACCCGTTTAGTGTGACGTCAGATTCTAGGCAACCAACAATACAAGTGTGTGTTGCTAAAGATTTTGAGCCTTATGTACTATACATTTAAGGGCGAAAAATATGACTGTTGATCAGGGCCTCTAATTTTATTTGGTTAAAACACATATTCATTTAATTGAGTAAATTATATGTAGAAGGAATCTAACGTATCTAGGTATATGGCCTATGAATTGAATTGTCTTAGATATATCATATAATTGAGTAACAACACAAAGTTGTTAACGGCAATTTTTGTCATCCTTAATAGCAAGGTACATAAGAGCGAAAATAAAAACTGTAAATTTCGTTATCCCACTTGTATTGTTGGTTGCCTAATATTTGACGTCACTACTAAACGGGTCCATATCAGGGCCCCCTTTAGGTGCTGGTCTGATGGCATCGACATATAATAGTGTCGAAGTTGTGCCTTTATGAATGAGGTATACTTCATTTGATAACTTCTTTAAAACTTTGTGTCGTCCACTCCACGATGGCGTGAATATATGATCCTTCCTTTTGTCATCACCATATCTCCCACTTTATATACAACAGGCGTTACTGCCACCTTTGGCGCGTAACGTGATTGGTAATTTGTTTGATTTTTTTTTAAATTTCTTTTACCCTTTCAAGTCGGGGAACGTCCGCTTGGTTTTTACGCTCTTGCCTATAAGCGAACATATTCCAATCACCAATCTGCGGTAATTCGTAGCCTAATACTACGAAACTAGGTGTATGTCCCGTAGCTGTGTTTATTCTAGTTCTTAATATGTATGCCATTTGACTAACATAGCGATCCCACTCATAGTTAGGTAAACTGTTATTCATTATATTTAGGCCACTCTTTATTATCATTATTATTGGAGATAGAATAAAAAGTTTTGGACGAAAGTTGTAACTGAACTCATTTAATAAGTTAATGGAAGCACAGTGGCGTGCAGAAATTGAGAAGAAGCAATAATGTACTTTTTAATGGAATGCCCTGTATATTGTTGAATTTTTGAAGTGATCTTTTTTTCTGATTTCAAAAATACGACTTTATTATTATACTCCTATTTCTAACCGTTTTCAAGTTATTGAACATTGAAAATCGTATTTAAGCTATTTATTATATAAAGGGAAATTACGATTATTGAAGTAGTCTATGAAAATTACAAGTATTCTGTTATTATATGAAACGCTGACAGATTTAATAACAGAATACTTGACATTTTCATAGACTACTTCAATAATTGTAATTTCCCTTCGTATAATAAATAACTTAAATACGATTTTCAATGTTCAATAACTGGAAAACGGTAAAAGATAGGACTATCATATGTCATATTTTTGAAATCAGAAAAAAAAGAACAATTCAAAAATTCAACAATATACACTAAAAAAATATATTATTGCTTTTTGTACCCCTCAATTTCTGCACGCCACTGTGCTTCCATTAACTTATTAGAGAGGTTCAGTTGCAGCCCTACAACTTTCGTCCGAAACTTTTTTTCGATTTCCAGTAATAACGATAATAAAGGGTGGCCTAAATATAATGAATAACCCTGTACAATAAGGTTTTTAAGATCTTCTTACCATCTTATACTCTCTGTTTTATTGGATTCACTTGTTGATTCTAGGCTGCTGTAAAGAATCTTTCTATTTTATTACGAATGCAAAAGGTATCGTAAAATCCAGAATTAAAGTGGCCTCCTTGATCGGATATTATGGCCCCTTGAACGCCATATCTCGCCACTATTTGGCCTATCGTCTTTCCACTAACTTGTGTGAATGCTCTTGCTTCAACCCACTTACTGAATACGTCTTCAACCATTAATATATAGCGGTTTTCTGCATCTTTTGACCGCTGAAGCGGCCCTATTACATCCACGCTTAGGACTTCAAATGGATGTGCAGGTGCATGGCCTCTTAAAGTAGCATTTGGTTGTGGCTGTCTGCTTTTTACGGAGTTACATATAATGGATTCATTTAAATATTTGTTTATAAGACGAGACATTTTGTTAAAGTAATATCTGTCTGAGATGATTCCTATTGTTTCATATCTGCCTGGGTGACCGACCTGTCTGTCGTGAAAGTGGGATATTACCCTCATAGTAATGCTCTGTTGTCTGTTCTGTTCTAACTATAAATGGGCGGTCGGCCAAATATATTTTGTACTTCACTCAGGCATTCTAACTCGTTAATGTGGTGCTTTCTCTCCGTTGGAGATAGTGTATTGCTAGCATAAGAGATTATGGTCATTATCCCCCAGTTGATAAAGTACGCTGATAATCCTATTAAGGATGCGTCTGTTTGTAAAATGAACATTTTATTGAAATCTAGCCGGTGCAGCTCCAGAGGTTGGACTAATACCTCCTTAATAGGATAAAAGATTCTTGAACTTCCGGATTCCATTTAAAACATCAATCCTTCGAGAGAAGTCGGGTCAAGGGCTTAGTAATTATTGTAACATTAGGGATATATTCACGTACCCAATTACATAGGCCAAGGAAACTCTAAAGTTGACGTCTAGTCGTAGGCACAGGATAGCTCTGTATCTGCAGAATGTGTTTTTCTAAAGGTTTAGTGGTATTGGCATTTATTTTATGCCCGAGGTAAGTTATACTGGATGTGGCTACTATACATTTTACAAATTATGTAAACGTAGACGTTCAAAGACGGCTCTCATATGGTTTAAATGCTGTTCCATATTTTCACTATAGATGATTAGATCATCAAGGTATACTTTACAAAAGTGATGCAGGTAACCAGTTAAAACGTCTCTTGCCATAAATTTTTGAAACGTACACGGAGCTGTCTTCAGTCCGAAATGCATCACATTAAAACAGTAAGAAGCTCCATCCAATGTAGTGAATGTCGAAAAGTTCTTTGACGACTCTTCAAGATGGATTTGCCAGTAACCGCTCTTGAGGTCTAACACCGTAAATATGTTGGCGTTTCCTAAATCCTTTATACTTTGGTATATCTTAGGTAAGAGGGAGGCTTCGTCTTCCGCGACTTCATTTAAGTGACGATAATCAATACAGAAGCGAGGTTTCTTGCCGGGCCTTTCTATGATAATGGGAGGCGAACTGTACTGGACTGTTCTCGGTTCTATAACTCTGGCCTTGGGCATCTCTTGTATTTGATCGTACATGATCTTCTTTTTAGTGGGAGACATAGGATAAGGTTTGATATTAAATGGGGTGCCGTCTTTTACTATAAATTTGTGTTTCGTAGTCACAGTGGTGGCTTGAGTCGGTACCGCTGTGAACAATTCTGCGAATTCCTCGAATAGAGGTTTTAAAATATCACTTTCAATAATCAGCTCCTCAAAAAGTTGTCACTCTTCCCTTTGCCGATAGGCGGTCTGATTCCAGAAGACGGTTATTCGATCTTCGCTGCCCATATAGACACATTTACGTTAATAATCGAATACGACATTGTTAGTATACAAAAATGGGGCTCCCAATATTAGCTCCTCATTTAAATTTCTTATGACCTGAAACTTGGCCTTGAAGGGTACATCTAGTACATTAACGTTTATCATCGTAGTCCCGAGGGATTCTACTAAATCATCGCCACAAGCCATAACAAATGTCTGTTTAGCTGTAGGCTGATCAATGTCGTTGAGAAATTTGTTCCTTGTTGAATCTGTATCCAGCAAAGCATTTACCCCTTGATTATTTATTATAATTTTGATGCGAGGCAGAGGGAAGGCGTCGCTGGTTTGGTTGATTGATTCTAGTGGTATAGATTGGTGGGTAGATAGGTTGGCTTCGTGATCACTAAATAAGCAATTTTGATCAGGAAGGTCGTCGAAATTATTTAACTTGCGGATCACCTCGAGCTTAGTTGGGCCTTGACCGAGTAGTCTGGGTATAGCACTCGGAGCTCATACCGGAGATCTCGGTACTTAGTCCGTTTTTCGCCCTCCTTCAAGATGATGTTTGTCTCGGCAGGTGCCGAGAACTCGATGACATACATCATCTTGGTTTGGTGGTCGAGGAGGACTATGTCAGGCTTGTTTGCTTGAATCTGCTTGACCGTCGGGAAAGAGTAGTTCCAGTATATACGTCACTTCTCGTTCTCTCCGGAGACGTAGGGCAGCACTGGTGTTTGGTCTACTTGGTACGAGTGCCGTAGGTAGTAGTATAGCACTCGTAGGGCCGCGTTATGCCTATGGATGTAGGCCGAAGTCGCATAAATCGGACATGCAGATAGTAAATGCATGAGCGACTCCGGCGCCTGACGGCAGGTCCTACAATTAACATCAGGGACCTCCACACACATAATGGGACTGCGGTAGACCAACGTGTTAATAACACCATCTTGGCAGGCCACAATGAATCCTTCGGTCTCCGACTTTAGCCCTGCTGACCGTAAAAAAGCAAAGGTCAGCTTTGCCTATAAACCCAGCGTCTCTATGTTGTTATAGAAAACACCGTGCATGAGCTTATCGACGTGCTGACTGAAAAGATTTCTCTGCTCGGCAGCCTTGATTTGAGCTGTCAGGCGATTTGGCGGAAGCTCAGTTACTGATTCTGGATCAGCACCTCGCCGACTCCGCGGGAGCCGAGAACTCCACTTATTATTATTATTATTATTATTTTTTTTTTTTTCGGTTTCCCGTAGCCTCCGACACCACACGGTAGCCGCGCCGGCTAATTCATTACAGCCACTCTTCACGACCTGTGGAGTTAGTGACTGTAAACACCTGAATCATGTGCCCTAAGCAGACGAAGGAACCCCAAGATAACCGCCTTCTGCATCTGACCTGCCAACCATTCTGCCGAATTTTGACAGGCCGGTATGATCTTTAATTCTGAGAGCAGCGAAGGCTTCATCCCGCCGAGTACGCCGATTATTAGGACGACCATCTTGACCGAGTAGTCTGGGTACAGCACTTGGAGCTCATACCGGAGATCACGATATTTGGTCCGTTTTTCCCCCTCCTTCAAAGCGATGTTCGTTTCAGCAGGTGCTGAGAATTCGATGACAAACATCACTTTGTTCTGATGGTCGAGGAGGACTATGTCAGGCTTGTTGGCTTAAATTAGCCTGACGGTCGGGAACGAGTAGTTCCAATAAATTCGGCACCTCTCGTTCTCGACAACGGACTCAATATCTCCGGGGATGTAAGGCAGCACTGGTGTTTTATCTACCCCGTACGAGTGCCTTAGATGGTAGTATAGCACTCGTAAAACCGCGTTATGGCGGTGGATGTAGGCCGAAATCGCGTATATCGGGCATGCTGACAGCAAATGCATCAGCGATTCCGGCGCCTGACGGCAGGTCCTGCAGTTGATATCAGGGACCTCTACACCCATTACGCGGCTTCGGTAGACCAAGGCGTTTATTACACCATCCTGACAGGCCACAATGAATCCCTCGGTCTCCGACTTAAGCCCAGCTGACCTTAAAAAGGCGAATGTCAGCCTAGTCGATAAACTCGATAAACCCAGTGTTCTATGTTCTTATAGTACACACCGTGCATGGGTTTATCGACATGCTGCCTGAACAGATTCTCCTGTTCGGCAGCTTTTATTTGGGCTTTCAGACGATTTGGCTGAAGCTCGGTGACTGACTCTGGATCAGCACCAAGCCGGCCACCTCGTCTGACGTCGAATACGAGACCAAGTTCATCTGCGGCTCTTTTTGCTGCCTTGAACAATCCTCCGCCCACCCCTGCGATTTCGTGATCTCTCACTAATAGCAGAAGCGGATCTGAGCTCCTGAGGATGTTACATGCCATACTCAGCGCTACTCTGCCATGCATACACTCCAGGCCCAAGAGTCCTCGGCCTCCCCGATGACGTGAGAGGTAAACACGAGGAACGGACGATCTAGGATGAATACTCCTATGGATGTTCATCATCTTTCGGGTATCTCTGTCTAGTTGACGCAGCTCATCTACAGTCCATTTTACTACCCCAAAGGAGTAGAGCAGAACAGGAACGGCAAGAATATTAGTGGCAGACGCCTTATTCTTCCCCGAAAGTTCGGAGGAACAAATCTTTCGGAGTAGGCGTCTGTACTTGCCACGGAGAGACTCCTTTATTTGTTGCACATCCTGGATGTGATGTTGTTGCACACCCAGGTATGTGTAGGTCTCCCCGGCATCCAGATGTCTCAGGATGCTTCCGTCTGCGAGCTGCACATCTTCAGAGAATTCCCCGCATCGCCCTCTCTTGAGGTGGACGACCGCGCACTTGTCCAACCCGAACTTCATACCAATGGCCCGCGTGTACTCCTCGACCACCCTTAGAGCATTTTGAAGTTCACGCTCACCGGAGGCATACAGTTTGAGGTCATCCATATAGAGCAGATGGGTGACCTTATGCCTCCGGTTGCTGGGTGGGCCACAGTGGTACCCGCGGGTTTGGCCGAGTTCAACAGATAACGGCAGCAGTGAGATGCAAAAGAGGAGGGGACTCAGAGAATCTCCCTGGAATACTCCTCTTCTGAATGCAACCTGCTCTGTCCTAACCCGCTGTGTACCTGATGTTATGGTGAAGCGGGTCCTCCAGAGTGGCAGCAGTTGTTCTATACATCTCACTAGTGGCTCTGCTACCGCAAGACATTTGAGCAAATGTAACAATAGTTCATGCGATGTTGTGTCAAATGCCTTACGATAGTCAATCCAGGCCATCGATAGATTCCGCTTGTATTGCACAGAATCCTGTGTAATACAGCGGTCTACCAGCAGGCTGTCTTTACAACCTGCCATGCCCTTCTTGGCGCCACGCTGCTCGTATATCCGCTGGAAGACCGGATCAACCTGCCGTAGTGTCCGAGCATACAGGATACGTGTAAATATCTTGTAGCCGGAGTTCAGACAGGTGATTGACCTATAATTCCTTGGGTCGGACAGATCATTCTTTTTGGGAATAAGCACGGTACGTCCCTCGACAAACCAGTCCGGGATTGGCTGCCCCTCATTCAACCACGTGTTGAAAACTCGGGCCAGACGACGGTTATTATTATTATTATTATTTTTTTTATTTTTTTTTTTTTCGGTTTCCCGCTGCCGGACAGGGCTTCCGTGGCCTCTGACACCACACGGTAGCCGCGCCGGCTAATTCATTACAGCTACTCTCCACGACCTGTGGAGTTAGTGACTGGAAACACCTGAATCATGTGCCCTAAGCAGACGAAGGGACCTCAAGATAACCGCTTTCTGCATTTGACCTGCCAACCATTCTGTCGAATTCTGACAGGCCGGTATGATCTTTAATTCTGAGAGCAGCGAAGGCTTCATCCCTCCGAGTACGCCGATTATTAGGACGACCATCTTGACCGAGTAGTCTGGATACAGCACTTGGAGCTCATACCGGAGATCACGATATTTGGTCCCTCCTTCAAAGCGATGTTTGTCTCAGCAGGTGCTGAGAATTCGATGACAAACATCACTTTGTTCTGATGGTCGAGGAGGACTATGTCAGGCTTGTTGGCTTGAATTAGCCTGACGGTCGGGAACGAGTAGTTCCAATAAATTCGGCACCTCTCGTTCTCGACAACGGACTCAATATCTCCGGGGATGTAAGGCAGCACTGGTGTTTGGTCTACCCCGTACGAGTGCCGTAGATGGTAGTATAGCACTCGTAAAGCCGCGTTATGGCGGTGGATGTAGGCCGAAATCGCGTATATCGGGCATGCTGACAGCAAATTCATCAGCGATTCCGGCGCCTGACGGCAGGTCCTGCAGTTGATATCAGGGACCTCTACACCCATTACTCGGCTTCGGTAAACCAAGGTGTTTATTACACCATCCTGACAGGCCACAATGAATCCCTCGGTCTCCGACTTAAGCCCAGCTGACCTTAAAAAGGCGAATGTCAGCCTAGTCGATAAACCCAGTGTTTCTATGTTCTTATAGTACACACCGTGCATGGGTTTATCGACATGCTGCCTGAACAGATTCTCCTGTTCGGCAGCTTTTATTTGGGCTTTCAGACGATTTGGCTGAAGCTCGGTGACTGAATCTGGATCAGCACCGCGCCGGCCACCTCGTCTGACGTCGAATACGAGACCAAGTTCATCTGCGGCTCTTTTTGCTGCCTTGAACAATCCTGCGCCCACGCCTGCCATTTCATGATCTCTCACTAATAGCAGGAGCGGATCCGAGCTCCTGAGGATGTTACATGCCATACTCAGTACTACTCTGCCATGCATACACTCCAGACTCAAGAGTCCTCGGCCCCCCCGATGACGTGGGAGATAAACACGAGGAACGGACGATCTAGGATGAATACTCCTATGGATGTTCATCATCTTGAGGGTATCTCTGTCTAGTTGGCGCAGCTCATCTACCGTCCATTTTACTACCCCAAAGGAGTAGAGCAGAACAGGAACGGCAAGCATGTTAGTGGCAGACGCCTTATTCTTCCCCGAAAGTTCGGATGACCAAATGTTTCGGAGTAGGAGTCTGTACTTGCCGCGGAGAGACTTCTTGATTTGTTGCACATCCTGGATGTGGTGTTGTTGCACACCCAGGTATGTGTAGGTCTCTCCGGCATCCAGATGTCTTAGGATGCTTCCGTCTGCGAGCTGCGCGTCCTCAGAGAATTCCCCGCATCGCCCTCTCTTGAGGTGGACGACCGCGCACTTGTCCAACACGAACTCCATACCAATGGCCCGCGTGTACTCCTCGACCACCCTCGGAACGTTTTGAAGTTCTCGCTCTCCGGAGGCATACAGTTTTAGGTCATCCATGTAAAATAGATGAGTGACCTTATGCCTCCGGTTGCTGGGTAAGCCACAGAGGTATCCGCGAGTTTGGCGGAGCTCAACAGACAACGGCAGCAGTGAGATGCAGAAGAGGAGGAGACTCAGAGAATCTCCCTGGAAAACTCCTCTTCGGAATGCCACCTGCTCTGTCGTAACCCGCTGTGCACCTGATGTTATGGTGAAGCGGGTCTTCTAGAGTGGCAGCAGTTGTTCAATGCATCTCACTAGTGGCTCTGCTACCGCAAGACATTGTAACAGTTACATTTTGATTCCCCTGTATAATAAAAATTTACAACCCATATTATTCACATTTGGTGGAATAATATTCTTATATCCTCTTAGGTATGCAACCAGTAATACCTATATTAAGATTAAGTATTTTGTCTAAGAGTGTAGAGCTTCGATTTACTTATTATTGTTCTTAATATGAAAACTATTTCCTTAAATCATGTCAGGGGCTCAAAGAAAGTTGTAGGAATTTTCTTGCCAAATTTAATTTTCTTTGGTACCTGAAAAGGAACAATTTGTAGGCTAAAATGTGTTTTGTTATTAAGGTATTATTTACAGCTAAGGCAGACAATTTAATTATCACATACAGATAGTTACTATTATTTTATTATCTTTCTTTTAAATTCAAATTTCAAACATAGTGGATTCTCTTAGTAATTAATTTAAGTTGGCAAACAAAATTTTTTGCTGAAAAGTAAAAAGCTAACAAAAAAGGGCCTTTTTGTCCAAGAAAGAGCAGCCATGCTGGCAATTTAAAAATTGTGAAGAACATCTTCCTTAATTTTAACAATTTTTGGGAAAAACGCCTAATAACAAACTAAGGTATGTCTTATTTAATTTTCCCTATCAATTTTGATATAAATTTCATATAATTCGATACCTAAACGGAATTATATTTTTAGGCTCGTTCCGAGATACCTATTTCAAGAGGCTCGTACTTTTGTTTATTACCTCAATGAAACTTGTCGTAATCTCCTTGTTAAACATAGTACGCTGATCTGCGTAGAAACATATATATATTAGATTTTGTTTGTCTGTGGTAAATTAATTTTGGAACTGCTTTGGCTGGAGTCAAGAGAAAATCACCTACACATTGTTTTGTTTCGGGACACCCTGGAGATCATCAGCCTTACGCCTGTTAATCACGGTCTCATGGTAAAACCGAGAAGTAAGCAAGTACCGTGATTTTTCTTGGATTGTCCTCAAGTATCACCAACGTATTGTAAGTAATTTTGGCATTTATTTTGTTGTCCACCAGAAGTTGCAGAGAACCGGCGTACAGCGTATCTACAAGTAACGATAGTGCTGCGTTATCACTATAGAAGCTCACGGTGTAGTAAAAAAGCAAGTTAACTAAGCAATTTATTATTCATATCTTGTTTACGAGAATAGTGGATTTGTTACCTTTCAATAATATTAATATTTAGTTTAGTCGATGGTAATTTTGTGTCTCGTCCTAATAGTATACCGCTGGATAATGATTGATTAAATCCATATGTGTTATAATAATTAGAAGTTTCATGTGAACTCGATAAACGGCCGTTCAACGAGTATTAATATACCACACCTTTTGACTTGTAGCTAAAATAGAATTTTCATCATGTCATATGTCTTTACACATCACATTATTATTAGACGTGTTAATTAAATACTTACTTTATACATTGTACATAATCGTTGCTGGTTTAGTGTGCTTAATTTATTTTGTAAAAAGCTTACACGAAATTCCAAAGCGTGCATTTTATATTTATATCAGCTGTATTTGAATATTTGAGGTTATATTAACTTGCGTCTTATATCACATTGGTTGTTTTCTGCTTCTGCTTACCCTTATGGACACTTGGCACACGGGGCAAGTGATAAGTAGGTCGTTTGACATAATACATAACTGCCATAAGGATTAGTGGCTGACAGTTGTTGATCTCTGTTGTGTCAGTTTAATTTTAATGTTGTATTATATTTATTGTCCCAATTATTTATCCATTTCATACATATACACGAATTAGTTTTAAGCTTGTTTTATACATTCCTATATATACTTTGTCATATACTCACTAAATTTTTTTTTAGTAAATTTTTCACTATTATCTTGAGGTTTAATTTAGTTTTGCCTATACACCTCTGTCAATTTTAACAATTGGCTGGCGCCCAGGGTAGTTTAACCGGTGCACCCCAAAATTCTAAAATTCAGAATAAGAAAACGAATTCACACCCGCTCTTCACTTTGGGCTTTCGGGCATACTTGGGGTGTTCTTAATTTTGCCATTAGGGACACGTCACAACATTTGAGCAAATGTAACAAAAGTTCATGTGATGTTGTGTCAAATGCCTTACGATAGTCAATCCAGGCCATTGATAGATTCCGCTTGTATTGCACAGAATCCTGTGTAATACAGCGGTCTACCAGAAGGCTGTCCTTACAACCTGCCATGCCCTTCTTGGCGCCACGCTGCTCATATATCTGCTGGAAGACCGGATCAACCTGCCGTAGTGTCCGAGCATACAAGATACGTGTAAATAGTTTGTAGCAGGAGTTCAGACAGGTGATTGGTCTATAATTCCTTGGATCAGACAAATCACCCTTTTTAGGAATGAGCACAGTACGTCCCTCGACAAACCAGTCCGGAATCTGCTGCCCCTCGTTCAAGCATTTGTTGAAAACTCGGGCCAGACGACGGTGGGTGGAAGGAAATTTTTTCCACCACCAGTTATTTATGCCGTCTGGCCCTGGAGCAGCGAAGTTCTTGGTGCCAACAAGAGCTTGTTGGACTTCCTCCGAACTGATTGTCGGGCACACTTCTTCTGGCTCTTCAAAGGTTCTGTGGCACAGAGCCTCGAAGTGTGCTATTGCTGGAGTGTCGCTCCTGAGTGGACGTGTCGTTTTGTAGATTCCTTTCCAGAAGATTTCGACATCAGCTACAGTCGGCGGATTGTCGACAACACGCTGTGGTTCCTGAAATAGGCGGGAAGGATTCGTAAGGAACAATGCGTTTTGCTCCATACTTCGTACCCGCCTATTTAGCTTCTTCTTAATAGCCATAAGCGCTCGAATCCTATCTAAACAGTGTTGCTTATTGAGCATAGTGAGCATAGTGAGCATCACTGTCAGATTTAGAGTGCGGTGCTGGCGTCTCAGTCCGGCTGCTGTTCGCCGAACCTTAGGCGTAAATGCCTTGCCAGTTGTTACGTATTCCACCACACTCTGGATTCGAGAAGCGTGTTGTCTAGCCAACTGTATTTTGCCTTTGATCTTTTGTACACGCCGCTTAGCCTTTTCGATACCGTTCGAGGCATTATTTGTCCTCTCGCGGGGCACGAGTTGGCTAGCAGCGTTGTACACGACAGTGTTGATCTGCCAGATGTCGGCTTCTTCTGGTAGGTCCTCATCGATGACAGCGTCCATCCGTGCCAGGTCTTGTGGCTTTGGGGTAGCCCTGCTGTTAAGGCTAACCCTCGTCCTTAAGTCAACATCGGCATATCTTATTATTATTATCATTATTATTTTTTTTTTTCGGGTAGCCCGCTGCCGGACAGGACTTCCGTGGCCTCCGACACCTCACGGTAGCTGCGCTGGCAAATTCCTTACAGCCACTCTCCACAACCTGTGGAGTTAGTGACTGCAAATACCTAAATCGTGTGCCCTAAGTAGACGAAGGGACCCCAAGACAACCGCCTTCTGCATCTGGCCTGCCAGTCATTCTGCCGAATTCTGACAGGCCGGTATGATCTTCAATTCTGAGAGCAGCGAAGGCTTCATCCCTCCGAGTACGCCGATTATTAGGACGACCATCTTGACCGAGTAGTCTGGGTACAGCACTTGGAGCTCATACCGGAGATCACGATATTTGGTCCGTTTTTCCCCCTCCTTCAAAGCGATGTTTGTCTCAGCTATTATTATTATTATTATTATTATTATTTTTTGTTGTTTCTCGCTTAGTGCGGTATTATCGGTCTTCATCGGCCGAGGCAAAATGAAAACGAACTATTGTATGCTCAAAAATTTGCGCACAGTATGACACGTATTAAGCACAACCGATTTCTGCATATCATTAACTAAGAAAGGGGGAAGGCACAGGGTGACTAAGTTTCTGACGAGGGATCGAGGTACAATGCCGGTAGTGGATATTATTATTGGAAGGATGACAACACTATCTTGCCCCTATTGCTGCCTGATCTCATAAGCTAAGTCAGCATACTTCGCTAACTTGTTCTGTTATTATTATTATTTTTTTTTTTTTATTTTTTTTTTCCTTTTTTTTTTTTTGTTAAAAACCAGTCACCCTTCTCTGTGGCTCCGACCCTCACAGAGGGAAGCTGGTAGTACCGGCAGCCACTCCCCACGCCCGTGGGGTAAGTGACTACTGGTTCCGGGAATCGTGTGCCCTGAGCAGACGTAATGAACCGAGGATGACGGCCTTCTGCATTCTGCCGGCTAAGACGTCTGCCAAATTTCGGCATGCCGGTATGATCTTAAGTTCCGAAAGCAGTGTGTGTCTCGTTCCACCGAGGGCTCCTATAATCAGTACCACTATCTTAACAGTATGGTCTGGATGCAGTCTGCGGAGGAGTTCGAAGAGCAGATCTCGATATTTTGTCCGTTTTTCCTCCTCCTTCAAGACACGACTTCGATAAACGAGAATGTTAAATACACCATCCTGGCAAGCCATTATGAATCCCTGGGTCTCAGACTTCAGCCCGGCTGACCTTAAGAAGGCAAAGGTCAGCCTTTCGGATAAGCCAAGGTCTTCTATATTTTTATAGAAGACTCCATGCATTGCCTTATCCGTATGAAGCTGCAGAAAGATGTTATGTTCTGCAGCTTTAATTTGGGCTTTTCGCCGAGCAGGTTCCAACTCGGTGACAGAGTCGCGATTTACCCGCTCGAAGGAGAAACCAAGTTCATCGGCTGCTCTCTGTGCTGCCTTAAACAAAAACGCTCCTCCTACCCCTGCATTTTCATTTTCCCGGACCATGCAGAGGAGGGGATCCGAATTCCTGATAATCTTACAGGCTCCATCCAGAACCATCCTGTAATGGAGACTCTCCAAACTCAAGAGTCCACGGCCTCCCCGATGTCGCGGGAGGTATAACCGTGGAACGGACGATTTAGGATGCAAACTCCTATTGAGATGCGTGAAAGGCCTATTTTGTATGCGCCGTCCCGCTCTTTCCTGTGGAGAGGTAGTATTTCGCCTCTCCACCTGAGGACAAGCGTTGAGCGGCAACATACACGGCACAATTTATGTGCCAGATGTCAGCCTCTTCTGGTAGCGCTGCACGAAGTTCTGCATCCACTCTGGCCAGATCTTGTGGCCCGAGGGGTTTTATGTTGTGCAACCCCCATCTGGTACTGAGACCCTCTGGTGTTGGTGAAACGGTAGGAACCGCTTCCTCAACCGGTTCGTTCGGTGGCTGTTCGGTCACCGCATTCACTGGCTGAGAAGCGGCTCTGACATAGCCTCTAGCACGAAGGTGGGATACTAACGGTAACAATATTTCTTGTTTTGTAGATTTGCCGGGCTAACTTGCATTCTGTTAATTTGCACTTTGGAATTTCGTATTTCGTAACTTGTACCCTGCAGACTTGCTGTTTTGGTATTTTATGATTTTATGATCCTGGGTCTACGTAAATTTGAGCTGTAATACTATTATATGGTTGGAAGCGCTGTGTGATTCGATTGTTTAACCGACTATTGGATAACCACGGTCGAACGTGGAGCACGCTGCCCTGCTGCCGGGTCGGATACCCTGATGAGAACACATGGTTGTAGCACGTTATGCAATAAGGAATTGCCCTGGATGTCCTGGTACTGTGAGGCGTCGATAATTTAAAAGTAAGGTCAGACTGTTTTTATTTACTCAGAGACGACGACGTAAAATTCCAGCCTCTGATAATACAATAAACGTCGTGTGGAACGGCGGTGTTGAATTATAAATTTTACCAATCATTTCAAATAATTTTTTGCTAAATTACCATGCCAATTTTACACCTAATTTAAGTCAAATAATTTCGTTAGTACTACAAATTTTAATAAGTTCCACAGTAACTGTGAACCGCAAATAGTGCTATTTGAGGGGGCCAATAATGAACCATTTGTGAAATTTAATTTAATTTAATTTATCCGTTTCGCTCCGGAAAACCCATGGATACAACTGCGGTACTCCTGGGGAGGCATAAGGTCACCCATCTATTTTATATGGATGACCTTAAACTTTATGCCTCAGGGTGGTACAGGAGTACACGCAGGCTGTCGGCATGGAGTTCGGGCTAGACAAATGTGCACTGGTCCATCTCAAGAAAGGACGATGCGGGAACTACGGAGAGGACGCGCAGCTGGACGGAAGCATCTTACATCATCTAGATGCCGTAGAGTCGTACACTTACTTGGGTGTTGAGCAACGCTCCACCCAAGAAGTGAGTGGAGTGAAAAACACTCTCCGCGGCAAGTGTCAGCACTGACTCCGACAGATCTGGTCTTCAGAGGTGTCGGGGAAGAACAAGGTGTCTGCTACCAACATGCTTGCCGTTCCGATCCTTCTCTACTCCTTTGGAGTAGTGAAATGGACTCAAGAAGAGTTGCGTCAACTCGACGTAGGAACCCGCAAGAAGATGCATCTCAATAGGAGTTTGCATCCCACGTACGTTCCACGGCTATACCTCCCATGACATCGGGAAGGCCGTGGACTCTTGAGTTTGGAGAGACTCCATAATAGGATATGGAGCCTGTAAGGTTATCAGGTGGATCCTCTCCTCTGCATGGCCCGGGACCATGCAGGGGTAGGAGCCTTTTTGTTTAAGGCAGCACAGAGAGCAACCGAGGAACTTGGTCTCTCCTTCGACGTCGAGCGGGTAAATCGCGACTCTGTCACCGAGTTGGAACCTGCTCGGCGAAAAGCCCAAATTAAAACTGCAGAACACAACATCTTTCTGCAGCTTCATACGGATAAGCCAATGCATGGAATCTTCTATAAAAGTATAGCAGACCTTGGCTTATCCGAAAGGCTGACCTTTGCCTTCTTAAGGTCAGCCGGGCTGAAGTCTGAGACCGAGGGATTCATAATGGCTTGCCAGGATGGTGTATTTAACACTCTCGTTTATCCAAGTCGTGTCATGGGTGTAGAGGTCCCTGATGTGAGCTGCAGGGCCTGCCGCAGGGCGCCAGAGACTTTAATGGACTTGTTGTCGGCTTGTCCGACATATGCAGTCTCGGCCTTTATCCAGAGGCACGACGGAGCATTACGAGTGCTTTATTATCACTTAAGGCACTCGTATGGGATAGACGAGACACCAGTGCTGCCCTATGCTCCGGGGGATATTGAGTCTGTTGTGGGAAATGAGAAGTGTCTAATTTATTGGAACTACTCTTTTCCCACCGTCAGGCAAATACAAGCCAACACCAACTCAAGACAATGTTTGTCGTGGAGTTCTCAGGTCCCGCGGAGAACAACATTGCCTTGAAGGAGGAGAAAAAACGGACAAAATATCGAGATTTGCTCTTTGAACTCCGCAGACTCTATCCAGACCATACTGTTAATATAGTGGTACTGATTCCCTCGGTGGAACGAGACACACACTGCTTTCAGAACTTAAGATCATACCGGCATGCCAAAATTCGGCAGAGGTCTTAGCCGACAGAATGCAGGAGGCCGTCATCCTCGGTTCATTACGTTTGCTCAGGGCATACGATTCGTGGACCTAGTCACTCACCCCACGGGCGTGGGGAGTGGCTACTGGCTACCGGTACTACCAGCTCCCTTCTGTGAATGTCGGAGCCACAGAGTTTAAAGGGTGACTGGCTTAAAATAATAATAATAATAACGGGGAACCAGTAATAAGCTGAGAAAAACATACAATAATAATAATAATAACCTGGAAGAACCAGTTATAAACACAGCTGTGATGAAAGGAGTATAATAATAATAAATCTACTTTATTGTTACTAAACCGGGTTTCCAGTTCAAATGGGTACTAAATGTACCCCCTGCTCTTCCACTTAACCCCCAAAAACAACATTTGTACATAACAACAACATGTACATAATATTTTCAGACTTACTTAATTCTTAAACACTAAAAGCCGACATAGACAAGTAGAAAAAAAAGGAAGGAGATAATTAAAAATACATGAAAAGACGAAGTATGGTTTAATATCACCGTTGAGTTCCTTAAATTTGATGTTAAACAATCTTTCATTTAGAATTTTGTATTGTGGTGTCATTATTATATAGTTTATATATGTTAAAGTTGAAAGATCTTTCGAATTGAGATGTTCGATGAATAGAAGCTGTTAATATGTTCCTTGTTTCTGGTATTAATTCTGTATACGTCAGTTCGAAATAATAATTTGTTATAGAGATAAGAAAGTAGTTTGGTGCGTACAATTTTGTGATAGAGACAAGCATAATGGAGATTAGATTTATTTTCCATATTTAACCAGTGTAGCTCTTTGAGTTAATGAGATACACGCTCATATTTTAGGATGTCAAATATAAATCGAATACAGCTATTTTAGTTATTTTCACATTCTTTGTCGAGAGATGGAGCATAAACTTGACAACAAAAGTTGAATTTTGATGGAACAAGAGTTTCCCATAGAAGTATCTTAATATTCCAAGGTAAATAAGATCTATGAGGAACAAAAGTTTTAATTTATAAAGAGCTTTTTTCAAACAGTTTGAGACATGAGGACCAAGTCTAAATGAGTTGTGTAAAATGATACCAAGATTACGTATATTATTTACGACTGAAATGTTCGTATTATTGTATTATATTGTATTGTAAGTCAATATTGTCAAACCTAATTCCTAATTTAATTTATTAATAGATTATTTAAACAACTCATAACAAACGAGGAGAATAATGTTTTATGTAATTCACAATTAATTAGTTCAATAACATTCATGTCTACAAGCATACACTGAGAATTGCTGATTTGACAAGGTTAGTTATATTTTGTATACAAAATCAACATTGAACTGTGAATGCTATGCATCATCTATCCGGGGTATTTAAACGAGAAGGGGTGCGTCTAGGTTGGCACCCGGTGGGCACCCGGACATCGGGGTGTCTGAGCACACGCCGCTGCTCGTGGAAAGCGTAGTGGGTTTATATCTCAGATCGTAATTATTTTAAAGTGTGTTGTCAACTTTCTATTGTTGTTATCAAATAAATATTGTTTTGTTGAAGTGCAGTGGAGTTAATTCACCGTTTTAGTCCAGGTATTCCTAATTTAGAGTTTGAGCATGTTTTAGGCGTAACACATGGTGGAGGCGCCGGCGTCGGGCATATTAGGTAGATTTAATTTGTAAGTCAAAAATTTTCAAAGCTGGGGACCAGCTTTCAACGAGCGGAGGTATGTGTCAAACCTAATTCCTAATTTAATTTACTAATAGATTATTTAAACAACTCATAACAAATGTACAGAATAATGTTTTATGTAATTCACAATTAATTAGTTCAAAACATTCGTGTCTACAAGCATACATTGAGAATTGCTGATTTGACAAGGTTAGTTATATTGTCTATATAAAATCAACATTGAACTGTGAATGCTATGCATCATCTATCCGGGGTATTACATGAGAAAATAAATAATGATCGGGGAGTCTCGACATGGGCACCAGGGGTGCATCTAGGTGGGCACCCGGATACCGTGGTGTCTAGGAACAGGCCGCTGCTCATTGAAAGCGTAGTGGGTTTATATACCAGATCGTAGTTGTGATATTTTTAAAGTGTGTTGTTTTCTTTCTATTGTTGTTATCAAATAAATATTGTTTTGTTGAAGTGCTGTGGAGTTACGTCACCGTTTTAGTCCAAGTATTCCTTTGAGCACGTTTCAGGCGTGACAATATTGTGTTCAATCCTGGCACAAGAAGACTTGCTTCCGAAAGTTATAACTGCAGATTTAGTCGGGTTTATTAGCAAGTGATGTTGATGATAGACGGAAATCACTATTCATTTTAGTGCTACTTGATGTTCGTGAGTTTCGAAGCTATGGTATATTTGAGTGTCATTTTCTTTAATATTCTAGATAGCTGTTCATGTTACTAGTGTATTGTTAAGTGTTTCAACCCTCCAGAGACATGTAGAAAAATCTAGAGGATTACAGACATCCTCTGGAACATTGTAGAATGTGCTGGAATGTAGTGGAAAGATCCAGAACACATAACCTAGGGTATATAAAGGAATGAACAGTTCAGTTTAGTAGACAGTTGAATTAGTACAGTTCTAATGGTCAGTTGAGTGAGCAGAACAGATCGAGGGACTGAAGTAGTGAATTGTAGTACGCAGTGTAAATTAGTCAAGTAATTATTGTTATAATTAGTAAGTTAATAAATTAGTGTTTAGTGTTACCCTGGTGTTATAATTTCCGAATCCACGATACAGGGTGTTTATAAAAAGAGTGTAAACACGTAACAGTATATTGTAAAAAGCAAAGGCCCTAAAGTGGATCTCTGTAGTACTCCCACCATTACAGGTAACGGAACTTATGAATTGCTGTTGAATTTTACTTTCTGGGTCCTCATGTGTAAGTAGCTCTTTATAAAATTAACGGCTTTTGTGTCAAGGCCGATAAAATTCAGAATTTCCATTAAGATTTCATGATTCAGAGTATCGAAGGCTTTAGTCATACTAGAGCCGTTAGATTACCTTTAGAAGCTGTGTCGAGGATGACATCCGCTATTTGCAGAATTGCAGTAGTGCAGCTATACGCTGACCGA
The DNA here is from genome assembly GCA_936432065.2 of Rutpela maculata. Taxonomy (NCBI): domain Eukaryota; kingdom Metazoa; phylum Arthropoda; class Insecta; order Coleoptera; family Cerambycidae; genus Rutpela; species Rutpela maculata. The sequence goes on along the minus strand of OW386287.2, from coordinate 105,997,334 downwards.
AAACCAGACTGAGTTTACGGTACAATGTTGTATTCGTTAATATGCTCCCGAAGTTTTAGGTGATGATTTTTTCGAATACTTTAGAGTTGGTAGGATACTAATTGGACTTTGAGTCTTTGAATTCAGCCGGTTCATCAATTTTTGGAATTGATTATGATAGTATGTTTCTAATCCAGTGAAATGTAGTCCTCTGTGATACTCGAATTTATAACGTGCGTAATGAACTGTATAAGTGCAGCTAAGTTTATCGTAGTAATATTGAGATCATGATTGCCAGTTGCAGCCGATGTTATTTTTGTATGCATTAACTACAGTATGATTATCAGTAAATTCGAATTTAAAGGTTTCATTAAAGTCACCTTTTTTTATTATTTTTGAAAAATTTAATATTTCTTGACCGTTGTTGTTAATTCTGGGAATACAGTTCATATGGTAATAGTGATTGTCGTCATTAACATTACTTATTTCTGTTGGAATAGTTTCGTCTTGTTTGTTGTTGATATTCATTATTTTAAGTTCTTTCCACATTTCTTTTGTATTACTATTCTCAAATTTGTATTGGTGGTATGTTTTTTTTTGGTTTTTTACGGGTATGGAGGTAAAATTACTTTTGTAATAGTCCCAGTCAGACCGAGCTTTAGTTCAGCTGAATTTCTATTTTGCTTTATCTCTGAGGTTCATAAAATATTTAATGTTATTTGTAAGCCAAGGCGCTGGTGGCTTGGATATTCTAGCAGTACGGACAAGGCATGAGTATTGAATAAATTTAGTAGTTTTACTAAGTAATTCTACTTTTTCGTCAATATTTGGGATATGAATCATCTTTTCTAAACCAACCTGACGTTAATCTGTTACAAAAAATACTTCACTGAAAGCTCTATTTATATATATACTGAAATCTCTATATCAATAAAAAATTGTCATACTTTTTTCTCTTTAATGGATATTGTGCATTCTATAGGTTCATGATCAGATATATCTGCTCTAACTATATTGTCGCTTGATATTATTTGTTAATTAGAGATAATAATATGATCTCTAAGTGTACTCGCAGTGTTTGTAATTCTTGTAGGAGATGAAACTACCTGTGGCAAATCGAATGTGTCGAATAAGGAATAATAAGTTGTTATAAGCTATAGTAGGCAAATAGATCTATATTTACATTACCTAAAAAATATAAATTATCCATTCTAGATATGCAAGTATTAAAACAACGTCTTCCTGTTTGTCAAGAAAAAAATATGATGAAGATTAGGGGAGTGGGATAAAGTACTCCAAAAACGAATTTTATATTATGTAATAATAAGTTGAGATGGTAGTGCATTTTTAATATAGATTGCCACTCTCCCTTCCCTCCCATCTCTATTTTTTCTTATTATATTTTATCCCTGTAGAGCTACAGCATGAAATGAGATATTTAGCAGCCACGTTTCTGATACAGCTACAATATACTGATTGTTAATTATATTATCACATTTTTGAAATCTGGAAATTTATTCAATAATTTTTTTTTTTTTTTTAATTTAGATTTGTTGGCCTTAGAAACAAGGTCTATTAGCCAGACTTCGTTAATGATTTATTTAAACATAATATTCCCCATATCAGTCTAATACTAATTACAATTTGTAAACTTATGATTAATGCTCTTTTTTTTCCTTTCTTTTCCTTTTTCTTTTTTTCTTTTTGTCCCTTATAAAAAATTTATTCAACAGTGACATTGAGATGAGCAATTTCTAATTTATTCTTGTTAATCATATAACGACACTTTGTTGGTTATAGCACTTCCCCAAGCAAGACTGTTAACTTAGCTCTTGCTAGCTCACCGCAGGTCGATGGGTTTATATTTTTTGTGAAGTTAATTTCTAAGCTGCATTAGGCCATAAGGGCGCCAGCGTATTTTAAATAAATACTTGTTACACAAAACCAATAAACCGCTGCCCAAGGAATCACTACTTCCACATCCAGATTTTCTATTCATGTCACTCACAACGAAAAAATTTTGTATGTGGAAATAATTGGTTATGGAACTTTAATAATATAATATTTGAAATCTTCTACTCCAAAAACCCATAAAACGTTACCCCACATCGGTAGTGGGGTGGGGGTGATTGTATTGGGGGTGGAGAAGTAAAAAAATATTTTGAGGTTTCTGGTTCTTGTACACACACTAAATCACATTTTTTTCATCCTCTTTAATAACGGGGTGGGGGTGGTAATGGGGGTGGCTAATGCCAACATTTTTTTGAAACCTTAGCTTCTCTTATATATACTAAATACCAATTTTATGGACTCTTACCTGCTTGATTTACCTATTTACCCCAAATTTACCCCAATTTACCCCCCAACTCTTCGACGGAACAAGATGAAAATATCATCTAGTTCCAGATCTCGTTAAAGTACATAATATGTGTACCTTTCAAGTCAATATCTTAAACGGTTCCAGAGTAAACGTGCGCACAAAAAAAGTTACAGACGGATAGACCGACAGACAGACAAACTTAAAATCTCGACGTTTCATGCCATTCTAAGCCTATTTGGATAATAAAAATTTTTAAAAATTTTTTGCCGTTACTATACTTCCACTGGATGTGGAAGTAAAATAATGAGAGATAATATATTCTTGAATATATTGATGAGTAAGAATAATAACACTCAGTAGATAAAATGTTATCAATATATTACAAAACAACGTTAAGAAAATTTACAATTTCTGTACAAAAGATGTATTAAACTTAGTGACTAGATAAGGTACATAAAAGAAAATATTGACAATTTAAATTAAGAAAGAAAAATTTAATATGAAATGATGAAAAATGTATAAGTTAAATGAATAGAAAAACAAATTTTGACTGATTTTTACATGAGTTCTTCACAAGATTTGTCGAAACAAACACAAAAAATGTCATTAGCCAATGAACAGCTGGTGTGAAATCACATCAGATACAGGGCCTTATTCAAAATATTGTAAGAATTTGTGTAATGTTAATTAAGCAAAGAACTCGTAACTGGAACGAGCTCGCAATGGACCGCTTTTGAGGTCGGTGGTAATTATCTTGGCATTTTTAGTCATTGTTCTGCATGGTGGTAATGAGGATAAGTTATAGAATGTAACACTACAGCCGGGATCCCCAAAAATGAACCTCCTTATAACTTGGAGTTAAGCTCTGTCCACTCTCAACGGAGATGCTGTCCACACCACCAAATTCTTTACATAAGACCGGTGATTGACGTTGATTTGTACTGGGTCGCATCTCTTCACTTGGTCCAGGGATTTTTACATAAAACGGGAAAATACAAATAGTTAAAACGGGCAAGATAGAAAAAGAAAATTGCGATTGCAAGTACGATAATGAATACTATGTAGGTACTCAAATACACCATTACGATAAACTAATCAATTACTCTACAAAATTACTAGATAAAATTAAATTAAATAAACCATATTTTTGGTAAGGTAAATTTTACTACAAAAAAATTAATATTTCCATGTTAAAAAATTGAACATGAAATTTACACGAAAATCGATAAAAGATAATCATTTTACTAGTGGATTCGCTAAAAAAAAATAATATTTTTCAAATTGACTATAAGAAGTTAGACAAAATTATAGCAATGGTGAGGTGACGATGACTTGTGCAAATTCTGTGACATTTAAATCACTCGATAATCTTATTTTAAACTTGTACGGACAGATAGACATGAGTAACAATTACAAAGGTATATTTTTATTTACCAGCATTTAACCGGAATGAGATAAACTGACACTTTCATTAATTATTAATTTGGGTAAGACAAAAATAGTAATTAATTAATGCATTAAAGAAGCTACACGCCCACATAGCACAGAAATATTCTAAGAATGTGCACAGAATGTTTGCTCGGAACGTTTCAATATTCTGAGAATGTTCTCACAACATGAAAATCATTACCATAGAATGTGCCATGCACATTACAAGGTGGAGTCTTTTAAATGTTCCTAGAACGTCTCAGGTATGTTCTCCCAGGTAACAAAGGCACGTGAAAATGACGTGACTAGTTAGTAGTCTACTTGATAAAAATGAAGTAATTAATGCATAAATAAGTATTGTCCTATGAATTTGTTTGTTAGCCATCCGTATATTTTATTTACATTAACATATCTAATTATCTAATATTGTTTACCAACACTCCAATTTTTTCTCACAAGGGTTGCCTGCAAATTATATTTTGTTTATTAAATTATTAAATTCATTTTATTTTACTTACCTTTACCAATTGCCGCCGCACATCCAACCTTCCGTTTTGTAAGTCAACGGTTTAACTCACTCGGCCACTGAAGTTACACGTGCTACTACCTACTTAGACTATAATTATAGTTGAATCCGAAACAAAAATTTTTCTCATCTCAAATTTGATAAGCGGTGGGGGGGAACTCAGGAGTCAACTGTTTTAAGATTTTATAGTTGAGGTACTTATACAAACCTGGGAAACACGCAACGGCTAGTTTTGCTTTTTAATACATTTTAATCTAATTTTATTATTAAAAGAGCTCGATATCTGCACAAACAAACTGTCGAATCTTTCCAAACTCTTTCGAATATAAATTATTTTGGATATAATTAGTAGTGTATTAGTCATTATTCTTTTCGTAGTTGTTCATGATCCTCTTAGTCGTAGAAGTTTTTTATTACAAAAAAAGACATATAAATTAAGATATCATTATTTCTGAGAAGCAAATAGGTACTTAAATAAATATTTGTATTTAGTATACCAAAATAATTATAATAATAGTTAAAAATAATGACCACTGTTATATAGGTATCGCATCAAAATTTTGCAGTACAATATTTTTTTGTGGAACGTACCACGAACGTTCTTTTAAAATATTACAGAAATATATGATCAAAAATGTTTCATGAATATTCCAAACTAGATAAAAATATTTATGGAGGTTCTAGGAATATTTCAGGTAAATATTCTGTTTACAGAATATTGCCATTTAATGAGAATATTCTGAAAATACTCTGTGTTGTGTGGGCGAAATGCAAGAAGAAAGGAAAAGGTTTGTTAGTTCAGAAACCTCCAAGTTCTAGGAAACTCTGGACAAACACCCGGTGAGTGCTTTAAATCTCTACAAATTGAATCAAAAGATAATGAAAGAAAAACACTCACCGTACGTCTTCCAGAGATGTCCCAGCAGTAGACCTTTCGACAGATTCGGCTTTGAGCCTGGTTTCAGAGAATACAGGTGACCACCACGGGTAAATCTATAATTGTCTAATATTTTCGTTACACAATTAGAGATAAAGATAAATTTGCCAAGTGGGCCGATAATAATTATTTAAACATCGTTAAATAATCAAGATACATAAAGGTAATGCCAAATGGGCCGATAATAACACTTAACCCCCAGTTAAATAATTATCGATACAAACGGGTAAACATTTGTTTAACCTTTTTAAAACAAGACACACGGTTTATGAAAATTATTTAAAAAAATATTTCCATTCCCAAGCTTAAAATATACATCTGATTAATACGTCTACATAAAAGAATCGAAAACTTTAAGGATTGCAAAGATATAAATTGAATAAGGCACAAGTCATATCACCATTGCTATGAAGCCAGCCAAGATCTTCAAACACAACCACTGTCTCCAAAGTTCGGGTCAAAGATGATGAATTCTCGCCTCGATTCTACCGTCAAAACTATCAAAATTCCTCACTGCGGCGCTGATTGTTTTAAGTATCATTACCTACCAGATATTATTATTTGATATAATAAAAATTTCATTTTCCTTACAAATTTTTATATTTTTATTTTTTAACTTCGTTTCAGTATATTTATTGTTAAATGGAAGTTTTTTATAAAGTTTCAATTCTTTTTTAAATCTCGCTTTGGAAGGAAAATAATATATATTCTTATTTGTAATTTTTCATAATAATTTACACCCACATGACCTATAATTTGACCAAGTTTCATTAAAAAAAGATTAATTATTTTCTTAGTAATTTTGGTTTAAGTAAAATCAGAATCTTTATTTATTAGAAGTTTTTATTTTTCTGTAAAAATACAAAACGGCAAGTCTGATTTGAACCTATCCAGTTTTGCTAATAATTTATTTACAAATATTTTGATTTTTTGTTTTTGGCCTGATTCGATGAACAGAGACCGAGTAAGAACAACCTACAAAATCTTATGGAGACTGTATCCACATTTGTAACTATCTCTGGCGTTGAAACCCAATAACATTCAGTTAATAACTCACACGTTTTTAAATACACGTTCAAGAAGTATATTGCACTAATTGCATAGCCCACCATGTGTGTGCACACCAGTACTCAGTTTCGCTTTTAATGGGTTAATTCGATGAGAAATCGATTTAATTAAAGCTTTTTGAAAGAAAAAGATCCTACTCTAAAAAAGGGTAGCATTTTTAGGTTGATTTAAACTTTTGTTAAATTCTAAAATTGCTATTGAGAATGGAATATTTCCGTCAGTTAGTCTGTACATACGTATGCTCATATGTACTCTTCAGGTCGCAATTCTTAAAGGATCCACTTGATTTGTTCAGCCGCTTCATTTATTACCAGAGTAGAATCACATTAAAATTCATAATGATCCGTCGAATAGTTAAATTATTATAAATAAATAGCTGAGCTCGTCGGAATTCGACGGAATGGGGATGTTAAAGATATGTCCTAGAAATGGACCCGTTTAGTGTGACGTCAGATTCTAGTCAACCAACAATACAAGTGTGTGTTGCTAAAGATTTTGAGCCTTATGTACTATACATTTAAGGGCTAAAAATATGGCTGTTGATCAGGGCCTCTAATTTTATTTGGTAAAAACACATATTAATTTAATTGAGTAAATTATATGTAGAACGAATCTAACGTATCTTAAGTATATGGCCTATGAATTGAATTGTCTTAGATATGCCATATAATTGAGTAATAACACAAAATTGTTAACGGCAATTTTTATCATCCTTAATAGCAATGTGCATAAGAGCGAAAATAATAACTGTAAATTTCGTTATCCCACTTGTATTGTTGGTTGCATAATATTTGACGTCACTACTAAACGGGTCCATTATTCTTTGGAGGCGCACCTCTGAACTTACTACCAACACTCACATTTTAGAGAAATTCGCCGCCCTGTTTTAACGGAATGACCTCACGTTTTTCTAGAGTGGTTCATAAAATTAAAGAGTCTACTTTATACATCCACCGTCAAATGTTGATGTCTTTAGTCAGTTTTATTCTTCTAGTGACCACCCCGTATATCTTTTTCACTAAAACTAATAAAATTAAATGCAAAAAAGACTTTTTAAAAACAAGCTTTTATCATTTAGGTGTACTAAAACGAAAAAAATTTAAAAAAATGAATTGTCTTAAAAGCTTGTCGCGCACGAGAAGTTCATTCAGGCATTAATTTTTTTTGACAGAGATTGTAAGTACCTAAGTAAGTTTTTTTATTACTATTCACGCGACAAGCTTATAAGACAATTATTTTTTTCATTTTTATTTTTTTCGTTTTAGTACACTTAAATAATAAAGGCTTGTTTTTAAAAAAGTTTTTTCTCATTTAATTTAATTTTTAAATTTTTAGCCACGCCTTAATTAGTTTTATATATTCATTGCGTCGTTCCTATCCGATATAAAACTTATAGTTTAAACCGAATTCTTCACCATTTCTTAGAATGCAACGTATGAGCGAATACACTATACGATCAAATTATAGTGTTAAAAAATTTTGTCCACCATCTTGGAGCTTCCGCCATATTGAATTTAGTGTGACGTCATTTTATTTTCGTATTCTTCTCAGCAAACCCTTTCATTTGATACCCATATCATAAAAAATAACTGGTCCGCCATCTTTGGGAGTCCGCCATATTGGATTTAGAATGACGCCACTTAGCTAACCATCCATTATCATCCAAACTAAACGTGTATGCAAAATTTCAGCTCAATCGGTTGGGGATAACTGTTTTAAAATTAACTTGCAAGATTTGAATTAAACAAACAAACTAACATACATACAAAGCAAGTTAAATAAAAGCTTGTAAAAATAGGTTTCTTCCTTAGCAATTGTGTTAACTATATGTTGAATGTTATTGTTTTCCGTAACATTTTTTCCTTAATTATTTTTTTTTTTTTTGGGTATTCAGCCTCTATATAATTTTCGATCAATATACAAATATACATCATATCTTTTCTATGGCAATAAGCCTTATTTACCTGCCAAATATTATTTTTCTCAGTCAAATATTTTTTGAAATATAGAGCCAAGAGACCAACCGACAGACGAGACGGACTGAATTAGAATACCTAAATGTTCATAATTTAAATCTGAAATTCTAAGTAATCTGGAATAGTGATTTTTTCACGATTCTTTCCTGCAAGCGAGGAATGTAAAGAATTTGTAAAATTATTTGCAAAAATCTCCCCTCTCTATATGACACTTTCTATTCATTAATTATCTTATTCTTTTCAGTGATCACTTTGTATATTTTTTTAACAAAATTGTATCAGATTTTTATCACACATTTCAGATATTATTTTCCTGTCGTTTTATTTTTTAAAGTATCCAACCTGCATATTTTTCATTAAGAGTTGCCAGGTCTCCTTCTTAGCAATAGCGTGAACTACCTGTTAAATATTTAGTCGGGAATCAATCTTCTCAAAAGACGCTCCTAAAATGCCAGGGTGTGCACTCAAAGATATACTTTTGAAAAAATATGTACATTATCTGGAATGACTTTGCACATCTAAATCCAGAGGGCGCCATTCTGTCCGCGATTGCAAAAAAGCATAAAAAAATTTTTTCCGAAAATTTTTGTGTTACTGAAAATTGATTAATTTTATGTTCCCCTCTCATTTACAGGGTTATTTTTTAATATTTCTTAATGATTTTCAAACTAATGGAAAGCTTATTCCTTCTAGATTCTGGTACTGCCAAATAATTTTCGAAATTATTGTTAACAAATGCTACAGAAATTGTTTAAACAAAGCATGCCCGAAGAGTGCACGGTAAATTTCAGTATCGAGACATTTTAAAAACTATTATAGATAGATGCAAACTTCTATGATATGAATTTTGCGGAATAGAATGGAGCAGTTTTTGGTGAAAAAATTATCTGCATTGTTTTATTGTTGTAAAAGATATGACTATTTTTGTACAGCGCTCCGTTATTTCCGCTATCGTTTTGGCTGACAGGTTCGCGCGCTGTGGCCGATCGGTAACTTGCTGACAATATACTGTGCAAAAAAATTACGATGCGTATTACTTATACGTAAATATTATCATTTGTCATTATGAAAAAAAACGAAGGTATTTAAAGATTAGTTTACTTGAGAACCAAAATTATTATATTTTAACTTAAAATATTGATTAGAGACAGAAAACCATATAACTAATTAACTGAATTTAAATTTACTTTTTGTGCTTGAGAAATAGAAATACAAAGATAATAATATACATACATACATTATACTTAAACTAAATTAACAGCTAATACATTTACCCTCTCAGTAGCAATCTATTATGCATTCCAACCCAGCTTTGCTACGACTGCAGTTTCCGATACATTTTTTAAATTTACATTTACAAAATACATTTTGAGAAGTTATATTGGGACGAACATTTATAGTTATTAATTTAGGAATAAGTACGTTATTTTTCAAATCCCAACCAAAATCAATTGGATCGGGAATTTCTGGGTTTATCTCAGTTGCACTCTTCCACAGAATAATTTGATACGCAGCTCTCAACATATGTTGATAAAAAGAATCTTCGGTAGGCGATAAATTCCTTATATCAGACTTATCGTCGACCATATAACATTTACTTCCACATCCAGTGGAAGTATAGTAACGACAAGAAAAAATTTGAAAAGTTTTATTGTTCAAATAGGCTTAGAATGTCATAAAACGTCGAGATTTTAAGTTTGAGTGAAAAAAAATTCTGTTTGTCGATCTGTCTGTCTGTAACGTTTTTTGTGCGCACGATTACTCTGGAACCGTTTTAAGTTATTGACTTGAAATTTGGTACGTACGCGTATGTATTTTAAGGTGATCTGGAACTAGATTATATTTTCATCTTATTCCGTTGAAGGGATGGGGAGTAAACTGGAGTAAATAGATAAATCAAGCAGGTAAGAGTTTATAAAATTGGCATTTAGTATTTACAAGAGAAGCTATAAGGTCTCAAAAGTTTTTTTGGCATTAGCCACCCCCATTACCACCCCCACCCCAGTATTAAAGTGAATTAAACCATTGTGATTTAGTGTGTGTACAAGAATCAAAAACCTCAGAATATTTTTTTACTTCATCCACCCCCAGTACCACCCCTCAATCATCACCTCCACCCCACTACCGATGAGGGATATCGTTTTATGGGTTTTTGGGGGTAGACGATTTCAAAAATTATATTATTAAAGTTCCATAAACAATTATTTCCACATAAAAAATGTATTCGTTCTGAGAGACATGGATGGAAAATCTGGATGTGGAAGTAGTGAATTCCTTGGGCAGCGGTTTTTAAAAAAATACCGGGCCAGATTTTGAAAAGTAATGAAATCATTGAAGTATTCTTTGTAGTTTTTTATCTTCTGTATGTCTTAAATATTTTTTACAGCGTTAGTTTTTCCTTTTTTAAATAGAAAACTGACTGTATCACAGTCAGTCAAAGCATAAATGCACAAGAATAAATTACCCAAATTCATTTGAGCACTTATTGTCTTCTCTATAGTTAATTCTCGCACGGCATGATGAATCGGTATAAATAAATACATCAAATCTACGACACCATTATTCTAGACACAAAATACAGGGATAAGACAAAAATATCTGTTGTAGCTTCTATTATTATTCTACCATACTCCAGATTTGATAATATAGGATGATCGCAAATATTCTAGTGTCGACTTCATTATGATTATGATGAGAAAAATGCAATTGCGCTATTATTTTTGTAATTTCATCGGATACTCTGCAATAATAATGGAAATATACAGGCTATTAAACTAATACAAAAATTATTTTAAATATATTTTACATGAATTTATAAACAACACACAACACAGTTACTGTAGACGCTACTCATAAGATTTTTTGTTATTACACTACACCTCAGCAGGTAGTCAACAAGCCTAAAGAGAGCGAGGCAATGCGAGACATACATGTACAGTACACTGTATATCTACCAAAAGACGAGCCAGATCACAACGCGTGCTATACAAAAATAATCGTATCTTTTACAACAATAACGCAATGTAGATAATTCTTTCTGTAAAAACTGCTCCATTATGTTTTGCAGATTTCATGTCATAGAAGTATGCATCTATCGATAATAGTTTTAAAAATGTCTCGATGCTGAAATTTACCGTGCACTCTTTGGGCTCTCTTTGTTTAAACAATTTCTGTAGCATTTGTTAACAACAATTATGAGAAGTATTTAGCAGCACCGGAATCTAGAAAGAATAAGCTTTCCGTTGGTTTGAAAATCATTAAGAAATGTTAAAAATTAAGCCTGTAAATGCGGTGGGAATATAAAATTAATCAATAATTAGTGACACAAAAATTTTCGGAAAAAATTTTTTTACGCATTTTTGCAATCGCGGACAGAATGGCGCCTTCTGGATTTAGATCCGCAAGGTCATTTCGGATAATGTATGTATTTTTTAAAAACTATATCTTCGTGTTCACACCTTATGATCGATTTAGTGGCTCCTGATTCCTGACTAATTATTTTTATCCATCAAATAAGTTTTTAATTGTGATGGCAACGTCAACGGACAGACACACGACAGACATATAGACAGACTAAGTACTAACGGAATAGAAAACCCTGATTTTTTCATCTGCCTTATCTGAAACATGATGATATGGAGACATTTTGGTGTGATTTTTTCACGATTGTAATTAGCTACAAATAATATTTTCCGAACCATACTTAAAACTTTCTTCGTTGTTATAGTCTGCATATACCTTAAATAAATAATTAGAAAATAATTGACTAATGCAATACAATGCAATGCAATTCAACAGGAGCAAGGTACGCACGATATAATGATAACAAATTTTCATATTCAGCTAAATTATTAGTGAGCTGCGCATAAAATGGGTCACCAACAACAAAACATCTTCATAATATTAAAAAATAAACAAATAAACAATTGCCGTCACCTAAAATGAGAATAACATGTCGTTCTATGATGAAAAGCCTGACTGATTTACTCAGATCTCTCCTGTCAATTTCGGCTTCTACATGTGCAGTTTAATGTAGTAGGAGCCATCTGTACGTTATAGTTCGAGCGCTGAGGTTCATTTATTTATTTCAACTTCTATTTCGTTTTTATGTCCGAAAATAACAAATTTAAGAAAATGAAAATTAGTGATGACACATCTGTGGATAAAGAGCTTTATTTTAAAAAAGAATCATCAAAATCGGTCCAGTGGGAGTCGCTATATAGCGAAGCCGGAAAAGAAAATGGCTTGCGTTTTAAATATATAGATTATTTAACAGCGTCACGAATTTTCGCGAGCCATTTCTTAAGTTCTCGGCATCTATTAGTAATTATTTTTTCATTTAACTCGCTCTAACTCAAGAACGGAATAATGAACTGGTCTCAAATTGTATACTTTTTAAGAAAACATGTTAATATGGCCAAGTTTTAATATGTGTAGGAAATATAAAAAAAAATTTAAGGCTATGCCGATAAAATGCAGGAGTAAATATGGAATGCGAGAAACTTTTTTATCTTTCCAAATAGATACCAAGTATATCAAGATGAAATAAAGATAAAGGATGAAGGTCATTTTTTTATATGAAACGTTTCTCTAGGATTAAATGTTTAAGAGGAAAAGGCATCTGAAAATACGCAGTGTAAAAGATCGACAAAAAGGCCGTCGTATATTACACAGCCCCACAAAAAAAATTCAGACCAGTGAACCAGACCCATGTATCCCTATGTATTTTCGGTCGCTGAATCCGAATCCGAGGTCAAAAAAATTCGTACACCCCCAAAATCTTTAGCTAGAGCCAAAAAACACCCCTGGACTGGGGCAAAAAGAATATTAAGCTACGAGAATAGTTGTTACATTCTAATCGATCGAATTATATAAATTAAGGTTAAACAGCAGCGTACATGCAATAGATATGAAACACACCCCCAGTGAGGGGCGAAAACTAGCCCCCATTTATAAATAATTGATCCAAAACAGTAATGACTACTGCAAAACCTCGAAATGTCTAAGTTTTGATAAAGCGATAAGAAACTGCATCAGATCCGACGTAATCTTCATAACTGCCCCTATAGGGTTGAGAACAACCACCCCTCAGTTTAATTCTATTTTGCGTAGTACTCTAAAATAGATCTAGAAACTTACGTACCATCAACGTCCTACAGTGTCAACCTTCAGATGGTGTGAAAACTACCCCTCATGTAGGATTTACTGATTGATTGATTGATTGATTGATTTACCAGCGTGCGGTAGGCATTGCTGCCACTCCCAAGTTATACAGCTGGGCCTGCTACGTCCACGCTGGGTTGGACTAAGGTCATGCTTGTTGCCAGCAGCGAGAGCCACATGGCGCATGGTAAAGGAATGTGGGATGGGAGGTGTAGGTATTTGTGAGATGCGTTACCGCATTATGTCGTGAGGGAGCGTTTAAGCCCCCTTTTTTGTATTTTTGGTTCTGGGCTTCTGCCTATTCTGGGTCTTCTTGTGAGATATGTTGCCGCGTTGTGTCGCTGCTATTTGTGCTCCTATTTTTTTGTACTTCTGTTTCTACAGGTCTTCTTCTTCTTCTGAGACTTCTGATTCCTCCGTTTCTGATTCTGGTAGAGTATATATCGCTCCGATTTCTTTGTGAAATTCATTCTTTCCCCTTGCTTTTCTTTCCCAGTATGTTTGGTCCTTTCCCAGTTTGTTCATGATCCTCTCGATTGTTGTTTTCCACGTGTAACATGGTCTCCCAATTTTAAGTTTGCTGCTATTCAGTGTTAGTGCTTTCTTCAGTAGGTGTGTTGGTTCCCTTCTTTGGACGTGTCCCCAGTACTTCATTGCGTACATTTCTATCCTTTTTGTGATTGTCTTCCCTTCTAGTAGTGTTGATGTTTTATGTCGTTTTTGCCCTGTTGTTTTTCTGAGTAATTGGATGATGTCTCTTTCAGCTCTTCTCAAACTTCTTCTGTTGGCTTTTGTTGTTGCCGCGTTTTTAACTCCATATGTCATTGTTGGCAGTATGATGGCTATGTATAGCCGTTTGGCCAGGCCCCATGCTAGTTTGTTTTTCTCAATGAACGGTATAATTGCTCTTGTGACTCTGTATGCTGATTTTATTCTCTCCTTTACTGTTTCTCTCCTTTTCAGTTGGTTCGTCAGATATGTTCCTAGGTATTTCAGTTTGTTCGTTGTTCTTAGGGAGTAGTCACCTATTTTGTGTTCTTCTCCACTGATCTGACTTTCTTTTGTTGATGGGTCTCGCTCCATTATTAGACATTTTTTGAAATTTATTTTCAGATGTGTCCAAATGCGGTTACATGTTTTCTAGGAAGTTGAGAATTTGTTGCTCTTCTTCTGCGACGATTAGGAGGTCATCGGCGTAAGCTAATACGATTGGGTTCTCAGGGTTTCCGTGTCTTCGTTAAAATTTGGTGTTTCCAAGGTGTTGACTATGGCTTCGTGACTGATGGTATCGAATTCCTTTTGGAGATCTATAGCGGCTATGTGCAGTTTTGTCCCTTCTCTCCATTTTTCTTCCAGTATTCTTCTGGTGGTGTACATGTGGTCGTCCGTTGATCTGCCTTTGATGAATGCTGTCTGGTAGTCTGGCGGTCTTCCAATGTACTTCTCTAGTTGCTCGAGCAGGAATTGTGCGTAGTATTTGTATCCTATGCTGCAGAGTGTTATTCTTCTGTAGTCTTCTATGGTCTGTGGCGAGTTGGTTTTTGGGAGGGGTATTTGTATAGTCTTGGTCCATTCCGTAGGTAGAGGTGTGTTTTCTGTCCATACCCTGGTGATGATTTCTAGGGTTTGCTCCTTTAGCTTTTCCGTGCCGTAGTGTATTAACTCGTTGTTTATTTTATCTACTCCAGGTGCGGTGTTTCTTCTAGCTCTGGCTATTATCCCTAGCAGTTGGTCTTTTGATGGTGGCTTGTCCAAGGGCCAGTGGTCTGTTTCTCTTATTAGTTTTGTTCGTTCTTTAGTTGCTTTCTCTTCTTCCTTCAGCTTCTTGGTCCAATGTTGTATTGGTATGTATCTTCTCTTGTGGGTACTGTTGTTTCTTCTATATTTTTTCAGATATCTGAAGGTTTGGTTTAGTCGTTGTCCTGTTGGAAGTGCTTCTATGTTTTCGAAGAATGATTTGCATTTTTCCTCGTCGTGGTTTCTCTCCGCTTCCCTTTTTTCCCTCAGTGCTTCTTTTAGTTTTTCGTTTATATTCCCCGTCGGCTGTTGTTCGCCTGTGGCCTTCATCTTTTTTAGCTGTTCGTACTTATTTTTTTTTCTTTCTTGTCGGGCTCATAGGTGATCTGTCCCTTTTTAACGTTTTTCTTGCTGCAATTTTTATTTTTGCGCCCATTGATGTCCAGTCTAATTCTTCTCCTGTCAGTTGGTTTTCTATTTCTTCACCGTATTTCTTCCGAAAGTCTTCGTGTTGTAGTAGAGAAATATTCCAAGTACTGTGTGGTGTCTTGTTGTTTCCTTGACTTGTTTTTCCTTCTTTTATTTCCAGTTTTCCGTATAGAATTTTGTGGTCTGTATTGATTTCTGCTGCCCTTTTTGCTTTAACGTTCTTGATCCTTTCTCTTATCTCCCTGCTTACCAGGATATGATCTACTTGTGAGGTTGATCTTCCATTGGTCCAGGTGTCAATGCAGGTTTGGCTTTTGGCCCATGTGTTTCTTATTGTTAGGTCAAACATGTGTGCTAGATTTTTCAGCGCATTTCCGTTTTCATTTGACCATGTGTGGAGTAATGTTTTTCCTATGATGCTTTTATCCTCCTCCGTCTGATCGTCTTTTCCTATATGCGCGTTGAAGTCTCCTAGTATTATGATGGGCATTTTTCTTTTTTCGTTTCTTCTGGTTTCTTGAGTCAGCTGCCTGAATACCCTTCCTGCTCTCTTGTCTGAGGGTACGTGGACTTCTATCATGCAGATGTTCTCCTTTTCATTTTGTATGATTGCCGTGACTATGTTTTCGTTTATATTTTCCGTCCTTATTTCGATGGGCCTCTCCCGTCTGGTTACCCATGCAACTCCTCTGCTGGTCTTTTCTTGCCCCCCCCCCGCTTAGTTGCCATTTGTAATTTTGTGTTATTGCTGTTCCGTCTATCATGTGTGTTTCTTGTATACATGCAACGTCGATGTTTTCTGCTTGCAAGGCCTCGTCGATTTTTTCTCTTTTAGCTCTTTGTATGCATCCTCTGACGTTCCATGTTGCCAGAGTTATCCAATCATCTGGTGCTTCCTGACTGTGTCCCTCTTCCGTTCTTTGCGATATTTGGAACCTGTTGATATTCGTCGTTTCCTCCCATTCTGAGCGGGGGATTATAGCTATGCTTAGAGGGTTTGTTTTTTCTAATCGTTCTAGTTCGTTTCTTTTCTGCGTAGTGATTACGCTGTCGTAGTGATTTCTGTTGTTTCCCTGCTTCCTGTACACGATCTCAATTGGCATGTTGTCGTCTTCTTGTTGGTTGTTGGGGTGAAAAGTTATGATTTCGCCCTCCTATTGGTGTATTATTATTGTCCTCCTCTTCAAGTTTGCTGTTGCTGCTATCGTCTCCTGCCCACCCCAGAAACCATCTTTTCTCAGGTCTCCGATGAACGCCTCTATTTTTTCTTTGCTTGTGCTGTGTTGATTGTAACGGGGTTCCAGTTCGTTGATGGATGCTAGCATGAACGGGGTGAAATAATCTATGTTGTTTTGTATATAGTCCGCTACTTGTTTCCGTAGATTTTTGATGGCGTTGGTGTGTGCCGGGGTTGTTATGTTTTCTCCTTCTAACTGATGGCTTATTGCTCCATATAGACAGTTTCCGTCGCCGTCGATTTTTTGTACCAGTAATTGGTGTGTCTTCGTTCTTACGTTCTGTAGTGGATACATTATTTTTGTGTTTTCTGGAGAGTTGTTATTTCTTGCTTACTTTTGCTTATTCTTGACCTAAATTTTTTAATAAAATAAAATTCCTTAGCCTTACTAGAGCCGTACCAGACGTGGAGTGTAAACAGTCAGTATGTTTTTAAAGCATGCATGAGAATTTTCTAGATATTAATGGCTCTGAAACCAGGATTGGCAACAATTTTATCCAAAATTTTTGTTATTTTTGAATTAATTTAATTAGGCGCGATGTACTGTTACTCTGATGGTACGCCCCTGGGGCTTAGTCATATATGTATAGCTGAAAGAGAAATTGTTTATTGACTTATCTAATTTATTGCCCGACCTGTTTATGAAATTCTTTAAGTTGTCTACAAAATGTGACTGGTTTATAAGTGGTAATTGGAAACTTAGCTTTGATTTATGGTGCGTCCCTTCGTCGAAACCTGGATCTGTCAGCTTTTCTCACTGCACAACACTGAAGAATTTAATCACGTATTTACTAATTATTGATTATTGGCACTTATCACTTAATTGTTGTTTTGTTGGCACCACCACCGTATGTAGAATTTTTTACTCAATAATTAGGTTAATTTTGACCTATTTAGGCCAGCTTATTACCGGCTTTTTTCACGATTTACACTCCGTTTTTAAGAAGCGTCTATTCGCTTTCAAGTACGAGCTTGGACTCCCTCTACCCCTCATGTAGGATTTATCTATAAAAAGTTACAGTGAGTTCTATAAAAATTCGAAACACCTGCGTTGTGTGGAAGTGAGAAGTGAGAAGAAACTAGACTATGTTCGACGCTGTGCTTGAAAACCACCCCCATGGGGTTGCGAGATGCTACCTCTTTATCCGTAGGATGCTGGAAGTGTGCAGCACGATTTTTGCCAATCAAAGCATCCATAAAAATGTAAATCCGGTTAGTTTCTCTCTGTTTTTCCAGAATCCTACGGATATAGGGATGGCATCTCGCAACCCCGTGGGGGTGGTTTTCAAGCACAGCGTCGAACATAGTCTCACTTCCACACAACGCAGGTGTTTCGAATTTTTAAAGAAGTCACTGTAACTTTTTATGGATAAATCTTACATAGGGGGTAGTTTTCACACCATCTGAGGGTTGACACTGTAGGACGTTGATGGCACGTAAGTTTCTAGTTCTATTTTAGAGTACTACACAAAATAGAAATCCTGTTGGATTTTACGTTTTCTCTTGTTTTGTGTCCTTTAAACTGAGGGTGGTTGTTCTCAACCCTATAGGGGCAGTTTATGAAGATTACGTCGGACCTGATGGAGTTTTTTATCACTTTAACAAAACTTAGATATTTTGAGCTTTTTCAGCAGTCATTACTGTTTTGGATCGATTTTTATAAATGGGGGCCAGTTTTCGCCCCTCACTGGGGGGTGTGTTTCATATCTATTATATGTACGCTGCTGTTTAACCTTAATTTGTATAATTCGATCGATTAGGATGTAACAACTATTCTCGTAGCTTAATATTCTTTTTACCCCAGTCCAGGGGTGTTTTTTGGCTCTAGCTAGAGATTTTGCCGGTGTACGAATTTTTTTGACCTCGGATTCGGATTCAGCGACCGAAAATACATAGGGATCCATGGATATGGTTCACTGGTCTGAACTTTTTTTTTGTGGGGCTGTGTTATCAGAATGAAGTCCTATTGAAATTCGTTGTTATCAACTGTTGTAAGCAACATAACTATTTAAACAAAACTTACAATTAATGCACATCTAAATCGTGATATCCTAATATATGTGGTGAATAGCTTGGAGGTTCTAGTTATAGTAATTTACTTTATAAGTCCGGTAGGTGATTTATTACAGTATGAGTTGTTTTACGAGTAGGTACTGTAATGAGACCTATCGGATGTGTATCGTATAATATTTTATTTCTTACTGTCTTTATAATCTTTTTAAAATGAATAAAAAGTTATAATTATTGAAATTTAAAAAATATTGGTTCGTAATCTAACAATCGCATCACCTTAACCATGTTATAGCCATTGTTTTACATAGATAATTATGATTGTCTTTAGCTTGTCACTGTCAAATAAATAAAACTATAATTTTTGCATTGTTTTGTATTATGGAGATTTCGGAGGAGATTATAAATAAATCTGTGGAAGCAACGGGAAAATTAATCCCGAAAAAATGATCAGATAGATATCAAAAAGAATATGGATTGTTTTGTCAATGGAAACAAATAATATATGATAGTGTTGCTAGGTAACACATTACAGTATCAGATATTGTAATGTTCGCAGGTAACACTTTACGGTATCAGATACTGTAATGTTCATTTGAGGCGCTCGCGCGCAAACACCAATAAATCCACAAAAAGTCAATTTCGAGTTTGTAATAGTTTCATGTATGTTAGACTAAACTCTACAAGCCTATATAATCTTTGGTAACCAAAACGCGATAAATCCCATATAAATCTAATGTTAAAGTTGACCCGATAAATCCACAAAAAGTCAATTTTGAGTTTGTAATAGTTTCATGTATGTTAGACTAAACTCTACAAGCCTATAAGTAATATTTGGTAACCAAAACGCGATAAATCCCATATAAATCTAATGTTAAAGTTGACCGTTTTGAACAAAACCAGATAAATCCAATATAGTTTTTTGTAATTTCCCACAACTTTGTGTGTGTGGATTTACCGGGGTTTGCACGCGAGCGCCTCAATTTACCGGCCGCAAATGAGTCCGGGAAATAATCATTTACCGGGCAGTATGAAATAAATAAATATTCTAGTTAATAAATACAGCTATAAAATTTTAGTTTCGTCCCTTTGTATTTTACTATTATGTTTGAAATTTGAATTCCGGCGTGATGACGTATATTATCTCCAAATTCAAATATCGTGCACGAGCATGCACGAGTCGGTTCGAAATTAATGAAAGGATATTTATTAATCAGCATCTGGGATGGCTTCAGAAGATGTGTCATCGCGTAAACATTTTCACGCATATATTATTATGACAAATGGATAGAAATATAGCACAGAAGAAATTTTCTGCTGTGGAAATAGTGTTATGTTTATCTTCCACTCTACACCATCCTATTTCTCGGTTCTGTCGGTTTCCGGGAACGCAGGTTACTATTTTTTATCGAAAAATCAAAATGGCGGCGCAAAGATGGCTGACCATTTTTTCATTAATGATGCGATACGATTGAAAATCGATATTTGCACGTTTTTGAGAACGCAGATTACTATTTTTTTAATCAAAATTGAAAAATCAAAATGGTTGCGCCAAGATGGCGAAGCATTTTTTCATTCATAATTCGATACGGCTGAAAATCGATAACTCTGCGTTTTCAGGAACACAGATTGCTATTTTTAACCTCCCTACAAAATTGTGGGAGGTTATTAAAATTGGTCCAAAATCGAAAATTGAGATAACATCAGATCTTTACGTTTTGAGGTCCAGGAACCCAAAAAAGTGGTTTTTGAAAAATGTCTGTGTGATCGGTTGGTTGAGATCGAACTACGTTTAATTCCGTTTTGACACAACACGTTTTTTATTTTATGCTAATTTAAAATTTGTAATCAAACCATTGAAAAGTAGATAAAATTCTGATTTCAACGATATATCACACAAGCATTTTTCTATTTTATTTCCGTGGAAGAATTAAAATGCAAGATAAAAATCTATAAATAGAGTCTTGTGTATCATATATTTTACAACCTAATGTAACTCCCTGAATAGTTTAGTGAGCTGAAGCGCTTTGCTTTGCTTTGCTTTGCTTTGCTTTGCTTTGCTTTGCTTTGCGAGACTAGACATTTTAAACTTGAGGTTCGCAGGTTCAAATCCTATTGATCGCAAGATTTTTCTTTTTTTTTTTTAATATCAAAGAATTACTTCAACTTAATATAATTAAACGAGATCATTAATATTTTGTGCTCGTTTCGGCTTCAAAGATCCAGCGGGTGGGGAGGTTCCGGTCGCCCTCCGCCTACGGCGTCGGGCTATTACCAAGCAACGTGCTTGAGGTTGTCATAAAATTATGAGGCATTTGTCAATGTCAGAGGGATATTCGGTCAGAAAATTTTTTGAAAAAAAAATCAAAAAGTCGCAACACAACAATTGACATTGCCAAAACGTGACATTTTGAAATTTATTTGGCAGTTATTATGAAGTCAAAGTTAAATAATTTTATTGTCATAGTGATTGAAAATTTCCTTGGATGGTGTTATCAGTGTAATGTTAAAATGATTGGATGATTTATGTCACATGACAAGAAATTACGAAATTTAATTGGTTGTTAGAACTCAAAAAATTTTCAATAAAACAAAACAGTTCATCCTGGACACTCTTAGTAAGAAAGTCGCGCTGAATTCACAGTTTGAGGTCGGATCGCGGTGAAAAAGAATTTCCTTCTATCTAAGAACGAGTGTGTTAGTTTTTAAAAAATATTGGCATTTTTTTGAGTACGTGGACACAGACAGTTTTTCAAAAAAGTGGGTCATGGTGCATTGTTTGAAATAATAAACGGTCAAACGGAATGACGAATTAACGCGAGTAAGAAATATGGTGTTATTTAAGAATTAATTATGCAGTTCTGAATTTCCATAAAATCAAAGCCAACTTTAATTTAATTTTTTTCAATTTTAAACCGTATTTGGAACGACCTAGCTGCATTTGAACATTCGTTCAGGGGGTTCAAAAGAACATTTTTACGTGGGTTAGATTAAATTTGACGGGAGGCAGAAATTCCCTATATGGCGTGCGGGGTCCTTTTTAGTTACGTCTTAGTTATTTTATTTTATATTAATACTTAATGATTTTTGACCAAAAATTCGTAATCCGCGTCATTGAAAACATTTTGATTTTTCAACTTTGATAAAAAAAAATTAGTAATCTGTGTTCCCGAAAACGCACAGATATCGATTTTCAGTCGTATCGTATCATAAATGAAAAAATGGTCCGCCATCTTGGCGCCGCCATTTTGATTTTTCAATTTTGATAAATAAATCGGAATCCGCGTCCCCGAAAACCTCGATTTTCAGTCACATCGGATCATAAGTGAAAAAAATGATCCGGCATCTTAGCGCCGCCATTTTGATTTTTCAATTTCGATAAAAATACATCATAATCCGCGTTCCTGAAAACCCACAGATATTGATTTTAAGTCGTATCGGATTATAAATGAAAGAAAAGGTCCGCCATCTTGGCGCCGCCATTTTCATTTTTCAATAAATTTGTCAATGGACTGATTCAAGTGTGCAAAATTTCAGCTTAAGAGCACAATGAGAAGTGCGATAAAAATCCACCACCGGAAAGACAGTTACAAACATTGCAAGATAAATAAAAGCTTGCAAAATAGCGAATTTTTGGAGAATTACTTTTACCGCATTTCTGGGGAACTTTTGATTCCTTATTCCAAAAATAATTTTACTTATTATTTTACACGTGATGTTTAGGTATAGTATATTTAACAGGCACTTAAAAAATGTCGGCCTTTTTGGCTTTGCGATGCGGCGTGTTTGATAGATCAAAGGTGCCGACATTTTTTGAGTGCCTCTTAAATCTGTGGTCAACTATACGTGTATTATTATTGCTACGTACAAGCAAAAGCCGTCTCTGGAATTTATCGACCGAGTACAGTTAGACAGTTGAGCAGACTACAGTTTCTAGGTTGTCGGTGACAAAAGCGCCAACTAATGAGAAGGCCTCGGCCTTCAATTGGCGCGGAATAAACTACGTCACGAGCAGCGCGGGAAAACTTTATTATTATTTTTCTTACATCAAACGATGTAATATGAAAAAAGAATACGGGTGTATTATTTTTTAACGAACTTTCATAATTTAAATTAAAAAAAAAACAATCTTTCTGCGAATATATTTCAAGCAGTGGATTTATTACGATAATAGAATTAGCGTAAATTAATAATAAAGTCTATTGTTATTGCATATTAATCTTAATAATTATTAATTGTTACAAACAATTTCTTAACAAAAATTAATTTTTTTCATAATTAGCAAATATAAAATAAAAACAAAAAGATTTTTTTTCATTGTTAATTTTTTATATACATTCATTTTTTTCCTGTTTTGACCGATTAACGAACTAAAATTGAAACAATTTTTTGTGGAAATCAAGTACATTACCTATTGGGTAAAACAACTTGCGGGGTGTGCACTTTTGGTTTTACATCGGGTTTTACCAATCATTTTCAGAATTTGTTTGAAATGTTTTCTTCACGTTGATCAATTCACATTTAATTCAACGTGTCCACTGTCTATATTTAAAATTTATATTACAGAGTTTATATCAGTAGCGTGGTAAATAAATCGGTTCCTAATGTAATATTACTAATTGTTTGCAAAAATATAAAAGATGTGCTTCTTAGTTCTGCAACTTATATGTCCTAAGAAGTATATCTCGCGATTTTATAAATGAATTGACTAAATTATATGGACTTTAATATTCTGGGAAAATATTTTCGAAGTCACCATATGCATTTTTTTTTAAATATACACGCAATTTTCTAGTACGCGTAGATCAGTTGTACCAGGTCTGTAGCTAGGGGGGGGGGGGGGGCAGGACGGGCGGCGCCCGTCCTGGAATAAGTTTCGCCCGACCTACAGTGATCGTAATGGGGGCAGTTTGAACTGTCTTTTTAATATTTTGAAAGAGATTGGGTAAAAATTCTTTAATTTTTTCGGAGTAAAAAGTTTTTTTTTAAATTAAAATTTTTTTAGATTTCTCCTCCCGCGCTTATCAAAAAATTTTTCGGATAAAAAAATTTTTTTTTGGATTTTCCCCCCCCGCTCATCAAAAAATTTTTCGGACTTTTTACGGGCCCGTCCTGAAAAATTGTTTGCCCGCCCTGAAAGCACTTTCTAGCTACAGGCCTGAGTTGTACATGAAATGTATTAGACTAGTATTACTATGAGAAGATGCCAGGGCGGAGCCAAAATGCGCGAATATTTTTACCAGTGGCATAGCTTTATCTGGGGTATAGGAATGTGTAATTGCAATAAAAGTTTCGCGGTCAAGGAACTGTGAAAAGGGAGTAGATTAAAACTTGCCAACTGTTAAGAGTAACCTTTGTTCAGGAGAAGTGTAAGAATAGTAAGTTCTACTAAACTTTGCCTAATAAAGTTGTTTTATTATTATTATTACCGTCGCCGCCGCTCTACTGCAGGGCACCGCCGCCACTGATGTTGACATTGAATGTCACGTAATTCTTTCTCATTGGTTTAGAATGATGGAGCGCACAAACTCGTTTCTGCGCATATTTTTTGCTGGCATCTCATAGTAATACTACTTTATCTAATACTGCTCTATGATGCATTAACACATGTATGGCCAGCGTATAACGTACCTGTATGTACTGGGAAAAAATCAAAGTATAACCCGAAAATACATATCTAAGTTGTTCATGATTTGGACGTGTAATTATTTTAGAAGATAATCGGTGAACAGCCGTCCCGTCCCATACGTGTACGTCCGTTAAAGTGTGAGGACATGTTGAATAGGTAAACCATATTGATGCACATTGACAAGACATTAACATTGTTTCTTCCGGATGATGCTCTCTTTTAAGAAATACGTGGCATCGCTTCTAAGATTAATTGTTATTAATTTGCACAGCTAGTACAAGGAGTTTGCATTTAGAATATAATGAACGGTTTTTTCAACTTTCTATCTTAATTCCCGAGCTATTATTTTATTTTCTAATGCATAATTTATATTGCAGGTAGTATGTTCAATATATATGAAGTTCACAAATGGATGGGATATCCCTTCAAACAACCAATATCACATTCAAACTGACGAAGGATCTGAAAGATATTTCCGATATCAAACCGATAGTGGTCAATATAGAAAAGAAAAAAGATTAGAAGACGGGACTGTAGTTGGTACTTATGCTTGGATAGATGATAATGGTGTACTTAGACAACGCGACTACATAGCAGATACAGCCGGCTACAGAATACTTAATACTAAAAATGTATACGTAGGACGTAATGTCCCGGTAGGAAAAGCTATAAAAGCTGCTAAAAAATATTCAGCAGCAACTGCAGATTTTATAAATTATAGTCAGAGACCCATTGAAACTATATCTTTTAAGACAAATTTGGTATCTGATTCATACGGACCAAGTACTTTAAAATATACAACTTTATCTCCAGTTATATCCTCCACAACAAAGCCTTACGAAGACATATCCAATAACATTATATCAACAACACCTGAGAGTGTTTTAACATCTACAATATCCCCTATAGTTGATATTATACCAAACTCAGTATATTCAACACCGCCACGTCCATTGCTCTTACTACCAAATAACTCTACAAATAATAAGTACGATACTGAAATGTATGGTACCACGTTTAGTTCAATTGATGTCAGAAAAAGACCTACACCATATTACCAGTCAAATCTAAATCCTTTTCCAGAGTATACATCTTTGCCCACCAAAGTTCCTTCAACTCAAATATACGCAAGCTTACCGACATTATATACTGATTATAACGAAACACCTAAAAAAAATAATCAAAACGGTTTAGACTACAATCCCTATGTAAGTCATCTACAAAACGAATATAGGTTTCAAAATGGACCGACTTATCCTGTAGATCAAAATGGCAATATTTATGTTGGCTATAATAAAAAAAATGAATATGATCCACAATACCAAACTTACGATGGTGTGTCTATAACCAACGATGGCTTCCGCTACTATATACCAAGAGCGTACCATGAGGAGCAAACTCTATCTGCAGACAAAAGAACTGGCAGTTTTGGTTACATTGACCCATTTGGAATACGTAGAGTGATTTATTACAATACATCTCCTGAAAATGGATTTCAGCATAAGAAAAATAATAGATATGTTGGTTTTCAAGCAACTCCATACGATCCTAGGCCGTAGTAAGATAATAAATACAAAAGTAGTCCTGACAAACTGGGTTAAATTAAATTTGTCCAATTTCTCTACACAAATTATATACAATTCATCATAAGTATTGCATTTAAGAAATAAAATAACAAGAAATATTCAGGTTGTATATTCATACAGCCCTATGAATTTACATTTATTTAGCAAAAACTTGAATGTTACACAGAAATTGTATCTTTTTGATTATTGCAGTTAAATCTATATAAACGATGAAAATTCGTTGGTTTCTTTACGGTACCTAACAATACCACAATTTAAATACACTGAAGAAATAAAGAAATGATAAGATGTTTGAGGGAAAAACTGTTTAACTTAGTCAATAGCTTTAAGCAGATGAAGACCAAGACAATTTAAGTGTAAAATGTAGCTTTTATTTTTTAATTGGCGATTTTCAAATTTCACTTCGTTTCATATATCCACCTATCCCAAACCCAAGAAGTGAATTATTTTATAATACTTCATCTCCCAACAATAATTATCATTTTGTATAATACATGAAGAAAAAAATATACTATACTATACTATACTATACTATACTATACTATACTATACTATACTATACTATACTATACTATACTATACTATACTATACTATACTATACTATACTATACTATACTATACTATACTATACTATACTATGCTATGCTATACTATACTATACTATACTATACTATACTATACTATACTATACTATACTATACTATACTATACTATACTATACTATACTATACTATACTATACTATACTATACTATACTATACCATACTATACTATACTATACTATACTATACTATACTATACTATACTATAAGTGCTTTCAATAGTTTTACGTATATAATAGAGATGCGTGGGAGTAAATTTGCTTATATTAGGAACGAATTCATAGTGTATACCTAGATGCGTATATAATAAAAATAAATATATATAGAAATATATAAAAAACAAAATAAGAAACATAATTAAGTAATATAATAATGTATAAGGTATAATAAAAAATACATGCATTTAAATTTGGTTTATTCGATTAATCACTTGGTACATGCAGTAGTTAAGTATTGACAACAATCTGCTACACCTATAAAAATAGGGCATTCACTCAAAGGTATTTGAATTCTAAATGAACAAAACAAAGGACAGGTACTTTTTAATTTTTTTAAGAACTCAGTAGAAGCCCGTAAGGAAGAGATTCCAATTCTTAATATAATGTATCAACCAATTAACACCATTTAATTGGTTAACGATAATTTTTCGTAAAGTGATACATTTTCTTGATCCCTTCATTTCATGAATTCTCATCATATTCGCGATATCGTGTATGACTTCTAATTGGTCTTTTAAAGTTGGCAGAGATCTATTGCCAATCACGAGTCATGAAGTAGAGTAAGTAGACACTAAAGAAACGTGCGCTTGCAATAACGTAAAGACCATGGTACATAAGCTTCAAATCAGTTTTGATACCGTTGATGTTGATATGATGAATACGTCGTCAAGTCCTCTTTATATTTTTATATTTTTTATTATTTCATTAGCATAATCAATTTCTTTAATTACTTTCTATAAATTCTGATAAATTTTCTTTTCTAGCCAGTAGCTACTTGGAATATTACTATACTTTCAAGTATTGTATTTGATTGCATTTTCTTCACTATTTGTGTTCATTTAGAGGGAATAAATCAATTTCAATTTAATTGATAAAACATGTTCATGTTGGCCGTAATACTTTCAAGATATGAATTTGGAATGGATCAGGCCCCCACTCATACCCAGCTGGACCAAAACCAATAAAATTTATTTATTGTTTTTTTAATTTTAATTGCTATGTCATTACAAATTTCGCTAGCGGTGGGAATGGTTCAATTAACTATGTCTCAGGAAGCGTTGGGATTAGACGACTGGCATTTAAAATAAAAATAAAAAATATTCAGGGTAAAGGTAGTCTATTGTGAAAAGTTCAACAGATTCAACAAACATTGCCAAATTGCTCTGAGTAAAAATACCTTATTATCATTCCATGCTTTTATAGGGCTAAAAACCGTTTAAATGGATTACTTCATATGAACATTCGCTATCTCTCAAGCTCACATAAAGAGGCAAACACGAAAATGCTGTTTCATGCTATTGTTGTTACAACTTGTGGAACTACTCCAATACACATTATTGTCCCTACATAGATATTACCGTATTGATCATAGGAACATTTCCGCAAATTTTCCACGATACCTCAGGTATATAATTTTCTGGAAATGCTGTCAGGTGCTTTTCAATTAATTTCATCTATCTCATCAATAAGTTATAAAAATAGAAATCTCTGCTCTTTCTAGATTTCATGCTATAACAAGCAGTTTTTCAAGAAAGTGTTTTGCTGGAAGATATTTTATCAACTTGAGGATGACGTATTGTTAGCACTAGAAAAGCTTGGCGACATTATTTTTGGGAGTTGAAAAGTTTGTTTTCCATTTGTTAACACCACAAACTAAGCCTGATAATATAGATGAAATTGGATCTTATTCAAAAAGAGGCAATTTGCAAGAGAAGATCTACTGTAATTTTACGAGCATACTAGTAAACCATGGAACGGCATAGAGACAAATAATCTATCTATGCTTCTAGAGCCAATCAATTATGGTTGGAAAACTTACTAAAATGGCCATCATTAATCAATTATGTGTTCATTACATTATGCTCCATTAGTTTTATAGAACTGATTAACTCGTCGAGTGAGCGACATATTCCATAGTCATTTAATCAATATATCCATATCAAAATGTCTTTGTATTAAAAAAAGTTTCAGCCACAATTTTGATTTCCTTATATTTTTGGTATTAAGTATCCACTAGTTTATGTTCTTCAGTTTGTGTTAGTGTTCCCAGAGAGGAGGGGGGGGGGGGGGAGTTAAGTGGGAAAATGAGTCGTTCTGTGGCACTGTACCAATTTTCTGTTGTATTTGCATAGAAATGTCACTTCTCGTGCAGTTCAAGTAAGTTTGACACCACCCCTCTCTCTCCCCAACTCCCTTATAGCCCCGGCATCTTTTCTGACGACTATTTCGCATTTCCTACTACTTATAATGTAATTTGGGCAATTATGGGACCATCTGTTCTCATTTTGTGGGCTACAGTTATAAGATAACCTTCTTTACTAGAGTGATTATGATGGTGGGGCATCCTATCAATCAGACACGATTTAAAAATGTCTATCAACTTATTTCATGTTCCAGGAGGACCAGAAGATAAAATAAAATTAACTATTTGCTCGTAACACTAAACAGTATACGGGATTACATTTGATACCACATTAGAGGGTGCAATGTATAATAGTGATCATGTATGTCGAAAGAATTACTTCATATAATGTTTTCTCCTACGACATTGAAATATTTTTTAAATTACATTTTTATTTCTTATCCAAACGTAATCATTTTTAACATCGTAACGAGTGAGAAGAAGTAATTATCCCACTTGACTATGGTCTCTAACAATTCTAAGGCAAATATCGTTCATGTCATATATTTGGCCATGACCAAACTTTCATTTATCAAAAAAAAGAAAATTGTAGGTAATCCCTACTGCCGGTTTGTTGAACTATATAGCTAGACCAAGTGCATAGCTGGCTTCTGCCTTTCGAAATTTCTTTTTTTTTTTTTTGTTTTAGGAATTTAACAACCAATATTTTCGTGCTAACGATTCAGTTACCTACACATTTCTAGGATTTATTTCGTGATGTACTCTTTTTAGTGGATTGCAGAAAAGACCTTGTTCATCTGTCAAAAAAATATATGTATGAAATAATTCGAACATATCCTAAGCCTCCTTCTAGTATTTGGTTGCTCCAGTTAATATATTTACAATTTGTAAAGTATCTTCATAAGGTAATTGTGAGGATTCCGCCGATACAGCAAATATTCTGGAAGTCATTACTTCTTAATAACAATACACCCATGGTAATATTACTGCCTCACTACTGACACTTGAGTCGTATGAAGAGACTCAAACTGAACTTGCTATGGTGATACTGGTAATTTTTTATAGGATAATGTGGTCGATTTCAAAATACTTGTAGGAGTAATGTTTAGTTGGTATTCATCAACAGCATCTGGAAAAATAACACCATTAGATATTTTATTGCTTATTGTAAATCATCAAGCACTTTTTTCACATCACCTGATTACGTTTTAACGTTCTCTAATTTTTCATTTGAATAATCAGTGGAAGACATTATTAAGTAGGTTTTCTTCTTAATAAGATCTTGCACTGCGCCGTCTGTCTTTGAATTTTTTTCTAAAAGCTCCTCTTTTTGAGTGTAATCTGTTCCTCAGTAATTTAATGTTTGCCAAGAAAATTTTATTTGAACTTAACTTCTTTTCAAGATCGAGTTTTAACAGTAGATTATTTTTCTTCAATTTTTGCGATATAAGTATTCTTGTCTAACTAGCTCCAAACACTAAACAAATTTGAATAACAAAATAAGAAAATCGGAGACATATTAAAAGTTAGATTGTAAAAATTTGAAAAAATTGTTTTCACGTCTATTGAAATTTGAACATCCTACGATGAGGAGTTATAATGAACGGTTTTGATGATCTGCTATGTTATAAAGAAAAATGTCCCACTTTTTAAAAAGATTTTGACCAGCAAATGAAGCAAACTTAAAATAAATTTTAAAAAAATCACCACTTACAGCAAATTTTGTCATAATGTCAATGCACAGTGCATTTCGGTTTTGCTCAAGCCATGCCGAAATATATAAGAACAAAAGTGTATAAACTTTCTTTGTTGACAGGAACAGTGGCTACTCGTTTTCACAATTTGAAACTCTTTGTTACAGTTGGGCTGGTTTCTGTTGCAAAAGCTTCCTCAAAAAAGAATTGACAATTTTTATTTTCGATAGATCTCGTCCATCTTTAAACTCAACTGCCTGAGTGGAAAAACTCGCTATTGTCCGTCCACATCTCTGAACCGAATAATCAGGGTATTTTTTATTACATTGGAAATAGTTAGTAATAAACAACAAACATAAACACGCCACATATAATAGACAACCTCTAAATACAAAGCCACATTTACACATTTGGAAAAACGCAGACATACATCCATACCCGACATTGTCAGTGTTGGGGCTAGTGCTCGCAACCAATACACGATAGATAGTATGGCCAGCATATTCGCAATACAATGCGCCTTGGCCGACTGAGCCACCAGAATGTATGTATGTATTACTATACATTTGCTGGCATGACATGAATGGCATCTTTCTGAAAATGTGTTGATCTCTAAAAAATACACAACTGATAATGTATTTTATTAAAATTGGATGTACGCTGTGAGAATATTGCTAAATGCTATGTTTTGATGAAATCTCCTGGGAAATATGAAACTGACATTTTGTATAATAATCAAAAATATCAAATAGGTACTCGCTTTGGATTGTTGCAAACCTCTTCCTTCAAAATAGCTTGTTTTGATTTGTTTTACTCCTAATTTAGTGTGTGGAGAAATTAGGATAAATTTAAAAAGTATATTAATAGGTTAAATCAACACTTGTTACTTGTTACATTGAAACCTTAATATGCAAATTTTTACAACAAAAATTGGAAATAAGTAAATTCAATAATAATGAATTTGTATTAGCTGCTAACAACAGCAACATTAAGGTTTTGGTGAAACTAAAAAAATAAAATTTAAATTAACTAGATACTTTTAATTTTTAGTATAACTAAACTTAACGTAATTCGCCATTGTGAAATAATGTGACTGGTCCTGTGAATCATAGTTTATTTATTTACTCGTTAATTTTATTATTTAAGTTTGTTTGATCTAAACTCTAGTTCCAGGACCTTATATGAAATAAATTAATATGTAAAAAGTTCTTGTAAGTTATAATCAGGTTCTACGTAATGAGAAGCGACGATGGCTCTGTGAGTCAAGGCAGCATGCCAAGGCTCGCTGATCCTCTCGCTTTGGATTAGAACCTCACTAGCAGAAATAGAAAAATATGAAAGTTTTTCTAGTGTAAAGTGGATGTTTGTAACAGTGGCATAGCCAGCTTTTTGGGACGGAAGGGGCAGTCGTTTAAAAGGTGGTATAAAATAGTTGCAAATACAAATAAAATACGGATTTTTATCTACATAAGGGTAGATATCATGGGGGGCGGCAGAGTGTCCCCTAGTTCCCCTAGCTATGCCACTGGTTTGTAAATATAAGATGGCGGGTAACATAAGTTTAGTAGGTAAAAGAGTCCTACTTTCAGGTAAGCTGTGTACTATGTAATAGTAATAATATAGTAATAGAAGGAAGTAAGTATGCACAATGTGAGAACTGCATATTATTAATGGATATAACCTGAGAATAGCTCGAAGATTAATAATCCGGTTCATTTTTTGGTCCATTTTTTTTATCCCCCTCCCCTCCTCTTATCTATAAAGGAAATCGATGAAGTGTATGCTATGGAGTCATTTTAATGATTATTTTAATCATAATTTATAGTTTTCTCTTATGATGAAAGTAATGACAGGTTGTTAAATGAAATAAAAAACAAAAATTATAACAACAAACATTTATTATAATAAAAAAATATATAACAGGAAACAGTGAATTCAAATAGAAACATATGAAAGCAAGACAAATAATTTTGTCATTTTTATTTAGACAATCATTATTGATTGATACATTTACACAATGAAATACAAGATAATTCTGACTTTTTACAACTGCAAGACATTGTTCGACAATTGGACGTACATTTACAAGGCTGAATCAGTGATTCTGGCAAAGGTGGCTTTGTCATTTATCGTGGACATAAGTCACCCTTGTGTCCTTCATAGCCAAATAAAGAATAATCAATGGGCTCCAGTTGTGTTTGATGAGCATTTTTCCAAATAAATGTTTGTACTGTAGCCCTTGACAAATGCAAATGCAAATGCAAAATATCTGACGTGCATATCACTTTCAGTAAATTAAAGCCGAAACGTTTTGGAAATCAGTTTATTATATCGGAGTTCATCAGCAGTTTTTTTTGAAAAAACATATGTGCAAACTGTTTTTAACTGTTTTAATTGTTCAGTATTTAAGTCAAGGTTTCCCAAAGTACAAAAACTGTTTGTATAAAATCCTCCGATGCAGCTTTCAAACATTGTATTTTAAATAGGCACTTGGTATTAGTTCTGTTTTTAATAATTCTTGCCGCAGTTCTTTTTGCACTTTCAATAATATAGTTTTTTGAATTAATGTTTCGAACACGTTCAATTACTTTCTCCAGTGGTATGTTACCCATAAACACTAATGAAGATTTTGATCTATATCAGCCGGATATGAAAATAATATGTTTCCACCATACTTATCAAAAAGCAGTGATTTCACTACACGATTTTAGATCACTGAATCCTCTATATTAGTAAGTTTAGCCAGCCGCTGAGCCAAGACACTTCAAAAGAGTGAGATGAAAATGCATCTTTAATTTCATCTATCAGTTTGTCAAATGCATTGTGAAATTTTTCTTGGGGGATTTTACTAGATGGTCGACCTGCTGGATTTTCAAAATTTCTTGGCAATCTTTAATAATCACAACAACAATGTTTGTGATAACCTCACTTCAATAGCAAATAAATCTTCAGATCGTTGACAAGTGCTAAGTTGGCTAAAAACATGGTATTGCTTAATACGTGCCGTATTTAAAAATGTTTCCGCTGCTGGAATTTCGGAACACAAAAAAAGTTGCTTATCTTTGTTCCTCGTTGATTTTCCACATATCAAACATTTCAACTGTTTACTCTTTATTACAGGTTTCCTTGCTTCAGAAGTTGAAGTAGACGCTTCTTCTTCTTTATATAACGCTATTTCTTGGCGCCTTATTTTCTCCTCGCTTATATAGCTAGCTAAACAACCTTGGTGCCATGAAAACCCGCGTGTTGTGGACTCTGGATTATACAGCTTTTCAAACTTTTCACTAATATTGTCCTTTCTTCTCTCTGCTGTTTTTTTAATACTGAGCCACGTTTTGATTTTGGTTCTTTAACTAAATCTTTTGTTCCATCACAAAATAAACATTGATCTTTTTCTTTTTAAATTTGTCACTAACGACATTTTTTACGTTTTTTTTTTATTTAATAAAACACGCTTTAAGTAGACACTCAAAAACAACGAAAATCTAATTATATTACTCGTATATACATGACAAACTCGAGCCTACAACGCAACGTTTTTGTGTCGATTGACGCAGAAACACTCTGAACGGCTAGGCGCGCTATGCTTACCATAGGGTGCAGGGAGGGGACGGTAGGGGACTAAAAGGGACCATCGCAGCTGCCGGCGAAATGGGTTTTTCCATTACCTAGGGTCTTAGGTATACGAATCTGGACGTACTTGGCGGTCCTCACATTTTGCATAGGTACTTAACTACTTCCAGCGCCTACACTATAATAATATAAGAATGGAAAATTCATATTTTTTATTTTCATTACAATGTTGATATATTGCATATTAATGTATTTCTAAAAGAACACTTATAAAAACACTGACAAATAAAAAATATTTCATACTTACAACTTATTTGGTTTTGATTATTTTTGTGTAAACGTACAGATCATGCAGTGCTTCAGTGAGCAGTACTAATTGCATGCTGTTGCAAATAATTAGCGTATCTTGTTGTAAGAAATATCATTCATACCTTAGTCAATCTAGCCATTCGACCCATAAAAAAAATAACAGGGAGCTAATTTATGTAAAAGTTTTTAAAATTCCTCGTTCCGCAACCTCCCTTTTTTTTACCCCCAAATATGCACGTTTTTATATCTTGGCTATTTTCTCCAAACCGATTGATTTTATAAATATATAAAGGTATTTTTAAAGTTCCTTTCCAAAGATGTATAACACAACCTATATATTTTATTCTACAGCAGCTTTAGAGGTGTTTGCATTAAGAAGCTGATTTAGAAATAAATAAGAAAATCATTTTTTCATGAGTTCGACCGTGCCCCGCACGGGGGCGCCACGAGCTTAATCTTTTTTTTTTCGAGTAAAATTTTGTTTTAGATTTTACCCTTTACCTATTACTGGCATTCTTCATTGGGCAAGCATATATAAGTCACTCTGGCCAGCAGCTGGGCACAGATCAATTTGCATTCACTTACTGTCTTTGGGCCGGCATTGTGCCATCGTACGAAAATAACAATGTCGATACTTCTATTATGGACCCACTAATTAAATATGACTTCACATCAGTGGCTCAACATATAGCCTATATAAGGTATCCCGTTTCGTTATGTTCAAATTTTGGTAGCGTGAAGAAGGCTTAATTGTAAGACTAAAAAACACCAAAGTGGTAGGTCGATTTTTATTTGTTTTGATACTACGGGCCTATAAAATGTGTCACCAGTAAATAAAAAAAAAACATAATTATCTTAGTCATCCATGGGAATAAATAAAAAAAAGTAAATGTTTTTCATATTCCAACTGGTATCTTTTCTTGGGCATATTTCTGTCTCTTGGATTTCCTCGCGTTACAGCTGAAACAAGTCTTCATTAGAAACAAAGTTGAAATGGATAAGTTTTCTTACATAGTATTTCCAGATTTGTTTGTCTTTGTCCTAATAGTATGAAATGTTAAGAAAACAAACCACTTTTTTATTTTTAAGGATTTAAATCCAAAAAATTAAAAAAAAACATGAACATGTACACCTAAATATAATAGTCTACTATAGGTTTAAGGCAGCACGATTCACAACAGTTGTTTTAATTTCATGCAACAAAGTTCCAGTCAAGGGAAAAAGGATTGTTTAATATGCATCACATATTGAGATATTAATATACAATACATTTGGAGAATGTAAATTAAGTACATTCGTATATTCATATATTATTTACACCTTCCTTTTGAAATTATGATCATTGGCATCTCAAAAAAATATAGGTCATGGTCATTAATTTTTAATGGCATCAGAGGTTGTTTTTGATATCGTTAAAATAGTAATAATATTTGTACATTTTTCAGGTTTGTTGTAAACATAACAAATTATTAATCAAATGCTGGAAGGCTACAGCAAATAATTTTACGGTTATATAATAGGTGCTCACTGGCCCATAATATTTGTTGACTCTTGTGTTCAGTTTAACTTGAAAGCCCTCAGTCTGCCTGCTGAAATTTTAATAAATCAATCACCACCATCAAATAATACTTAAGTAATACATCTTCGACATCTCAAACAAAAGGACGAATAAAATTATATAAAAAAAAATTTTTTAAAAGGCTTTTATTTGAAAAAACTACTAAAAAGTAAAAATAATTTTTTTAAAATTCATACACCTGGAAACCAAAAGCTTTGGGGACGGTCATATAGCGCTATTGCGTAGTTACTTTGCTCAGTTGACCGCTCCCAATGCTCTTGGTTTCCAGGTGTATGAATTTAGAAAAATATATTTTTAATTTTTAGTATTTTTTCAAATAAAAGCTTTTTCTTAAAAATTTTTTTTATATAATTTTATTTTTTACTTTTTAGTCTACTTATTTTACAAACTAACAGACAGACAAAACTCTTTCATTTACCACTGCCATCCACTCCTTCCCTTTCCCGTCTTCTCACACTACTTCCCACTTCTTCCCACCCCTTAATTATCACTTTCCATCCCCACCTCTTCCCACCCATTCCCCTCCCCTTTCCCACTTCTTCCCCACCTCTTCTCACCCCTTTTCACCCCTTCCCCACCTCTTCCCACCCCTTTCCCACTTCTTCCCACCCATTCCCCTCCCCTTTCCCACTTCTTCCCCACCTCTTCCCACCTCTCCCACGTCCGCTATATTGAATTTAGAATGACGTCTCATAGTTTATCGTATTTTACTCGTCAAACCCTTTCATTTGATACCCATATCAAGGGGGTTGCGAAGAAAAAGGCGATCCGCCATCTTGGGACGTACGCCATATTGAATTTAGAATGACGCCACATAGTTTATCGTATTTTACTCGTCAATTCCTTTCATTGGTACCCATATCAAGGGGGTTGTGAAGAGAAAGGCGATCCGCCATCTTGGGACGTCCGCCATATTGAATTTAGAATAACGTCACATAGTTTATCGTATTTTGCTCGTCAAACCCCTTCTTTTGATATCTATATCAAGGAGGTTGTGAAGAAAAAGGCGATTCGCCATTTTGGGACGTCCGCCATATTGGATTTACAATTACGTCACATAGTTTATCGTATTTTACTCATCAAACCCTTTCATTTGATACCCATATCAAGAGGGTTGAGAAGAGATAGGCAATCCGCCATCTTGGGACGTCCGCCATATTGGATCTAGACCGATAATGGCTATACTATGTTGCATTGTCACCGGACTTACACTCGTGTGCCAAATTTCAAAGTTCTAGCTTTATTAGAACTAATCGAAATTCAGCTTGCAAGATTCGACCTAAACTAACAAACAAACAAACATACAAACAAACATTGCAAGTTAAATAAAAGCTTTTAAAAACACAACGTCGAGCAGAATCGAGATGACAGAACTCCAACATAAATAAATAAATAAATAACATATACTAACTCAAACAAGCAGTATAATAATTTTTCTTAGTGTTACAAAAAAATTTAATACTTGCCCACCTGTAGTCTATTCTGTGATTAAATAAAACAATAGATATACATTACAGAGCGACAAATTAATTTTGAAATAATCAACGGCCAAGTGTCATTTTATTGAAATTAAGCAACCATGTAATAATCCCTGGATAAAATACCTACCACTGGCACTGTTTAACCGCAAATGGGTCACCAAATTATATTCATCGTAGAATTATGGTTATTTACAAGACACAAGGCCAACATAATCATGCCACAAACGGCAGTTTCCCGACAATGAATATAATAATAGCCAGGCATTTTACCATACTTGCTATGTTTACTGGGTATGTCTTTTTTCTGTGTAATAAAAACAATATTAAAAGAAATTAGTGAAATAATTAAAATAAGAAGTAGATCGTGTGAAAATAAAGTTAATATTATTTAATCAATAATTGTAAAACAAAAAACAGAAGTCATGAAATATTTATGTTTCTAAGATCTAAAATAGTTTCAATAGAAACTTTAAGAGGTAAATCTTGTAAAATGTATATCGGGTGGCGGCCACGCACGAGTCAATGTAAATGTACGCCCCAAATTTTTCGGTTGTTTTAATTTAAAAATTTCGTTTTTGGTACACATAAATTAGACAAAAGTTGACTACTTTTAGACTAAACGGGAACGAAAATAACACTGTTCCTTGTTTCTTATTAAGCATACAATTCTAAGTACAACAGTTTTTTCCGATTTAAAAAATTCCAAACATTAAGTGAGATACGAACTATTTTTTATTTTTTTCAAAATGAGCACGACCTAGGCTATGGAAATTATTAGTAAGGTTGTAGACTTACCTGTAAAGAACGAAGTAGTCATTTGAATTACTGATAGGTACGACTATTTTTTAGGTTTCACTGAAAAGACATAATTTAATTTTCATTTTCATTTCCGTGTAGGAGTCCCATGGAAGATTTCTTAATGGGCCCGTACTATTTTCTTTTATTAAGCAGAAAAAATGTTCATAAACTTTAATTTTTTTCGCCATTAATTATTTCTTAACGATATCCTTCGTAATAATAACACTATTTTTAAAAGATAAGTGCCAACAAATAATTTTAATAGGGTACCTAAGTATCTACATTTTTTTTTTCACGCTGCATCGACATCTTGGTCATTAGCCGCATCGTCCTAGAATCCTGTCATAAAAGTTAAGGCTTTTCTATTATACATGTCGAGAAGTGTTCTCAGGTAAGTTCATATATATTAAATTTTCAAAAATAGATTTATGGTTTTTAAGAATTTAACTATTCTTTTCAGATTTTCATATGATTGGCCCAGACATGAATGTAGCTGATCTGGGATATTCAGTCGTCTACGATATTGGTCATATACAGGGCATTCTGTTATTATATGTTTTATTGTCAAAATTGTATTGCAAATCTGACATATTGGTTGTTGACTTCCTGCTAATAAATATATATATGTGTTAAATTAGTATGGCCTATTCTTAATCTCGTGATTACAGTCTGTTCCCTTCTTTGAAGTATAGATGTTTTCCATTTGCTCACTTTGAGGTTAGTTTCTTTTTGTTTAGAGATTTCGTTGTTCCATTCGTTTTGCCACTGATCGATGATTTTTTCTTCGAGATGAATTTTTATGTCCATATGACGAATTGTCCTGTATATATATTTTCTAACGCTGCTTCTTTTGCCGCACCATCCGTGAGTTCATTTCCAGGAATACCCACGTGACTAGGAGTCCAAATAAAAGTAATTCTTTTACCCAGAGTTCCCAACCAATAGACTAATGCTAGAATATTTTGGATTAGCGGATCAGTTGTAGTACTATTGGATAGTCCTTGCAAAGCACTAATAGAATCAATGCAAATGAGAGTATCATTCCAGGTATTCATTTCTGCATATCTTAACGCTTGCCATATTGCATAAAGTTCGGCTGTGTAAATGCTAGCTGCAGAAGGTAGTGTCCAGCTATGTGTTTGATTGTCGTCAGCGAAGGAGCACCCAACTCCGCCCTGATCTAATTTGGATCCGTCTGTAAACAACGTATGATACCCTTCGAATTAGTTTACTGTACTATTGAAATTCGATGCTAGTAGTTGTCTGTTAGTGTCCTCTTTTCTGTTTGGTTCATTTTTTAAAATAATATTTGGAGTTATTAATTTCCATGGAGGAATTTTGCATTGGTTTATTTCATATACTGATGGGAAATTTTCTTCAAATACTTCCATCATTTCACTTAGCCTTACTCCCACTGGTCTTGTTATTGTTGGTCTGGTTTCATAAGGAAGTTGTAAGTCTTCATTAAAAATAATGCTGTAATTTGGGTCGGCTGGTTGTGCCCATATTATAGTTGCTCCATATGAAGCCA
This sequence comes from Rutpela maculata, assembly GCA_936432065.2. Taxonomy (NCBI): domain Eukaryota; kingdom Metazoa; phylum Arthropoda; class Insecta; order Coleoptera; family Cerambycidae; genus Rutpela; species Rutpela maculata. Next base: position 105,957,380 of record OW386287.2, on the reverse strand, counting down.
AAAACTGCTGCCGACAATATTTTAGAGGAGGAATTCCTAATTCACAGCATAGGGAAGAAAATGGGCTAGTGCGAAAAGCACCTAAAGCCAGCCTTAATCCGGTGCAATGTATACTGTCTAATATTTTTAATCTAGACTTGCGAGCAGATCCATATACAATACAGGCATAATCAATTTTTGATTGCATTAGTGTTACATATAATCTCAGCAACATTTCTCTGTCAGTTCCCCATCGAAGGTTTGCTAAACATTTTAGTAAGTTTAAATTTTTTTTGCAATTACTTGCAATATCTTGTATATGGGGACCCCAGTAAAGCTTTTGGTCGAACATTACTACTAGAAACTTGGATTGCGATTTACATTCTAGTGCTTGGTCATACAGAGTGAGTTCTGGTTGACGATGTTCTCGTCTTAGCCTACAAAAGTGTACAGAGTGTGTTTTCGTAGGAGAGAAACGAAATCCATTTCTACTGGTTGAATCGCACAAGGTGTTAATAGCTGTTTGAAGATTATGTTCTAAATCGTCTATGTTTTTCGCAGTGTAATAAATAGCCAAGTCGTCAACATATAACATTCTACCTATAGAAGGGTTCAGATTGCTGAGTAAGTCATTTATGGCTATTGCAAATAACATAATGCTCAATGTTGATCCTTGAAGTATGCCATTTTCTAGCAATCGAAGTTCTGATGTGGTGCCAGCTATTCTAACTTTGAAACTCCTGTTTTCCAAAAAAATTTGGACGAACCGATGTAGATTTCCACGTAGTCCCCATTATGGAGAGTTTTAACAATATTAAATCTCCACACTATATCAAATGCCTTCTCCAGGTCGAAAAACACCACTAGTGTATGACTTCTCTTTTCGAAACTGTTCTGAAATATTATTCCACCAAGGCACTCTTGGTTTATGGCAATTACCTTTAGATGTTGGTATGCTAGTTTCTGCAGCCTCCAGAATTGCAGCAGTTATTGAGGTGACTGATGTACGTATGTCCTCAGAGTACTCTAATTGAGGGAGATTATCTTTATACTTTAACCAGTCAGCTTCTTCTAGTTTCCATTTTTGGTTGATGTGTTGATGATAAGCGCCTCTGCTATCTCGATTGTTATCGGAAAATGATCAGAAGGAAGGTTATCCTTAATTGTTGACCATAACAAACGATCCGATATTTGTGGTGAGCAAAATGCGATGTCAATAGCTGAAGAAGAGTTAGATCTTCCATTGAAATATGTCATTTCTCCCGTATTCAGTAGTACCAGATCAAGTTCACTTAGAATTTCATCAACAATTCGCCCTCGTGCGTCTTGATGGTCAGATCCCCACAATGGATTGTGTACATTAAAATCGCTCAGTATTAAGAAAGGTGACGGTAGTTGTGAAATTAGATTTTTTAATTCATTTTTATTCCAGTTGAAGTTAGGTAAGTATAAGTTACAGATTATACTAACTAACTTATTTATACTAACGATTATACTAACTTGAATGGAAAATCCATCTGAATGGCTACAGTTTGTAGATTAGTTACTAATGGCAAATTTTATAGGTATATTGTCTTTAGTGTAAATAGCTACACCTCCTCTTGCACGATGATCAGATTGCACATTTTTAGTGCAACAACGATAACCCCCGAGATGGAACTTTTCATCTGGCTTCAGATGAGTTTCTTGCAAACATATACAGAATGGGGCTGATTCCATTAGGGTATGTTTAAGATCTACATAGTGATGTTTTATTCCGTTACAGTTCCATTGTATTATGTTTTGTAATTTATACATAAAAAAAATTATTGAATAAAAAATAAATAAACAAGTAAATAAGAAACAAACACATTTATATAAAAGAGTATGTAGACTCAAGTAAATTATCACAGATTAAACTATTGATAGAAATAAAATTATTGTATATAAAATATCACAGTCTGAGTATCACAAGTATCATCAAGATTGTTGGGTTTTCTTTCTAGATTTCCCTTTTGGCCATCCTGGTTTTCGCTTTACTTTAGTTTGAGATGCACTCAAATTCATTTCTGAGTCTGATGCATCGTTCCCTGAGGTTGAAGGATCACCCTCATGACGTTTCCTTTTTTCTCGAAGGAAACTGTCAGTTATTTCGCAAGGATTTGTATTATTCGCAGCAGACGATGTCGATGTCGCCGCTGCTTTTGGGAGAGAGGAAGGTGGTTTTGATACCACCTCTGTAGCATGTGATGAGCTCTGTTCTTCTATGCTCGAGTCTACTACATTTCCATGAAGAGAGGCAGTACAAATATTTATAATTTCCGGCATCAACTCTTTCACAACATCTTTAATATTTGTCGCAGGAGTACCTAGATTTTGCAGCTTGCGCGTATGTGACTGACATAGATGGTAAACTTTCTCTGAATTTTCTTCTAGCTTCTGCAAATGATAATCGCTCTAATGTTTTTAGCTTTTGAATTGCTATCTCTTCTCTATAAATTTGGCAGTTACAAGATCTTGCCGAATGTGATCCTCCACAGTTTACACATTCTAGTGGTTGTTCACATTGAGATCCGTCATGACGTTGCCGTCCACATATACATATCTCAGGTTTCTCACACCGAATAGAAGTGTGTCCGTATTTTTGACACCGGAAACATCTAAGAGGTGCTGGAATGTATGGTCTCACTGACAACATATATATAATTCCTGCTTTTACTTTTTGAGGCAAAGACACCCTGTTAAAGGTTAAGATTATTGACACCGTATCTTCAAAGACTCCGTTACGTTTTACTGTGATCCGTTTTACATCTATTACTCCCTGCGATTGCATAAGTTCTTCAATTTCTGTTAAGGAATTTAATAAATCTCTGCAGGTTATTACACCCTTACAATAATTTAAGGACGAATGAGGTGTTACTTCTACGTCAAAATCTTGGAAAGATTTTAGCGAAAGTAGTTTTCGGCTTTGTAAAGAATTAGATGTTTCTATTAGTAAACCATCCTTAATTTTTTTCACAGATTTCACAACTCCAATGCAATCTGCTAAAACTTTATCAAGAATAAATGAACTTACTCTTGAAAAATCGCCTTCTTTTCTCTTCACTATCAAAAACCTGGGAATTACTTCCACAGGTTTCTGGCTGGTCAAGTCCATCTTCGTAAACGAAGATGGTTTTTTCGCCAACGGGCGGTTTGGGGGCATTGCAAATGACCTCTTTGCATTTTTTTGTTTAGCGCTAATTCTTCGTGTTGTAGCGCCGCTTTCTCCACTACTTGCTATGTTTTGCCGAGATTCTGTTATAGTTGATCCAGCAATGCTATCTTCCATAGGGATTATTTCATCTCGACTACCCGGCGATGTTTTTGAGGATGGGTCATGTTCCCTCTCCTCATAAGTCCCCTTTGTCGCAGAGGGTACGCTCGCGGCCGGGGTGGCGAACCGTTCGGGACCCACTGTCGTAGGGCCATTCATCCCATCAGCACGGTTCATACATTAGGATTTCGTGGAATATGATTAATTTTGTTTTTTACGGTAGGAGTAATATGGGATGTTCTGGGGATAGGTTGTAGAGGGAGGTTGGACTAAACTAGGAAGATATGGTAAGTACAGAAGGGAATTGGTGGTGGGACAGCGGACAGCTGCTCCAGTTAGTCGCCTTTTACAACAGGCGGGAGATTCCTCGGGGCTATACTGTACACCCGGCGCCCACACAGGGGAGTATCTACATTTAAATCCAAAATTGCAGATAGCCCTGAAAATGACAGACGTTCGCAACAATTGAATTATTCTTGACATTACTCACTGATTAAACATAAACAACGCTGAAACGCTCCTAACAAAACGCAATGAAAACCGGGAAAAAATCCATTAAATTTGATAAAGTTTAGGTGAATTGTAGCTCTAAAAAATTCCGCGCAAATCGATTCGTCATAACAAAAGAACAAAGGTGAAATAGAATTAATATTTGAAAATAACTAATACAGAGTTTTTTAGTGACCAGTGCTGTGTATAAAGAAATGAAAAGAACGTAAACAAATAAACGACCCAAGACAGGCAAAGATAAGTAACCCTCATTTTAAGTATATTTATAACCATTGAAGTGTTTAGGCCCATCATACCTGAAGAGTCGATATTTGTCGACAAGTTTATTGGGCAATAAATTGTTGACTGTGAACCTTCAAGTAAATTATTTTTATCCTTTATAAAAATATTCAAACGAATTTGATTTGGATTGTACCCGAAATAACCAATAACGTAGTATTCGTAAGGTATATATAATTTCTTATGTTAACCTTCAAATAATTTTTTTCATAATTATTAAAAACTTTCAGGCAAATTTAATATAAATTGAACCCGTAATAATTAAATGCATTACTCTTAAAGTATGGTCATAATACTTTCTTAGGTAAATTATAAAGTGAGGGTTTTGATGTCGAAGTTACGCTCGTTGCTAACTCTCAGTGCAAAGAAATGAAAAAAAAAAGGTGACAAAAACCGCTGCTTAGTGAAAAATCTTCAGGGTGGTACATATTAGCATAACACACGTAATAATCAAATGCATTTACTCTTAAAGTATGGTCATTGTATGTTCTTAGGTAAATTATCAAGTGAAGCTTTTCAGGTCAAAATTACGCTCGTTGTTAATTGAAAAATTCTACATTATAATTCACGCTAAAAATGGAAAAACCGGGTTACACGTGGAAAACAACAACCAAGAGGATCATGAATAAACTGGGAAAGGACCAAACATACTGGGAAAGAAAAGCGAGCGGGAGAAATGAACTCCACAAAGAAATCGCAGCGATATACTCTACCAGAACCAGAAACCGAGGAATCAGAAAACCAAGAAGGAGAAGGAGAAAATCTGTAGAAGTAGAAACACAAAAAGAAGAGCATAAACATCAAATAATGAACATAATGCGGAAACGCATTGGACTTATCATTTTGCTGTCGAGGCGACCAGACGTACCTTATAATGCTCTGTCACCAATGGATACCCATAAAAGTTTATAAAAGTTAAATAGTGACAACGTGTAGAAGATATATTTAAAGTATAAGTGGATGTGTTTGTAACATAATATATACCTCGGAACATTTTCAGTAATTGATAAGAAATATTAGTTAGTGTTTAATTAGGTATTCAAACCAAAACTTTACACAGTGTTTCCCCTCTAACGCAGTAAATCATAGTATATATAGTGCAGTGAAATCGTGCCAGGCGTCAAAGAGGAGAAAGAAATCAGTAATAACCGAAGAGAGCACGGTCTATATAGAGCACTAAGCCATCAATTTTAAGGAGAAAACATAACAACCCCGGCACACACCAACGTTATGAAAAATCAAGAAAAATGTCCATTATACTATTAGGAGACTTAATGCATATATAAGAAAAGACGATCAGACGGAGGAGGACAAAAGCATCATAGAGAAAACTTTACTCCACACATGGCCTAACGAAAAATGGAAACACGCTGAAAAACCTAGCACACATGTTTGACTTAACAATAAGAAATACATGGAGCAAAAGTTAAACCTGCATTGACATCTGGAGTAATAGAAGCTCAATCATACAAATAGACCATATCCTGGTAAGCAGAGAGACAAGGGAAAAGATCAAGAAGGTCAAAGCAAAAAGGACAGTAGAAACCCTACTGAAGAAAGCGCCAACACTGAACAGCAGCAAGCTAAAAACAGGGAGACCATGTTACACGTGGGAAACAACGATCGAGAGGATCATAAACAAACTGGGAAAGAAGATCCAGGGGAAAAAATGCGTTATGTAGCTCTCGCTGCTGACAACAAGCATGACCCAAATCCAACCCAGCATCAGAAACCGAGGATTGAGAAGACCCAGAAAAAGATCGAAGAAGCAAATACACAAAAAGAGGAGCATAAACACTCCATATCAAGATACAACACATATTTCACACGGAGATTCAGAAGAGGCAGATGCCCAGATCCAAAAACACAAAAAAGGGAGCTTAAACGCTCCCTCTCGACACAATGCCTGCCATCCTATATTCCTTTACCATGCGCCATGCGGCACTCGCTGCTGGCAACAAGCATGACCTTAGTCCAACCCAGCGTGGACGTAGCAGGCCCAGCTGTATACCTGGGAGTGGCAGCAATACCTACCGCACGCTGGTAAATCAATCAATCAATAAGTAAGTTAATATAAAATGGCCGAAAAATATTCAAGAGATGAAAAAGTTGACTTGTTGATTACTTATGGAGAGACTTAATGTAATGAAACTAAAGCACATGGTATGTATGGACAGAGATATCTAGAAAGAAGGCATCCTCCGAGAAACGATTTCGCCCAGTTGGAACATCAATTTAGAACTGAACCTGATATAGAAATTGAAGAAAGATTTATTGTGGCTGAAGAAATGGAAATTAATGTATCAGCTTTAGAACTCGATACGGAAATGAAAATGGAAATGAAATTCCATCTTTTGAGATAAATAGTCGCGTCGCACCTATCAATAATTCAAATAATTATTTTTTCTTTACAGAAAGGTCTACAACCTTACTAATATTTTCCATAGCTTACTTAGTAATTTTCTTACATCGCGTTTATCTGACGCGGCCATTTTGAAAAAAATAAAAAATATTTTATGTTTTCGAATTTTTTAAATTGGAAAAAACTGCTGTACTTAGAATTTATGCTTAATAGAAATCATCAAAAAAATATAGTCATTCTATTTAAGAAAGAAAAGTTTATGTCACTTCCGATGATATTTTCGTTCCTGTTAGTTTAAAAGTAGCTCGCTTTTGTCTAATGTGTGTGTTCCGAAAACGAAATTGTTAAATTCAAGAACAGTAAAAAAATTGGGCCACCCGGTATAAATCATATGGATCATTCAACCAATTTTACAACCAAATCATATTATTGTTTTGCAAAATAAATGTAAGACAATAAGTACAACCTATTTAAAACCCTCTTTCATCAGTATTGAAAACGGATCGAAGTATTAAAAGAGGAAGTATTGAACGTTACCTTACTGCCACCTATCAATAAATAACGTTATTACGAAATTAAGACTTAAGAAAACAATGCGGAAATAATAGAATACTATGTACGTCGGCTTAAAGGAATAATGGGTGTGTCATATGCAATACATATAAGACATACTCGTATTATAGGTTGCATATATAGTGTAAGTTCTTAGGATATTATGTTAAGTGTATAGGTACTGACGACAGCAATAAAAGGTGACTGACGTGCTGTTGGGCCATTAATATTAATAAACAAGCATCTGTGTATTCCAAGTGTTTTAATAACAATCATACATCATAAAGATGATACATGATAAATATCAGGTGTGGGATAAGAATTCCCATGGATATTGAAAGGAAATTATTAAAATAATGGTTTGTCTGTCTGTAACTTTTTGTTGTGCGCACGATTACTCTGGGACCGCTTATGATATTGACTTGAAGTTTGATACACCTAATATTATAACGAGACCTGGAACTAGTTTATATTTTGATCTTCTTCCGTTGAAGTGTTTAGGAGATAAAGGACCACGCACTAAACTATAATGAAAAGTGGTCCCCGTCAAAATTAAAATTACCTATTGAAAAATGAAGTTTTTGGGCTACAGAACAAAACCCAGTTTCCAAAAACCACAAAAAATGGCCAATTTTCGAGCTGCGTGCATTTGAAGATGGTCATCACTGCGCTTTTTGATTGATCTGATTTTTATTGTTTTAAATATTTTTTATTGTTTTTTATTTTTTTATATGCGATCAATCCATTTTGTTAGAGTCGATAAGAACATTGAAAATGTCGTTGGAGATCTCAAGGAAAATACCAGTCAGCATTCAAGTAGTCCGATCAAGAATAAATAGTTTCTTCGATGTAAATATGTTTGTTTGACGTTTCAACAAGCATCGCTATATATCCTGCCACTAATTCTAAAAGTCAAATACCTATGTATTAAATATTTTCCTAGGCTGGTGACATTTATTCGTACGATATCATTAATTTTTTCAGTTTTGAAAGACTTTGTATTCCTGCATTATTATTTTGTTCAAACTATTATATTCGTTTATTATTTTTAAAGAATAACCCTGCTATAGTAGAGTGCATTAATACGCTTATTGTGACTTCCGTGGGGGTTTCGTTGTTAATCAAAAAACGAGTATTTTCTTAGTGAATTAGGCGTTTTGATACTTCTACTTTTGAGTAATAGCAAATCCTTTTAACCATGAATAGAACTAGTCAACATAATTAGATTTTCGAACAGACCCACCTCGAGAAATCATGCCTGCTCCCCCTGCCCCCTTCAAAGGGGGGCAGGGGGGCAAGTTAGAACACTTTGGTCAATCACGAATGAAAAACTTGGTAGATCTAAATATAAAGAAATTGAATTAAATATTAAAATACAGGATAAAATCATATCCAGCAGTAAAGAAATCACTAACCTCTTTGGGGAATATTTCGTAAATTCGTTAAAAAATCAAATAGACCAACTTAATTTCCAGGAAATACGTGTACTACCACGAATAAAATTAATCATAATTCAATGTTTTTTACTCCACTAACAACGCGATGTTAAAAAAATTATTCTTGAATCAAAAAATAAAAATAGTACTGGTATAGACGAAATTCCAACAAAATTAATACTTGAATGCTGTGATGAAATATCTTATTATCTTGCCGAAATTATAAATATATCTGTACAACTTGGTCAATTTCCCACCGAATTAAAAATATCAAAGGTTATTCCTGTCTTTAAAAAAGGCGACCCGCTATTCTTAGAAAACTACAGCTGTTTGTTAAGCAGTTTCTCAAAAATTATAGAAAGAGCTGTATACGAGAATATTATTAAGTATTTAAAAAATTATAATATATTAACACCCTGCCAGCACGGATTTCGCGAGAACTATTCTATAGAAACTGCTTCTGTAGATTTAATTCAATATATCCATGAAAATATCGACAACAAAAATTACGTCCTTGGAATATTTTTTGACTTTTCGAAACAATCAACTCCGTATTTTTAAAAGAAAAAATTGAGAAAATGGGTATTCGGGGCTCTGTAAGTCAGTGGATAATATCATATGTAAAAAATCGGCGATTAAAAGTTAAAATCGATTCAGAGTATTCTGATAGTTACGAAACAGAATTAGGAACTCCTCAAGGCGGGGTCCTAGGTCCATTGTTATTTCTGTTGTACATAAATGACCTGCCGTCCTATATCCAGGATGGCAAAGTGTTTATGTACGCAGACGATACTACAATCGTTGTCACTGCAAAATCATATATGAAACTCAATGAAAAAGTTATTTCTGTTATAACTAATTTCAACCAATGGTGTACGAATAATCACTTGATAAATAATATAAGTAAAACAGTTATCATTGAATTCAAATCAAAATACAATCGTCCTAGTGAATTTGAATTTAACATGAACAACACGATAATAAAATCAAGTATTAGCACAAAGTTCCTTGGTACCATGGTCGACTATAAACTAGACTTTGGGGAAAATATCAGTAATCTTTGCAATAGACTGAACACCAAACCTATTTAATTAATATGTATTATGCATTCGTATACCCAGTCCTAAGTTGTAACATTGCCATATGGGGCCAAGCAACTGATATAAATAGATTATTTGTAATACAAAAAAGAATTTTGAGATTAATTTTCAACATGTCTTACAGAGACTCTTGCAGACCCACCTTCCAAGATAATAACATACTAACTATTTATTCCATATATCTATATAAATTACTGTGCTATGTATTTCTACATTTTAATGACTTTAAAAAGATCAAAGAAGTACACCTATACCCCACACGAAACAATGAAAATATACATTTAAGTAACTTTAATTATATGCAGTATAAAAAATCCCCAAAGTATGCTGGAGGCTTCTTTTTTAATCTCTTACCTGTTGACATAAAAAATTCACCTTCCTACAAAAAGTTTAAAATTAATTTGAGAACGTATTTAAGTAAACATGTTTTTTATTCATTGAATGAATATGTCTAAAAAACGCATGTGGAAAATAAAAACCGGCTTTAACCCTTGCATTGTCGTGATATATGTTCTTTATTAATAATTGATTAATTGTTATTAACATTTTATTTATTATTTTTACTACTTAATATTAAGTTTTTAACTTGATTTTTATATTCAATATTTTAGTGTGTCTAAATATTTTTATTGTGATTGTATGACTTACTAGTTAGTCTGTACTATGTAATCAGAATCACCTATTGACCTGTCTTATATCTATATGTATATAGCAACAAAAGACCAATAAAGAATCTAATCTAATCTAATCTAATCTAATCTAATCTAATCTATCGATTGGTATATATATTATTTGTATATGTTATTTGTTTATATAAAGCCAGTGGCGTACAAAGAGAAAGATGCACATGTGCATAATGAATTAATTTAAAATAATTTATTATTGTTGTTAAAAACAATAATAATGTAATAATTTTGAACAGGTACAATCAATATTTTCGCAGTTTGTAACAACAATAATAAATTATTTTAAATAAATTCATTATGCACATGTGCATCTTTCTCTTTGTACGCCACTAACGGCTTTATATAAACAAATAACATATATAAATAATATACCAATCGATAGAAAAAATAATGGTCTTTATTTTTTATATCTTGTAGAATTTTGATTTATTGGGCCGTTTTAGAGGTATAGCCAAACATGTGTCGTTGTTGGAAGGCTCCTCCCATTTTTTTTGCTGTGGGGCCTTAAAAAAAGAAAATAGCAAAAAGCAAATGGAGGGTCTTATGCAAAATTTTAAACTCTATCGAATGGCGCCAAGATCACTCCTCTAGCTCCTACCGTTTTTGAAAAAAAAAAAAACTATATATATATATATATATATATATATATATATATATATATATATATATATATATATATATATATATATATATATATATATATATATTTAAATTAATTCATTATGCACATGTGCATCTTTCTCTTTGTACGCCACTGGCTTTATATAAACAAATAACATATACAAATAATATACCAATCGATAGATTAGATTAGATTAGATTCTTTATTGGTCTTTTGTTGCTATATACATATAGATATAAGACAGGTCAATAGGTGATTCTGATTACATAGTACAGACTAACTAGTAAGTCATACAATCACAATAAAAATATTTAGACACACTAAAATATTGAATATAAAAATCAAGTTAAAAACTTAATATTAAGTAGTAAAAATAATAAATAAAATGTTAATAACAATTAATCAATTATTAATAAAGAACATATATCACGACAATGCAAGGGTTAAAGCCGGTTTTTATTTTCCACATGCGTTTTTTAGACATATTCATTCAATGAATAAAAAACATGTTTACTTAAATACGTTCTCAAATTAATTTTAAACTTTTTGTAGGAAGGTGAATTTTTTATGTCAACAGGTAAGAGATTAAAAAAGAAGCCTCCAGCATACTTTGGGGATTTTTTATACTGCATATAATTAAAGTTACTTAAATGTATATTTTCATTGTTTCGTGTGGGGTATAGGTGTACTTCTTTGATCTTTTTAAAGTCATTAAAATGTAGAATTACATAGCACAGTAATTTATATAGATATATGGAATAAATAGTTAGTATGTTATTATCTTGGAAGGTGGGTCTGCAAGAGTCTCTGTAAGACATGTTGAAAATTAATCTCAAAATTCTTTTTTGTATTACAAATAATCTATTTATATCAGTTGCTTGGCCCCATATGGCAATGTTACAACTTAGGACTGGGTATACGAATGCATAATACATATTAATTAAATAGGTTTGGTGTTCAGTCTATTGCAAAGATTACTGATATTTTCCCCAAAGTCTAGTTTATAGTCGACCATGGTACCAAGGAACTTTGTGCTAATACTTGATTTTATTATCGTGTTGTTCATGTTAAATTCAAATTCACTAGGACGATTGTATTTTGATTTGAATTCAATGATAACTGTTTTACTTATATTATTTATCAAGTGATTATTCGTACACCATTGGTTGAAATTAGTTATAACAGAAATAACTTTTTCATTGAGTTTCTTATATGATTTTGCAGTGACAACGATTGTAGTATCGTCTGCGTACATAAACACCTTGCCATCCTGGATATAGGACGGCAGGTCATTTATGTACAACAGAAATAACAATGGACCTAGGACCCCGCCTTGAGGAGTTCCTAATTCTGTTTCGTAACTATCAGAATACTCTGAATCGATTTTAACTTTTAATCGCCGATTTTTTACATATGATATTATCCACTGACTTACAGAGCCCCGAATACCCATTTTCTCAATTTTTTCTTTTAAAAATACGGAGTTGATTGTTTCAAACGCCCTCGAAAAGTCAAAAAATATTCCAAGGACGTAATTTTTGTTGTCGATATTTTCATGGATATATTGAATTAAATCTACAGAAGCAGTTTCTATAGAATAGTTCTCGCGAAATCCGTGCTGGCAGGGTGTTAATATATTATAATTTTTTAAATACTTAATAACATTCTCGTATACAGCTCTTTCTATAATTTTTGAGAAACTGCTTAACAAACAGCTGTAGTTTTCTAAGAATAGTGGGTCGCCTTTTTTAAAGACAGGAATAACCTTTGATATTTTTAATTCGGTGGGAAATTGACCAAGTTGTACAGATATATTTATAATTTCGGCAAGATAATAAGATATTTCATCACAGCATTCAAGTATTAATTTTGTTGGAATTTCGTCTATACCAGTACTATTTTTATTTTTTGATTCAAGAATAATTTTTTTAACATCGCGTTGTTAGTGGAGTAAAAAACATTGAATTATGATTAATTTTATTCGTGGTAGTACACGTATTTCCTGGAAATTAAGTTGGTCTATTTGATTTTTTACCGAATTTACGAAATATTCCCCAAAGAGGTTAGTGATTTCTTTACTGCTGGATATGATTTTATCCTGTATTTTAATATTTAATTCAATTTCTTTATATTTAGATCTACAAAGTTTTTCATTCGTGATTGACCAAAGTGTTCTAACTTTATTGTTTGACATGTTAGTTTTTTTCGCATAAAAGTCTTTTCTTTCATTTTCAATATTTTTATTAACTTGTTTTTTTGAGTTTATACTGTTCATCAAGAAATTTATCTGGTACAGATTTTCGCATCCAATTTAGTGACTTTAGATTATTTAATTCTCGTAGTAATGGGGCCGAGAATGTGAAAATATGTTTAATATTTTTATTTATTTTAATTTTTTGTTTTGGAAATGCTACGTTAAAACACCAATTAAAGTGCGACATGAAGCAATTAAACATATAATTGATATCTGTAAATTCTCTGTGGAATTCAAAATTTGTTGTATCAGCAAAAAGTGTCTTAAATTCGGATACTGAATGTTCATTATATTTTCTAGAAATTATTTCAGTGAGTTTTGGGCCTTGACTTACCTTTTCATTATTCCACGTTAAATGTTATCCTAGATGGTCTGACATACCTGGTTCTATTATTTTATGATGTACATTATCACCGATGTTTGTTGTTATGTAATCAATTCCACTTGTAATTTTATTTCCATATTTGGCAATTCTGGTAGGTTATTTAATTAGGGAGTTTAATTGAAAAGACTCCAATAAATCGAAAAGTAGTTTTGTATGCTGTGATGAATTATTTAAGAAATCTACGTTGAGGTCTCCACATAAAATTAAAGAGGAATATTTTTTAAAAATGCTATCAGTATTGACGTTAATTTATTTAGAAAGGTGTCAAAACTGCTTGTAGGGGCTCTGTATATCGTGATGATACATAGTGTTTTGTTAAACTCAATTGCAGCGCATTCAATGCATGATTCAATAGACATATCTGATATATATTAGATAGAAAAAATAATGGTCTTTATTTTTTATATCTTGTAGAATTTTGATTTATTGGGCCGTTTTCGAGGTATAGCCAAACATGTGTCGTTGTTGGAAGGCTCCTCACCCGTTATTTTGCTGTGGGGCCTTAAAAAAAAAAGAAAACAGCAAAAATTAAATGGAGGGTCTTATGCAAAATTGTATACGCTATCGAATGGCGCCAAGATCATTCCTCTACCTCCTACCGTTTTTGAGAAAAAAAAATATATATATAGGCAGATACAGGCAGCCTCTTTGAGGGGGGCATGGGGAGCAGGCATGATTTCTCGAGGTGGGTTTGTTCGAAAAACTTATTTTGACTAGTTCTATTCATGGTTAAAAGGATTTGCTATTACTCAAAAGTGGAAATATCAAAACACCTAATTCACTAAGAAAGAACTCGTTTTTCGATTATAATGACCTTTTGAGTAGGACATTTTTTGACGGCTTTGAGATTTTGAAACATCATTAATTTTATACCAAATTCAGCTTGTAACAACGAAACCCCCACAGAACTTATTTTTATGCGTATATCTGGGCACCGAGCACTCTACTACTATTGATGAAATGGCTTTCAGAAACAGAATGCGCTGCTTTGTCTGTGACGTAGCAGGTGAACTCAGGACTATGCAGACTTTGATCGGTGAAGACAACATTAAGTGTAAAAACATAGTGGAGTAGTTCAACTCGCTGCGCCACTCGCAGTGCATGTCGCCGTGCATTCATACTCGCCATTGCAAAACATACTGAAACATTTCATCGCGCCGTTGATGAAGCCTTTTATTTTTATTCAGACCGGTAGTAAAAATGTTCAGAATGATTCAGACAGTAGTAGTGATTCTCCAAGTACTGTTTTGAAATGGTGGTCGCTCTCCAAAAGAAGAATTCGAAGATGAAATGTGCACCCAGTGAATAAAGAACGTAGTAAACTTGGTGAATTTTATCATTTGTATCGGCAACTGAAAAACTACCCAGCCAGATACAAATGTCCCAGTCAACGTTCCATTACATCCTAGAGTTGGTAGAACACAAAATCCAAAAAAATTACACAAAAAAAAATTTAAGCCTGCCCAACACTTGATGCTACAGAAGATGGTGTTGGAGGATGTGATATATCATTATCGCTGATTTGTATGTCATCTTCCTCATTGTTAACACTTTCATTTTCAAGTTCACTTAAGTTATCACTTGCGGGTCTTCTTTCAAAAATATCTTTTGGAAAGAGCAAGCTTCTAAAGAAGTGAAGTGTGTCCTTGAATGAACCAATCACTGAGCTACTTTTAGGCAGCTGCCTGCTGAAAAACAAATATTTTTGTTCGTTGATTCACGGCAAGGTGCACTTCGAAGTGTGTGGTGAGATGAACTACTCCATAATGTTTTTACTTATTGTTTCTATTGAATTGTTTTCTCATCGCCGCACAGTGGGAAATTTTTCCATTTTTTTTGGACAAAAATCCGTCTACAATACAATTATTAATGAATTTGAAATTTATTTTTTTTCAAATAATTGTTAGGTATCACCCGATGTTTGAGCACTGCCCAAATTTTAAAAACGTTCAACATAACTTTAAAAAATCCTAGAAATATATGAAATTCGTGTATTTTACTTAAGTAAAAATGTGAATTTCTGTTTTTTAAAAGTTTTACTCAGAAAATATCGTTTACTACACGTTTTTTGGGTCGCTGATTAAGAAAAATACCGAAAAATACCCTTAAAATACCGAAAAACACCCCTAATAAGGATTTTTTCGAAATATTCTTATTAAAAATGTAAAATAGTCTAGTAAAGTGTATTTTTTACATGACAAATATAAAACCTTAGTTATTCAAATAATAATTCAGTAAACATTTACCCTAAGGGTTAATCAGAGGGGTTGAAACAACCCCCATTTCGACAAAAATATAGTTACAACAGTTATTTTTTAGTTTTTGCTTCAAAATAGGGTAAGAGAGTACATTGTGACTATGAGAGTGTATCTCAACCCCCCTTAAGGGTGAAAACCACCCTTAAATGGCTGTAGAAT
Source organism: Rutpela maculata (assembly GCA_936432065.2). Classification (NCBI taxonomy): domain Eukaryota; kingdom Metazoa; phylum Arthropoda; class Insecta; order Coleoptera; family Cerambycidae; genus Rutpela; species Rutpela maculata. The sequence goes on along the minus strand of OW386287.2, from coordinate 105,941,503 downwards.
TTGAAAATAGGTTTCGAATTTTTTTGAAATTTTAGAATCACGTCTTCTTCGATATTTTCACTAAAATCAGTCTCCGTTTGTTTGTTTGTTTGTTTGATAAATAAAAATTATTTTAAAATTATTTTAAAGGTTAAATTAATCAATTCTTATATACTTTGACAACGTGAATAAACAACAATTCAATGTGAGTAGAAACAAATTCTAAGTTCTTCAACGTTTTTAAGAAGCTCGTAAGTTAAAAATCGCATATTTTCCATTTGAAAGGAAAAAAAAATTAAAATGAAATGAAAATTTTTCAACCATTCTATGCAATGTGAAACAACAATCCAATTTTTAGTAAACATATTTTAAGCATCCTAAAGTTCAAAAACAATTGGGTGCTTGATAGCAGCTTAAAATCAGCAGATATCTCTCTCTATTTCAAACAAACTAAATTTTAGACATTTCAAAAAAAATCTTTTAAAATAATTAAAATAATTAATAAATTTTTTACTAGGTACTAAGTATACAATTGATAAAAAAAATTTAAAAAAAAATTGATTAACATCCATTTTAATGTCCAATTTTTTTCATTATTAAATTATCTTAAGACTATCTTAAAATCTGTTTTTTTTTTAACTTTGGATACTTGTTTTACATGGAGTAGAATGTATGAAAAATTTAGACTTTATTTTAAAAGATTTTTTTTTTGAAATATCTAAAATTGCTTTTAAGCACCTAATTGTTTTTGAACTTTAGGATGCTTAAAATATGTTTACAAAAAATTGAATTGTTTCACATTGCATAGAATGGATGAAAAATTTTCATTTCATTTTAAATATTTTTTTTCCTTTCAAATGGAAAAAATGCGATTTCTAACTTACTTCTTGAAAACGTTGAAAAACTTAAAATTTGTTTCTACTCACATTGAATTGTTGTTTATTCACATTGTCAAAGTATATAAGAATTGATTAATTTAACCTTTAAAATAATTTTTATTTATCAAACGAGGTTCGGAGGCTGATTTTAGTGAAAATATCGAAGAAGACGTGATTCTAAAATTTCAAAAAAATTCGAAACCTATTTTCCAATTCTACAGCCATTTAAGGGTGGTTTTCACCCTTAAAGAGGGTTGAGATACGCTCTCATAGTCACGATTTACTCTCTTATCCTATTTTGAAGCAAAAACTAAAAAATAACTATTTTAACTATATTTTTTGTCGAAATGGGGGTTGTTTTAACCCCTCTGATTAACCCTTAGGGTAAATGTTTACTGAATTATTATTTGAATAACTAATGTTTTATATTTATCATATAAAAAATACACTTTACTAGACTATTTTACATTTTTAATAAGAATATTTCGAAAAAATCTCTATAAGAGGTGTTTTTCGGTATTTTAAGGGTGTTATATCAATTTCTGGTTAACGGGACTCCATTTTTCTTAATCAGCGACCCAAAAGGCATATGGTGAAAGATATTTTCTGAGTAAAACTTTTAAAAAACAGAAATTCGCATTTTTACTTAAGTAAAATACACGAATTTCATATATTTATAGGATTTTTTGAAGTTATGTTGAACGTTTTTAAAATTTGGGCAGTACTCAAACATCGGGTGATACCTAACAATTATTTAAAAAAAAAATGTTTCAAATCCATTAATAATTGCATTGTAGACGGATTTTTGTCAAAAAAAATGGAAAAATTTCCCACTGTGCGCCGTGTGGCGATGTGCGAGGCGAATGGCGCGACGAGCTGAACTACTCCACTACGTTTTTACACTAACAATCGCCAAATAGCTGAGAGATTTCGGAATAATCTAGCAAGACCCGCCGCGCTATTTGCGGAAGACTCGCGAGAATATATAACACAGCCCCACAAAAAAAAAAAAGTTCAGACCAGCGAACCAAACCCATGTATCCCTATGTATTTTCGGTCGCCGAATCCAAATACGAGGTCAAAAAAATTCGTACACCCCCAAAATCTTGAGCTAGAGCCAAAAGACACCCCTGGACTGGGGTAAAAAGAATATTAAGCTACGAGAATAGTTGTTACATCCTAATCTATCGAATTATACAAATTAGGGTTAAACAGCAGCGTACATACAACAGATATGAAACACACCCCCAGGGAGGGGTGAGAAATCGATCGAAAACATCAATGAGTACTGAAAAAGCTCGAAATATCTAAATTTTGTTAAAGTGATAACAAACTGCATCAGGTCCAACGTAATCTTCATAAACTGCCCCTATAGGGTTGAGAACAACCACCTTCAAGTATAAAGGACACGAGAAAAACAAGAAAAAACGTAAAATCCAACAGGATTTCTATTTTCATGAATGCTATGATTGGCTGAAATTGCGTAGTACTCTAAAATAGAATTAGAAACTTACGTATCATTAACGCCCTACAGTGTCAACCCTCAGAGGGTGTGAAAACTACACCCTAAACTAAAAAGTTACAGTATAAAAATGTAGTGTAAAAATTCGAAACACCTGCGTTGTGTGGAAGTGAGAAGAAACTAGACTATGTTCGACCCTATGCTTGAAAACCAGCCCCACGGGGTTGCGAGATACCACCCCTATATCTGTAGGGTGCTGGAAAAACAGAGAGAAACTAACCGGATTTGCATTTTTATGCTATGATTAGCAAAAATCGTGATGCACACTTCCAGTGTCCTACGGATATGGGGGTAGCATCTCGCAACCCCATGGGGGTGGTTTTCAAGCAAAGCGCCGAACATAGTCTAGTTTCTTCTCACTTCCACACAACGTAGGTGTTTCGAATTTTTATAGAAGTCACTGTAACTTTTTAGAGATAAATCTTACATGGGGGGTAGTTTTCACACCATCTGAGGGTTGACACTGTAGGGCGTTGATGGTACGTAAATTTCTAGTTCTATTTTAGAGTACTACGCAAAATAGAAATCCTGTCGGATTTTACATTTTCTCTTGTTTTGTGTCCTTTAAACTTAAGGGTGGTTGTTCTCAACCCTATACGGGCAGTTTATGAAGATTACGTCGGATCTGATGCACTTTAACAAAACTTAGACCTTTCGAGCTTTTTCAACAGTCACTGCTGTTTTGGATCGATTTTTTTATAAATGGGGGCTAGTTTTCACCCCTCACTGGGGGTGTGTTTCATATCTATTGTATGTACGCTGCTGTTTAACCTTAATTTATATAATTCGATAGATTAGGATGTAACAACTATTCTCGTAGCTTAATATTCTTTTTACGCCAGTCCAGAGGTGTTTTTTGGCTATAGCTCAAGATTTTGGGGGTGTACGAATTTTTTTGACCTCGGATTCGGATTCAGCGACCAAAAATACATAGGGATACATGGGTCTGGTTCGCTGGTCTGAACTTTTTTTTTTTTTGTGGGGCTGTGTAAGCGGTTACCATTTAATTGATAATGAAGTGGCACTGGAACAAAATCTAGCTTGTACTAGATTAAATGTAATTCGAGCGCAGTGAGGTGATTCATGTTTCGTTTGTAGAAGAAACAACAGACAAGTTCAACGATTATCGTTGAAATGTAGAACAGATATATTTATTTGTACTGGTATTTACGTTCACGCAAACGTCCGTCCTTGTCTGCAACATCAAGATTTACAGTACTTCGATCGCAGCTATCTTCTGGCTAGGAGAGAATTGCAAGATTTCTTGTAGATGTCGAGAGAAAATGTTAGAACAAACGAAGGACGGAACTTCAGAAACGAGAGTTCTTTTTCAGATGAAGATTTCAGTATTATTAGTCCTGTTAACAAAGATCAATTCAATGAGATGTTTGCACTTTGTGACCACATACAACAAGCTAGAGGCCAGAGATATGTTTAAAAGAAGGATCTTCTGCTGTTTCTATGTAAACTCCGCCAAGGATTATGTGACGATTTCCTTAAACTAATATTTCATTATGATACACGACAGTCCGTAAGTTTAGCGATAAGTAATGTCAGACAATCCCTCATGTTGCGATTTGTACCCCAAAATATTGGATTAAATGCTATTGGTAGAGAAGAGTATATAAACAATCATGTGACCGACTTTGCTAACCGGTTGTATCATCCTGATGCCGATAATCGCAAGCCAATCGTATACATAGACGGAATTTATGCTTACATAGAAAAATCCAGTAACTTCCAGGCTCTTCGATTTTCTTACTGCTTACATGAAGGTCGGCATTTGGTGAAGAATACCTTAATGGTTGCTCCTGATGGATATATATTGGACATCCACGGTCCATATTTTTCAGATTCTCGAAACAACGATGCCTATAAGCTCCAAAATCAGTTTGAGAATGATGCAGACGCACTAAGAGAATGGCTTGGGGAAGGACCAATCGTTATTGTATATAGAGGATATAGAGATATACTCCCGCTTTTAGAAAAATTAGGAATTAACTACCGAATCCCAGCCTTCTTAGAACAAGGACAAAATCAACCGACTACTGAGTCTGCTAACGATTCAAGGTTGATTACTAAGACAAGATGGATAATTGAGGCACGAAATGGTCACATTAGATCTATTTTTAAGTTTTTTCAGAATATAATAATATAAAATAGTTCATGGAGAACCAATACAAGGCTACTATTGCATATGCAAAAGTGGTGCAAGGACGTTGGGAACTTGCGCACACGTGGCGGCTGTGATTTGGTATCTGGAATATGCTCGCCATCAACCTAATATTAAGTATCTAAGTGATGATTTGTTACACTGCATTATTGACGCTGGTAACAGAGTAAACCATCAACCTTAATCACTTATTGAGATTAACGAATAAAATAAAATCATCACGCCTGAATAATTATGAAAAAAATCTTAATTAGCAAAAGCCAAAAAAAGTAAAAAAATGGAAATAAAAAAAAATAAAAAAGAGATCAGTAGCTCACCACCTCCACGATGGTTGATCTTGGGTAACGCAAAGTGTTACATTTATTCTGTTATACAGACGTTTCGGCATTTGTTCACACCTTTTTCAATGTATCGCTAAAATATATTTTTGTTTGAAATTACATTTTGAATTTAAAATTATAAGGATAAACCATACCTTAAAACAAATTTTATCCGAGGATGTGGCACTAGTTCCCTGTTTTTGTACTAATTGTTTTTCTTTTTCGTTTCATTTCATTTTTTTTTGTTTTTATTATTTTCACTTCACTTTTTTGTGTGGCTTTAACAAGTTCTTTAATAATACTGAGGGATGAGATTCATTTAGATGCTAATATATGTCTGTTTTCTGGAATTTTACCGATCTAAATGCTTTGCACGACTGCACGTGTCTTAGATATGGGTTGATTTTAAGTGGTTTCAGTGGCGTGTTTTAGCGCTTTTACTGTGGTGTTCTGTATTCCTTCTTATGATGGTTTATTAAAAGGTTATTGTATATGTTATTCAGGTTCTGCGTGTCAGTTTTGTCATGTATATTATTTGGATGTTTTTTAATTTCAAACATTTCTAAGATTTCTCGTTTTTTGGTATGCATTTCAGTAGTTAGTATTTGTGTTTTGTCAAAGTGGAATTTATGTTTCATGGTCTGTATATGTTTGGTAAGTGCTGTTTTATTTTTTTTGTCGTACTTATGGCCTTGTATTCTTTTGTCTAAATGTTGGGAGGCTTGTCCTATGTAAACTTTGTCACAGTTATTACATGGAATTTTGTATACAACATGAGTCTTTTTTAAAGATGGTGTTTTAGCCTTTAGTTTGCTAAAATTTGATTTCAACAAAACTCTGATTTACTGGAGATGATTGATGATTGATTTTGGCCTAATTTATTTTAGGCTAGCACATCCTTACAGTTGATCGGATTTTGTTTAAATTGTAGACACTTTATACACTCTGCCATTATTGATTTTTGAATACTCCAGGGCCGGATTTTTCAATTTGATTTTTCGAATTCCCGTAACGAAGATCACCCTGTATTTATTTCTTTTCCAGTATTCATTTGGAGATTACAAAAGTCTATTCGTCCCTAAACAAAACTATGTGATAAAACTTTTTGTTGCACCTTTTTTGACTTTTTTACAAGCGATTATGAATTTGGCAAAACAGAGAAATGAAAGATAAAAACTTATAATTTGCTTAAATAAATGATCTAAATAAGAAATAATAGTCAATATAACCTCAGTAGTTATGTTTTTGTTCATGTTTTGTTACGGAAAGACATTTAAAAAACATTTTTTTTAACATGTACTCGATTTTTCCTAGTAGCACCAAATATGAAATAAATAATTATTATATGTTTTTAAATTTTAATATTTGAGAGATAAAAATAATATTTTTCAAATATTCAAAAAGAAATATAATTTCACCAATATTTACTCATCATAACATAAATATTGGTAAAATAATATTAGTAAAATAACATTTATTCAATATATTTAAATATACACATGGAGAAAATATATAAAATTTAATATGTACATTATATTAAATGAATATTTGTGGTCAATATATTTACTCGTATTGATTACCGTTTCCTGCAGATAAACGTCCCAGTAAACACACTCTGCCACATCCACATTATAGCCACTCACATTTTAGTGGATTTTGTAAATGGCAAAGCATCGCATCACCGTGATGACACTCTATGGACCGTTTCAGAACGTTCACATTATAACCACTCCCATGTCAGTGGAGATTGGGATGTCCACAATCACCACATCATTTTAATGATACATTTTAAAACATGGATGTAACTAACTGAGCCACCACTCACTTTGGTATCACCATCTCTTACAAAATAGCGACCACCGCCGGCAGCGCCACTAGTCTAGTACTACTACTGTCATCTCCAGTTTACACTTGTCTGTGTTCTATTAACGACGTTGACGTCAATAAACTTTAGTTTTAATGTTTTTGGTTTTTGTTTGGTAAATATCAACACATTTTTACGAAGGTAAGTACCTACCTACTTGTATTATAGTGGAGTGCAATTTAATTTCGATCTTTCAGCCCGTTGGCACTTTTAGAGAAAAATGTATGACCTTGCCAGATATGTACCTGACACCCTGTAGATTAGGAATCCACTTGTCGTAAAAAAATCGTAATGAATATAAGGGCACAAATCAACATTTTTTAACTAACCACACCACGTGATAGAGCCAATCATGAAGCATATCTTATTCAAAAATCATTAAATTCTCTGTAGAATTTCTATTTTTAAAATAAATAAAGAAACGAACTTTTACGTTGGCTTATATGTCAGTAAAAAACAAAAATCCTTATTTTCTCCGTTCGACTACAGCTAAAAATTAATTATTTTTCGAACAATTTTTCTTTCCCACGACGATATCTCCCAAACTATTATATTTATTTAAAAAAATAATTCTTTACAAAATGTTTGTTATATTTTTCAGATTACAATCAGATCTTTTGAGTATCTAATAACCAAGATATTTAATAATGTGTAGCGTGATGTGATTTTCGAAGCTTATCGGCTGATTGAAATTGTTTACGCTTCGAGCCCCCACTCATTGTTATTCTGTTTCAACAACCCCCTCTAACTCCGGGAGCACCCAAGTTCCACTTGGGTGAATGAATACCTACACAGGACTGTGAACTTTTCAGTTAATTTATTTTACTTTTTCATCTATAGGTAAATTGACGTGTACAAATCCAAATTTCAGATTACGACGAAATGGACTTTCTGAAATTTTTGACATGAGATCTGGGATGTTTAAGGTAAAACGTTGAATATTATTGCATTCGGTGCACCAGGGCGCCTCCAGGGAGAGCCTAAAAACAATTGTCGGATCTAAAAATATTTCAAATAAAAATTGTTTAGAATGAGAAGAATCACTTAAAAGCGTATCTTAGTGCACTCGGAAAGGAATTTATAGTCGTATGTGATGAGGAAATAATGTCGAGGTGAATCTAACCGAACCTGATTTGTACCTATCTTGTACCAATTATTAATTTATATAATGTGTTTAATAACATAAATGTATACATATTTCAATTGATTTTCAAATTTTATTAATTTTAAAATAAAATGTTGGCAGATAACAGAATCCATATCAAAATAAAAAAGTTATGAAAAATTAAAGATAATATAACAAAATTTAAATCTCAATTAAAGATATACACTATACACTTTCTTCATCTAATTCAAATATATTTTTATTGATATAGTTGACTACATAATTCTTATGCGTGTAAAAAATGTCGGCGTCTTTGATCTTTACCACACCGCCAGAGGAACAGACATTTTTTACACGTATAGGAATAATTGTGTAGTCAACTTTAAGTAGTTTTTTATTTCTTCTGAACGAGGAGTTCTTGCAGGACTTTTTCCCCATGCAGGAGCATAAATAGATACATGGCATGTTCTCTTTTTTACAAGAACAAACTTTACTGCCTCATTCCAAAAGAATAGAATTTTTAAAACATCAAATATCTAACGACTTGTATAAGTTCGTAATACTGAATTAAGTGTGCGAGTAGCGTTCTTTTATGTACCTATATGTATATTTTCCTTTCCTTTCCTCTCCTTTCCTTTGTCAGTAAATGTATTTTTAAGTAGTCTACTGATCTGTCTCTTGGACTTACATCGGTCCAATTCTAAATACCTCTCATACTTCTCATACCATACTCTTTTTGCTTTAAAAAACCTTTCTCAAGAATTTTACATATTTTGGTAAATGATCTCTTCTGATTTTACGTTTTCCACTTTTATTTTTATTATTAGATAGCATTTTCTATTACGACTTAAGAAACATGAAACCATGATATTTAGTTTCCATAGCTATTAAATCGTTAGCACCAATTCTTTCGAAAATTATTTTATTTTATTGAGCTGTTATTAGTGTGGTGAATGTGGCCGGTGAATAAAAGGGCTTATACTTCTGTATGGTATTTATTATAATATCACAGACTTTATCACGGAATATACATTACACAGGTATGCTGCTTACTTGATCGCGTGCCGGTTGTCAGCTATGACCTTTTGGAGAGTGCGTCTTGTGTCGCAGACTTGGAGGAAGTTAATTATGCGCGTGTGCGGATATTCTATAATAGAGAGTGCGTTCATGACAATTAGTCTTATTTTTCTTTCTATATTCGTGGTTATTATTTGAGAGACCTTATTCACTGTTGATGCCTTTTGACAAAAAATACATTTCTCTATAAAAAAAATTAGTTTTACGCAAGGGCACATCTGAAGAAGTTGATGGACAGGCACTGGATCCATCTGAACTGTTTTCAATTTCTTTCTCTTTTACTTTTTTTTTCCTTAAATGTTCTATATTTTTTTGCTAGTAAAACTAAAATAGCAATTTCGGTGTCAAACGAAACCGTCAAAACTGTTTGTTTTTCGAAATGATATAGTTCGAGAATATATCTCGTCTTCTCTTTGGTTGCTTATTTATTTATTTTTTTTTTTTTGGAATTTTAAACAATCAATAAATGTTGCAAATGATTTCTCAGAACCTTTGATTACAGGGGCCGGTTTCCTACAAAATGTCTTACTACACTAAACGTTATTTTTGTCTCTACCTCACTTTTAGAACTTGTGACGTCAGTAGTACTTTCCATTTTAATTTCTTCTGAAAAGCACATACATCATAAGGTCGAAAATGTTATGGAAAAAATACATACCAGCTGAAAATATCTTGCAAAAAGTACACTAAGGAGTTTCTTATAACGTGTTAATCTGTTACATACAAATTTTATGTAGGTCAATATAACACTGAATTAATATAATCAACAAATACTTATATTTATTCCATATTAATCATTTTCAAGACAAAAAATTTAAAAATATCACAAGCCACAAGTTACAATGCGCGTGTCTATTTAAAGTCAGGCCTTTGCGGGAAGCAGCGCGGGTTGTTGAAACAGCTTTAAAGTAGTGGGACAGGGAATAATATCTCCAGCGAACGTGACGCTGCCGATATGCTTCGAAAATTGACATCACACTACATATTATTAAATATCTCGGTTATTAGATCCTCAAAAAATCTTATTTAAGAACCTTAGTAATCTGAAAAATATGGCGAATATTTTATAAAGAATATTTTTTTTGATAAATATAATAGTTTGGGAGATATCGTCGTGGGAAAGAAAAAGTTTTCGAAAAATAATTAATTTTCTGTTGTAGTCGAACGGAGAAAATGAGGATTTTTGTTTTTTACTGCTATATAAGCTAACGTAAAAGATCATTTATTTATTCATTTTAAAAATAGAAATTCTACAGAGAATTTAATGATTTTTGGATAAAATATGCTTCATGATTGGCTCTATCACGTAGTATGATTAGTTAGAAAATTTTGATTTGTGACCTTATATTCAATACGATTTTTTTACGACAAGTGGATTCCTAATCTATAGGGTGTCAGCTACATATCTGGCAAGGTCATACATTTTCCTCTAAAAGTGCCAACGGGAACAAAACTAAGCGACTTTTGTCAACGCGAGCACTCCACTATTAGCTACATTGTTACTATGAAATGTTGTATTCTTATTTTATACCTTGCCTGTAATTTTCATGTTTGGTGACATATCGAATGACATCCTTAAAATTCAAGGGAAAAAAGCTAATTTATCATTTAACATAATATATTTTGGTTAACACTGGTTATTTATTTTTCAATTACAGAATACTTTCGAATTCATAATTTAGTTTTTGTACCACATTAGGTATACCAATGTCATCCATGCGGCGTGCCCCATTTGATAGGTATTCGACGAGATTATTAGGTACCTTTTGTGTGCTATCAATTAATTGGTAAAATATAAGTACACTTTTATATTTAAATTTCATTATATTTATAAAACAGTATAAAAGAGAGATAAATAAAATATAAATATATAGAGAGCATATTTAGGTTATTTTTTATTTAAATACCTACTGATAATTGTTTTCTTACCAATTGACGACAAAATGCAGTCATATTGTATGGTATTTACTTTATTACCCATCATTTTATTTTGCTCTAGCATATTAGGTGTTTTATTTCTACCAACAATCTTAGCTAAGCTAAGTAGTTTTAATGTCACACGCAAACTGTGGTACATACACGAATATTTCACTCATCAGGCGTGACTGAAAAACTATTTAGCTTAGCAAAGATTGTTGGTAGAAAGAAAACACCCTATTATTTTAGTACCAGAATCCGAGGATTGTCTAATTATATCTATAGTATAAATACCCTAGTCAAATTAGAACAAATTTCGACGTTTGACGAAAAAAACTGATAAAGTGTTTAAATTTGGCAAATATGTTCATTTAGGCTTACCTACTATTAAACATACTATAAAAGTCCCCAGCCCAAACTGTTGCGCTTGAGCCACCATCTTGGAGAAATGGCGGTCCGATTCAGTTTACTGCTTATATCTTTCTAACCATTAGCGATATTGAAATTATGTTTATATACAAAATAAAGCTTATAAAATTCTGTACAAAAAGTGTTATATGCATTTCATCGACACGTTTCAACAATTGTGAATATCACTCGTATATAATAAAAATATATCATTGTATTGTCATAAAATACGGGACAACTTTCAAAATGTCTTTCCTGTCAGTCCGTTCGTCTGTCCGTCTGCCTCTCCGTCCGTCATGTCTCTTGTACAAGCTGAATAACTTAAAAAAGAAAAGTCTGGTTTTATTGAAATTTGGACAATAAATTAGTGTTAGCTATAAGAAGCCCCAGCAATTAAAAAAAAATCGATCAGTAAGTACGTTATGATTGTAGGTTTAAGTGACATACTTGCAATTTTAATGATCTCCCGATGATACCATCTTGATTGTCGAAATGTTGGTCAGTATACTGTGCAGTATCTCTGTATTTTTAGCATCTTCTCAAAGGTGTTACAACACTCTTCACATACCTTTTTTTCATAAAATGTTTTATAACCTTTATATTTACTAATCGATTTTTTTCAAAATCAATAGAGTTCTTCCTTTAGTTAACACTAACTCAAATTTCAATAAAATTGGACTCTTCTCTTCACAAAAGTGTCGTGGGCGAGCGTTGAGGCGACTTCAATGTGAATATCAGTCGATATTTCGTTGAAGCAACGTCGAGCGCGGTTAGTACTTGGAAAATACAGCGTTCTCATCCCACCTTCTAGCGGCTTGTATATCAGTGTATACGCAGAAGTTACGTAATTTCAGACAAGGATTACGTAGTGGATATACCATTCTTCGGAGGGGATGTAAAGCAGGCGGTCCCTTGTCTATTAAATGTTAGGCAAGTAAAAGATCCCTACTCTTCTTAAGGGAAGAGGTTCGGCAAAATTTCCAGGTTGGGGGTAGCTCGTCTCCTGGCGTCGGTGATAGGCCCTGGTAGCGGAAATAGGCCGACGTTAAATAGTTACAAAAAAAAAAGTGTCGTACAGAGAGACAGATGGACAAACTGACAGACTGACAAACAGATATTCGACGGATATTTTAAAGTTATTGGGAATTCTATAATTAACATAACATGAATTTTTTTTTAAGAGTGATTTGCGGTTTAGAAATGTGTTGATCAAATGTAATTTCCTATTTTAGAAGATGATAATAAAAGATACGGGAAAATATTATATTACATTTTTTATAGAGAATTTTATAAGCTTTACTTTTTATTGGAGACTTAATTTCGATATCTCTAATGGTTAGCGAGATATAAGAAAAAAAAACTTAATCTGAGCACCATTTTTTCAAGATGGCGGCGCGAGCGTAAGAGAGACGACTTTAAGTATGTTTAAACAGTATGTTTAAACAGTGGGCCTTAATGAACATCTCTGCCAAGTTTCAAAACTTTAGGTATCAGTTTTTTTCCTCTAATCCTCCCTATTTAACTGGAATAATTTAGGTACTTATACATTTTTTTCTATTTTAGAATGTTATAATAGACAATTAAAACTATCTTCGTTCGTGGGGCTTCTGGCAGTGGCAGTATAATGAGAGAAAAGATGGTAAGTTTATATAAGTTCTAAAATCTTAGACATTTTGCATTTGAATTTTGTGCAAACTGCTGTTTTTACCAATTTTTTCTGTAGCTATAATAAGGCTCTATAAAAAAAATATATTATTTATTGTTTCATATTGAAATACTCGTTTCGGTAATGAGAAACTTCACCTTCAGTTTTTTTTTGCTTAATTTTTAATTTAGTGTATACTTAGTGTCATATTTTAAGTCTCATCGAAACTTTATTATTTTGCTAGAGATAGAATTCAAATGGTGTCCACGAATCAAGAGTGATACAAAGTTCAAATAATTTTAGAACCGTATTCTGCAAGCCCTGCTAGAATCAAATTCTGAATTCGTATCTTTATTGCTAATTCATGTTTTACAAAGTAGTAGTTTATTTTCAATCGTCATCCTTTTTTTTATATTTTCAACAGTGTCAATGAAGTTGTTCTAAAGATGTAAGCTATTAAAATTAAATTTAATTACTTCCACAACCAGTGGAAGTATGGTAACAACAAAAAAATTTTTGAAAATTTGTATTATTCAGATAGGCTTAAAATGCCATGAAACGTTGGGATTTTAAATTTGAGCGAAAAAAAATTTGTCTGTCATGTCGGTCTGTAACTTTTTTGTGCCCACGTTTACTCTGGAATCGTTTAAGATATTGACTTGAAATTTGGTACACGTATGTACTTTAACTGAATCTGGAACTAGATTATATTTTTATCTTATTCCGTCGAAGGGTTGGGGGGTAAAATGTGGTAAATAGGGGGTAGATTGGGGGTAAATCGGTAAATCAAGCAGGTAAGAGTGCATAAAATTGGTATTTAGTGATACAAGAGAAGCTAAGGTTTAAAAAAATTTTTTGGCATTAGCCACCCCCATTACCACCTCTACTCCATTATTAATGGAGATGAAAATAAAATTGTGATTTAGTGTGTGTACAAGAACCAAAAGTCTCAAAATATTCTTTCTACTTCATCCACCTCCACTCCTACCCTCCTATCACCACCCCCACCCCACTACCGTGTGGGATATCGTTTTATGGGTTTTTGGGGTAGACGATTTCAAATATTATATTATTAAAGTTCTATAAACAATTATTTCCACATGCAAAATTTTTTCGTTATGAGAGACTTGGATAGAAAATCTGGATGTGGAAGTAGTGATTCCTTGGGCAGCGGTTTTTTACTTTAATAACAAAACGAGTGTGTGGTTGAACTTGAAATTACCACTACCAACACTCAACTTTTAACATTATTTTTACTGACATAAATGATACCAAATCATATTAAACATTTTTAAACTGCGATAATCAATTTTTTATAAATTTTTAGATGTGGTATGAAAAATAGTTCCAGGCTCAGCAGACTTTGACTATGAGATAATTGTGACACTTAATCCGTTATAGGGATCAAAGGAGATCAAGAAAGAAATAGCTAGGTGAATTTATATTATAAGGCATACCTGTAATCATATCTTGAATATATATAGTTTCGGAAATGTAGTTTCATTGATCACTTCAAATTTATTTAATACTTTTTATATTTTTAAACCTAATTTCTATTATTTTACTTAGAGACATTTTCTGGGACCCCACTTTAGTGAGTAATATATGTGCTATAAAACGATTAAAATATCTAGGGATATGTGCAAGATTTATAACCAAATATCAAACGATTATGTATGAACTGCCTTTTTATATATTTTCCGAAATCTCAAGAAAAATTTAAGGAAAAGGTAAGTAAAGCAAATGTGAAATATACTTTTTTGTGTAAAATTTCAGCAATATCAGGCTACTTTGATGAAATGTTTTGTTTGAAGTAAGCCATTAAAATAAAAATGAATTGTAAATAAATTATGTTGCTTTATAATGTATATTATAACAACTTGAATGATACCGCTGAGTTAATTTTAAAATAAATGAAAAGAATCTATTTTGCAACAAATAAATCTTCTTTTATATTACGAAAAAAATAACTCAATGAAATAACGATGAAAGATTTATATTTATACCCGGCTCCAATATAAAATGATTAATTTTGAATAAATTATGTTTCCTCATATTGAATTTTTTTATTGTTTTTAATCGAAAAAAATTATTTCATCAAAGTCGGCTGACGTTTTATACTTAGTGTATGATTTTACATTCTGAACAACTTTTCTCTTTATTTTTTTTCATTTAGAAAAATAAAGGTGTACTTATTTCTTAAATATTTGTTTACAAATCAGCCTGTATATCTAAAATTATATTCTCATATACAGCTAATTATATATGTAACTATATTATGCTACGAGAATAATTTTAGGTATGCAGGAGGATTTTGAAACAAATATTTAAGAAATTATATAAGTTCACCTTTATTTTTCAAATTGAAAAAAAAAATGAGAAAAGTTTTTCAGAATGTAAAATCACACACAAGGTATAAAATGTCAGCCGACTTTACTGAAATAATTTTTTTCGATAAAAAAAAACAAAAAATTCAATGAGGAAACATAATTTATTCAAAAATTCATCATTTTTTGGAGCCGGATATAAAATATTAATCTTTAATCAGTGATTTTTAAGTTTCAATGGAGCTATTTTTTCGTAATATAAAAGTAGATTTATTTGTTGCAATATAGATTCTTTTTATTTATTTTAAAAGTAATTGGGCGGTAACATTCAAATTGTTATAATATATATTTTTTATACACAATATGATCATATCTATTTCACAAATGAGTGGTACTGATGTGACTGAAAAGTGGAAAATAAGTACCTAAGTCACTTTTGACGACGTAGCTGAGTGTGGCCGTTTAGCGTCACTGTGGCGGCATTTCCACGTGGTTGCAAACAAGAATGACGACGTCACTGTTCCAAAAATCACATTATGATGTTAAAATGATGTGGTTTGGTTTGCTGGGGTAACTTTTGTAATAATTTGATTTTCAGTCTATTTAAATATTTAGTAGAAAATTTTATTCGATATTTTTTTGTTCATCTTCAGAGATCAACTCAACGCATCGCGGAACGGAATATAAAACATGCAGCATTGCCACTTATTAGACAATTGCCTAGAAATTGGAAAATTTTATGTCAGAAATCTGTTGAGAAAAGATAAATAAAATTTCATTTGTTCATTTTACCTATTCTAATTAAAATTTCAGCCATTCATGCAATCATAAATGTAAGAACTGCATTAAAACGCTTCTGCTGCAAAATTGTATTATTTTGTTGTAATTGGCAACGCTGCATATATCTAAGCACACAGCCTTCTGTGTTGCATGACGCATGTCGCAGACGCTGTAGACTAAACACTAGACAAACAAACTTGACAAGACATGAACATGATTCGTCGAAGTCTCTCATCATGGAGAGATTATTCAGTTGTGCTATCAAAATTAAATTAAACCTAAGAAATTTTAGAGCCGGTTTTTTCACCTCTAGTTAAAATTAATGAGGTAAGTAAAGAAAATTATATAACAGATTATTTTGGCATCATATATAATGCAGCGGCCGCCTATCCAATGGAGTAGAACAAAGCAAACTGTATATCAAAATATTGTTAATAACTTATTACATCAGAAAATGCATGTTATCCAATCTATAAGTTGGTATAAGTATTTTTTTTTAAAACATGTGTTTTTACTTACCATTTTCACTCTAATTCGATAAAAATGCATGGCACAATAAAATTGTGGGAGGTTACTACATTTAGTCCAAAATCGAAAATTGAGATAACATCAAATCTTTACGTTTTGAGTTCCCAGGAACCCAAAAAAGTTGTTTTTGAAAAATGTCTGTGTGTGTGTATGTGTGTGTGTGTGTATGTATGTTAGCACGATAGCGGCGAAGCTACTAAACGGATTTGGATGAAACTTTGCATGAGGGTTTCTTTAGTGCTCCAGAAGATCTGAAAAGGTTTTGGTTGTGATGGGATTACGTTTAGTGCCGTTTTGGCACAACAAGTTGTTTATTTTATGATTATTTACAATTTGTAATTAAACCATTGAAAAGCAGTAAAAATTCCGATTTCAACGATATATCACACTTGCACTTTTTCGATTTGGTTTCCGTGAAAAAAATTAAAAAACAAAATAACATGCTTTTTGTGTAAGATAAATTTTATAGTCTAACCTAACGTTCGATAGACGTGTCAGAGAACGTATACCACAAAATAATACAGGGCTGTACCTCTTACTCTTTGCAAATTTGCAGCCGCAAAGGCTTTTTTTAGAGACTATTGACGGAATCGGAACTGTACTGATCTGACGAGAGTGAAATTCTACATCTCAACGCGACATTCCCAACGACTAATTATCTACGGTTAATTAGTTATTAACGCACAAAAACTGTCTATCTCTTTTTTTGCGGCAGATCGAGATGGAAGATGGACACTCTTCTAACACAAATTCGCGATCGAGAAACGTCAAACGAAAAATTGCAAAAATGTCGCTTTTGATTCGTTTGTGCCGAGCTGAATTTTCGAATTTCAACATGCAATTTACGATGCGGATCAACTATAAGTCTTTCTCTTTCCATCGCTACATAGTACAGCCGTCGCGGTATCGTATTTTTTAAAATACGAGTAAATTTAGATGTCTTGTTTTCGACCAAAATTTACCCTCGGATGCCGCAACTCTGAAAACGGTTTTTCATCTGTAACTCAGAAACCGTGAGAGATAGCTCAAAAATAAAAACTAGCTAAGGAAAACTACATAATGTCAGGAACGTTTTTCCGCACTCGAAATTTTAATGGGGCTTTTCGTTTGGGTCCGGCGGGCCTTTCAAGATGACGGTGTCATGCACTTTTTTCATTAAATCGTTCGTAACTTCTAAGGCAAGAAAAGTCTTTTTTTTGATTTTTATGCTGCTCCAAAAATTACCGAGATACGGTCGGCCAAAGTGGAGACTTTTTTGAAATTCGTCTAAAATCTCGAAGTTTTTCTCTTTAAACCTCCATAACTCTTAAACGGCGGTCCCTAGGCCAAAATACTTCTCCCTAACAAATATGTAGAGAATTTAATGCTACAAAAAAATATTTTTTATTTTTTGACATAAGACAAAAAATAAGGACGTTAGGAACGAAACAAGTGGAAATTTACATTTTCCAAGGAAACGTGTTTTTTTCTCTTCTCTTGCGAATATCTAGATAAATATTGATTTTGGCAAAAAAATAGTAGGGATCTATTAGAAAGACAATAAAATGATGATGAATTTGGTTTGTCAAAAAATGTCTGTAGGATTAATGGTTTCGCTGCTATATACGTTTCAACACAAAATTTCGATTTTCCCATATGCCCAAATTATATTTGATACTATCTCCGCCAAGTGAAATTTATAGTTTTTTGTCCTCAAAGCAGTGCAATGTACAGGGTGATATTCTAATAATGACAGAGGTGTTCAGTGATTTCGGCTGATAACTCGGGAACGGTTGAAGATATCGAACTGAAATTTGAAACGTAGGTATAAATATTGTAGACGGGCGGATCAATAATACACCTACGTCACATGACGTCACAGAAATGAAAAATTTTTACAACAGACGAACTGGTACAAATATCGACTTAACGGTTGGAGTTATTGAATTGAAATTTGAAACATAGGTGGAAATATTGTAAATGGATGGAATAAAAGTGAATTAATAATACACCTACATCTACATGACGTCACAAATAAGACAAATTCTTACAACAGGCGAACTGGTACAGATATTGACTTAACGATTGGAAACATCCAATTAAAATTTGAAATGTGGATATTGTGGACGGACGGAATACAAGTGAATTAATAATACACCTACGTCCACATGACGCCACAAATAAGAAAAATTCTTAGAAACTGGTGCAGATATCGACTTAACTATTGGAAGCATCCAATTAAAGTTTGAAACGTAGGTGGAAATATTGTAGATGGATGGAATACGAGTGAATTAAAAATACGCTGATGACGTCATAAAAACATAAAATTCTTATAACAGGCGAACTGATGATGATGTCAAAAAAATATTTCTACAAGACGTCACGATTTTTTTTTTTTAATTTCCAAGAAATATCAAATTTTCGGAGAACACTTTTCAAAAAAATGTAAAATTTTTAAAAAATGTCAAATTTTCAGGAAAACGTCAAATTTTCGAAGAAATGTCACTTTTCAGAAAAATGTCAAATTTTCGAAAAAATGTTAAATTTTCAGGGAAATGTCAACGGTTTTCAGAAAAATGTCAAATTTTCGAAAAACGTCTAATTTTCGAAGAAATGTCACCTTTCTGAAAAATGTCAAATGTTTGAAAATTGTCAAATTTTCGGAGTAATGTCACTTCAGAAAAATGTCAAATTTTCGAAAAAATTTCAAATTTTCGGAGAAATGTCACTTCAAAAAAATGTAAAAATTCAGGAATATATCAAATTTTCGGAAAAATGTCACTTTTCAGAAAAATGTCAAATTTTCGAAAAACGTCAAATTTTCGAAGAAATGTCACCTTTCAGAAAAATGTCAAATTTTCGAAAAAATATCAAATTTTCGGAGAAATGTCACTTTTCAGAAAAATGTCAAAAATTCAGGAAAATGTCAAATTTTCGGAAAAATGTTAAATTTTCAGGGAAATGTCACTTTTCAGAAATTTGTCAAATTTTCAGAAAAATGTCAAATTTTCGAAAAAACGTCAAATTTTCGAAGAAATGTCACCTTTCAGAAAAATGTCAAATGTTTGAAAATTGTCAAATTTTCGGAGTAATGTCACTTCAGAAAAATGTCAAATTTTCGAAAAAATGTCAAATTTTCGGAGAAATGTCACTTTTCAAAAAAAAAATGTCAAAAATTCAGAAAATGTCAAATTTTCGGAAAAATGTCACTTTTCAGAAAATGTCAAATTTTCGAAAAAACGTCAAATTTTCGATGAAATGTCACCTTTTAGAAAAATGTCAAATGTTTGAAAATTGTCAAATTTTCGGAGTAGTCACTTAAGAAAATATCAAATTTTCGAAAAAAATGTCAAGTTTTCGAAAAAATGTCAAATTTTCGGTGAAATGTCACTTTTCAGAAAAATGTCAAAAATTCAGGAAAATGTCAAATTTTCGGAAAAATGTCACTTCAGAAAAATGTCAAATTTTATTAAATGGACCCAAAGGAAAATTCCTACTATGGGACCATCTGTGGTATAAGTTCTCTGCTAGTGTGTTAAAGCTGCGCAGACTGTATGCTGAGTATTTTTGACGTGTCAGGTGCATCGAGAGATTACAAGTTTTTTCGACGTTTATAAAGCCCACGGATGATGTGAGAGGCCATCCTGAACCGCTTACAAGCCCTACAAGTGTAAGCAACCCCACCGGAACGCTTTCGGTGAGTTATAGTGAGTGACATTATATTTTAACACATTCACTGCCCGGAGCTCATTAGTGACAATTGATCGTGTGCCACCTATTTTCTTTTGCAATTTGTTAATTTAATGTTTGTATTAGCTAGTGATTAGCTAGTGGACACTCTACGAAGTTTAAATTTTCCAATTTTTTTTTAAAAACAAAATTATTATTTCTTCTTTTCGTTTTTTCTTTTTTTTTGTTTAATTAATTACAATTTAGTGCCACCCTGTATTGGGTATATAGAAGAACGCCTCTCGGGCGGTCACGGCGTTTTTATCAAAATCGGATGAACGCCCTTGAGGCGGTGCCGGCAGTGAATGTGTTAAAAACTATTTCCGC
Source organism: Rutpela maculata (assembly GCA_936432065.2). NCBI lineage: Eukaryota > Metazoa > Arthropoda > Insecta > Coleoptera > Cerambycidae > Rutpela > Rutpela maculata. Next base: position 105,920,945 of record OW386287.2, on the reverse strand, counting down.
TACTTCCGGCATCCCGCCGGAAATTCTTCCGGCAACATAACCTAAAAATAGTACTACATAACATAAAAACAATTTAAGGCATTGTACCAACATAAACATTTTTCAAAAACCAAATTCCCCAGAGAAACATTGGAAGCAAAAATTTGACAGCTATCACTTCCCCGACCGATTTAGTGAAAAATCGGTAGAGGCCAAAAGATAAAACAAAATATACCAACTCAAACTTAAACGATCCACCATGAACACTACCCTGGCTACATCTGGCAGGGAAGCTGTCCACTAAGAGTTATATGGTTTTTTCCAAAGATGGCCATCTCTGCCATCCATCCTATTACCAACGAACAGGTTTTTTCGTTTAGTTGTTTCCCGTATCAACAATCAAAATTATTAAGTGCTCTTGCCTACGAACGTTTTTATAGTATTGTGTTTATTTTTATATTAATTTTAGGTCCATGTGGACACATTAAAATTTTAACCTAGTTTTTAAGCCTGCCTACAGAAGACAGGAGCTACTTTTCTATTTTTCTCCAAGCCAAACCAGACCTACCCCGTCCAGCCTCACACTCGCCACGCAAGACTTTTTTTCTGATTGAATATGAAAAAAATATTTCAACTTAATAAATATAATTAAGTGAGATCGTTCATATTGTTTAGTGCTCTTTTCGGCTTCAAAGATTCACCGGGTGGGGAGGTTCCAGCCGCTTCCAGTAGCTGCCGATTTTTTTTATGTCAAAATGTTCACAATTATTTGCTGAATTTGTCCATACATACCAATTATCACAAAACTAATCATTCACGGTAAATCAAAGGGGGAGTAACAGTGAGTGTGCTGCGGTAAGTCCAAACTTCTACTGGCCATAACTTTTGATTTTACGCTTACCAAAATTCTGATACATACATAGAAAATTTTGTTATTCTCTTACCTTTAATTTAAGTACAAATACATGGAGCTACGTATTTCATTTTGTGATAATAATAGTATAAATTGTAACGCAATGTCACGGATTTCTGCGTACCAAAACTAAGTCGGTGTTATGAATGCGTGGTCGTGCGCACTCAAAATCGACCTTATATTGCCAATTTGCATAAGGGCATGGAAGGGAAAATATGCCGTTAACTCATGTTATAGGGTTTTGAGCTGTAATAGTGAACATTTAAATTTAAGTATGTAAAGTAAAATGTTTATCTCATGACTTTTTAAACATATAAACACTTTTAATAATAAACTGACAATTACAAAATAAACAAAAAGTTTTTGTTAAAAATAAAAGTTATTGTAGGAAACAAAACTTAAAAGCGATTTTACATTTTTAGGGTTATTATTCCGTACATATAAGATGTAATGAAATATAAAAATCTCGAATAGTAAAAGCATCACTCAACAAAAGCTGTATAGACAGCTATTATGAACAAAAATAGCATTGCTTTAATTTGTTAATTCAAAATGAAAATGTTTATTTCTAATAAAACTTTATTTTCAATAATGTCAAACAGTCAAATGACAAGGAAAGCCATTACTAAACCTCATGCAATATACACATGTATAGAGTAGAGTAGAGAGTAGAGTAGCATTTATTGATGTATTATACAAGTATTTTACACAAGTTAATAGGTACATGAACAAAAAATATATAAAAAATGTAGTAACCTCCCACAATTTTATTGTGGGGAGGTTAAAATATAAAATGTATAGGGACAAAATACGAAATTTGTACATATTAACCAACAAACTAGGATTATAAAATAAATTTACATACAACAAAGTGAAAACAGTACGATTTTTGAAGTAAAGTGTGGCAATCTACTATGTAAGCAAAGTTAACAACAATAGTCAGCAACTATGGGTGTGACACTTGATATACAGTTAATACAATTAATATATTGAAAGTCATTTGGTTTAATTTCTTAAATTTCAGCAGGTTTTGGTGCATCTAAATATTCATTTACTGAATAGAAGCAATGTGTTAGAATATAGTTTTTTACTCTATGTTTAAATTGAAAATCGTTTAAGTTTTTTATATTAGAAGGTAGGATATTATACAGATTTGTATTTAAGGAATTTTTCAGTGATTTTGTGAGCCTGAACTTATCCGGAACAATTTTATCCGCAAATCTAGTGTTGTAAGTATGAATATCAGCATGTGTACAGAACAGTGATTTATTACTTCCACGTCCAGTGGAAGTATAGTAACGACAAAAAATTTTTTAAAAATTTTTATTGTCCAAATAGGCTTAAAATGTCATGAAACGTCGAGATTTTAAGTTAGAGCGAAAAAAAATTTCTGTCGGTCTGTCTGTCGGTCTGTCTGTCGGTCTGTCTGTCTGTAACTTTTTCTTGTGCGCACGTTTACTCTGGAACCGTTTAAGATATTGACTTGAAATTTGGCACACATATGTACTTTAACGAGATCTAGAACTAGATTATATTTTCATCTTGTTCCGTCGAAGGGTTGGGGAGTAAATTGGGGTAAATTTGGGGTAAATAGGTCAATCAAGCAGGTAAGAGTCCATAAAATTGGTATTTAGTATATACAAGAGAAGCTAAGGTCTCAAAAAAATGTTTGGCATTAGCCACCCCCATTACCACCCCCACCCCCTTATTAAAGGGGATGAAAAAAAAATGTTATTTAGTGTATGTACAGGAACCAGAAACCTCAAAATATTTTTTTACTTCATCCACCCCCCCCCACCCCACTACCGATGTGGGGTATCGTTTTATGGGTTTTTTGGGTAGAGGATTTCAAATATTATATTATTAAAGTTCCATAAATAATTATTTTCACATACAAAGTTTTTTCGTTGTGAGTGACTTGGATAGAGAATCTGGATGTGGAAGTAGTGATTCCTTGGGCAGCGGTTTTTTTATGTATTTCTTAAACTTGATAATATATGTATGCCGAAGGAAGTGGCATTATTCTAAATTTAATAAAAAGTGGTTTGCGGTGATCTCTGAGTCCTGCACCAGCTAATACTCTTACTGCGTATTTTTGGAGTCTGAAAATTTGTATAGATTGTGATGAATTACCCCATAGGATCACGCCATAAGTTAAATGCGAGTGAAATAATGAGAAGTATGCAGTGTATAAAATTTCAGGGTTTAATACCTTTTTTAGTTGCCGAAGGAGATAATTACAACTTGCCAGTTTACTACTTAAATTATTTATATGGACAGACCAATTTAGCCCACTATCGAGAGTGATCCCTAAGAGCTTAACATTACTTGTGTTATCATTATTGTTATTGTTTGAACTAGAAAAAAACAGTCTCTGTGGTTTATCTGGATTTAATTTCAAGTAGTTAGCAGTTAACCACGTTTCAGTTTTATTTTCTTTTATTTTCATTATCTGGTTAAGGTTAATCATATTTGGGACAATATGAACCAACGTTGTATCATCAGCAAACAAGATACATTTTTCTGGAATTAGATAATATGAAAGGTCATTTATGTATATGATAAAGAGCAAGGGCCCCAGTATCGAACCCTGGGGTACACCAAGTTCTATAGTTTTGAAATCTGATTTACTTTCGCCAATAATGACACATTGTTGACTGTTTTTTAAATAAGACTGTATAAGACCAAGAGTTATTCCTCTAATTCCGTAACGCTCCAATTTATCCAGTAGCAAGGCGTGGTTGACACAGCCGAAGGCCTTGCTGAGGTCACAAAGTGTGATAGCACTCTGTTTACCCCCCTCAAGGCCTTCCACTGCCTCAGCCACCACCCTAGCCACAGCCTGGACCGTTGAACAATTTTTGCGGAAACCATATTGATTTTTATTTGACAATTTATTACCCTCTATAAACGTATACAGACGAGTTTTTAACAACATTTCGAGAACTTTACCAAAGTACGTTATTATTGAAATAGGACGATGATCATTGGGTGAGTCACTGTTTCCCCCTTTGAAAACCGGTACGATTCTGGTCAGTTTAAATGAATCAGGAAAAATCCCCTTAGCGAAGCATGCATTGATCAGCTTTGTTAGCGGGGCAACAATTATAAAAGCTGTTTCTTTTAATATTTTAGTGTTTATGTCATAGATATCGACAGCGCTTGAGTCCTTGAGTGAAATTATAGCTTTTATAACCTCAGTTTCCGTAACTGGCTCAAGAAAAAATGACGTTAAATTTATTGGTATGTTATATAATGTAATATTACTATTATTACTGGGATCTTTTTGTGGAAGAGATTTTATGATCTTTTCTGCTATTGAAACAAAGAAGTTGTTCAGCACATGAGGTTCAAGTTCTGAATCTGTCCTGGTAATGTTTACCTGTGAATTTCTTTCGAAATTTACCAGTTTTCACCCATCCTTGCTTTATTATTTGAGTTTGACATGAAGTTGCTGTATGCAGATTGTTTAGTATTTAAAACAGAATTTTTATACTGTGTTTGGTAGTTTTTATATAGTTTATAATCAGCAGGGTTTTTTGTAACATCAAAAACGGTTTTTATGGCAAATAAATTATTTCTCATGTTCTTTAAATCATTATTAAACCAATTTACAAGACAATTCTTCCTAGTAATAATCTTTTTTATAGGAAAATGACTATTAATAAGATATTGATATGTATTGACTAGAAATAATGATACTGTTTATGATAAAATTTATACACTCAAATTCACTCCAATCCACAGCACTCAAGGCAATTTTAAATCTGGCAATGGCTGTCCCGCCAAGGCTCCTCCTCCAGATTGCTTTTGAGATTTGTTCACCTTTACTAACAATATCAATAAACTGACCCGCATGGTCCGACAAACACGGATCAATGACACCTGTTACATAATTGAAACCTCCCAGATTCAATAAAATATTATCAATGCAAGTAGAGCTATTTGAAGTCACTCTCGTAGGTTCAGATATGCTTACTTCTAAGCCGAATTGACTAATTAAACATACTAGCTCCACTAGATTAGCTGAGTTACCCAAAAAATTTATATTAAAGTCTCCTACTAAAATAATTCTCTGGTATTTAGTAGACATATCGGTTAACAGTTCCTCAATATTTTCCAAGAAAATTTGAAAGTCACCCATGCCGGATCTGTATAAGGTTATTATTACCATGCCTAGGCTCACAAGTCCAAGCCCACAGAATTCAGCATCAAATTCCCTTGAATACCTGTCCAAGTTTAATGTTTTGCATTTCATGTATGATTTCATAAATATAGCCACACCACCATGTATGCTGCCAGATCTACAATAAAAAGAACGTAAAGTATAAGTTTTTATATTAACTAGCTTAATATTATCTGCGTTAAACCACTGTTCTGATATACACAAGACAGAGTAATTATGATTATCTAAGAATAAGGATAATTCGTCAATTTTGTTCGATAAACACTGTATGTTAATGTGAAATATGCTTACATTATTTAGATATGCCCTGTTACTTCTATCCAAATTGTCATTTTTTGTATTTGAATTTACTTTTGTTTTTGAATTTATATTGGAACTGCTTAATTCGACGTTGGATATTTGTTTCTCCGTTGAAAAAACTCGTTTACATGGGCCCCAGTTGGCCACACCTCCGGAGCCATAGCCTTTTCAAAATTGTCTTCTTCGATTTTGATCTTAAACGATGCATAAAAATGTGGATATTTGGATTTTATTTTTTCGACCACTACTTCTGGAAAAGTATCCTTGAGAAGGGTATACATTTCTTTTGGTTTAGTTTTATAGGTCGCGTGCGCTGACGTCACAGATTCTGAGATTAGGAAAACAAACAGCTGTCATCGAGTGACGTGCCGATTGAACGTGTTGTTTTAAAGTATGTTTTGCCGTTTTTGTGATATTTTGAAACTTAATTTTGGATTATTTAACATCCACAACTATTCTTAATTATTTCGTATGGTGAATTTTGTTCGTTAATATGGAGATAAGTTTATATTTTAAAAAATCGTCTCATAATGTAGAGGTTAGGTACATGGAAAAAGTTGGTGTCATCGAATTAAATCCTTTATATTTTGAGAAATGATGACTTCAGTACAAATATTGGTGTATATCATATTATTTAACATGGGGATATTGTGAATTACTTGGTTTTGTGAGTAATGCATAGACAAAAGGATGAGTTCAAGGCGTTCAAAAATCTTGAAGCTATTTATGGTTGGGTGAAAGAAGTACTCTCTAAGAAATTTACAGGATAAAAGCTTTTTGCAAAGGTAAGAATTAGTTGTCGATGATCAACCTTTTTTTTTCAATATATGCTTACCTAATTAAATGTTGCTTAATGAGTAATTGCTGACATAGAAATTCATTTTTCAGGTTATGAATTCTTAACTTACCATCTTCAACAAAAGCCATCGACTACTTGGACTATTACTGATCCAGATGATCCTTCAGTACTCATTGTGACTGTGTTATTAGTCTAGACAAAATTTGTTCACTACCCAGTCTTTCCTTTCAATTTTTAGCAGTAAACGGTGGCTATGGTCGAAGGGTTAACTGTTATGAATTTTATGAAAAATACCATATAAATTTAAAGATGAAGGGCTGAAGTACTGTGAACTACTTGAAATATGTAAACGGATGTACACAATTTCTTCCAGTGTACCTATGATATACTATAGATTGAACTATACAAACCATTGTAATTTGTGCAAGAACTTTTCCTTATCGTGTCTTGTTATATAATATGTCTAACATGCATTTTATTATTTCATGTAGGTAGGTCAATTGTTAAATATTTATTGTATTTTATTAAACACGTATGTTCACTCTTTTTTATTTATCACTCGTATTATTGTTGTTAGCAGTGAATTGAAATAGTGGATTATGTTGAACTTATAGATACATGCATCTTTGCATCTAACTGAAAATAAAACAAAATATACTTACTATATATGTTCCATTAGTACTCGTAAGAAGAATCAACAAAAAACTTAACAGGAGATACAAAGAAATATCTATATTGCAATAAAAAAATAAATGATTATATTATACACTTATAGGTACGAAGTATCTAAGTAGTAACATTGTAATTACATAATTCACAGAACATTTATAGCTACAATCTGACAGTTTCAACGTCCATTTGGACTTTATTTATGTGTTCACTCACTTCAGATCACTTTGTCTTAGTTTCATAGTTTTTGAATGTTAAAAATCCAACACTGGGTTTTTGAGCACAACACAATATAATTTAAAAGGACGTTTAGTTGCCAGATCAATCAATGACAGCAATACTTGGAATTTCCTTAACTTATGCACTTCATCAGATATCTTAATGTAGCCTGCGTATTTTCCTCTTGAGGTGTACAATAATTTCTGCTGTTACACTTCTTTCTCCCTCAGCATCAGTTCTACCCTCGCTCAACTAAAATTTAAACACAAGAAATGATTATTAAAAATGCTGACAAATCAATATAGAGTGTTATTTTTTTACCATGAATTGTTTCTTCTTTGGTTTAGCAGTAGTTATTATTATCACGAGCACTTTTAGTTTCACATTTGGGTTTTAAGTTGTATCTCATATTAACAGAGAACACCTAACTGGATGGATCATCGTCGTCTTGAATTACGGCTGTCTTTCCTACAACATAAATCCACAATAAAAATCAAATTCTTAAATTAATAAGCAACAACTTACTATTAATAAAATGCTTGGAATACCCCAGTAAAATAATTCCTTTTAATTGCCTGGAATCTTTTAATCCTAACCTCTTCTGGCTGTAAATCGACGTTATTTTATAAAAACTGATGTTGTCTCGGTATTGCCACACTTCCACAATTAATAATACAACAAAAACTTGCCATTTTGTACCATATAATGTCCATAAAAATTCTAATATTATGAAAAATTCAGTTCTTAGGTTCAGTCAGTAGTCATTTGACAACAATGACAGCGGTTTGTTTTCCTAAGGTCTCAGCTCTGTGACGTCACGCGCACACGACCTATTCAGTTTACCATGATTGTTAGGTTTAGAGTCCTTGCGGGTGTGCCTACTAGATGGTGACACTAGCACGGTGTCACCATCTAGTAGGCACACCCGCAAGGACTCTAAACCTAACAATCATGGTAAACTGAATAAAACTAAACCAAACGAACTTGCCGTGATTTATGTCTTTATTTTCCAGAACGTTTATTTTAAAGCACATTAACTGGATTCTCTCACTCATTTCGTCTATTAATGGATTTAATAAAATATTTTCTTTACGTAGAAATACATTTTCTTGAATAACGTGAGATAAGTTTACCTCCGTGGCCGACTGGTTCACTTCTAACACAGTTTCCGTGGAGCTATCAAACACCGAGTCGCTTTGACTACGGCTGACATGTTGGTCCGAGCACGCCTCACAGTAAAATATTAGTTTGGCGTTTTCCTCCTCACTAGACACTTTTTTTTCCACATTTCACGTGTAACGGAACATTACAAACTTTGCACGAACTATTTATTTTTAACTTATCATTGCATTTTATGCAATTTTTCGTCAACTCTTCAGGAGCAACTAATCCCGTACCATCTTTATACTGCGCCATTTTGAATCTATATAAAAGAACAGAAGTTGTCAACAAATATTAGGCTACAAGCATGACCGTCCACAAAAATATTTTCAGGGGGAGCATAAAATTAAAGTGAAAAAACTAAATAAAAATAAGACTAAAGTGAACAAGAAGACATTTACTAAAATTCCTAGTTCGTAAGGGGTATCGCAGATCGCAGGGCAGTGTGTTGGAGTCTCTTTTATTCATTATATATATGAATGATATAAATCATGTCCTAAGAAGTTCATATATTAACCTTTTTGAGGATGACACATTAATATATGTATCTGAAAAAAATCAAATTGAAATTACAGATATAATGAATAAAGAGCTTTGTATATTATATATATATATATATATATATATATATATAGATCTTTCTATCAAACCTGAACCAGTATACAATTCATACTATCCTGATCCATCTATTTATAAAGTAGGTAGAAAAAAAATAATTGCAGATTCGGGTGTATGTATGGGATGGGAGAACCTATTCTGTAATATATACTCCGATATTTCTATAAATAAAAAAATTGTATATCAACACATTAACAGCACCATGCTGAACCAGTTATACTTTTCGTACTAACCTGAGCCAAAATGTATAGTTTTACATATTGAATGCAACATCCTGAACCATACCAAGGTTGCCAAACTTCTCATCAACTTATTGGTCCAATCTGTGATTATTTTACTATTTTACGACATGTCACATTTGCTACTGTAATAGTGGAGTCAAAATAAATTTTGAATCGAATTGTTTAGCCGCAGCGATTCTATGGTTTTAATTTGTTTTAGGTGTGTCACATCAAGTGCAATGAGAAGTATTGGATTAAATCTGTCCATTGCGCATAAAATTTAAACAGTTATTGTTGAAGAACTAAAATTTTCAGCTATTTTCCTTATTATCTTCGGTCTTAGTAACCGCATCTCAAAAATACCAACATGTTCGTATAAAATTTCGAATAAAACTGTACAAAAAAATATACTTTCTGACGATTTGTTAAATTGTAATGTAATAAAAACCGTAAAAAGATAATGTGTTGCCCTTAGTCCAGTGCATGAAATTTAAAATTAATATACGAACCTCAGGGTGAAAATGGAGAAACACTATGTACCTACCAAAAAAAGAAATAATAAAATACTGATAATGGACATTATTATGTATGTTTCACATTCTGATTTTTTTGGTTATTTCATTTAGTTTTTAAAAATGTTAAATTTTAAGAGCTGAGTGCAGTTAGACGAAAAAAGTAAGTTACTAGGAAATCGATTGGACCTGAATGGATTTGCCTGAAAACTTTTTTAATTGCTTTCAATAGTCATCAATGAAGTTTTTAGTCCAGTGCAATTAGTCATTATAAATGAAAAATGACGGAACCCAGCTATAGTGAATGGTTTTGAATGATTTTTTTTGTTGGATTTCTAATGCCATATACTAAAAAGTTTACCCATTGAAAATTACCGCAATTTCGAAAATCCGTAAATTAAAAAAAAAAATAAATAAAATTTTTGGAAATTTCAACGAAAGGAATTTTTTAATATTCATTTTAAAAAAATAATGATTGTTATAGTTTTCGAGGTTGTTTATAAAGAATTTGTAAAAAAATAAGACTTTTTAAAATTAATTCGAAGATGGCAGAAGCTCCAAAAAGCGAAATAAATGAATAGTACAGTAAGTGAAGCTTTTAAATCCCGAAAACAATATAATGAATTTCCAAATTTTTTTGTTCATTAATTTTGTTCATTTCAACATGCTTCATAAAGTATGTTAATGAGAATCTATATTGTCATTGTTCCTGCTTTTTGGTTAGGGGTGGTGGCAACCCTTCTTAGGAGTTGTCGCAAAAAATAAAAAATACACATAAAATTGCAATTGTCACCCCCTAAAATCAGTATTTCTGGACTTTTTTTTTAAATTACTCGAAAAATGTGGACTTTAAAAAAATTAAAGCTTTCACGAAAACAAATCGAATGGTTTTTTTTCTGATGTTTAGTTTTGGAAATATGGCATTTTCAAAATGGCGCCGACACTTTCAGAAAAAAATATACAACGTTAAAATCTAAAATTACTCAAAATATGTTAAGTATTCTTGTAAAAGTTAAAGGTATTAAAATTTTCTTTCGATTGAGACGTCTTACGACCTTTCCTACTGAAAACTAAAAAAGTTACAAACAAAAAAGTAGCGCATTTCAAAATTTAGGCGCCATTTTTTTTAGTCTTATTACTCTAATATCTTATCAATTCAATTTTATTTAAATCCTTCTATATATTGTTAATACATATTATTACTAATATGCTCAATTTTTTAAAGAATTTTTGAAATAATCATTTTTCATTTTGTACCCATTTTCAATTATCAAAAATTTCATAATTTTTTTGAAAAAAATCGGGTTTTTGGAAATTGCTCAGAAAACATTTTTATATAAAAAATGGTAAGAGTACAAAAATGAAGCTTATAAAAAAAACGAATAGCTTGTTTGTTTTTGCTTTACTACGACAAATTGTTCCAGAGATATAAAGGTTTAAAGATGGCTCTTCAGCGCCTAAGCAAGAAAATTATGTATTTAAAATTGAAATATCTCAAAAATTATAAGATTGATAAAATCATAATATAAGAATGAAATGAAGCTTGTAAAAAAACGAAGAGTTTGGGTTTTTATTTTTTTTCCTACGACAAACTGTGCCAGAGATATGACAATTTGAAATAATGTTGAAACTTTTCAATTTGTACGCGCATTTTAATTGTCTATAATAGGTAGAGAGACGAGCAATAACCGTCTATTTTTCGAAGAATACCCAAAAATAGCGGGTTACATAGCACTTTGGCATGTTTAGAGCGCAGATTAAAAATGTTATTTAATTAGTTTACTTAATTGTATTAATTTGATTTATTTATAACAATCTGTATTTTTAATAAAATTATACATATTACCGTACTCATTTATAATCCACCATTTTTTAAAAATAAATTTAGACCTCACAATCATATTCAGCAACCTAAAAATCACAAGTATATGGATTTTCGTGAATTCATTTGTAACATTAGAAGAATTATTAATTTTTCAGAATTTAAGGGTGTTTCAACTAATATTTTTGTCTCATATATTTTGATCTCAGTCATATTCAGCGACCTCAAAAACATAAGTCTCTGGATTTTCGTTAATTTATTCGTAAAATTAGAAACATAATTAATTCTTCAGTTTTTAGAGTTGGTTTCCACCTTTAAAAATAAAAAGCTGATAATGCGATAATATATATTTTAAAAATACAGATTAAAGTTTCATTTCATTACAAATTCTTTATAAACAACCTCGAAAACTATAACAATCATTAATTTCAAGTAATTTTCAATGGGTAAACTTTTTAGTTTATGGCATTAGAGATCCAACAAAAAAAAAATCATTGAAATCCATTCACTATAGCTGGTTCCCAGGTATAAACCTTATTGCATTGGACTATTTCCACTTTTCCTTGCCCGCTAAATTTTTTTTTTAGAATTCAAAAAAATCGATTTCTTATGAAAAATTGTGTTGAAAATTTTACAATCAGAAAATTTTCTATTATATTGGCTTGAAAATATTCACCTAAACGTCATTAATTACGAGTCTGGTGTTTAAAAAATTTAAAAAGAAAACGGTGACTCCAAAATATTCTTTCATATTCCTTAATGTAAGGAAAACATTGTGAGAAAAATAAATAGGAAATTATAAATATTCAATTAATAAAGTTAAAATATTATAATATATATTATAAAAATATGTAATATAGAAGTATCTTCCAAGGTTTACGGGCCAGTTTGCTGGACCCCCGTGGTGGATTATTCACTTTGAATTTAGGTCAGTGCACCCTTTAAATAGGTACCTTTTTGACACATGTTTGTCACATTATTGTCTTTTTTGCCGCCTTTTACGCATTACATTTTTCAAACATATTGAATGGCAATAACAAGAGCTGAAAATTTAGTTAAAGAAATTTTAGGAGAATAAATTAAAATACTGATAAAAACTGATAAATATCCTTCTGTATTAGAGAATATTATTTAGGTTATATGCAAATCGTGATAATAGCAAATAAATATAAAATATAAAATAATTACCCTTGTGTAGTTAAAATATTCGATATTTTTTTCGTTCTACCCACACTAAAATCCTAGTATGTCACGTTAGTACAGTAGCTAGAGGTTTTAATTTCAAAATAATATCATTTGAATTTGATTTCATTTATTTCTGGCAGTTTAGTAGTGAATGCATCACAGAAAAGTTTCTATATTATTTATTTATGAGGACTTGAAAATTGATACTTTCGCTTTAAGAAAAAGGTAAACACCTGAGAAATTATGGCACTTACGTCAAAAATTATATCAGCCAAAACAACGAAATATTAATTAAGCTTTCAAATGATTTTTTTAAATATTTCTATAGCATTAAATACAAATAAGCTGTGAGAAAAAAAAACATGCTTTTTCACATTTTTTTAATAAAAAGTTTCCATTTTATTACTGTAAGTAGTCAGCAAAAATAAAATTCTCAAATACTCAAATTCGTTAACAGTATAGTAATATAGTATGATCAGGATCACAACCTCAATTTTTTTCTTCCTTTGACAAGAAAAAAAAATGCATTTTAAACTAACTAAAAATTTTCGAAAAAAACGTGAAATTGTTCCCTTGCAAATATCTCAATAAATTGCAAAAAATGGGGAACATAAAAAATAAAGGTTATACACTGAGAATGAAATATTTTTATATTTATATAGGATTAATAGTTTTGGAGAAATTTAAGTTTAAAGACGGCAACCGAACGTTTATAGGATTCAGTAGTTTGTTTAAATGTCAAATATCTTAGAAACCACGACACTATAAAGGACCAGAATTAAAGACGATCAATTAAACATTAAAATGGTTGTATGTTTATTGTTTCTGCATTATAAAAAATATAGAAACAATGCGCGTCCTTTTAACAATTGTGGTTTTGGATTATTGTCTACCAGCTGACACAAAAATATAAATATTGGAGAATAACTAGTACACATTTTAAGAAGAAATATCAATTTGTTTATTTATAAGCAACCAAAATGCAAAAACAGCTGTCTAAGGAATCACTACTGTCACATCCAGATTTCCTATCTAAGTCCCTTACAATACCAAAAAATATCGATACTATATTTGTACTTCACTATGTGGAAATAATTGTTGATAGAACTCCAATAATACAATATTTGAATTCATGTACTTCAAAAACCCATAAAACGATATGCCACACGGTAGTGAGGTAGTTGCCTTTGGGAGGCATTTAGTTCTTGTACACACAACAAATCACAATTTTATTTTTTACCTCATTTAATAATGGAGTAGTGGTAGTGATAGTTATGGTAGAGAGAGTGGCTAATGCCAAAAAAATTTTTGGGGCCTTTCGTTTTCGTGTATACACTAAATCACAATTTAATTTTTTTGCCCCTTTAACAATAGGGTACGTAGAGGGCGTGGCTAGTACCAAATACATTTTTGAGGCCTTTTTTATTTCATACATACTAAATCACAATTTTATTTCTTTAATCTCTTTAATAATGGTTTGGTGATAGTAGAGAGGGTGACTAATATTTAAAAAAATGTTGAAGTTTTTGGTTCTTGTATACACACTAAATAACAATTTTACTTTTTTACCCTTTTGAATAATGCGATGAGGGTGGTAGAGGGGGTGGCTAATGCTAAAAAAAATTTGAAACCTTTGGTTCTTGTATGGACAATGACAATTTCATTTTTTACCCCTTTCAATAATGAGGTGGAGGTAGTAATGGGAATGGTAGGGGGGGGGGGGGGGTGTGGCTGATGACATAGACCGCATTAGGTACTTGTATACACACTTAATCACAATTTTATTTCTTACTCCCTTGAATAACGGTGTGGGGGTGGTAATGGAGGTGGCTGATGTCAAAAAAATTGCGAGCTCGTACATACACTTAATCCCAATTTTATGAATTGTTACTTGCTAGCTTTACCTATTTACCGCCATTTTCTCCCATTTACCCCCCAAACACCCAACCCTTCAACGGAATAAAATCAAAATATAATCAAGTTCAAGATTGCGGTATAATACATAAGTTGTATCAAATATCCAGTCAATATCATAAACCGTTTCTGAGTAATCCTGCACACATAAAAGTTGCAAACAGACCGGCAGACAGAATTTTTTTTTGCTCAAACTTAAAATTTCGACATTTCATGTATAAGTCTATTTGAAGAAAAAAACTTTTTTTTACGATGACTATACTTCCACTCCACTACGTGGATGTGAAAGTAAAATTAACGTATCTCTAAAAATGCATTAAATTTAAAAAAATTCAAGATAGAGTTGAAAGTTGATACATGTATAAAATTTAAAAATAAACAACTTTTCCTCTAAAATTTTTCGAAAATTTTAAAAATAACTCCATTTTTCGGCATTTAAAAAGAGTCAAATATGGCAGGTATAAAGAAAATCATGTGTTTGCTATTGTGCGCGTCGTTTGGTATTAATTTTTAAACAAAAACTATTGACAAAATCTGGTGCTATTTTCCTCTCTGCTATTATTTTCGGTCCTAGTAATTCCGCCGCAAAAATAAAAGTTACAAATTATTCACAATAAAATTTAGAATAAAATTAAATGTAGAAATAAAAAAGGTGAAATCCTTAGAAATATCCTTTTTTGGATAATTTCAGAATGTAATATAATAACACATAAATCTTAACGAAAGTAGGTGAAACTATGTCTTTTATTGAACTAAATCTTCTTTTAGCGCAAAATATTTATTTAAACTGCCGAAATCTAAAAAAATCGAAATTTTAATCACACGTAATAGGACTATTTTCTTTATATGTAGGTTTTTACATGTATTTTACAATGCTGACAAGAAAAAAAAAATTTCTTCATTGAAACCATTTTTTGAAATTTGTTTACAATTGTAGTTATGAACGAATTCCACACTGTGGATTTTTTATGAAACCAGACTGTAAACGAATTGTGAAAGTAGATGAGAAAATCAAAATTCAAAAAATAACAATACCTACTGTGCCTGTGCTTGCATTTGGGGGTCAAGATACGTTAGCTTTTGCGTTTCAGTTGTTTACAAATAAACAAATTGATATTTCTTCTTGAAATTTCGTGTGGTTTTTCTTCAATGCTTATATTTTATCTCTGTTAGTTAAAAGCAATCTGGAACTACAATTTTTAAAATTACAACTAAAGCATAACGCATGTTCCACACGAACAATTTCCCGTTCCTACCCCTCGAATTTTGCAACTAGCGTTTATAATAACTAATCTTTCTCAATTTTCAATCCATCGGAATTTTTTCCTTTAATTATTGTCTTTTTCTAAAATTTTAAATTCTTTATTTAATTTAACATAAAATATTTTGTTTCAATTTTTTGTATAGAAAAATCAATAGATTTTTAATTTTTTTTATTTTTGTCTTATTGGAACTTTCTTTCTTTTTAAATTACTTGATTTCTTTTTGTGCCAATTTGATTGTTCACTTTAATTTTACGTAAAGTAATTTGTTTAGCTTTTATTTACAAAAAGTGCATTTTTTGTATAGCTTTCTTAATTTTGCCGCGAAAAAAGATCTAACCTGAACAACTAATCTTAAGTCCATGTATTGTGCGCAGGTTTTTAAAACTTTTAACATTACTCATACAATTAAAAATACGAGCATTGGGAAATAGCCGGTCCAAATTTGAAGAAGAAATATCATTTTGTTTATTTATAAGCGACCGAAATGCAAAAACTAACTCATGTCGGCTCCAGATGCAGGTAGATCATATTCTTTACTGTTTTTGGTTTCACAAAAAATCCAGAATTATTTGAATTTGTATTGACTACAATTGCGAAAATTAAAAACAAATTCCAAAAAAGTTTAAATTAAAAACACTTCTTAATTGCATTGCATAATATGTTCGAACCCCTACAATTAAAAAAAATTACACTTCTACGAGCCGACGCATTTAAACATTATCAATTGAAATTTCGAAATACGACATTTTTTTATTTTTAGACGTTTATTTTCCAACGTAAATGAATTTAGTGTAATTCAGATATATACCTGATATTAATATCAAATATGAAACGAACTCAATTATATATAATAAACAAGAGAACCATAAATACAATATTGCCAAATCTATTGGTTCAGCTTGATGCTAAAAATATTTATATTTGTATATCACTATATACAGATTTCAAAACAGCGCCACAACCTAATGCGGACAAACCTCGAACTGGAAAATATATCTTTCTATCAAACCTGAACCATTATAAAACGTGCAATACCAAACATCCCGCGCTTTTTTTCCCGCTAAAAGTTAATGGCAGACGAGCAGCCAATCTTAAGCTTACAGAAAAAGATGTCATCAATAATGGGCGGGGACGTTATGAACAAGTTTATTGAGGAAAACAAACCTGAACCACATATATGGCTCAGGTACGTCGGGCTGGTTCAGAATGGTGTATAAAAAATCATATTTCTGGTTCAGCTTTATACCATTTCTGTAAATATATATATATATATATATATATATATATATATATATATATATATATATATATATATATATATATATATATATATATATATATATATA
Source organism: Rutpela maculata (assembly GCA_936432065.2). NCBI lineage: Eukaryota > Metazoa > Arthropoda > Insecta > Coleoptera > Cerambycidae > Rutpela > Rutpela maculata. The sequence goes on along the minus strand of OW386287.2, from coordinate 105,903,836 downwards.
TATATATATATATATATATATATATATATATATATATATATGGTTATGTACAAAAAAAATTGAAACTCTATAATGAGAAAACTAAATGTATAGTTCTTGGAAAATATTTAAATGATCAACTGTTTATGTACGATAATAATGCAAAAGTTGAATTTGTTAAGTGAAATTAAATACTTAGGAATTATTTTAGATCGATAGTTGACGTTTTCAAAGCATATTGATTATTTATGTAAGAAAATTGACAAAAACCAATATCAATTGGGTTGGATTTCAGTGGAACAAAGTATTGAAACAGCAAATTTAACTTTAATTGGTAAGGTCTGCTGAAAACTTCAACATGAATACAAAAACATCATTCTTAAAAAAGTCAACTGTTAGCGATGGCCTACGCGTATTTAATGCTTTGCCCACGGAAATCAAATCTATTAGTAAATTAAAACTGTTAACTAAAATGTTACTAAATTATATATAGATGACAGAGCACAAAATAATGAATGACTATGTACAAATATGTTATTTTTGAAAATAGCTTATACTAAATAAACTTTATTCTATTCTATTCTAAATATATAGTCACCTACGACATTAGAGTAAAATATATACCAATTCGTAACAATGCACAGATTTGTATTTGCTTGTCACTGACTGCCATAACTGAATGCAACACGACTAGTGCTTTATACGGGATTGGAAAAAAAAATTGCATATACCTTTTTAAAACAAAATAAAAGCACACTTGAACTTGATAAATTTGCGACAGCCTTTATAGACGATGCCGTCAAAATTGCTCGTAGATATGTTCCGTTACTATACAAATCAAAAACTAAAGATGTAGATGATTTAAGATATGATCTTCTTCAAAATTCGAACAAGACTATTGCTAATTTTCCACCAATTGAGGATTCTCTTATATATCACGTAAAACGTTTCTTATTACAAGTAAAAATTTGGTGTAATAGTCATGACTCATCGTATAGAGCAAATCCTGTTGGAATGGGATGGTCCTTTGATGGAAATTATATTTTACCAGTGAGTGATGTCTGTTTTGGAAACAGCGCACAAGAAAGTAGGTATAAGTTATAAGGACAAGGATGCATGATGTGATACTTTAAAATGTGAGTGTTTTAAGGCTGGATTAAAATGTATTGATATATGCAAATGTGCCTTATTTTCGAAGAATATGGAATTTGAGGTTTTACACGCATCTAGCAGCGAAGATGAATTTTAAACTGTATGTTACATCTGTAGACATGGTTACACAGAGCAAATCTAGTTATTCCGTTCCAATGCTGTTAAATTTGCCATAGGTACTGTTAAATTTTTCAGCACATAGATATATATTTTACTCTAATGTCATAGGTGAATGTATATTTGCTCCCCCTAAAAATATTTTTGTGGACGCTCATGCTTGCAGCCTAATATTTGTTGACACCTTCTGTTCTTTTATTATGTATCCCAGGTAGCAAGGGTACGTTATAATGACGTCAAAATCTGGTGATTCTGGTCAAAAAGGGCACTAAAAATCGACGACAGAATGACGTCTTATAAATGACATTAAAATGACGTGCTACACATCACGTCATATTGTCGTTTTTTTTTTGGTGTTAAATTTATTTATATTTTATCGGATTACAAACTTTGAAACTCGCTAATGGCATTTTGTTATCGTAAGCAAGCAGAGTTTAAAGTTTAAAAAAAATAAACCGTGTCGTGAAGGATAAGTATTGGCGTTTTTATTCGAGGATATAATGTTTTTTAACATTATCCAAAATAATTTATATTCGAAAGAGTTTGCAAAGATTCGGCAGTTTATTTGTTTAAATTATATTTGTATCTATTCTTTTAATAATAAAATTAGATTAAAATGCATTAAGAAGCAAAATCTATCCGTTGCGTGTTCCAACTATAAAGTCTTTAGGTAAGTAGCCTAAGAAAGGTTGGTGGCCGAGTGCTTAAGGACAACAAGATTTTCTTCGTAAAGTTAGTGCGCGCGTGCGACAGTGCGCGTGTGTTAAAAATGCAATTGTTTCTTCGTAGTTCTAGCTATTTCTAAGTATTTTAATATCTTCCTGGATTATTGTTCAACGAAATTGTTAGGTTTAAGTTTTTTATATATGTTAAACAGGAGCGCTAACGCCCCAATTTCATCTGTTGTTACAGTCGAAGCTAAACCCCTCCACCCGATCACCTACCTACCGCGACGTTGCACGCCGCGGTGGGGTGATCGGCTCTAGACTGGACCCAGCTGAGGCGCATTCATGTCTTTAAACATTAATAAATATCTTTGATTTGATTTGATTCGTCGTCTTCCAAGTCATGAGGTCGGCGGTTCGGCCCCTGCTCATTCCATTTTTTTTTATTGCGAAAAAAATTTCAGTTGTTTTTTTTTTAAGGTAATAATTGCTTATTGGTTTTTTTCAATTTTAGGTCTGTTTTAGACCATTAATATTCTATTTATGTTGTAGATGACGATATTACACCTTTACCGTTTTTTCTCCAACACGCTTCCCAGGTTTGTATAAGTACCTCAACTTAAAACTTTAATTCTTAAAATAGTTGACTCCCGACTTCCCCTCCACCGCTCATCAAATTTAAGATAAGGAAAATTTTTTTTCGGATTTCTCCCTCTGCTCTTCAATTTCGAGATCTGGGGAAAATATATTTTTTTTAACGAACCGCCATTAATACTAATTAATGTAATAATTACATTGTTCAAGAACTACTCGTACTTCTCAGGTGACACTGGTGACAGTTTAATTAAATTAAATAAGTTCTTCTTAATAATTATAAATAAATAAAAATATTAGTAACTCGAAGCGAGAACCTGAAAGATTTTCATATATTTTAAATAAGGCAAGAAATTCAATTTCACATAATAAAGACTTCCTTCACCACCATAAATACTGCTTTTAGCATCCGAAATAGCGGTCGCCAAGCTAGCTCAGTTGGTTGAAGCGTCAGTACTGTAATACGGACAACGGGAGACATGTAGGTTCGAATCCTACGGACCGCAATTGGTAAAGGTAAGTAAAAATGAATTTAATAACTTAATTAATAAACATTATAATTTGCAGGCAACCCTTGAGAGAAAAAGTTGGAGTGATGGTAAACAATATTAGATATGTTAATGTAAATAAAATTACGGATGGCTAACAAACAAATTCATTAGGACAAAACTTATTAATGCATTAATTATTTTATTTTTATCAAGTAGATTACTAACTAGTATGTAGTTTTATATTTTCCTATTACTAAAAACCTGTGGGGGGGATTACCAAATATAACCTGAAAAAGACGTCATTCGTCTGAGACATTAGGAAGTCATTTTCACGTTTCATATACGTCATCTAACTCGTCATTTCTCGTCACTCCTGACCATTTTTTCACGTCATTTTCACGTGCCTTTGCTACCTGGGATGTGTATAAGTGTATATTGCAAGAGATTTAGTGATGGCTTTCCTTGTCATCTGACTGTTGTGACGTAGTTTCTTCCAGTCGCCTAGCGCATAAACGAGTGGAAGCGTCACTTTGACGCCGAGATCTACTTCGGAATCACTCGGGCGCCACCTTTACAATTTTCACGTGGGGCAAAGGTCCCACATTAGCCTCCTCACGCAGCCTGTTGCAGTAGGGCTGGGATAAACTCAGTGAAGAAACGGAAATGTCCAGGGGTCAAGATTTGAGATTAGATTTTCAAGCACATTCAAACAGTAAAACTCAAAAATCGGTAAATAACAACGTTTATTAAAACATGATAAATTCAATAACAATAGTAAGAAAAATGTTCAGGTACTCAAATACTCTTAAGGAGTTTATCACAGATAAAACTTATGATATTTTATTTTACAATAGGTAAAATATTGCGAATAACTAAAAAAAACTAATCAAGCGGGCTAACCAATCAAGCGGGGAGAAGATAGATTAATCGGGGTGTTGCAAATGTTAAGGTTACCATTAAACGGGTTTGTTACTAGTGGCAAGCGGGCAATCCACTGGATGCTAAGCAATAGATAAGCAACAAAAAAAAATGGTAAGCAGTATGCAAAGTAACAACAAGCAGTATATACAAAAAAAAAACATATATATAAAATAACATAAAAAAGTTAGAACAGGCAGTGCTAGAATTCGGGGTGGTAGCAAGGCAGTTATTTACAGCAATATAGGCATGCACGAAATAATAATCAGGAAACAGTATTAAAGAACACGACTTTGTTCTTTCTAATAATCAGGAAGTACGGTCAAAGAACACGGCTTTGTTCTTTTACTTCCGATCTGGAGGTTTGCCTGCGGTTTTCGGGGTGGCAAACGCCTGGCGGGGGATATGCTGCCTTTATTAGCCAAACGCAAATTTGTCAGAGCGGTTTCAGATTATGTTACGTAGTAACATATGAAAAATAATTAATTTTCGGGATTGTCAGATTTTCGCGTCAAGTTCTCGGACTATAACAAAATTTCATTAATTTCTCAGGATACTGGATTTTATTGTTTATTCATAAAGAGTAGTAATTGTTAAAATACTTCAGCATGAAAACAGTTTCTAAATACGGTAAATTGTCAGGTAATATTTTATAACAAATTTTCATAACTTCTTCAGAATACAGTATTTTATTTTTAATTCATATCAACACGACGTGGTTAAATTAAAGCAGGTAGAAAACAGATTCTAAATACGGTAAATTATCAAGCATTATTTTATCTCGTTGAATAGAAAAACACGGTAAAAGTTAAAATAATCTGGTAAAAAACGGTTTACCGTTTTTCTCTCAAAAATGTCTACTATGTTTCTTTTTCTTGGTTCGGTCCTAAGAAAATTTACTGGAACATAACTATTTTGGACAAAATCTCGAGAATTGATCAGTCTGTCTCTATAACACGCCGACGTTAACAAAAATTATAAGTACAGTATCTGGATAAATCGGAAATTAACAATCGCATTTTCTGCATTTTAATCGAAATTGCTTGAAACTAACAGTTGAACACACTTAATCATGTCGGACAATCTTAATAGTTGGATGTACGGGATCTGACAAATTTGCCATGGAGCTACCCACTTAATAAAATTATTGCATCTTACCTCAACAAGAGCTGATACGGGAATGACCAAAATGCCTTTACCCTAACTTCGATATTCCCGAAATGAATTACGGCCAGCGACACTGGTAACAATTTTGTAAATTATATTGATATGTCGCGCTATCTTCTCACGCAAAATTTTAATACAGTTTACATGAAATAGGATTCTACAACGCGGTTCTTTACTTTGGGGAGTTCCTCAGTTGCACAGATGAGGGTGAGGAAAATCCATTCAATCAATTAAAACAAGCAAATTTTTCAAGTAAACGGGACAAGCAACGAAGCGTAGGGTTAATTTACTGCATTTTATCATTAAAAAAACACTTCGTTACACCCCCCTCTTACTTCGTAAAAAAAAAATAATGAAGTTATTATTTTTTTTCTTTGTGTATCTATACTTTCCACGGGGCCCTAACTGAAATAAAGACTACTAATGGTCCCTAGGTGACTTAAGGCGCATATCCCATATTGGTTTGAAAACTTTATTGAGGAGCATGTACACCTTTTACAATTCCAATTAAACCCAAAAATAAAAAAAAAACTAACGGAAAAAAAATTAATTCTGTTTTTCACAAAATGTTCCCTAACTTGAATGCATATATGTAAGAAAGAAAAAGAGCACGAAATAAATGCATCCAGAGTGCTTCTGTCTTCCTGGTTTCGGAATATCCATAAAAAAAACGAAACGTCATCAGTAGGGTAACCTAAAATAAAAAATAAAAATCTGGAGCTTCATCAGGTTAGGGTGCTGGTACATCATTCGATCCGGGTGCACTGCGTCCTCCTGGACGTAGTGTCGGCGATTGGAACAGGCGGATCCTCTCTGACTGGCGGAGTGGCAGAGAGGATGTCGTTACGCGGAGAATCAGTTGATGTGGCGAGTGCCAGTCATGCTGACCTCGGTGGGCGGTCGAGGCGTATGCAATCTCGGGCTTTTGCGGTTTCGAGACGCGGGGGTCCCGGCTGGACGTTGGTCTGACGGATTTTGTTCCGCTTTTGGCGGCGCAGAGTGCCGTTGTGAGGGACGTGCAGTGGTGAAACGATGGTTCCCTCGTGTGGTTCTCTGAGAAGTCGGGTGATTGCGGTTGGTAGCGTTAGGTGCGTCGGAAGCGATGTATGGTTTTAAGTCCTTCGAGTTAGCCTCTTACCGGTACTCGATTTAAGATTGTAGACCACAGGAGAGAGGACGGCAGTAACGGTGTATGGGCCGGAGTACTTCGGAGCTAGTTTCGACGCGAATCCTCTAACAGCTGATGACAACGGATGTTCCCGCCTCATTACTCTATCCCCAATATGGTAGCGAACCTCGCGGCGACGGAGGTTGTAGTAGCGGCTTTGGGTTCCAAAGGCTTGTGCAAGCTTGATGCGCACCAATTCAAAGGTTTCCTTGAGCTTCTCCAAGCGTTGCGTATGGGCGACTGGTATTTGGTTGTCATCATCGGCGACGGGAATTTCCTCGGCACTCTCGTTCAGGGCGGTTGCTTCCTGGTTCTCAGTTTGAAAGACGGTGTTTGGTATAGATAGTTCCTGGCCGAAGTTCAGGAACGCTGGCGAAAAGCCAGTAGATTCGTGCTTTGAACTATTAATGGCTAAGTGCAAAGCATTCAGGTTCTGATCCCATTTGCGATGATCATGTTCACAGTATTGCGCTACTATTGTCTTGACGGTACGGTTAGCGCGTTCTACCGGATTAGCCTGGGGTGTGTATGGCGGCGTAAGACGGTGTTTGATCCCAAATTCCTTCAGCAGTGTTCGGAAGGCTTGGCTATCAAATTGAGATCCGTTATCGGATATGACAGTCCGGGGGCATCCGAAACGGGTTATTACTTCATCGTAGAGGGCTTCACTGACGTTGCGGGCGGTAGCGCTTCGTAGGGGACGGCACTGGACCCACTTAGTAAAACGATCCTGGAAGACAACTAAATAGTTATTCCCTTTACTAGATCGAGGCAGTGGCCCCACTAGATCGGCACTGACGGTCTCCCACGGTTGTTTATTGGCTGACGGTTGCATGGTTCCGGGAGTTTGTCGCTGGGGAATTTTGTATCGCTGACATTGCATACAGCTCCTCACATACTTTCCGACATCGCGAAACATACCGGGCCAGTAATACTTGTGTGCGACACGGGCTATTGTTTTGGCTATTCCCATGTGTCCAGCGGACGGAGCATCATGGTTTTCTCGTAACACGGACAGACGGAGTGGTGTGGGCACACATAATTTCCACGGGTCTGACAGGTCGGGTTCGGCTAGGTCGCCAGAGTCCCAGAAATGGCGAAACAGCCGGTCATTACGGATGCAGTAATCCGGATACACTTCGGGGTTCTGTTCGACTTCCTTCTTCTTCTTTTGGTACCAGGAACAGTTTGGCGCCTCTTTGAGAGCGCATAGTTCGTCGGTTTCCAGCTCGGAGAAAGGTACTGCTACTGGTTGGCGGGATAGGGCGTCAGCTACACGATTTAGACTTCCTCGTCTGTATTTGATCTCGAAGTCATATTGCTGTAGAAACACGCTCCATCGGGCCAAACGGCCTGTCGGACTCTTGATGGAGTGTAACCAGCGGAGTGATTGATGGTCGGTCAGTACCGTGAAATGATAGCCTTCAAGGTAAGGTCTCATCTTCTCAATGCCCCATACTATGGCTAGACATTCTCTCTCGGTAACGGAATAATTTTTCTCGGCGGGACTAAGCGTGCGGCTGGCATAGGCTATTACCCTATCGTGCCCTTCGATCTCTTGGGTTAAAGCAACGCCAAAACCTTGGTCGGATGCGTCCGTTTGTAGCGTGAACGGTCGCTCAAAGTCAGGGCAGGTGAGTACGGGCGCTTCGGTGAGACAAGCCTTCAATTGATTGAAAGCTTGTTCCTGTTCATTACCCCACTTAAACCGGTTATTTTTCTTCAGCAGTCGTTTGTGAAAACGCTGGCACAAATCGTCGGTACCACGAAGCCACACCCAGAAAACGTCGTACGTCTCGGACGGTACGTGGAGCGGGGAAATTCCTTATTGCTTCCACTTTCTCCGGGTCGGTATTAATGCCCTCGGCGGTGACCACATGTCCCAGGTATTTCAGGGACTTCCTGCAAAACTGGCACTTGTCAGGGTTTAGTTGCAGGTTGGCGATCCTTAAACGGCGGAACACTTCATGTAAGTTTTTCAGATGTTGGTCAAATGTTTCTCCTAGCACGATTATGTCGTCAAGGTAGGCGAAAGCATACGGCTCCATGTCAGGTCCGATAACGCGGTCAAGTAGTCGCTGGAACGTAGCGGGTGCGGAGTGCAGACCAAAAGGCATGACGTGGAAGTGGAACAAGCCTCTGCCTGGGACGGTGAAAGCAGTAATCGGTTTGCTTTCGGGAGACAAGGGTATTTGCCAGTAACCTTGCTTGAGGTCGATGCTGGAAATGTAGCGGGCCTTGCGTAATTTATCCAGGATAGCATCAATGTAGGGCAGAGGGTATGCATCTTTCTCGCTGACCTCGTTTACCTTGCGAAAGTCGATACAAAATCGGGGCTTCCCATCTTTCTTGCGTACTATTACCACCGGAGAACTCCACGGACTATCGGAAGGTTCAATTATGCCATTTTCAAGCATGTCGTCTACTTCCTGGTTAATTATTTCCTGCATTCTAGGGTTTTGTGGTCTGTATCGTTGCTTGATCGGATCAGGATGTGAGAGTCGAATATGATGTTGTGCCAATTTCGTGGTTCCGGTGATATCTTTAAAGCTGGATAGTTCATTCGCTAGAAATTCGGTTAGCTTATCTTCTTCGTTCCGGGTTAACGCTAAAGCTATTCCTCCTATGGGACTGGTGAGACACGGTGCTGAGATCGGACGTTGATTTAAATAAACGGTACTGGTGTTCAGGTTTACCTCAAATTCTCTGGTACTTAGGATGTCCATCCCTAAGACTATGTCCGAGGACAAATTTGCCAGGTAATATAAATGGTTTTCAAACGGATGTTGATCTATAGTGAAGTTCAGATCGTAGGCTTGGTTGATGGTTACGAGATTTCCATCAGCTAACTGAGCGGACGGAGCGGATATGTTAACAACGGGTATCCCCTGTTCAGTACAGAAATCGCGCACTTGGTTTCCCAGGTAAGACCGGACGGAGCCTGTATCAAGCAGGGCAGAAAAATTTTGGCCATTTATCTCGACGGGTATGTGTGGACGGTTGTCCCGAGGCATGATCAGTGCGGAACCGTACGGGCCTCCTAACGGTGCGGTTCCAGATTAGTTTTCCGTCCTAGGACATCGGCAATCTCTTGTCAATACACCTGGTCAGCCACAATGTGAGCAGAATAATTTGGGCGGCGGACGGCACTGGCTGCGATAGTGCCCGGTCTTTCCACACCTCCAACATAGCGAATCTCGGTTAAATGGTCGGGCAGCGGTGGAGGTAGAGGGGCCGTCCCTAGCAGGGTGGCCTTGACGATTTGGCTGTGACGGTGAGGATCTCGGAGAACCTCGGGAGGTTCTGGAATCCGCGGTGGCGGTTGACGTGGTCTGGGATGATGGTGCTGGCTGCTGGCGGTCGTGCCGTGTGGCAGACAGTAACGGATTGATCGCAGTTGTTCGGTTGCTAACTATTCGGTATGTCTGCTGGACTTCCTGTCGAAGTAGTTCAAATTCTTTGACCTTGGCAATCAGAGTCGCCGTGTCTGTAAGTTCATGTCGGGAAATGTACTGCCGGTAATCTGGGAGTAAATTCCGGTATAACCAGCGGAGTTGTTGCTGTGGAGTGAGGGCTCCATGGCGACGGAGAAGTGTTTGCATATCCGTAATGTACTTGCTAGAGGCTTCGTCTGGTTTTTGCAACCGGCGGCTGATCTCGGCTTCTAATTCTTCTGTGAAATTAACGGGGAAGTAGAAAACTCGGAATTCCTTGGAGAAATCCTCCCATGTAGTCCAGCGCGACCGATTGTTTCGGTACCACAGTAGTGCTGGTCCTTGTAGTAATTCCGGCAAGACAGGTAGCAGTTGCTCTTGCAGAAATCCGGTATATGAGCAAACTTCTTCCACTCTTTCTAAGAATGCGGCTGCGTCTCCTTTACCATCAAATCTTATACCCCACTTCCGGATTTTAAGCGGATCTAAAGTCCGGGGATCGGTTGCTGGTTGTGGCGGGGTGGTTTGGATAGTAGGTATTAGTGCTGGCGGAAAAACAAACGGTTTGGACCCGTGAGGTTGTGGTGATATACTACCATCTTTAATAAACTTTACTAACCGGCGTTTCTTCTCTTCTACGGTCCCGGTAGTATTCAGGTCGACATCTAATTGTTCTTTACGGAGTTGGTATATCCAACTTAAACGGCCATCAATGGCTCCAGCAACCTCTTGTTGCTGATCGTTGGTAGGGTCCTGTTGTTCCAGGTCTTTGTGTTCTTTGTCTGGCATCTTCGGTAGTATTAACTGTGCCGAATACTAGTAGCAGTGAATAACGGTGAATGGTACAGATGAATATTAACGGTTACTAACGATGATAACTAACAACGGTGATCGATAACGATGAACAGTAATGGTGAATGATAACGATGGATGCTACCGGTGTATGCTAGTGATCGTTGATGCTTGGTATGGTTCACTCTACAAGAGCTCTTTACAGTTTGCGGTTTCAAGCTGAAGTGTCTTCTTCAGGTTTGGTTCGGTTGTATATAGACGGAGCAGCTATAGATGGCTGCCTCTGCGCACAGTGTACGATCAGGTATTATGCGCAGGTCGGGAAAAAAAATATAATCGGAAAAACGGGTGTGTAACCTATCAGGTTGCTATGGTACACGCGCTTGCTATGATTCAGTATCGTTAATGGCTGGGAGCGTTCTGTCCACCTCGCGGTCTCAGGCTGAAGTCACTGCTTCAGGTTCGGATCGGCTGTATATAGACGGATGCGGCTGGTGGCAGATGGTTCTGCGCACTGTCGGTCGTCGGGTGGGGGTAGTCCCTTGCTATACCAACTTTATCACCGGAACTGGTAGGACTCTGGAGAAAATCCAGAAAATCGTTAAAATTGTGAAATTGGTTTGAACGGTGTCTGGAGATGTAAGTTGTTAAAACTTGTCGGTTATACTCGATTTCAAGCTCTCAAGTCGCTGTGGTACATGTGCTCGCTGTACGGATGTTTGGAATGGACTCCAACATACGGCAATCGATTCTATGTCCCCAAGTTACTATTAAATGAGTGGTCACACTCCTAGCAACTTCAAAACTTCTGGGTCGTCGAATAAATTTAACAAAATTAATCCGGTTAATCAATAATAATGCGCGACGCACGGTCTGCAGTGATGCTAACAACCAACTGTTATATGGACGGAGTCTTCACTTGGTTACTGCACACTTCCGTATAAAAAGAAAGAAATAAAAATGACCAAGTCCCCCAACTCCCAGACAATTATTTGAAGCGGTCTCCCCAAACAAATTCTAAGTCAGTTTAATCGAGAAAAAGCCAAAATTTTAAAATCATTCAGAGGGGTCGTCGGATCGCCTTCGCAATAGAAAGAATTAAACCGGTTGATCAGTAATAATGCGCGACGCACGGTCTGCAGTGATGCTAACAACCAACTGTTATATGGACGGAGTTTTCACTTGGTTGCTGCACACTTCCGTATAAAGAGAAAGAAATAAAAATGACGAAGTCCCTTAACCCCAAGACAATTATTCGGAACGGCCTCCGAAAATAATTTCCAAGTAAGTTTTTCGAGAAAACGCCAAGTTTTGAAATCTTTCAGAATGGTCGTCGGATCGCCTTCGCAGTAATACCTTTCGTTTTTTTAGGTTCGATTACCCTGAAAACGATACCCCCTACGTCTATTTATGACTTCGGGTTTCTTCGTACGGCTTCGGAAGTATTCGGATCGCAATCGGATTGCTCTTAAATGTAGCCTTTGGCTACGCCGGTACCACAGGAACTTAAAGTTTCCTTTTAAAACTAGCAGACAGTCAGGAAACGTTCGAAAACGTACTCGGGACTACTCGGATTGGTTCGGTAGTAGTCGGAATCGACTCCCTATGCTTGGTTTAGTCAAAAACGATACCTCACACGACTCTGTGAGACTATTTATACTTTTCTGGTTGAACTCGGTGCCTGCCGAATGTGAAGAATATCTAATCTCTTTTACAATTTAGTGTAATTCAATTTCAACAGGTGCAATTTACTTTAATCAAGTCTAATTTTCTTCAAACAGGTTTATTTGACTTGGACAGGTGAAATTTAATTTAAACAGGTCAAATTCAACTTGGACAGGGCAACTTTAATTTAAACAGGTCTAACTTTAACTTAAACAAGTCAACTTTAATTTAAACAGGTCAAATTTGACTTAGACAGGTGAAATTTAATTTAAACGGGTCAAATTTAACTTAGACGGGTCAACTTTAATTTAAACAGGTCAAAGCTAGTTCCATTGAGTCAATCAAGTCAGTCAATCGGTCCCTGCTCGGGCGCCATTTTGTGACGTAGTTTCTTCCAGTCGTCTAGCGCATAAACGAGCGGAAGCGTCACTTTGACGCCGAGATCTACTTCGGTATCACTCGGGCGCCACCTTTACAATTTTTACGTGGGGCAAAGGTCCCACATTAGCCTCCTCACGCAGCCTGTTGCAGTAGGGCTGGGATAAACTCAGTGAAGAAACGGAAATGTCCAGGGGTCAAGATTTGAGATTAGATTTTCAAGCACATTCAAACAGTAAAACTCAAAAATCGGTAAATAACAACGTTTATTAAAACATGATAAATTCAATAACAATAGTAAGAAAAATGTTCAGGTACTCAAATACTTTTAAGGAGTTTATCACAGATAAAACTTATGATATTTTATTTTACAATAGGTAAAATATTGCGAATAACTAAAAAAAACTAATCAAGCGGGCTAACCAATCAAGCGGGGAGAAGATAGATTAATCGGGGTGTTGCAAATGTTAAGGTTACCATTAAACGGGTTTGTTACTAGTGGCAAGCGGGCAATCCACTGGATGCTAAGCAATAGATAAGCAACAAAAAAAAAATGGTAAGCAGTATGCAAAGTAACAACAAGCAGTATATACAAAAAAAAACATATATATAAAATAACATAAAAAAGTTAGAACAGGCAGTGCTAGAATTCGGGGTGGTAGCAAGGCAGTTATTTACAGCAATATAGGCATGCACGAAATAATAATCAGGAAACAGTATTAAAGAACACGACTTTGTTCTTTCTAATAATCAGGAAGTACGGTCAAAGAACACGGCTTTGTTCTTTTACTTCCGATCTGGAGGTTTGCCTGCGGTTTTCGGGGTGGCAAACGCCTGGCGGGGGATATGCTGCCTTTATTAGCCAAACGCAAATTTGTCAGAGCGGTTTCAGATTATGTTACGTAGTAACATATGAAAAATAATTAATTTTCGGGATTGTCAGATTTTCGCGTCAAGTTCTCGGACTATAACAAAATTTCATTAATTTCTCAGGATACTGGATTTTATTGTTTATTCATAAAGAGTAGTAATTGTTAAAATACTTCAGCATGAAAACAGTTTCTAAATACGGTAAATTGTCAGGTAATATTTTATAACAAATTTTCATAACTTCTTCAGAATACAGTATTTTATTTTTAATTTATATCAACACGACGTGGTTAAATTAAAGCAGGTAGAAAACAGATTCTAAATACGGTAAATTATCAAGCATTATTTTATCTCGTTGAATAGAAAAACACGGTAAAAGTTAAAATAATCTGGTAAAAAACGGTTTACCGTTTTTCTCTCAAAAATGTCTACTATGTTTCTTTTTCTTGGTTCGGTCCTAAGAAAATTTACTGGAACATAACTATTTTGGACAAAATCTCGAGAATTGATCAGTCTGTCTCTATAACACGCCGACGTTAACAAAAATTATAAGTACAGTATCTGGATAAATCGGAAATTAACAATCGCATTTTCTGCATTTTAATCGAAATTGCTTGAAACTAACAGTTGAACACACTTAATCATGTCGGACAATCTTAATAGTTGGATGTACGGGATCTGACAAATTTGCCATGGAGCTACCCACTTAATAAAATTATTGCATCTTACCTCAACAAGAGCTGATACGGGAATGACCAAAATGCCTTTACCCTAACTTCGATATTCCCGAAATGAATTACGGCCAGCGACACTGGTAACAATTTTGTAAATTATATTGATATGTCGCGCTATCTTCTCACGCAAAATTTTAATACAGTTTACATGAAATAGGATTCTACAACGCGGTTCTTTACTTTGGGGAGTTCCTCAGTTGCACAGATGAGGGTGAGGAAAATCCATTCAATCAATTAAAACAAGCAAATTTTTCAAGTAAACGGGACAAGCAACGAAGCGTAGGGTTAATTTACTGCATTTTATCATTAAAAAAACACTTCGTTACACTGTTTGACATTATTTCACATTAAAATATTAAAAATAAACATTTCCATCTTGAATGGACAAAATAGAGCCAATAATGGCTGTCTATACAACTTTTGCTGTTTGATGCTTTTACTATTCGAGAATTTTCATAACACTATTATATACGAAATAATAATTCTAAAAATGTAAACTCGCTTTTAAGTTTTATTTCATACAATAACTTGTTTTTTTAACAAGAACTTTTTGTTTATTTTGTAACTGTCAATTTATTATTAAAAGTGTTTATATGCTTAAAAATCATGAGATAAACATTTTACTTTATATACTTAATTTTAATTGTTCATTATTACAGCTTAAAACCCTATAACATGAGTTAACGGCATATTTTCCCTTCCATGCCCTTATGCAAATCGGCAATATAAGGTCGATTTTGAGTGCGCACGACCACGCATTCATAACACCGACTTAGTTTTGGTACGCAGAAATCCGTAACATTGCGTTACAATTTATACTATTATTATCACAAAATGAAATACGTAGCTCCATGTATTTGTACTTAAATTAAAGGTAAGAGAATAACAAAGTTTTCTATGTATGTATCAGAATTTTGGTAAGCGTGAAATCAAAAGTTATGGCCAATAGAAGTTTGTACTTACCGCAGCACACTCACTGTTACTCCCTCTTTGATTTACCGTGAATAATAGGCCCCCATACACGGAAGGGAATTTTAAAAGATTTGTCCCGCCACGGACTAAATCTGTTGTCATCAATCGATGTTTACGTTAGTGACTTGCGACGGATATGATCGGTAAAATATCCAATGCGTGACAGGACAGATCGCTGCAGGTTCAATCCTGTCGGTACACATACATCCCAGCTAACAATTTCATGTTCTATAAAAATCGTAAGAACGTTTCCAGAGCAAATTTTATAGGGCAATGTTTATTTTAAGAACATTTTCAAAACGTTCTTACAACACTTATACCATACAAATGGGCACCGTTCTATAGAACTTTTTAGTTCTTTAAGCTGCTCTGTAAGGTCTGCAGGAAACACTTATAATTGTTGAATAAACGTTCTCACAGGTCTTAAAGAATTTTTATAACACAGTTAAAAAGCAATCTCATAAAAATTCTATAGCAGTTCTAAAATGCTGTCTTTGAATTCTGGTATAGAACAAATAAAGAACTCTTATATAATTATTCTTTAGCAGCGCATATTGTTTCGGTATACAATTTTTGTGTTTCATGGTGTTCTATTTAGAGAACTTTAAAAACGTTTAATTGTATCTTTTAAAAACAAAAATGTTTCTGTATCGCATCACAACGCTGGCACATGTCAGAAAAAGTATGGATGGACACCATAAAATAATCAATCTGCATAAGAGTACTCACATTATTACGAATTGCTTGGTTGGTTTGTAGAGTCCAGGGAGCAGTAAATTTTAATGCGGAGAAAGCTTTATTGTGAAATATGTGGTACATATATGGTAATTTTTTGACGCGCCCTCAGTTTACCTCATATTTCTATGATGCTGGAAAATTAATTAAAAAAAAATTCTAAATTGATGAATTTAGCAACCTGCTGTTTATAAAATAGTCAGAAAGTAAATATAATCCATATTATGATAGCATTTCACCTATTTATATTGTATATATTTTTAATTATGATTTTTCTTCTTGCTCACAATATGGCGACAGAAAGAAAGGCTTATCTTGTACTTCCACTAATATGACATTTTTGTGTCGATTGCAATGATATTATATATGCTTCTTAAACAGCTACTAGAACACATATACGCCATTTAATATCCACAGTGTTGTCGTATTTTACGATATTTCCTGAACCATAAGGTTGACTATATTATTTTCGTCTCTCTTTAGCACATTATTTCTTATGGGAAGTACCTAAACTAGTAACGCTAGAGGCGTACGTGTAGTACGGCGTTGATTTGCGGACCCCTACAGCTTGTAAAATATTATATAAAAATCCATATGTCCTTACTTTCAAAAATGAAATTGATGAGGAGTAAAAGTGACAAGGAAGATATGACATTCGTTTCGAAGTATGTCGTTAAATAAAGTCAAGTCAAAATTTTTTTCGTTTTCCTCCGAAACGCTCCAAATTTTTTTGTTTGTTTCCATTTACTTAATGACATTATTTTCAACAAGATATGTTGCACAAAACTCGTATACCAACAACAAAATAAAATCATGGCGTCAATTAAAGTATGGTAGTTCTATTGCAGTTTTTTAAAGAACAAAAAGGCTTGTATTAATACTTATTTACTCTATAATGATTTTATAACAACTGTATTATTATTCTCTATAACTGCTTCAAAGAGCTTTTTCCCTTAAGTTCGATAGCAGCTTCCATATTTGTAATTTGTTGTCCGCAGCAGAATTGTAACTTAGAAACCCCTTACACAATAGTTCTATAAAGAAATTATAATCGACATTACGGAATAATTTTATAAGAGTGTCACCGGAGATGGTATAATTCTATAAGGCACTATTTTACATCAGTTTTACAGCAATTTGATTCTATAAGCACCGTTGCTGTAAAATTGTGTTATTGTACACACTTATAGGGAAACATTAGCATTTATCTTATAAATGCTCTATAATTATGCTTTAAGAACGTTCTTGCAATAAATTTAAAAAACAATTCAGTTTCTGAAGGCAAAATAGTCTCATGTGCCACATTAATGCAACAATTCAGTGTTCTAGATACAACTATAAAACATTAATAGAATATAAAAGTCCTATTACTCTAAATTTATAGAACTACTTTGCTAGCTGGGATGGAGATATCAATTCCGTTCGAAAGATGTCAGTGAAACATGGAATGGACAAAAGAATTGTTAACCGATGTTATAGACTTATCTAGGGAAGAAACATGTTTGGAAAATTAAAGTCAGTTCGTACGTAAATAAAAATTTGGAAAGAGAAGCTTCTGACGGTTTGGTTAATTTTTTGAAAAATAAGAATTTTACCGTCACTGTTAAGGAGGTAAAAAAGAAAATTCAATACTCGCATTCGAAATATTTTTCTTCTATTCTCTTTGCCTAAAACGTCACAAACAATAGTTTCAAAAATAAATGGTGTTTCCTATAATTTTAACTCAAAATAATATTACCTTAACCTGCTTACTTAATTAACAATTCATCAAAAACTTGACCTGACATTCGTAAATAATTTTTTAAATCATCCTGCTCATTCGCTTTTAGCTCTCGGATTAAACGCATATGTCCATATTTTTTTCTTCTGGATCCAAGTTTTCACCCACTTTGTTCAATTTTTCTTCTTTTTATTTTCACAAATTTGCCAGATACATAGACCCATAAGTGCAAATTTTCTTCTTTTTTGAACTCTATTCATCTTTACTAACCCAACAAATCCCTTCTGGATTTTAAGTACGCCTAAAATATCTGAACGCTCATCCAGTCCTCTCGGAATTTAAAGAGGATTCACCATTAACTGAACTGCTCGTTCCCTCAACGACTTGATATTTCACGAAAATAAACGATGTGATCTTTACGAGTGTGGAGACCAAAATATCTGTACCCTGAGAGACCATATCGGCAGATTCGATCTGGTAGATCTGGACGGCGGGACAAATCGTTTAAAATTCACTTCCGTGTATGGGGGGCCTATTGATTAGTTTTGCGATTTTTATATAGTTGGTATGTATGGACGAATTTAGCAAATAATTGTGAACATTTTGACATAAAAAAATATCCTCTGCCATGCATTTTTATCGAATTAGAGTAAAAATGGTAAAAAAACACGTTTTAAAAAAATTACTTTCTGGGCTGTAACTATCCCTTATACCAACTTATAGATTGGATAACATGCATTTTCTGATGTAATAAGTTATTACCATTATTTTAATATATAGTTTGCTTTGTTCTACTCCATTGATAGGTTGTTCGTTAAATATGCATCTTTGAGGGCGCACGCCGCTATACTAATAGGGTTAGGTCTCTGCAGCTGTGACTTTTGTATGTATAGAAAATACTCACAAAATACACGATCCGCCATGCCAGTCTGACTTGTATACGTAATTTATTTTGTGTTCATATTATAATAGTATATCGTATTTAATACAATGTGTTTTTTGAGTACTTCTATAAAAAAATACATGGAGATTGAACATATTTTCTAATTCCACAAAATCTGATTAACATAAATTAGGGTTATATCTATATTTAAGCTATTTTGTTTCGTGAATTATTTTATGCTTTGCTCATACTCTGCTTGAGAGTTTGATCTGCAATGGCATATGCATAAAAATTTGGTTTAGAGCGTTGATTGAAGAGTCTATAAGATACGCAACTATACGGCCAAAACCGTTCCTCTATGTTCATCTCGCTCATCACGCTTCCCCCACACGTCCCTATCCACATATTGTTCGTTGACTTGTGGTGCCACCGCGCGGAGTTATTTTGAGCGAACCGCGAATAGAAATACTGGACGTTGATATCCAGCGAACGAGGGTACATAATATATTTATTAAGTTATAATTCTCCACGCAGGTTGTAGACCGGCGCAATCAGTGCCGGCGTCAGGGCATTTGGCACCTGTAGCAAACAGTTGCTTGCCGCCCTGATAAAAAACATTTACAAGTTACTACTGTTAGGACAAATTTATTAATAAAAACTTACAAACAAAAATCTCAGATAAATAATTCTTTCACTAGTTTCACTTAAAATTCAAAAACAAGAGAAACCTTTAACTATCAATTATTGTCGCATTTCATCTTTTAAGTCGCCACGTTGTGCGCTGTAACAATCGTGTTCTGTTCGAAATTGCAATTGTTCCTTGTCCTCGAGACCCATTTGGGGTTCAAAAAATGTTTTTGAGATTTTTGTTCAATTTTGAATTTCTGAAATTTATAAAAATGTGATAAATTAAAAATATTTTATTTTGCTATTCGGTTCAGCTTCATGGAATAGTATTTATGAGTACGTTTAAGACCTCCCAATTTTTTTAAAATAATTAGAAAAAAGAATATGCAAATGTCGAGGATGGTGTTTTTGATCTTTCAGCGCTTGCGTAGCGAGAACGGTAATAAATACGAAAATGAACCGCACTTTTTTTTGTACAACATGGAATTTTCTACAAACAAGTCCGCGAGGGCATATTCTTATCTACTATAGTTTTCGAGCTACAGGTGCTCACGTGTAAGCATAGAAATGACTGTTTTTTACGCTACTCTGCAAGTGGCACTGGCGACTTAATTAACAAACAAAAAATTAAGAAAACGGCGATGCTAATAGTCAAATTTAAATTACACAAAACATAATGAGTAACTTCTGTTTAAAACTGTTTTTTATACGATGCATAATATTAATAATGGAGTTACAAGTATTAAAAAAATGTTGAAATAAAATAAAAAAAATAGTTAAATATTCTTTGTGTTATTGAAATGTATGTACAATTGTACAGAAAAAACACTAATTAATAAAAATATGCGGCAAGTTCCAGTTATATAAAAATCGATGAAAATGAAAAATTACACTTTTCGGTCCTAATATTAATTGTTTATATGTGATAAATAAAAACAAAATGATATGTCAATAACAGATACATTTTTTTAAGAAAGAAAATTACTTCCTACAAGGTGGAAAAGTTCAAATGTACGATTTTTTTAATGTTTTTTGCATTAAAAAACGCATATTTAAGAAAAATGAAGGACGCCATCGTGCAGAGCGATCAGAAATTCATAAATAAAAAAATCGACCACAAATTCTCATTGGACAAATAATATTTAACTGCTTTAACGGGCTGCTTGGAGAACAGCGCAAAAAACAGTTACTTTGAGGTTTGCGCGCGGGCGCCTTTGGCATGTGAGCTATAATAGATAAAAATATGCTCTCAGGGACTTTTTTGTAAAAAATTCGATGCTTTATAAAAAGTGCATTGTGTACCATTTGTGCGATACTTTATCGCCTCGAAAACTATGCTCTCGAAAAAGTAATACCTACTTGTAATAAAACAAAAAATTAACCAGTCTTTCCGCAGATATTCAAATTAAGTTAATTACTTCCACATCCAGTGGAAGTATAGTAACGACAAAAAAATTTTAAAAAATTTTTATTGTTCAAATAGGCTTAGAATGTCGTGAAACGTCGAGATTTTAAGTTTGAGCGAAAAAAAATTTCTGTCTGTCGGTCTGTAACTTTTTTTTGTGCGCACGTTTACTCTGGAACCGTTTGAGATATTGACTTGAAATTTGGTACACGTATGTACTTTAACGAGATCTGGAACTAGATTATATTTTCATCTAGTTCTGTCGAAGGGTTGGGGGTAAATTGGGGTAAATTTGGGGTAAATAGGTCAATCAAGCAGGTAAGAGTCCATAAAATTGGTATTTAGTATATACAAGAGAAGCTAAGGTCTCAAAAAAATGTTTGGCATTAGCCACCCCCATTACCACCCTAACCCCCTTATTAAAGGGGATGAAAAAAAATTGTGATTTAGTGTTTGTACAGGAACCAGAAACCTCAAAATATTTTTTTTACTTCATCCACCCCCACTATCACCCCCCTATCACCACCCCCCATCCCACTACCGATGTGGGGTATCGTTTTATGGGTTTTTGGGGTAGAGGATTTCAAATATTATATTATTAAAGTTCCATAAACAATTATTTTCACATACAAAGTTTTTTCGTTGTGAGTGACTTGGATAGAGAATCTGGATGTGGAAGTAGTGATTCCTTGGGCAGCGGTTTTTTTATTATGTTTACTAATTATTACTCTTTTTCCCAATAAAATCGCTTTTTCGTTTTAATTACTAAAAAAAGCAATTACAGAGAAAAGCCTATAAACAAATAAATAACTTTAAATGAACCCATCACTGCAGTAGCAGTATATTTGGGAGAGGATAAAAAATATTTTTGTACAAATTGGTTATTGCAGTTCAGCAGAATTAAAGAAGGGAATGGTGTAAACCCGAAAAATATTGCAACATGTAATATTTTTGCGGCAGTAGTAATGGAAAATGTCATCTAAAACATATTCAAAATTTACTAGGGTGAAGACGGTTAAGAAAGGTGCAAAATGGATAATTTTGTGATATCTTAAAAATAACAGTTTCATCATAAAATATCAATATGCCTTTTACTTCCACATCCAGTGGAAGTACAACAACGACAAAAATTGGCATTTAGTAAATACAAGAGAAGTCAAGGCCTCAAAAAATTTAACCATGGGGGGGGGAATAAAATTGTGAGTTAGTGTGTGTACAAGAACCAAAGGCTTCAAACATTTTTTTTTACTTCATCCACCCCCACCCCCACTACCGATGTGGTATATCGCTTTATGAGTTTTTGGGGTAGGCGATTTCAAATATTATATAATTAAAGTTCTATAAACAATTATTCCCACGTAGTAGAGTGCAAATATAGTATCAAAATATTTTTCGTTTTGAGCGACTTGGATAGAACATCAGGATGTGGAAGTAGTGATTCCTTGGGCAGCGGTTTTAACATTTTAAAATGAAAACCGCAGCCCAAGGAATCACTACTTCCACATCCAGATTTCCTATCCAAGCCTCTCAAAACGAAAACACTATATTTGCACTCCACCATGTGGAAATAATTGTTTATGAAATTTTCTAAATGAAAACCAAAAAACGATATCCCACATCGATAGTGGGGGTTGGGGTGGTGGTAGGAGGTGATACGCGGGTGGATGAAGTGGAAAATTTTTTGAGGCCTTTGGTTCCTGTACACACTAAATCGCAATTTTTTTTTTCACCCCCTTTAATAATCGCGTGGGGGGGGTGATAATGGGGGTAGTTAATGCCAAAAATTTTTCTAAGACTTTAACTTCTTTTATATAATAATAAACTAAATACCAAATTTTATGGACTCTTACTTGCTTAATTTACCTATTCACCCCCATTTATCCCAATTTACCACTCAACCCTTTAACAGAATAAGATCAAAATATAACCTAATTCCAGATCTCGTTAAAATACATATGTGTACCAATTTTCAAGTCAATATCTTAAACGGTTCCAGAGTAATCGTACACCCAAAACGTCAGAGACCGACGCGATAGAAATTATTTTTTGCTTCAACTTAAAATCTCGACATGTCATAACATTCTAAGCCTATTTAAATGGATGTTTTCAAAATTACTACACTTATACTGGAAGTGGGAGCAATACGTAGAAAACGGCATGACAAAAATATAAACAATCATAATGTGCCGTAGACTACACGGTGGAAGTAATCTACTTCAAGCACTTTCTTTGAGGAAACGCATCTATACTGCTCGAGGTAACCCACTGCGCATCCATTTTACTCGAGGAAGCCCACTGCGTATCCGTATAGGTAACCTACTGCGCATCAACAGTACCTACTCAAGGAAAGCCACTGCGCATCCATTATACTCGAGGAAACCTACTACGCATCCATACCACCCGAGATAACCAACTTCGCATCCAAACTACTCGAGGTAACCCACTGCGCATCCATACTACTCAAGGTAACCCTTTGCGCATTCATTTTATTCGAGAAATCTACTGCGCATCCATATTACTTGGAGTAACGTACTGCGCATCTATAGTACTCGAGGAAAGACACCGCGCATCCATAGTACTCCAGGAAATCCACTGCGCATCTATATACTACTCGAGATAACCCACTTATTAAAGAATAAAGAAAATAATAGAAACACCGAACAGGTTGCATGGTATTTTAATTGAAAATCGTAGAAGCTAGATACACACGCAAGGACGCGTTGCTACATCCTCATCTATCCTTGAACCATTGGTATCAATTTAGCAACATGTTTATAAACCTTAAAATTCCACATCCACGTTTTCTATCCAAGTCTCTCACAAAGAAGAAAAAAATTGCACTCCACTATGTGAAAATTATTTATGAAACTTTAATAACATAATATTTGAAATCGCCTACTCCAAAAACCTATAAAACGATATGTCACATCGGTAGTGGGGGGTGGTGGAAGGGGGTGGTAGAGGGGGCAAATGAAGTAAAAAATATGTTGACGCTTTTTCACCCCCCTTTAATAGTGAGGTGGGGGTGGTAATGGGAGTAATTTTTTGAGCATTTACCTTTTCTTATATATACTAAATACCAATTTTATGGACTCTTACATGCTTGATTTACTTATTAACCCCCCCTTTATCCCAATTTACCCTTCAACGGAATAAAATGAAAATATAATCTAGTTCCAGTTCTCGTTAAAATACATACGTGTATCAAATTTCAAGTCAATATCTTTAACGGTTCCAGAGTAAACATGCGCACAAAAAAGTTACGGGCAAACAGAAATTTTTTTTGCTCAAATTTAAAATCTCGACGTCTCATGACATTCTAAGCCTATTTGAACAATGACGGTTTTTTTAAATTTTTTTGCCGTTACTATACCTACTTCCAATGGATGTGATTGATGTGAAAGTAATAAAATTCACTTTATCACGTTGTGCGCATTTGTGATGCACATGGTACATGGAACTTTTACTTAATTTTCTTTGTTATGTATTATTTAATATTATATCAAAATGGTTTATTTTACTGGGAAAAAAATGTTTTATGTTGCCAGCAGCTCATTGGGTTTTTATATTTAATTGTTATGAAAATAAACATAATAAACACGCCACACACTAAACAGAACAGGAAGGTATGTGTTTGATTCAAAATTGTTTTTTATTTGCTAGGTATGCATTACATGTTTTTGTAAGAATCATTTCCGTTTTTAGGTTAAATTTAAAAATACAATGTAGCTGGCAATGATGAATATTTCACCATTTCGTCGTTTTTCTGAATGTTTCAGATGTTGCATTGCATTTAAATATTATGTCTATATGAGAGCCGTCTCTGGCGCAGAGACAAATCTCCTTGTTTATCAAAAGCGACGACTTACGCGACGCGAACCATACGAGTGCATGCCATCAACCTAACTGATGTTTGTGCAACTGACTAAGATCTTAGACCCCAATACCGGTGGCGCCGTACTATACATCGGACCCTGCTTGGGCTACGATTTCAAGTACACGGTTGCGCCTCTTGGTAAACTTTTCACTCAACGTTTAGAGTGAAACAATTAAATTGGTCATTTATTTAGGCATTTACTTTTATTTTTAGAGATGGATTGAGAACAATTTTCTGCACAAAATTCTAAGGATTCTAGTAAAGGTAAGATAAAAATTACTTTTGATTTGATTATATGTTTATAGAAATTAAAATATTAAAATTAAAAATATGAATTTAGATTATTATTGTCGAAGTTTGAAAAATTTTAAACTTTAAAAGTCAATGAAATACCTGACGACAATATTGATACATTTTTAGTCCAACTCCACTAAGTACCTATAGTGTTACACTGTAGTTAATATCACTTCCACATCCAGTGGAAGTATAGTAACGACAAAAAAATTTTTAAAAATTTTTATTGTTCAAATAGGCTTAGAATATTACGAAACGTCGAGATTTTAAGTTTGAACGAAAAAAAAAATTCTGTCTGTCGGTCTGTCTGTAACTTTTTTGTGCGCGCGTTTAATCTGGAACCGTTTGAGACATTGACTTGAAATTTGGCACACATATGTACTTTAACGAGATCTAGAACTAGATTATATTTTCATCTTGTTCCGTCACAGGGTTGGGGGGTAAATTGGGGTAAATTTGGGGAAAATAGGTAAATCAAGCAGGTAAGAGTCCATAAAATTGGTATTTAGTATATACAAGAGAAGCGAAGGTCCCAAAAAAAGTTTTGGCATTAGCCACCCCTATTACCACCCCCACCCCATTATTAAAGGGGATGAAAAAAAATTGTGATTTAGTGTGTGTACAAGAACCAGAAACCTCAGAATATTTTTTTACTTCATCCACCCCCACTACCACCCCCCATCACCACCCCCACCCCGCTACCGATGTGGGGTATCGTTTTATGGGTTTTTGGGGTAGAGGATTTCAAATATTATATTATTAAAGTTCCATAAACAATTATTTCCACATACAAATTTTTTTCGTTGTGAGTGACTTGGATAAAAAATTTGGATGTGGAAGTAGTGATTCCTTGGGCAGCGGTTTTTTTAGTTAGACTAAGAATGTAGATAAGAGAAAATTCCAAAAATTGGTTTGCAAAGTTATTTTTTTTACGTTGCATTAGGTTTCATAAAATTTCATTTTGTAGGTGCAGTTTTTATACTTTATGGACGGTGATACAGCATACAAAATTATATACAGACAGATGGACGAGATTTTTACTAGTGACACACTTAAGAATGAAGATACTCTCTTATAACTTTTTTATTTTTTCTCCTATTTGAACCAAATTTTACTGAAGTACTGAACAAATTAGTATATACTTATGCCCAAAAAAACATTCGCCTCTTAGAAATTCAAAGCCACCAGTGGTTCCAAAATAAGCCGAAAAAATCAATACTTAATCATGTTTTTTCATCGGAAAATTTTGTTAATGAAAGTTGTTTAGAATTGTGCAAAAACATTAAGTCCATAATTTAATCGAAATTAAAAAATATTGAAATTTTGTTTAAAATAATGCCAAAGTCCAAAAATATCATTTAAATAATTTTTTTTTGTTTAAAAAATTCATGGCAATTTTGTTTGAAATTAAATCCAAGCTGTCAGGTAGTTGTCAAGTAATTTGTAGTTTTTTAAAATTTACAATTTTAAGTTTTTAAATTTTTTAATATTGATGAAATTTTGGAATTAAGGACAATTCTCAACAACTTTCATTAATAAAATTTTCCAGTAAAATAATGCCTAATATGATTTATTGATTTTTCGGCTTATTTTGGTACCGCAGGTAGCTTTGAATTAATAGGAGGCAAATGTTTTTCTTGTCCATAAGTAGATACTAATTTGTTTTATAGTAAAAATTGGTTCAAATCTGATAAAGATTAAAAAAAAGTTATAAGAGTGACTTCTTAAGTGTGTCACACTACACTACACTAAAAATAAATATTATTGAAATATAACCTTTCTGTGATTTATTTAATATTCCTAATAAAATATCCTCTGTATAATTATCATGCAAACATTTTTAAATATTTAGAAATTACTTCTAAATATTTACAAATGATTTTTGGTAATATTTGTTTCATATGGAAAAGAGTGGCGATCAAAGTATTTTTTAAATATATTTATTTTAATATTTATTTTATATTTGGTGCTACTACGCGACTTTGTTGGTTACAGCACTTCCCCAAACAAGAGGTGCGTTAACTTAGCTCCTACTAGCTCAGTGCAGGTCGGTGGGTTTTTTTTGTTAGATTTTTAAGTTGTATTAGGCCTTAGGGACGCCAGCGTATTTTTAAATAAATACTTGTTACACAAAACCAAAAAAAAATGAGAGATAATATATTCTTGAATATAGTGGTGAGTATGAATAATAACACAAATTGGATAAAATTAGAACAATATATTACAAAAATTATTTGAGAAAGAGTTTACAATTTCTGTACAAAGATATATTAAATCACGACTAGAAAATTTACAAAGAAATTGACAATTTAAATTAAGAGTGAAATGATAAAAATTTACAAGTTAAAGAGAAAGGTTTGACTGGTTTTATACAGAAGTTTTCTGACCAAAACGTAAACGATGACAGTACAAATTCTTACATATTTGAGTAGCTACAGTAGGTCAATAGGGTTGGAAGCTGCCGAAAGTTCGGTAAGTGTGGGACGTATAGTTGGGATTCCCAAAATGAACCTCCTTCTAGCTTGGAGTATAAGCTCTGTCCGCTCTCAACGGTGATGCTGTTCAAACCACCAAATTCCTTAACATCAGACTGATGGATGTTGATCTGTACTGGGTACACCTCTTCACTTGGTCCGAGGATTTTTACATAAAAACGGGAAAAATAAGTGGTTAAAACCAGTCGGGCAAGATAGAAAAATGAAATTACGAATAAAAATTCGATAATAGGTACCATGTACTCAGATACAAAATTTCGATAAAACTAATTAATCAACTACAAAATTCTTACCACGCTAAACTAAGTAGAAATTGTAAGATATAAAAAAACAAAAATTAAGATAGCAAGATATTACGTTAAAGAAAAATTTTTATGACCGAAATTACGGTAAAAAATATTCTGCAAAATTACTAGATAATGTTAAATTAAATAAACCATATTTTTGGTATGATAAATTTTACTACAAAAAAATTAATATTTTAGTGTTAAAAAAAATTGAACATGAAATTTACATGAAAATCGATAAGGAAAATATCAATAAAGAAATTAGACAAAATGAATCTGTACTAAATATCACTTCTTATATAATTAACATAATTTAATAGGGAAAAAAACAGGAAAAAATTACAGCATAACATTTTAAGTTAAGGGCCAAGAAAAGTTACTCAAGATAAAATTAGATATAAAAAAGGTAATCTACTTTAAAAATACTGCTGATATTTTTTTCGTTACTTTAAGATAAAAAATTTAGCCAAAAAGATAAAAGAAAATTTTTTTTGTTACTAAAAATTTGACAAAATGTCAAAAAGATAAAAGATAATCATTTTTACTGGTGGTTTCTCTAAAAAATTAATATTTGTCAAATTGACTCTAAGAAGTTAGACAAAATTATAGCAATGGTGAGGTGACATTTAAATCACTCGATAATCATATTTTAAACTTGTACGGACAGATAGACATAATTATTATTTTTATTTATCAGCATTTAACTGGAATAAGATAATAAACCGACACTTCATTAATGATTAATTTAGGTAAGACAAAGCTAGCGATATAATTAGTCTATTAATGAAGCCACACAATAGACAAGAAGAAAAGAAAATGGTTCGTTGGTTCAGAAACCTCCAAATTCTGGGAATCTCTGGACAAACGTCTGGTGAATGCTTTAAATCTCTACCAATTTAGACAAAATATAGTGAAAGAAAAACACTCACCTTACGTCTTCCAGAGGTGTCCCAGCGGTAGACCTTGTGGACAGATTCGGCTTTAGGCCTATGGTTCCAGCCTAGGTACTATATTACTCCAGAATTTCCACCATCAGTACCTGAACCAACTTTTTTCCCTGTACACAATTGTATTCTCTAGTGCATCCACACCAGTACGTAGTTCACCTAGAAAAGCGCATCAAACAGCAGAAAAAAACCGCTGCCCAAGGAATCACTACTTCCACATCCAGATTCTCTATCCATGTCACTCACAACGAAAAAACTTTGTATGTGAAAATAATTGTTTATGGAACTTTAATAATATAATATTTGAAATCTTCTACTCCAAAAACCCATAAAACGATACCCCACATCGGTGGTGGGGGTGCTGATAGGGGGGTGGTAGTGGGAGGTGGATGGAGTACAAAATATTTTGAGGTTTCTGGTTCCTGTACATACACTAAATCACAATTTTTTTTCATCCCCTTTAATAAGGGGGTGGGGGTGGTAATGGGGGTGGCTAATGCCAAAATTTATTTTTGAGACCTTAGCTTCTCTTGTATATACTAAATACCAATTTCGTGGACTCTTACCTGCTTGATTTACCCATTTACCCCAAATTTACCCCAATTTACACCCCAACCCTTCGACGGAACAAGATGAAATATAATCTAGTTCTAGATCTCGTTAAAGTACATATGTGTACCAAATTTCAAGTCAATATCTCAAACGGTTCCAGAGTAAACGTGCGCACAAAAAAAAGTTACAGACAGACAAAATTTTTTTTTGCTCAAACTTAAAATCTCGACGTTTCATGACATTTTAAGCCTATTTGGACAATAAGAATTTTTAAAAATTTTTTTGTCGTTACTATACTTCCACTGGACGTGGAAGTAAAAAAAATATCTAGGAACCACAAAAGAGAATACAAGTAAGTGACCACCACGGGTCAATCTATAATTGTCTAACATTTTCGTTACACAATTAAAGATAAAGATAAGTTTGGCAAATGACCCGATAATAATTATTTAAACATCGTTAAATAATCACGATACATAAAGATAGAATGCCAAATGGGCCGATAATAATAATTAGTTATCCTCTACGTTAAATAATTATCGAACAAACAGGTAAACATGTGTTTAACCTTTTAAAACAAAACACACGGTTTAACAAAATTATTCTCAAAAATATGTCCACTTACAAAGTCAAAATAGAGATACAATTAAACACAACTACATAAAATAATCGAAAATTTTAAGGATTACAAAGATAAAAGTGAATAAGGCACAAGTCATCTCACCATTGCTACGAAGCCAGACAGAATCAGCGTTGGATCAAAGATGATCAGTTTTCGCCCCGATTCTACCGTCGATTATCAAAATTCCTCACCGTGGCGCTGGATGTCTTAATTACTATTACGTACCAGATATTGTTAAAGGTGCGCACACACTGTAGCATACCACTTTATAAGTCAAAACTTCACAAAATATTTCAAACTGATCGCAAAACAGCGAAAAAATACTTCGTTTTCCCAACCACTTATAAAAAAATTAATCAAGGTGCGACCAAAAATCTAATCACATCGTTTTCTTTAGTGATAGATGAACTTTTATAATTGTTAACTAAATCTTGAAAAAACAAATAGAGGGTGATTTTTCTACACGAATCCGAAATATCAAATTAAAAAATGCTGCCTCAAAATTTCCAAAAAAGTGCGATAAGTGTACGGTGTCTAAAATTTAAACAAAATATGGTCAATAGTGAGGCCAAAATAAATTTAGGCCAAAAAATAAATTTAGGCAAAAATCAGTATATCGCCGTGTGTCTCAGTAATTCAGCGCGACAGGAAAATATCTCTGGCCGTTCCTGAATAGATACTCCTCTATTACCCCTAGAGGTATGTAGAGTTCCTCGTGAGTCGTGAATCACCCTGTATAGGTATCCTCTGAAATACAAAGCGCACTCTACAATGTCTTTCTGACTACAGTCCTGACAGTAATAATTGTGTAGCTAAAAAATATTTATTTGAAATGAAATTTTAATTTCTTGTATCACTTAAAATTTGTAAACATTTTTAATACTTTTTAATGCCGTGACAAAAATACATTTGTATTAAAGAATATTATTTAGGTATTATGCAAATCACAACTTAC
The DNA here is from genome assembly GCA_936432065.2 of Rutpela maculata. NCBI lineage: Eukaryota > Metazoa > Arthropoda > Insecta > Coleoptera > Cerambycidae > Rutpela > Rutpela maculata. The sequence continues at coordinate 105,873,341 of OW386287.2, read as the reverse complement.
ACACTTTTTTATTTATTATGAAAATACCTACTTTCTGTATATTGTTGCTCTAATCTGGACACGCTAATATACTAGTTAGGTAAATACTTTAAAACACTCATTATTGGAGAATCGATCAAAACAACTACTCTTCTAGCTAATAAAGGGAACCTTAAAAATTGACTAACATTTCGTTAGAAAAATCTCTATATAATATGATATATCACATCTTCAATGAAAGAGTTAACCTAATAAACTGAAAATTAAGCGGATATTAAAAGAAATTTAAAAAAATTGGATCATTCACAGTCAGAGAAAATGAAACAGTTTCGGGCTGCCTATTATAAGTCTCCATAATTTATTCGATTATTTCCTTGGGTCACTCTTTAACGAAAGCATTGCATGCTTCGACATCGGTATCTTCGATCAGCGGCAATTGCACACCATAACAATACAGCGTCAATGAAATACAAGAAATCGCCACATGGCGAGGAGTATCATTCAAAATAATAGAATCATGATGAAAGCCTTACAAAAACGCTGTTGAAGTTTTAGCAACAGGCAGCGTGTCCCACTGGTCCTTTCCAAGCCACCCCTCCATGGATTTAAAATCGTGAAGCATGTATTTATGGGAGCTCAAACTTGAGAACGCTCATAATCAAGAGTTTGGCTTGAACAATTGCGTCTCATATATTCCAATATTTATCTCCAATTTCCAGGGGGCTATGCAGCGTGTTATGTTCAACACTTATGATGTCTTGGATTTTTAGGGGATCGTCCTTCACTTTACCAGCCAAGTACAGGGATGAGGCTGCGATTAAAAAGCAATCGTGCAAAACTGCAGTTGTTGCAAGTGTTAGTGGTTGTCCATTTAGCTGTATCCCGCATTCGAAAATAAATCTAGCTGGTGTAAAGCCTCCCATTCTTTTCTCTTTGTAGTTTCGTCACGTCAATAACGTCCTTCATTGTGCCTTTTGTTGGTGGACCAGTCACTTCTATTATTTGTTGAAGAGAAATCGAAAATTTCTATTACCACATTCACCAGAAGCTGTTTTCCTTCTTAAAACTTGGGTATCTCTTACTGTTATTTTGAGCTAAACGACGCCGGTAGTGTTGATGCAGCCCACCCAATCGGCAAGCAACCGAAATTTTGAATAAGGGAAAGCCTCAAAATCGAAAACTGCCAAAGTGCCAAATCGTTGACGACTACAACTTGACTAACTTGAGTTTAGTTTAGAATGCAAATATGAAAATAAAATCCTAAAATTGAAATTACCATACCTCAAATTGAAATGACCATACCACAGAGCATATTAAAAATATAACAAAAAATAAAAACTCTAAGAGATTAGTGTACAGTATTAAATATTAAAGTCTTCGCCAGCTTAGGTTGACTGTCGTATTCAATATTATATAGTTCCAAGTTCCAATTATTTGAATTTTTCTTGATCCTCTCGGGAGCTTTCACCAGCTAATAAGTTACGACTAGATCTCCTACTTTCTGGGTATAGTTTTCATATTTATTATTTTTTAAAGCATCTGAAAACAAAGATATGTGGAAGTAACTAATAATAGACCGGGAGTTAGTGAACATGCAATCAGAACCATAAGGTACAAAAGGTTTAGCTTTATCCACGTAAAGATAGTAATATAAGGAAATTTTAACCACCTGTCTACCAAACATAGTGCCAGCATTACTGCAGGGGGCTGTGTGACGCGTAAACATATAAAGTGGTCCAAATATCAATTACAAGAAAATAAACTACTCTATTTGATAAAGGAGACTCTAAATTATGTTGTTTTATAATGACAGGATAGATGATCTGATCGGCAGTTTGACTTTGGCAGATTCCAATGAATTTCACAAACAAATTACTTTTACCTAAACTGCAAGGTAAAAGAAGTAGTAGTACACCAATCGATTCGTTTATTCGTGCACTTTCTTAATTTGCCGCGATAGACGAAAAATTTGACAGCAAAAGCTCAACAGAATATTTATTGTTCAAAATGATAATGTATCTTTCTTACAATTTGGATATATTTTTCTTGCACACATTGCAATACGTTTGTATTTGCTTTTTATCCTTTATTAGGAGAACATGGAAATGCTCTATTAATTATAACGACCTTTCGGCAGTGTCGCTGACAACTTTAAGTGACATTATTATTTCTCATCCATCCGTATAAGAATCTTGCGTTCCCCATGTTTTCGGATCCTAATTTAAAAATTCCGAATCAGTATTGAAACGAAAAATTAGATCCATGCTATTTTTTTAATGAATGTGTCAATTGTTCTCGCTGAAAAGTGAGAATAATTAGATACCAAATTGAGTAAAAAAATATTAACTTAATGATTATATTATATTCAGCCCTGATTTTTTGATAAGCAAGAAACATTTTTTTGGCATAGATTGTTAATTAATACCCCGTCAATAACTCTTCAACCAAATTTAGACTAGTTTCTTCCACAGATTTATGAACTAGGAAATAGTGGCAAATGCCTCCATCAGGTCAAGAAGAAAAAAAATTAAATATGAAAATTTTATTTTTATTTTATTTTACATGGAAATTTTTGAAACAATTTTTAAATTTAGATAAACATAGATGCACGTTGCACTTCTCACACTGAATTCGTGAACGCCCTCCACAGGTCTAGAGTTTACAGCGCTGTTCATGGCCATTTGTATGTATTGGCCAAAATTATCGAATCTTATATCGTTGACTGGAATGGACTGTGGTGTCTGACGTTTTATTGATACTGGTGAATTTCTATTACCACAAAGCATACATATTTTTACCCCCATGGGCTTTTGGCTTTACCTTGTACTATTTGACTGATAGTTGCGCCTTAAATGGTATTGATTCATCATCAATACACAGATTTTTTTCAATTACCAATTCTTCGCAACGATTTTCAAATCTATTACGTGATATGTCAATTTCATCTAGAAATTTGACTCTTGTCGCAGGTGCCTAATAAATCTCAGTCTAGGAAAATGAAGTATGCCCATTATAATATGCAAGGCTACAAGTTTTCTAATTTCACGCTCATTCGCATTGATGTTTTTTCCAATTTTTTTCCACCATTTCAGCAACTATTTCCTTTGGAAAGTATTTAGAGAAATGCGCGTTTGGCTGTCATGGGTATTTTCATTCTCATTGTCAGGTGGAATAAACACAATTTTTGGTCGCGTCGATCTGATGTTATCATCAGATCGACGCGATCGACCGATGATACAGATAACTATACGCAAACGTTTTTATAAGGCACAGTTCCGTTAAGAACTCACGTGGTTTCTAAGGGGACGGTGTACCAAGTATATTACCAGAAAAAGTTTAACAAAATTAATCAGCTTCAGCAATTAAATGGAATGTGACACTATTTTGCTTAACTTTATGCTTCTGGTGGTAAAGGTAAATATCAACCATATAGGTTGAAATTATTATTTTCTTCTTTTTATATCAGATATATATCATTGAAGTAACGATTTGAAAAATGATGTTTCTATTTAAAAAAATTGCTTTTCACAAATTTCTAGGTCCCGTCAGCACGGGAAGGAATATGTCTAGAAGTCTGAAATTTTGAGTGTGTGTTTCTTATATGAAATGGAAACTTTCTGGGGGGGGGGGGGGGGGTGAGACAGAAAAAAATCTTTTTTTTTTTTTTTTGATCAAGTATAAATAAGGAACACCCTAATGGAGAATGGTTACAGACTATCGAAAACTTAACAAAAAAACAATCAAGGATAAATACCTCTTACCGAATATTTCTGAAATACTCGATAAATTAGGAAAGTGTAATTATTTTACGACATTAGATTTGGCCAACGGTTTTCACCAAATTGAATTGAAATCTGAAGATATACCTAAAACAGCATTTTCTACAGACACTGGACATTACAAATTTACCTTTTGGACTAAAGAGCGCACCTAATACATTTCAACGCGTTATGAGTAATATGCTCCGAGGACTACAAAATGAAATTTGCGCAGTGTATTTAGATGACATAATTATCTTTTCAACAAACCTACAAGAAAATATAGAGATACTTAAGAAAATATTCCAAAGATTACGAGAAAGTAATTTTAAAGTACAATTAGATAAATCTGAATTCCTAAAACAAAATGCAGAATATTTAGGACACGTGATTACACCCGACGGAATAAGACCAAATGCCGGTAACGGTTAACGAGTATAGACCAAAAGTGTTAAGAAAAGACTTTTTAAATGATCGACGTTTCGTTAAAATTTATTGACATCCTCATCCTTAAAAAAGTCTTTTCCTAACACCTTTTGGTCCGTTACCAGCATTAAAGCACAGACCATCAACCACTAGTAAAAATAAAACCAAGTCCTAATAGAATTGCTGCAGTAAAAAACTTTCCTATACCAAAAACCGCTAAAAAAGTAAAATCTTTTCTAGGATTAGCTGGATATTATAGAAAATTTATAAAAGATTTCGCTAAAATAACCAAACCTCTAACTCGAACTTTAAAGAAGGATGCAAAAATTGTTCATACACCCGAAGTTTTAGTCTTTTAATCATTTAAAAAAATTCATTAATTAACGCACCGATACTACAGTATAGTCCAAAGGTCGCTTCATCATATAAACTAAGAGAATAAGACATACGCAACTAGTTCATCTCTATGTCACTGCGATAGCTTCGCGCATCGCATATCAAATCGTACGCTGTGTTACCAACTCATAAATACGCCACCTTAGAGTTTACCGGACTACATCCAGATTTCTCAAAATAGTCCAATCAATGAATGCTTAAAAGGAGACATGGTGGGCATAGAGATATAGAGGACATGGAGGGGGGTAGAATTTTCCTCCTCAGGAATGTGTTGGAGGAAGTTAGGAGGTAAATATTATAAAGTCTCCGCCTCTAGCCCTGCCGCTTCAAGCGGCGAGGGGGTGGAAATTCCTTTTATTCGATTATTTGCTTATAACTCGGAAACGAAAGCATCGTACGGAAAAAATATTCTATGCAAAATTAAACATAACATTTCTACAAGAGTGTTTTTATTCATTTTCTTCCTATGTGTTCTAGTTTCCGAGATATTCGCCAGCGAAAATCGATAATTACTAAATTAATTAATTAGGTATCTGGAATTTTTCTATCAAAGCGATTTACCGTGGTCTGCTAATAAATCACAGTCACAATACAATCTTTATTTTACAACACTTGACGTATTTACTAACGTAATATTTTGTCGAAATCTATACATTTCCTTAAATATACAGTATGTCTCGCTTAAAATGGAGACAGCCTTATAACTCTTTTATTTTGTTTCAGATTTGAATAAAATTTTACTTAAATATAGAACAAATTAGGATCTACTTATGCTTGCACTTGCTACACATGTAAAGTCACCTGATGTAAAATTTTATAAATCCAAGTTTACTCTTCCGGAATGTTGCAAATGTTGAATAGTAGCAAGTAAAAGCCTGCAGGAACAGAATTTCTTTCAGTCCTAGCTGCTGTATTCAGTGAGTCGAGTAAACATTGGTTTGAACTTCTCCTATGACAGGTTTTATGAATAAAATATTGCAGTAAACATCACTGCGATAAGAAAATGCTTAATATGATTTTTTATTTTTTTTCCGCATATGGTACCGCAGGTGGCTTTGCATTTGTAGCAGGGGAATATTTTTATGATCATAAGTAGATCCTAATTTGTTCTATACTTGAGTAAAATTTGATTCAAATTAGAAATAAAATAAAAAAGTTATAAGGGTGTCTTCATTTTAAGTGGGTAACGCTGTATATTTAAGGAAATGTATAGATTTCGACAATACATTACGTTATTAAATACGTCAATTGTTGTAAAATAAAGATTAATTTATGAGTGTGATTTATTAACAGACCACGGTAAACCGCTTTGATAAAAAAATTCCAGATACCTAATTAATTTATTTATTAATTATCGATTTTGGCTGGCGAATATCTCGGAAACTGTAACACATAGGGAAAAAATGAATAAAAACATTCTTGTAGGAAATTTTGTTTTATTTATTTTTGCATAGAATTTTTTTTTTCGTACGACGCATCGTTTCCGAGTTATAAGCGAAGAATCGAAAAAAGGGAACTTTCCACCTCCTCCCCTCTGAAGCGGCAGGGCTAGGGGCGGGGACTTTTAGTGTGTTTACCTCCTAACTACCTCCAACACATTCCCGGAGGGGAAAATTCTCCCCCCCACCATGTCTTCTACCACTCTTTCGTTGACTGAATTAAAATCTTTCATATTAACGACTGACAAACTATGCATTAGGAGCAGTACTCTCACAAGACACCTCCCAAATGACAAACCTATAGCATATACAGAGTGTAATTAGTTTCATGTCATTAAAAAAACTGGTAATGGGGACCGACTAGACAAACAAAAAACCTTTATGAATTTTTCCTCTAGGGACACTTTGAAAAAACTGACCTAGGTCAACAATTTGAATATTAGGGTAGGAAATATTTGAGAATCACTGCCTCTCTGGTCAATGGACGTGTAGTTCCCAATTATACAACTTTTAACTTGTCATAGAAAAGTGCAAAGATTACCGACTGCGGCGGTCCGCAGTATCAAAGTAAAGAAAGGCGGCACCATGATGACCGCCTCAACCGAACCAATTATAAAAATGTAAATAATTCGTTATCTCTTTTTGCAGAACTGCAAGGAAATGATGGTCGTAGAGGTTTAAACACAGCATTTCTTTACATGTGTGTTTTTTTAATTTAGAACAAAATATTGGAGCTTTTATTGTTGTTTATAATTTATCAGATTTAAATGTGGTTTATTAACATTTGTAACCCAAATGAGTGTTCTGGGTTAAAAAATGAATAATTATTGCATGACAATGGGAAATAAAGAGTTAGACGTCTGAGATACGATAACAGAAAACAATTATGTGTATTTTAAGTTAGGAAAAAATCTTATTTATTTAACGAATTGCCAATCAGGTATCGAAAACTAAAATATTCGATAAATCTAGAACTTACCAATAAATTATTGTTGATTTACATAAATTGTTCAAAATGGCCTCCGTCTGCATCAATACACTTTTCGGCACGTCGAACTAAGGACATTCGCACTCCGTTCAATACATTTGGTAAATTAGGATCATTTTTTATGGTTTCTATGCACATTAAAATACGTTGCTGCAATTGTTCCAAAGTGTCAATTGGATCACGGTAAACCAGAGATTTAAGCTGACACCAAAAATAAAAATCCATCGGATTTAAGTCGGGTGACCTAGCAGCCCATGGTACTGATCCGCCACGCCCAATCCATCGTTGAGAAAACTCCCTGTTTAAAAAATTTCGAACAGCCAGACTAAAATGAACTGGCGCGCCATCATGCATATACCACATTCTTCTGCACCTTGCCAAAGGTACATCTTCCAACAAATTTGGCAATGTTTGTTGTAGAAAGTTTAAGTATACATCACCATTTAATCTAGCGGGTAATTCTATAGGTCGAATTATTTCATTACCGCAAATTCCTGCCCACAAATTAACGCTGAACCGTCGTGTCGTTGAAAAGGCGCCATTCTTATTACATGTGAGTTTTCGTCTGCCCAATAGTGCATATTTTTAAAATTAAACACTTCACTTCTGGTAAAACATGAAAGTGTAAAAAATCCTCATTTGCCGCGTGTTTTCTCAAAATCCACCTACAAAATTCCATTCGCCCTGCAAAATCTTGAGGTTCTAGAGCTTGGACACGTTGATAGTGATAAAGGTGTGAGTTCATATCTCTTAAAGTCCTCCACACCACAAAATGGGATACTCCCACACGGTTCGCGATATCGCGAGTGCTTAAAGTTGGATCCTCTTCTACGAGTTCCAAAACTTTAACCTCCGCTTCAATTACCCCGTCTTCGCGTTGTGGACCTCGTTCAACTACATGTCCATCGAGACGACCTGTTTCCCGAAGACGCTGAGCAATGCTTACAAATGTACGTGCACTAGGATGACGTCGATTATGGAATCTTAAACGATAAAGCTGTTCCGCAGCAGTTCCATTTCCATACATCAAGTGCATATCCGGGAGTTCTCAGTAGGTGTAATCTCCCATAGAGTTTAAAATCTGCGTTTTAAAGTACCGCACTAAACTATCAAAACGTTGTCAATAAAGAAAATAAAAATAAAAACTTGGTTCAAAATCCAAAAAGCAACACAAAAAGAACGAACAAGTAAGTAGTGTCTGTACGTAATCAAGAATTTAACGACTTGAAAGGTAAGTCAATGAAATAAATCTTAACTGTAAATACGTGGCGCAAAATTCAAAGAGAACAAAAGCAACATACAAAAACAACGAACGGGTTAGACGTGTGTACTTAACGAAGTGCCCACAGAAACTAAAATATTGCACAAGGGAGAGTATATTTTTCTTCAGATCTACTAAGCACTCAGAAAACGCCGACTACTTTCACCTTTACCGCACCACTAAAGACAACTTTTCCTACTTTTAAAAAGTCATAAAAAGTGTGATGATTATCAACTTGTGTCCTCGCCGACGCGCGGTCTCTAACAAAGGAGCGCGACACTTTGATAGAGCCGTATTAGCGTATACGCGAAGATAAAAGCCTATCCCAACATTCCAGCAGTCCTCAGACAATATTACTGAAAATTTTCGAAATTTTTGTTTATTTTTTTTTTCTAAAACTATAGGCTTTGGACCTAATGTTATATAAGGTTTTTTTGTTCGTTTAGTCGTTCCCCACCACCAGTTTTTTTTAATGACATGAAACTAATTACACCCTGTGTTCCTAGAACATTAAACAAACATGGTTTTTCGCTCATATCTCGAAAACGGTTAGCCCTAATCAAAAAGTGGCTATATGCAAAATTAAAGCTGACTAAATTTTCTATAATAATGTTTCTATTAATTTTTTTCGTATATGCTATGGTTCAGTAATAAATTGTATATCTTTTGACTGTATTCTGACTTTATTATAAATTTATTAGAAATTGAAAATAAATTTTAATAATCATCGTAGAAAAAAATTTCTTGTACAGATATCCGTTTCACAGCAAAATGTCTTTGCGTCTGTAAGTGTGTGTGTGTGCGTGTATATCTATGTGTGCGTGTATACCGCTTCTTGTAAACACGATAACTTCTGTTAGACTTAAAATATTTGATTTCAATTTGGAACATATGTAAAACAGCATATTACAATAATCCCTATTGAAATTGGGCCATATACATGGTGATAACCATAAGTCTACAATTCTCACTTCATAATAATGTTATTAAAAATACCATGTTTCATATTTTAGGATAACACTGATATATCATCTAATTTAAATAAAGTTGGTTTGCCTAACATACACCCAGTTTATTGCGGTTTAGAAATCTTATACATCTTCTTATTTTTGTATGCTTAGTAATATTTTGCTCTGAAATTAAAATAAAACGTATTTTAGGTATGAGAGTTTGTAGGCTTCTGGTTATCTCCATGTATTACAGATATGGCCCAATTTTAATAGGGATTATGGTAATATGCTGTTTTACATATGTTCCAAATTGAAATCAAATATTTTAAGTCTAACAGAAGTTATCGTTTTTACAAAAAACGGTATACACGCACACAGATATAGACGCACACACACACACACTTACAGACGCAAAGACATTTTTTATTCGATATTTCAGTTCAGTCTGCTGTGAAACGGATATCTGTACAAGAAATTTTTTTCTACGATGATTATTAAAATTTATTTTCAATTTATAATAAATTTATAATAAAGTTAGAATACAGTCAAAAGATATACAATTCATTACTGAACCATAACAGATACGAAAAAAATTAATAGAAACATAATTGTAGAAAACTTAGTCAGCTTTAATTTTGCATATTTTTTTGATTAGGGCTAACCGTTTTCGAGATATGAGCGAAAAACCAAAAACCGGGACATTCTTAGTGTCCCCCTGCATCCCCCCACCTCCTACGTTCGGGAACTTATGGTATGTTTACCTCATAAATAGTCCAAACATAGCTCTCAAGTCAAAAATTGTGATCTCGGCATTTCCCTCTGGACCTCCTTATTGAACTTTCATTGACTGGGCTAATAATTCACATACCCCACAATTCTGAAATACCTGAAATAATAATTGGAGATAATTCTGACGTGACTACCGTTCACACTTCTAGCCAAACCGATAATAATGGAATATCTATCTTAGACGAAATAATTAACAATAAACCTATCCACTTTTTAGTAGAAAGAAACCCTCACCCTAAATTACAAATGAACATGTTATAAAAATGTTATACAAAATTTAAAAATCCCCTTACATTCTGTAGAATTAGTTACCGAATTTCTTAGAGACCATACCGACTCATCGAAGATGAATAATTATATCTATTTCCATGATAGCTAATTAATTCCCCTTTTTACAACAACTTGTAATTCTAAATTTGATAACTTAAAACTCATAATATGTACAAAATTTATTACTACAGTAAGAGACAAAGACGAACGATTACTCCATATCAAAAACTATCACGAAGGTAAATCCAGTCACAGAGGAATTGATGAAACCTACCAAAAATTAAAAAAATAATTATTATTGGAAAAACTAAAAACAAGACATCACCTCGTATATAAATAATTGCGAAATATGTCAAAGAGCTAAATACGCTAGGCAAAAACCATATACCCCCTGGTAGTGACTGAAACTCCATCGAAAACTTTTCAAGTACTTCATATAGATATGCACGGTGTGGTACAACCAAATTTAAATGCCACTCCTATTTTTTTTACACATTCTTGGATATATATAGAACCAATTTCCATATTTAAAATCATTCATCGCAGATTTTTTTTTTATAAGTAGGTATTTTACTTTTTTGTTTAATGAATAGCAACACACAAAAAAAAGTGGTTTGGCCTGTGGACCAGACCAATGTATCCTTACGTATTTGCACCCGCTGAAACCTAATCCAAAGTCAGAATTGTCATATTGGCTCGTTTTTCACCCCCAACCCCAAAAAAAACACCCCCCCCCCAAATGGTATGTCCGGCGGACCATGCCACCTTATGTATTTGAACCCTCTGAAACAGAATCCGAAGTCAGAATTGTCAGATTCTCTCGGTTTCACCCCCAACCGCAAAACAAAAAAAATGTGGTCTGGCCTGCGGATCATACCAGTGTATTCTTATGCTAAAACCGAATCCGAAATCAGAATTGTCAGATTGGCTCGGTTTTTACCCCTGACCCCAAAAAAAACAACCTCCCCAAAAGCCTGTCCTGCGACCATACCAGTATATCCTTATGTATTTGGTAAGGATTCGCTGGCCTGAAAAACTAAAAAACGAGCCAATCTGACAATTCTTACTTCGAATTCGGTTTCAGCGTGTCAAAATACATAAGGATACACTGATCTGGTCCGCAGGCCAGACCACTTTTTTTGTTTCGGGGTTGTTTTTTGGGGTAGGAGTGAAAACGAGAGAATCTGACAATTCTGACTTCGGATTCTGTTTCAGATGGTCCAAATAAATAAGGGTACACTGGTATGGTCCGCCGGACGGACCATTTTTTTGGGGGGTGGAGGTGTTTTTTTGGGGTTGGGGGGTGAAAAACGAGCCAATCTGACAATTTTGACTTCGGATTCGGTTTCAGCTGGTCGTAAGGGTACACTGGTCTGATCTGCAGGTCAAACCACTTTTTTCTGTGTGGCTGTGTCATTAAACAAAAAAAGTAAAATACTTGTAAAAAAAAATTCTGCGATGAATGATTTCAAATATCGTATAAATTGGTTCTATATGTATCCAAGAATGTGTAAAAAAAGAAATTCCCAGTGGCAGCAACTTTGATTTAGATTTGGTTGTAGCACACCGTGTATGTATGTTTACTTTTCAAAACCAAACATTCCTAACGATTATCGATAAATTTTCCAAATTAGGAAAAGCCTTTCCCACTACAAAAGATGCTATTTCAATCCATGACAACCTAGTCAAATATTTATATTTTCAAACATTCTACGGAACCCAGGAAACTATTGTCTCAGACAGTGGAACAGAATTTAAAAATAAAAATATCCAAGAACTGTTAAAGAGTCATAAAATCAAAGTTCATTTCAGAACACCCAAATATAATGAAAGTAATAGTCCGGCTGAAAGATTTCATACTACTTTAATCGAACACTTACATTTATTAAAGGAAAGAGAACCCGATTCTACAATAATTAAATTAATGCCTTATGCTAAATAAGTTTACGAGGATTTCTCGGTAGAAGAAAACTGCAATATTGGACTAACTTCTTTATTAGAACAGCTTACAACACTTTCTGATGGCTGCGAGTTTGGTACGGATATTTATATGTCCGGTTTATCAAACTTGTGGCCATTTGATAATATTTATAACTATATTTATTAGACGTTTAATAATCAAAATAAAATAATGGGTAAACAAGTGATAGCGTAAAACTATCAATATTATTTATAACTATATTTATTATGACATTTACTAGTATCGTTATCAAAATAAAAATAACGAGTAAACAAGTGATAACGTATAACTCCTCCCTTCTTAAAATGGATTCGTATCCTTTACATGAAGGTTTGAATCTTGGAGTTCAATAGGTTCATTGGGCGGTTTGCCTTTATTTATAATTTTTATGTTAAATGGCTTTGTCTTGAAATATTTAAAGAAAACGTAAATTAAAATTACAAAGATAATCAAAAAAATAAGAAAGTAGAGAATCCAAGTGTGATGAGTAGGAGTCTTGAAGTCTTCAATTTCTAGTGGTTGGAGTTGCTTCAGTGATTCAGACATTTTGCTTAAGTCTGCGGGAAATTCTTCTAAGTGAAGGTCTGGTAGTTGGGACATAGTATATCTTTCAATTTTCGGTAGATAGAATGGACGTCCTTCAAGTCTAGTACTATCTATCGAGTAGGTAGTGTTTTTAATAATAATGCTACAGTTGTGTTCGAGTGTAACTTCGCTGAGAGTATTTAGTTGAATTATTTCTTGTTCTGGGCATGAGCTTTTAATAACAACTTCTTCTCGAGGGAAGCAAATAATTTTATCTTTGGAAATCCTTAATAGAAGATCGGTATTTACTTTGATCTTTTGTAGGACACAGTCGTTAGGTTGTTTTCCTTCTAACAAGTTAAGGAAGCAATTGGAAGTCCAAGGTAGAGGTTCTCCATCACAAATATGGTATTTGTTGATCGTTTGGCAGGCAGTGTCTTTCCATAAATGGGCAGAATGATCAATACTCAGTACTAGGTAGGGTTTTGGTGGTATGAGGATAGTGTTATTTAAGGGAATAGGAATTAACTGGACTAATTGAAAGTCTCTGATGTCAAAGAGTGGGATAGTTAATTGAACATAAATCAAATTCTTGTTAACTTTAGTCTGAATGTGAAATAATCTGTAATATTCATCAGTGTCTATTTTTAAGAGGTTTCTAGAGTTATAAAGAGTTACTAAAGTCTTCAAAATATGTATTAAGTCTGAGTGGGACATGAAGAAATGATGTATAATTCCTGAATAGGAGTTTACTAGTGCATTTTCGAAAGTTTCTAAGTGATTTAAAATGAGTAGAAAGTTCTGTGATATTTGGTTTGCTAAGCTTTGGCAATATACGTTTTTTCCTAAATTATTAAGTTGGTTTATTGTCGTGTTCAAGTGAAACATGATTGATTTTTCAATTGATTTTTCATTTGTTTCAATGTAAAGTTTTGTTTATTCTATCCATTAGTTGCGTATACAGAGAGGTTCTCAGGTTTAGTTGAGCCGTTAAAGAATGTTGATTCCTCATAAGAGTATTTAACTTTGAATTTATGTCTTCTAAGTCATCTGCGTCAGGAGTACCGTATAAGAATTTATTAATTTTTCCAATAGCATTAACTAGTCCTCGTTTTTTTCGATTCATGGGTTGAAAGTTTAGGAATTTTGAATATACTAGTTTCGAGAGTTGGGTTAAACGCGTGTTTGAATAATTAGTACATATATTCGGGAAATCTAACATATTTTCGGTAGTCTGTTGGATTTGGTTTTCGACTATGTTTAAGTCGATGATGTAAGAGAATGAGTGATAGTTATTAATAAGTCGGGTTGGTTGGTAAGTCATTAGGTAGATGGGGTTATGAATGGACTTGATTTTTAGGCAATATGTCCTCAAAATCAACAGTAGTACTAATAGGAGTGGTGACATGTTTGTTGATCTTGTCCTGGATTAGTCTCTGTTTCACCTGAAACGAGGGTTCATCGTCGGAATCATTGTCTGGGGTTTGTTCGAGTGTATTGTCACGTACTTGATTTTTTGTAAATCGTCCTCTATTAGTAATGATAACGGGTCCTTCGTCTTTTATTACTGTTGCTGATATAAATTTAGGGAGATTCTTTGCGCGTGTAGCTTGGGAATTTCTAATATAAACTATATCATTCGGATTATAAATTTTTGGTTCTTTGCGTTTTTTATTGATTTTTGCTATTATGTTTTCTTTGTCTAGAACTTGGTTTATTCTGAGCTGTTCGTATAGCTCTTGAGTAAGGTTTTTGTGTTCCTGTATATAGTCTGAGGTGATAATTTCGTCTGAGATTTCAAACGGAGAGGGTTTGTCTAAATGTCCAAAAAGAACTTCGAAAGTTTAGTAAGGGAGTGTATCGACTCGTTGTATCCGATAGTAGCCAATTTCATTAGGTAGCAGTTGGGGAAATTAGGATTTTCTGAGGTTAGGCATCGCATGCTATCTATTAATGAACTATGGAAGCGTTCAACAGGACTGTTGGATGTATGACTGTCGGTACTGGTAAAATGTAAAGATATTTTATGCAGGTCACAGTAGTCAATGATCATGGTGTTATTGAATTCTTTTCCTTTGTCACAAATTATTTTGTAAGGTTTTCCGTAGTGTTGAATAAAGGTTAAGAGGTTTTGTTGTACTTCCATTCCTGTTTTAGACTTTAAGGGATAGCTTTGTCCGATTTTCGAGAAAGGGTCGAAGATAGTAAGGTAACATTCATTTGAAAAGTGAAAAAGGTCTATGTGAATAACATCTAGAGGTTTCTTGGGTATTGGTGTATTTTGGAATTTAATTTTCTGTGGGTGCCTGTCGTATTTACAAGTGTTACACGTGTGACAATTTTTTATATATTGGGCAACTTGATAGTTGATATTAGGCCAATAGTATTTTCTCATTATTAAACTAGTTGTGACTTTGGTTCCGCGGTGTACAGTTTTTCCTTCGTGCATATATTTTATTATTTGATTCTGTTTATCTTCTTGAGAGATATCTTCAAGAACTTTATTTGAAATTATACAACTCATTGAGTCGTTGGAGTTTAAGAACCTTTGAAATATTCTAATTATTTTGTGTTTGATAGATTCGTCGTTGAAATTAAAACAATTTTGAGTATTTTGAGTGGAACGTAAGAACTGTTTTACAAATTTAAATACCTCCTCATCGGATGTCCGTGATTTTAGTACAATTCTGTGTCTCTTATATCCGGGGAAAGGTGTTTCTAAGATATGGGTGTTAGTGACTGCATTGTCGCTTTCTTTTATAAAAATCTGGTTTTTATAAATATTGATGGCTGATTTTGAGTAAGGCATTGTGAATGTGGAACTTGAAAGGGCTGTATGTACAGTGTTGTTGTCGAAAGTACGTTCGTCAATGTCTTTTATTAAATTTTCTGCGATTTCTGGGTCTACTTCGGGTAATTCATCTAGAATTGATTGTAGATCTGGAGAATTTACAATCATCGAATTAGTGTCATCATTGTTGATGGCATTAAGTTCTTGTATAGGGGGTCGTGAGAGACAATCTGCGTTAACGTTGAGTTTTGCCTGGTTAGCGAAAGAAGGTTTGTCGTCAGGAAAGTAAAGTATGTTGGGATGTTTCTCTAGGTTGGAATTTTTCTGAAACGAGTGCATTTTTCTTCGAAATTTAAATGATCTGTGCGGATAGTTTTTATTTAGATCGATTTTTTGTTTAGAGTTTTCTAGGGGACGTATGAAAGTTTCGAAATCTGGATATGGTGGAACATCGAAAGGCTGGTCGAAGGTAGCTTGTGTAGAGAATTCCTTCATGTTATGAAGTTCTACTGTAGCTAACCCATTTTTTGCAGTGGTTAGGGTTTCAGGGATAGTAACTGTGCCGTTTGAGAATGATGGAAATAGAACTTCTCCACTGTAAATATCTACAGGTGTCTGTTTTACAAGCACGTCATGTAAATTTAAATCATAGGTGCGTGATGTGTCGTTAGGAGTTCTCAATAATGGGGGTATGCAAACATCGTGGTTAAAGAGGGCGTTATTTTTGAAATCTAACAGAAATTTAAATTTAGCTAAGTCTTCAAAACCTATTAAACCGTCGTAAAATTCGTGAAAGTTATATACTAATACGTCGAGAGTGTTGTCTGAATTAAATTCGTCGAAGGCGGGGATTTCAGCATGAAATTGTATGTCTGTCTCTCCGTGACATGTTTTAATTTTTGTAGAGTTAGTGTACATACGATCAGAATAGAAGTTTTCGATTATGTGGGGTCTAATGATAGTTTTGGAGCAACCTGTATCTATGAGAAGTTTCATTGGGGGGTTTTGAATTTGTATATATGGTAAACTACAAGGGGCGAGTACTGAATTCAATTCGACGATTGATCGTTCCGAGGCTCTTTGAGAAAATTTACGTTCTCATTGTATTTTTCATTTTGATTTTGGAACTCGTCTGGCTCTTCTGGAATGAAATCGATGTTTTCGGAAATGTTTAAGTCTGCAAGTCAAGGATTAGGAATCTCAGAATATTCTTCTGGATAATAGTAGTATCCTACTGTTGGATCAAGTTCAGCTGTGTGTAGTTCTTGGGCTACGAAGTTTTGGGGACTCGATTGTTTGAACCATGGAAATTGTCGTTTAATTTGGGAGTTCGTGTGTGGTCGAAATTGGGGCGAAAAATTCTGTTTGCTCGTTGAAGGGTTGGCAAAATTTTGTCTAGGTTGGACAGAAACACCAGACATTGGAGTGGGCTTATATGACTGAGTGTTTTGTGGTCTTGGTTTAAAGACGTTTTGATTTTGATTTGTATTCTGTCTTCCGAATACTTGTTGGTTAGTAGGGAAATGTGTTTGAATAGTTTGACGTGGGGGTAAATTCATTGGTTGAGATGGAAATTGAGGTTTAAAGCTATGATTTTGGTTGATATGGAAGTTATTTTTTATGAAATTTTGCGACGATGTTTTGTTGAATTGTTCTTCTCGAGCTACCAAATTTATAGCTTCCTCTAGTTTTGTGAAGGGACTTAAGCGTATCATAACCTGGTAGTTTTGTGGTAAGGAATGGGTGTATGTATCGAGCGTTAGTTTTTCGTAAATTTTGGTATAAGCTGTTTTTTCTGCAGCTCCGTCGTTTGATTGGGAAAGTTTTGCTAATAGTAAACTTTGTAAATTTTGCAATCTTAACCCAAAGTCATGTAGTGATTCATTATTGTGTCGGGTCGTTTGTCTTAGGTCGTGTTCAAGATTTGCAATTGATCTTGGGTCTGAGAAATGGTCTATTAACGTTTTGCGGATGTCCATCCAGGAATTTAGGTCAAAGCGGCAACCGACTATGGTGAGAGCTTGCCCGTGTAATTTTGATTTAATTGATTGAAGTAAAAAGTTGTTTAAATTGATGTTATCCTCAGGAGTATCGTTTGGTTTCGCGTAGTTAACTTCGAGTGCGTTACAGGCTGTGACAAAGTCATTGAGGGTGAAAACATTGCCGTCAAATGGTCTTATGGCATCAACATACATTTTTAATAATTGATAATTAACTTGAGCCATCTCTGTATTTTGAGTACTAACAGAAAGAATAGGATTTAATTTACTGGGTCTTAATCTTGCTTGGATAGGTGTATAAGTATTATTTTCTGGTTCGTTACTTGTGCCAGGAGATGCAATAGCTTCCTCTAGGCTTTCAAGTAAATCAGTGAATGACATATGAGTGGTTTACTTAATATAGGGTCGAGGATGTCCATCCAGGAATTTAGGTCAAAGCGGCAACCGACTATGGTGAGAGCTTGCCCGTGTAATTTTGATTTAATTGATTGAAGTAAAAAGTTGTTTAAATTGATGTTATCCTCAGGAGTATCGTTTGGTTTCGCGTAGTTAACTTCGAGTGCGTTACAGGCTGTGACAAAGTCATTGAGGGTGAAAACATTGCCGTCAAATGGTCTTATGGCATCAACATACATTTTTAATAATTGATAATTAACTTGAGCCATCTCTGTATTTTGAGTATTAACAGAAAGAATAGGATTTAATTTACTGGGTCTTAATCTTGCTTGGATAGGTGTATAAGTATTATTTTCTGGTTCGTTACTTGTGCCAGGAGATGCAATAGCTTCCTCTAGGCTTTCAAGTAAATCAGTGAATGACATATGAGTGGTTTACTTAATATAGGGTCGAGGATCTGACTCTTCCCCGTCTGTAAATTACAGAATGTAATAAACAGCAACTTAATTCTTTAGTTGTCTACGATAGACTGACTTAGCAACTAATATTTTTTTTCCAAATATCACACAAATTCTATTAAGAGATAGTAAGTGAATTTAGAAAAATTTAATTTCAAGACCGAAAGGATCACAAGAGTTTGAAAATTAAACAATTAAGTGACTTTCAATTTGAATTTGAGAAAGGGAAGCGTTCTAAGGAGCTGAGTATTGACTTACGTTTTTCTTCTCCTCCACGTAGGTTGTTTGGATAGGCCTCAACAATAAAGATTGACTTCTGGGACTTCTTGCTCGATGCAGGATTTTTCTTAGGGGGTGACTCGATGCACTGAACAACTTGCCAAAAGGGCACTATCCTACCGACTGCGCCAAATAAGTTTACGAGGATTTCTCGGTAGAAGAAAACTGCAATATTGGACTAACTTCTTTATTAGAACAGCTTACAACACTTTCTGATGGCTGCGAGTTTGGTACGGATATTTATATGTCCGGTTTATCAAACTTGTGGCCATTTGATAATATTTATAACTATATTTATTAGACGTTTAATAATCAAAATAAAATAATGGGTAAACAAGTGATAGCGTAAAACTATCAATATTATTTATAACTATATTTATTATGACATTTACTAGTATCGTTATCAAAACAAAAATAACGAGTAAACAAGTGATAACGTATAACTTGCTATTATTGCTTATAATACAGCAGTCCAATCAAACTTGAAATTATCTCGATTACATTCGCACATACGAACTCACAAAATCCCTTAGAACTCATCGAAACTACATTCTATACTGACTACGTATCTGCTCATAAAAATTGTACCCAAAATTTATATCAACTTATTAATAACAAAGAAATTGCTCAAAAACAAAAAGTACTAGAAAAACGAAATACTTACAAAAGATGACGTGCAACTTGAATTTAGAATAAATCAGACAGTATATAAAAAGTTAGAAAAAAAATTAAGAGCAAAACATAAATTCTCAGGACCTTATATAATCACTGAATTATTAGAATTTAACAAAGTAAAAATTAGCAATCCAAAAAATAATAAAATAACAACAATTCATCTAAAGGAACTTCATAAACCTGTTACAGATGCTGTACGATCTCCTTGGCGACTGCAAAACCAATAATAACGGAAATAACGAATAACGCTGACTTACTACCCTTACAACTAGGACAAACTTCTATTAGTAATGACTACTGGAACTATGTATAAATATATGACTTAATACCAATAGTAGACGAATTTAAATTAATTCAAGAACATTATAAATTACTAAAAGGTAAACTTTACAATGAATAAGCATGTAAAAAAGAGTAGGTACTCAAACTCCTTCCCTCTACTAGACAATCTTGAACAAAATATCCTAGATCGAATATGTAACATTTGAGCATGGGGTAGCTCTTATCACCCTTTAAAGGTAATCTCTGGTCATGTATTGGTGATTAGAATGAATTTACTCCATATTTGTTCACCCTGCCTGAATTTTTTTCCCGTTTTGTAACCTATGAGGGGTGGGGGTAGTTTTAACCCTCCATAGGATTGAGTCTCTACCCTTTGAGAGTAATGGCTGGTTGCCAGAGTCAAATATTTTGCACTAAGAGATAAAAAAATTTGGTCTTTGTACATGTTATTTACACTCACCTGAGTCTTTTGAGTTTTGGCGGTAGGTTTCACTCTCCCATAAGGACGGATTTCAGTTTAATTTATAGAAATAGCTTACTGTGGCTCGAATTTATATTCTCTACTCTCGACTACAAAACATCTACCATTTTTCACACTTCATTAAGAGTTGTTACATTATTTCTATGATTTTACACCATTTTAAGGAATGTTTTTGACTAAAAAACAAAACTGGCATGATAGATTTTTTTTTGGACCACGGATTCGGATTCAGCGTCGAAAAACACCCCATATCCATATAATTTGGTCCGCTGCACAGAACTTTTTTATGTGTGTGGCTGTGTTATTAGGATCTGCGATTTTTTGGGAACTATTGTGTGAACAATTTCAATTAGAAAATTCTCAATTAACTGTACAAAAAACACGACTAGGCTGGGTCATAGCAGGAGGTTTAAATACTCTCAACAAACAAATGCAATCTATCAATTGCTTAGCAATAGACAATAATTTCGAGGACACTAGCTAATAATCTACTCGAGAGTCAAATTGTCAAATTTTTGGCAGTT
The DNA here is from genome assembly GCA_936432065.2 of Rutpela maculata. Taxonomy (NCBI): domain Eukaryota; kingdom Metazoa; phylum Arthropoda; class Insecta; order Coleoptera; family Cerambycidae; genus Rutpela; species Rutpela maculata. The sequence goes on along the minus strand of OW386287.2, from coordinate 105,852,714 downwards.
TGAAGAATTTGATAATAAATTAAATCAATCGAAATCGGAGGAATATTGTTAACATTTTGTAGATAATTTTAAACGTGACAGTGATGGACGATTTATAGTTAAACTACCATTAAAGGAAAATGTGTACAATTTAGGTCAATCAAAACAATTAGCGATAAATCGATTTTATTCACTAAAACGCAAACTAGCTAGAACAATCATTTATACTTAGATTACTCAAAATGTATGTGAGACTATGAACAATTAGGCCATATGGAAAAAATTAAGGACAATATAGACGTTAACAAGTTAGGTAATGATTATCTGCCACACCACGCTGTTATGAATGAAGCGAGTGACATAGTCCACAGTACATCGCCCTTTTTTTTTAATGATTAGTAACGGGCTGAATTTTCGTGAGTAGCTTCGTTTTGACGAGACGCCCAACTTTTCTCTCTGCGGAAATTCTCGGTAGTGGTAGCTAATAGGAAAAATTATTTTTTCTATTTCACACGAATTAGACAATTCGACAACCTGTCAAATTATGTTGTTGTGGACAAACACGGTGCTTATTATAATTAACTCGCGCAAACGTAACCAAGGCAATCGAAAAACAAACTTTTAACAAACGTTTAACGAATGAAAAATATTTTGCCAAAATAATTTGACAGGTTCTCGAATTGTCTAAAAATAATTTTTGCTATTAGCTACCACTACCGAGAATTTTCGCAGAGAAAAAAGTTGGGCGTTTCGTCAAAACGAAGCTACTCATGAAATTTCAGCCTGTTACTAATCATTAAAAAAAAAGGGCGATGTACTGTGGACTATCACTACCAAGGTGCGTGTAGTATTCGATACAAGTATGAAAACCGATAGTGGTTTAAGCCTGAACGACGCGACGCGACGTTCAGTATGTGGGACCTATAATTCAAAGTGATCTATATTCTATAATATTACGCTTTAGGCAATATAATAATGTGATGACGGCCGACATCTCAAAAATGTACCGCATGATTTGGATAGAGCCGGAGCAACGACCATTGCAAAGAATATTCTGGCGGCCAAGCCCATCCGATAATTTAGAATGTTATGAATTAAAACGGGGGCCTTACGGGGGGGGGGGGGTCGCGGCTTCAGCACCCTATCTCGTTACAAGATGTCTCTACCAATTAGCCATTGACAATGAGAAAACTAATCCAATGGCAAGTGACATCATAAAAAATAATTTCTACGCCGACGATTTATTAACGGGCAGCATGGGCGCAGCCAGGGGGAGCCATGAGCCCCCCCCCCCCCAAGCCGTCTTCCATGAGCCAAAAAATAAAGAAGCAGTACAAAGCAATATCTAAATTATCCCTTGAAATAAATATTTTGCAATTAATGCCAATATTATCTAATAGAGGAATCTACATACACATCCGTTTTCAACCATTTTCTGAAAAATTTTCCTCATTCTCTGGGGAGGCCGGTTCTATTGACTGCGCCACTGACGGGCAGTGACTAAGCAAGAACTATTAAACCTACAATAGGCCAGTCCAACACGCTGTCACTTTGCTTTGTTTGTACTACAGCAGCCATCTTTTGTTGGTAAGTTAGAGTTTTCGACAGGCCTAAAGGGCATTTGGTCAAATCCATTCCAAAGCACTCCATGTTAACAAAGATATTGGTATGCCGAGTTCTAAGTATTTTAAAAAATAGCCACCATTTTTAAAATATTCATTTCATAATAGTGTTTTGGATAAAAAATGTGCCCTAATGCTTAATTAGCGTCATTATTACACCACTACCAAGTTATGTAAATATCCGACAATAAATAACCCGAATAGTAGGGTGATTATTATTGAAATCTTAGATATGATTTTTTTGTAGAGGAATGAATATTTTTTAACGAAATTTGGTTTACAGGAGTTTTAGGTCATGCCGAACAAGATTCTGTAAAAACAAAAACCCTATCTCAATCGCTAATATCAATTCCTAATTTTTGCCAATTTCTTTTGATCATAGTAGGCGCATTTAATTTCGAAAAAAAAAAATTTAAATAACTTTTTAATCACAATCTGAAGCAAAAGAAGTATACCAAATTTGATTCAAATCGATCAACAAATGGCCGAGATATTGAGGTGTAGTGATGAAAAGTGAGACACACTGTATATTCTCTATTTAAAATGTTAAATTAAAATTCATCTGCAGGTATTAGAACATAAATAAAATTTATTCAAACATAAAATATAAATATATACCTAAATATAGTATCTATTTATTCAGCCAGCTTCTTGACATCTCTTGCTTATCGTTGTTTTCCTTGCCTGAACTATTCAGCATAGATTTCTTCAAAGTCTTTGTCAAATATGGAGGCAGCCACACCTAAATACATATCTAGTATACATATTGAGCCTTCAATATTATGATTGTATATATTAATTAATATTAATATTATAATTACTGAGTGCACAGTACTTTTTGTAACATTCTTTTGTAGACTTAAATACGTCCCAGCTAGTCACCACAATACACCAAAAGTAGTTATGCGGTCAGCAAGAAATCACAAACTAGGCAAAGCCAATAAGCACCAATAAGCACCAGCTGACCAGATCTATTGTATATTTGCCCATATTGGAACAGCAGTATTAGAAAAGACAAATCAAGTAACCTACTCTCTCTACTTACTACTTACCGAGGGGTAAATCACGTGAAAACTGCGGGACGAAATATCGCCCCACGGATCATCTCAGATCACCTATATATTACCTCGGATTGCCTCAGATCGCCCGTAGATCACCTCGGTAAGGGACAAAAAATAGAACGTGACTTATCCCTCGCTACTTACTCACTATACTGGCTTTATGGAAAAAGCTTTTTTGGATAGGATTTTGCAGAATGAGAGGGAAATATGCGATTATTTTCGGTTTATTAAGTATAAATATTTAAAAAATCATAAATCTTTAAAATAGTTTCAGATACTTCCCATTGCTCTAAGGAATACAACCATATACAGATAGCTACAGATGACCAAACCGTTATTATCTCGTGTACAATCTGTTGTAAAAGTAGCAGATAGGATTGTTCATGAAAAAATCAAAAGAGTTATTGACCAATAGTTGCTACTGTGCATCCAATAGCCAGCCAGCTACTTTGGGTGTACTGTACTGTAGTTACATTATCACTACCACAGGTGAACACGGTTAATATGTCGCTTCCCTTTGGCACACAACTGAGTGCGAGTCAAATGTGTAGTAAGTATACTCATCTCAGTTGAATACATTACTACTCAGTTGTACAAAAAAAAAAAATCTCAGTGAGTAAAACGTCTCTGCTCAAAAACCTAACCTATTAATTTTATTAGTGTGTACTGTACTCCACAGTATCTTCACATAATAATTTGTGGCTTTAATTGTTATTTTTTCTCTCTGTTACACTGAAGTAGCTGAAAATTTATTATTATTTTTCCAATCTGGCGGATAAACAATTAAACATTAACCTCAATTTTTAACTGAGTACAAAGTGATCTTACTCCCAAGCTAGTGCAATTGATTAGAAGTGAAGGTAAAAAAAACTTTAGGCTCACTTGCAGAAAATTAAAGAAACATACCAACAAATAAGTAATGATACAAAATGTGAAAATAAACAGAATTTCGTGAAAAATGGAAGCGGCTATAGAGTAGTGATGATTACTGAATATCCAAAAATACGTGCCTAGGCGATAAATGTTGTAAAACATCAACTTAGTAACAAAACCATAATTGAAACACTAAATAACCGAATATTGCAATATAGAATCAAATGACGTGTAAAGGTAGTTTCAAAACTTAACGAGTGCTACATTCCTTATGACTTATGACCACAGTAACTGTTTTATTTGGTTTTATTACTATTACTGCAGCTCACGTGATGTATTCCATAACTTGCAGAACCTATTCCTTCATTTGTCAGCCTCAACTCGATTAACAGCATCGGCAATTCGCCTCCGTATTTGTCTATAAGACAAATCTAAATATTTGTTATTAGGCATTTTGAAAAAATCTCATGAGGAAAATCACAGAACACAAATATTATTTTAGGTTAGGTAAACATCAACAGATAAACGATCGTTATTACGATTATAGTAATTCTAGATGCGCCATCTACACGAATGTATTGATTATTATGAATTCATATATAAGTTTATCATATGTGCAATATTTTATAAAATATAAATTGTATACAAAAGTATGTTTAACTTATGAAGATGTGATGGAACAGCAATATTTGCAGGGCATCACATTTTTTTGTAACAAATACAAATTTACCACATTTTACAGAACACGACCAGAACTTCGGTATGAGGTGAATACGGAAATGGTGATTTGGCGCTGATGTCAAAAATGTTCATCAATTTTATGAATTTCTGTTTTGTATGATTTATAAAACATTACTTTATAAATATTGCGTCAATACTATTTTACTTATAGCACTTATATGTAACAAAGAAAAAATATTACTATATAATGACTATGTTAAGAATAGCGGGCACAAATACGAAACTAGGGCAGTATTTTGTAATAAAACACAGTTCTTTCTTAAGTCTCATCTAGTTATGTAACTACTATAATTAGGTTGACTGGGAATCTTTCACATATTTATTGGTGTTCTTCCATAGAGGCATAGCTCTAGCAATGAACTCGGCAAATTGCTGAGTAAGGAAGAGCACGAATAAGTGCCGATGAAAGAAATTAGTAGAGAGAATTCATTACTGCGTTAGCTCCGGAAGGAGACGGTAGCCGGGAGTTATTGAAGAGAAAAATCCCGAAAGGGTGAAATTAATTATTGAAGTTTTATAAGTCTAGCCGCCAGCCGCCTGTCCATGATGCAAGTGCAAGGAAAAATACTACATTCTTTTTGTGTATCAGTTTTTAAATAAATTGTATTTGTCGTTCACTAACAAATATTTTCATTTGTGTATGTGTGTGTGTGTGCCGTACCCCTTTTTTGTTGAAGATACCCGGTTCCTCGGGAAAATTAAGTCGAGTACCTCATTTTAAAAGGCTCGACATATGGTGGAGGCGCCAGGCAAATTCAATTTTCATTATGTTAATTTATTATTTGGTATATAGTAATACTTACTGAAGTTACTTTAAAGGGCCGTTTGGTGAAAGCACCGAATTGTTAATTTTTTTTAAGTTACTGAACGACAAATAGTGGTAGCGTTAAGTTCTACGCATTTTTAATTTAATAAGTTACTTTGCGACATAATTTGAAGTGATTTTTGTTTTTTTTTTCTTTTTCTAAATTAGTGTAGAAATCAGGGATTCAAAGTTTCAGTGGCAACAAGTGATCTGTGGTATTACTTAAATTAAGTTTAAAATTACGCGTTCATTTAATTTTCTCTAACATACCTATCCTTTCTCTAAGCGTAGATCTGGCTAGAGACAGCGTAGCAATAATTTTTTTTTTCTCCCGTTTTCAAAGCAATTGTCAGGAAAGTCTACACTTTTCCCGAGCAGCCTGGTTCTCAGGCCGGGAGAAAATATAGTACAAGTTGTAAAGTCAAGGTCCTTGACTACCGCCCATTTACCTGGCTAGTTAAGTTTGACGTTCATCTGTACTCCTGTAATTATTTGAAAATCTACCTTTATTAATTCTTTTATTGTATGTGTGTTAGTAACCAGTACTTGAAGTCACCTTGTTTGTTAACATTTATTTTTTGAACATATACTTTCTGTCTCTTTTCTCCCTTAATCTTGATTTAAATGCCACGTCTGAAACCGGTCAAAAAAAGAAAGGCAGAAAAGAAGGGAAGCAAGGAGGAAAGCTCTTCTGTCTCATTCATTAACCCCGATCGAAGTTCAGTTAAATCAGTCAGGTCTGCCTCTAACTCCACGGATTGAGGGAAAAAATTGCGAGGAAAAAGGAAAGCAATTATTTTTATTTTCAGGAGGTTACAGTTGTTAAAAACCAACCAGTAAAAACAGAAAATATTGGGCTAAGTAAAGAAATGGCAATTAAATTTAAAATTTTATTTGGGGATGATGGTAATATGCAGTAATTGAAATTTTGCATTTGTTGGGGTGAATATTTATTTTCTTTTTGTACACGGGAGGTTCATATAAGTAGAAATACTGAAATATTTGAAATTTTTACTTGTCATATTCGTCTGACATAAAAAGACACATAGTCCCGAAGAGAAAAATTATTATCTCTTAATTATTTTTATCATTCGTACTTTTTTTAAAATTTTTGTTTAATTAATTTCATTTTATTTAGTTACCTATTGTTTAATCTAATTTTAATTTAACTTTGTGCCCGACTTAAAAATTATTTTTACTGATTTATCTGAGCTGTCTGCTTGTTATTTATCATTATTATTTTTTTTAATTATACTTAAAATACCTATAATCAAAATAATTCATAACAAAAACAAATATAAAGATGCGGTAGAGTATGTCAGGAAGCGAGAAAAGACTAACAATACAAGTGGAACCAGTGCCCGATAGTTTTAACCCGTAATCCAACAGTACTGAAATATGTACTAATCAGACTCAGGACCCATTTCAAGCGAGTAATCGCGTAGCGAGATCACCGCCCCAAGCACCAATAGAAAATTTTCATCTAGCTCGTTACCTGAACTATTTGAAATAGAAAAAGAGTAACTAGGGCACAGACACAAGCAAGAAAATCAAACAAAAAACATAAACAAGACACCTCAGAAGAAGCCCCCAGCGGTCACGAGAGTCCGGATCAGCACGAAATTATAACTAAAGAAGGCACTGCAGCAGATTAACATTTCCACACCGACGCAGGGTTACGGTGAAAAACTCGAAAGGAGAATAAACTTCGACGTGTCTGAGGAAGAAAAAGAACCTAGTAAAGAAAAAGGAAGAGAAGAGAAACCGGAGAGCGAACCTCGAGATATCCTTAGGGAATAGAAAAAGGAAAACATGGATACGACAATTTCAGAAGCATTAACGGCGCATAAAAAGCCCACAATCCCCACCTTTATAAGTCACCAAACATTCCACCCGAGCAAGGGAAATGCCAGTAATTTTATTAAAAATTACGAAAGAACGGCGATTGCGAACGGTCGGGGCAACCCTTTAAAAATGTTCTATTTGGGCTCCTTTTTAGAAGGAGGCGCCAACTTGTGGCATAAAATATACACAGGTGATATCAAAAATGCACAAAAAACGTGGACACAGATTGTCGACGATTTCTTATTAGAATTTGAAGACCCAGACTTAATAGAGCATTTAAAGGATGGAGTCGAAAATAGAAAGCAAGGACCAAATGAGTCGGTCAAGGACTATTTCTACGAACTAAAAACAATATTTCACGAATACGATGAGACACAGAAATTCATAAAATTATTTGAAAAATGTCTCAACCAGGAGGCGGCTTACCACTATCACTGGGTGACACATTCCCCAAATCGTAAGCCGACAACACTAGAAGAAGTAAAGGATCTGGCAACTACGATTGGCAAAGCACCACGCAGCACGCGCGAATACCAGGAGCAGATAACCGCCCCAATTCAAAGGAATTTTCAACCTACCAACAAACTACCGACGTAAATTATGGCACCCTGGGATTTGTAAGAAACTCTTCACACGCAAGAGGAAATTTTGAAGTCAGAAGATTCCCTAGTCAGGACACCCAGTACAGACGAAATAGTAATTCGTATGACACAGGACGGTCCTATCAAAACCACCAAGCACGTCAAATCCAACCTCCCACAATGAACAGAGAGTTCGTACCTACGACTCAGCATAGAAGAAGTTAGGGCCAGGCAAATGGATATGGGGAAAATTATAAAAGAAATACTAATCTACCAACAACACGGACGACAGACAATAGGCCAAGATGCTATAACTGCAACCGGCCTGGACATTTCGCTGCAACATGCCCTAACGTTGCGAGACGTTCCCCAAATGACAGGGGGCGGCAAAATTATAACTCACAGCCGTCCTAAACACTAAGGGGGAATATAGTACAGGTGCTAAAGCAACAACTATCTTACTTGACATAAAAGTAAACAACCTTCCAACAAAAGCTATCCTAGATACAAGTAGCGCCAAAAATATACATGCAAATTTGTTACCCAACTTTGTACCAAAAATAACATTTAAAAACTTAATTACTGCAGGGGGGTCACCGTTTACCGGTCATAGGTCATATTACATTTCAACTACAAATTCAAAACCTAATGACATTATGTGAAGCTGAAATTATAGAAGAGTCACCATACTCACTAATACTAGGCATGGAATTTTTAACAAAATTTAAATCGATAATAAATTCACAAGATGACGTAATAATATTTACGGAGGGGCAAACCCAACATAGCCTTCCAGTGAACAAACAGGAAACTAACAACCAATTAATTACGACTTTTGAAAATAGAAAACAAACGCCGGAGCAAAACAAAACCTACGCACAAAGACATATTGGCCCCACAATCTATAAAAAACTCTATCATCAGAAATCTTTAGAAGAAATCTCGAGACAAATTAAAAGTCAACGTGAAAATAAAATACCTTCGAAAAGAGAAGAAAACAACATAGCACCCTCGTACTCAGACTTTTGGCAGAAGATTAATAATGGTACGCTTGTGGAGGAAAAAAATATGGATATTTTTAACACAGCAGGCACATACTCCCTAGCACACTGCGTATCGGCAGATTTGAGAATGGGACGAGGTATAGCCAAAAAATTTAAAGAAAAATTTCAGGAGGTAGATGAACTTTTAGAACAAAACCAGGGTCTAGGGAAAAATAGAAATATATATACTACTTAATTACCAAAAAATTATGTTATGATAAACCTACATATAGAAACCTTTACAATTGCTTATAAAAATTAAAATCAAATGTTTTACAATCTAACATTACACAATTGGCAATGCCCCGGATAGGATGTGGACTAGACGGCCTAGATTGGAAAATAGTTAAACCAATGATACAATACACGTTCTTGGACAGAAACGTTGAAATATTAGTATGTACATGGAATCCCACTCAAGGAGGATTAAGAATAAGGCATAACCCGTTAATAACGACAAATAATCATATAATCAACGGCCCATCTACTTCAATGGAAAATAATAAACCAGTTATAACCGAAGTAGAGGAGAGGGCCATATTAACGCTAGAAAAATTTGAAGAAAGCTACGAACACGTTTTAAGAGACTTATGAAACATACAGCTAAATCTGGGAAAAAAACAAGGAAAACCCATTGAAATTATGACCAGGGAAAATTTCGTCATTGAACCATTGCAAGAGATATGTTTAAAATTAACCGCAACAATTTCGCATGATAAAATGATTTTGCCTTTTCAAAACTTGGTTCTTAATGAAAAATTTTTATTATCAAAAGGTTTATTGGCAACAACAGTACTATATTTTCTGGGCTTACGCTTGTTTATAAATGTAAAATCGCTGGCAGCTTGCCCAGTAAAAATTTACCAACGATCAACTATAGGCTTTCTGATGGAGCCTTGAGAATTTGAAGAGGGAAAACCATTGTTACTATACATGGACCAAGAAGAGGACGCTCAAAAAGTAACATTTCAGGATCACGATCTGGAACATATCACGGACGGCACAACTAAGCAAAATTTACAAAAACTCTTAAACGAATAAAATGACATATTCTCAAAATCAATGAGGTATATGGGGTGGACACATCTTGCGGAGCATAAAACAGATGTCAATGGGGCCACTCCAATAAAAAGTTGCCCATACCGGGTAAGCCAAAAAGAAAAAGATATTATTGCACAGCAAATAGAAGATATGGAAAAGTTTAACATTATTAAACCTTGTCACTCACCTTGGGCAAGCCCACTAGTTTTAGTACGGAAGAAAGACAGCGAAAAAAGATCTTGCGTAGATTATAGGAAACTAAATGACGTAACAACAAAAACTACTTATCCACTGCCAAATATCGATGATATTTTAACTTATCTCAGAATGGATACTGCATTCTTCTCTACATTGGACATACATAGTGGTTACTGGCAGGTACCAATGGCCGAGGATAGTAAACAATACACAGCTTTTGTTGCCCGGGGTCATGGTTCTTACAGTTTTAAAGTCTTGCCTTTCGGACTGTGTGGAGCACCTGGGAGCTTTCAAGAACTAGCTGATAAAGTGTTTGAAGGGATGAAATGGAAAGATATCCTTATATATCTGGACGACATCATCATATATTCAAAAAAAAAAAGGAAGAACACATAGAAAAACTACAAAGAGTTTTCCAAAGACTTCGAGAAGCAGGATTAACTCTAAAACCTAATAAATGTGAATACCTGAAAACGGAATTAAAAATATTAGGGTATCATGTAAGCACCAAGGGTATTCTGCCGTATGAGGAAAAAGTTAAGGCAATAAAGAACTTTGCAGTTCCAAAAACATTAAAACAACTTCAAAGTTTTCTGGGACTTTGTAATTTTTATAGAAAATTTGTAAGAAACTACTTTATGATAGCTCGGCCATTATATGAACTAACAAAAAAATCTACGAAATTTACATGGGGTAAAGATCAACAAAAAACATTCGAAATTCTCAAACAAAAATTAATCGAGGCAACAGTTTTACAGGATTTCAACCCAAATAAAGGAACGACCTTGCACGTGGACGCAAGCAGAACAGGAATCGGCGGTATCTTGCTTCAGGAGAACGAAACTGGGGAGTTGCATCCGATCGCCTACGTAAGCAGAAGCCTGCAGAAACATGAGAAAAATTACACAGGCACACACAAAAAAAAGTTCAAACCCAGGAGACCGACATATCATTTCCGAAGGATTTCTGGGGGCTGAACACGATGCCGTAGTCAAAATATATGACTTAAGGGCAAATTTCGGAGATAATCGCAATTACTTCCACATCCAGTGGAAGTATAGTAACGACAAAAAATTTTTTTTTAAATTTTTATTGTTCAAATAGGCTTAATGTCATGAAACGTCGAGATTTTAAGTTTGAGCGAAAAAAATTTCTCTCCGTTGGTCTGTCGGTAACTTTTTTTGTGCGCACGTTTACTCTGGAACCGTTTAAGATATTGACTTGAAATTTGTACACATATATACTTTAACGAGTTCTGGAACTAGATTATATTTTCATCTTGTTCCGTCCAAGGGTTGAGGGGTAAATTGGGGTAAATTTGGGGTAAAATCAAGCAGGTAAGAGTTCATAAAATTAGTATTTAGTATATACAACGTGATCTACCAGGACATGCGGAAAATTTAACAGTAGGTTGTCCCCACCGAAAAGAGTAAAAAAAATTAAACATTTTTAAAAAATGACCAAAAAAATTACCTTATTTTTTTGTAGGAATGCGCCGTCAATGACTTCAACTAATCTAACGTAACGCGGTACAACCATATCACTTTATCAGACTTGGGATTGACACTACTGACAACAAAGCTTGATAATAAGATAGAAGTGACTTTTTGGTTTTAATCAAATCACACTACAAAAATACCGAAACAAATCGAAGACATTGCTCATGCTGAAATGACAAGCAGATATACGAGATATTTAGTTAAACCGGTCAATGACACGGCCGTGTAACTATTGTTCGACCGGAAGCAAAAAAACGCGAGGTCTACACACGATCCAGCGGCACGGAGCCAGCCTTGTCGGCATGCTTTGAACTCATTCGTAAAAGTGAATTGGTCCGCTGGAATTCCAATTATCTTTAAAGCGTACCAATAATATTGACTACCTGCCGCTGGATCGTGTGTAGACCTCTTTTTTTGATCTCGCCGGCCGGCTTCACTTTTTATGCCAATTAAGGAAATGTAAACAACTCGAATACGTTCTTTCATCAGTAAGTTCATCGACCTCTTCAGAATTAGGTCAGGACTTACACAACATCAGTAGTGTATCTTCGCAAATTGACTAATAATTTAATATACTAAATTACCTCAGAATCCTCTAAAATTTTGCAGGAGCTTTCCCACATTGAAGACTAGCACACCATTTTATTTTCCGCATTTCTTGATAGATCACGTTGTATAAGAGAAGCTAAGGTCTCAAGAAAATTTTTGGCATTGCCACCTCTTTATTAAAGGGGATGAAAAAAAATGTGATTTAGTGTATGTACAAGAACCATACCATACCAAAATATTTTTTTACTTCATCCACCCCCACTACTACCCCCTATTACCACCCCCACCCCACTATCCATATGGGTTTTTGGGGTAGAGGATTTCAAATATTATATTATTCAAGTTTATGGAACTTATTTCCAAATACAAAGTTTTTTCGTTGTGAGTGACTTCGATAGAGAATCTGGATGTGGAAGTAATGATTCCTTGGGTTTTTTAAGGTTAAAACTGGTCAAACATTAAACTTAAAGTGATTTTAACATACATGCCGACCAAGTATATCATTTCCGTAGTATTTTCACGCGCTGAACACGATAATAATAGTGAAATTTATTTTTGACATTCAGATTTGTAGAAAACTGTAGAAAACTGACCAAAAAATAGGTTTAAAGTGATTTTTCTTATATATTGATCAGATATATCATATTGGTAGTATTTTCATCCGTTGAACATGATGAAATTAGTAAAATTTACCAGTGACCTTTAGATTTCTATGAAAATACAATCTATTTGTAGAAAAATGGCTCGAAAATGGGCCATAAACTGATTTTTTTTTTCGAAATTTTCGCCAGATATGTCATTTCTATAGTATTTTGAGACACTGAAACAATAGCGGTCCCAAAATTTATTCCTGACCTTCAAGTATCTGAGAAAATTAATATTTTTGGTAATAAGTATCCCAAAAGTTGACGAAACCTGATTCTTTCTTTAAACCTATTTTTTGGCCAGTTTTCTACAAAAAAATGGATTTTTATTGAAATCTGAATGTCAAAAATAAATTTCATTATTTTCATCGTGTTCAGCGCGTGAAAATACTACGGAAATGATATACTTGGTCGGCATGTATGTTAAAATCACTTTAAGTTTAATGTTTGGCCAGTTTTAACCTTAAAAAACCGCTGCTCAAGGAATCACTACTTCCACATCCAGATTCTCTATCGAAGTTACTCACAACGAAAAAACTTTGTATTTGGAAATAAGTTCCATAAATTTTAATAATATAATATTTGAAATCCTCTACCCCAAAAACCCATAAAACGATACCCCACATGGGTAGTAAGGTGGGGGTGGTAATAGGGGGTGGAGGTGGGGGAGGATGAAGTAAAAAAATATTTTGAGGTTTCTGGTTCTTGTACATACACTAAATCACATTTTTTTCCATCCCTTTTAATAATGGGGTGGGGGTGGTAATGGGGGTGGCTAATGCCAAAAATTTTTTTGAGACCTTAGCTTCTCTTATTTAAACTAAATACCAATTTTATGAACTCTTATCCGCTTGATTTACCCATTTACCCCAAATTTACCCCAACCCTTGGACCTTCCCTTGGACCATCCCTTTTAATAATGGGGTGGGGGTGGTAATGGGGGTGGCTAATGCCAAAAATTTTTTTGAGACCTTAGCTTCTCTTATTTAAACTAAATACCAATTTTATGAACTCTTACCCGCTTGATTTACCCATTTACCCCAAATTTACCCCAACCCTTGGACGGAACAAGATGAAAATATAATCTAGTTCCAGAACTCGTTAAAGTACATATGTGTACCAAATTTCAAGTCAATATCTTAAACGGTTCCAGAATAAACGTGCGCACAAAAAAAGTTACAGACAGACCGTGACATTTTAAGCCTATTTGAACAATAAAAAATTTTTTGTCGTTACTATACTTCCACTGGATGTGGAAGTAATTGCGATTATCTCCGAAATTTGCCCTTAAGTCATATATTTTGACTACTGCATCGTGTTCAGCGTCCGAAAATCCTTCGAAAATGATATGTCGGTCTCCTGGCTTTGAACTTTTTTTTTTGTGTGCCTGTGAATGATACTAGTTTGATATGAACATTATATAACTAAACGCATGTGAAGTTAACCAGGAGGCGGAGCCGAGTGATTTTATCACACTAGTTTCATTAATTGTCATACACGTCTATCATTCAAAATTTAATACATTTAACTTTAAACTTTAAAATAACATTTAGCTTTAAAATATGGTATATTTGTCATTAATTTCTTACGTCAAAAATACGTAAATATTTAATCATTAAATATTAATATGTAAACGTAAAAATTGCATTTGATTTTCACACAAATTTATTTTTTATATAATTTTGCAATTAGTAAAATGCTTGGAATAAGCGTTATTTAATAATTTACTGAATATGTAAAAACAACGTTATATTTTATAGCATGATTCATTAATATCTTACGTTTAAAACTCGTCTAAACAAAACGTGTTTTCATATGTTATTTGTAACGTTATAGTCAGTGAAATTTTACGTAATTGGAACGTTCATAACAAACGTCGCTTTGAACGTTAAAGTAACGCCCAGTGTTTTTTTTTTTTTTTCCTTATGGGTTGCGGTGCGAAGCCCGCCGTACTGAAGCTTAAGCTTATTGTACCCCATAGTCTCGTTATCCCATTAATCCCGTTCCTCTCCAAAAGGAGAGTATACGGTCAATGGGAGCTCTGGCTATTTCTTCCGGGGTCACGGTTAGTCCCCCGAGGTATGAAAACCTCCCAGCCACCAAGGCTGGGCATTCACATAGTATGTGATGAGGAGTTTCTTCATCCTCACCACACATCCTGCATTCTGGATTATCCTTCACACCTATGTTGGTTAGGTGTCTGTTCAGTGTGCAGTGTCTTGTTAGAATTCCCACTGCACACCTCAGCTGTTTTCTGCTCAGCTTTAGCAATTCGTTAGTCTTTGTCTTGGATGGCCCGCCGGTGATGAACATACGTGACTGTCTCATCCCCGGCGCGCCAGTCCAATACAAGATATGTTGCTGGCTCAATAGTTCCTTTACCATTCCTCTTGCGGTATTGTATGATATCCCGCAGGATGGCTCCGGTCCCATCAAGGCTGTTTTTGCGCCTTCTTTGGCCAGCTTATCTGCTTTTTCGTTGCCTTCATTGCCCTGGTGTCCTCGCGTCCACTCCAGTTGTATACTGTTGTGTTCCGCCAGTTTCGCCAGGGATTCAAGGCAGTCTTTTACCGTTTTGGAACGTATCTCTACTGCATTCAGAGCTTTGATAGCTGCTTGACTGTCAGTGATGATGCGGATTCTTTTGTCAGTATATGACCTCCGGATCATTTCTTGTGCACAGATTTCTATGGCTGTGACTTCTGCTTGGAACACAGTTGCGGTACTGCCCAGGTTCAGACTGATGTCTGTCCCTGGTTGGTCCCCCGTAACACCTGCTCCAGTACTTCTTGACGTTTTCGATCCGTCAGTATACCATATGGTATCATTTGGATGTCTTCGCAGTTGCCTTGTTCCTTCCTCTTCCCTATCGGGTATGTATACCCTGAAGGTCTTTGTGAAGTTGTGGCTTGTGCTGATTCTATCTGACTGCATATCTAGTAGTCGATTTTTTCTTATTTGTTGGAATATTTCGGTGTGGTATCCTATTCTTGGAATGGTCCCATGTCCGTTTATTTTCAGCCTGTATGCTGCCAACAGTGCCTCACTCTCCACTACTAATTGTAGTGGGGGCAGGCAAAGTAGCGCTTCCATGGCTGCGGTAGGCGTTGTTGACATTGCTCCCGTTATGCCTAGACATGCTAGTCTTTGTACTTTCCGTAGTTTTCTCATTGCCTCCCCTTTTCCGGCTTTATGCCACCAGATCAGGGAGGCATAGGTTATTATTGGTACTACAACCCTTTGGTACAGCCAGTGCACCATTCTTGGTTGCAGTCCCCAATTTTTACCTACCATTCTTCTGCTGGCCCATAAGGCCCGCGTAGCTTTGGTAGTCACTCTATCTAGATGAGCATTGAAGTTTAATTTGGTGTCTAGAATCAGTCCCAAGTATTTGACTTCATTGCTCACCTGCAATTCGTTTCCCCGGAGATATAATCTACCCAGGTTGAGTTTCCTCTTTCTTGTGAAGGCGACCACAGTGGTCTTCCCTGGACTCACGGAAAGACCTTCCTGGGTACACCATTCGTCTACCATAACGAGGGCTCGCTGCATCTTTTCCGCTGCAGCGCCCTCGTATTTTCCTGTTACCAGGATGGCGATATCGTCTGCATAGCCTTGCGCATATATTCCCCGCTGTTCCAGTCGAGATAGGAGTTCGTCCGCAACCAGGCACCACAGGAGAGGAGATAAGACCCCCCCCCTGCGGGCATCCTCTGGTCACGGACACCTTCTCTGTTGTGGATCCTAGCGTGGACTGAATTTTCCTAGTTCTGAGTGCTGAGTCGACCCATCTTGTTATTGACTTTTCGACTCCGCGCCTCTTCACTGCCTCACTTAGTGAGTCGAATGAGGTATTGTCGAAGGCACCCTCTATGTCTAAGAAGGTTCCTATGGCAGTTTCTTTACTGTCTAGGGCCCTTTCTATTTGTTGAGTAAGCTCATGTATTGCTAACTCACAAGATTTTCCTGTTTGGTAGGCATACTGGTTTCGATGTAGAGGTTTTGTACTCATTTTATCGTCCCTGATGTGCCTATCAACCAGTTTCTCCAGGGTTTTCAGAAGAAATGATGTTAGACTGATAGGTCGGAAGGATTTGGCCTGGGCGTAGGTATCACGCCCTGGTTTTGGTATGAATACCACCTTTATCTTCCGCCAGCCGGTTGGCACATAACCCAGGGCCAGACTGGCCCTGAATAGTGTGCACAGGGGTGTTGCGAGTATTTCCACTCCCTGTTGAAGTAGAGCTGGAAATATTCCACGCCCAGTGTTAATGTAGAAGAACGCACTACCGGGCGTCAAAATGACGCGACACCAATTTATTCCTCAGGGGACGCCAGTCGCGTATTACCCCGTTCTTCTACTTCCCAGGCGGGTTCGAGATAAGATGCACTTCGATAGCCGGATAATGGACCAAGGCTGCACTACCACAGATCGGTAATGACGCTCTTTCTGGACCTGAATTCCCTCGTTAGGGGTTTAGGCACCTCTTGATTTCCTGAATTTTTGCATAAAAAAATCCAAACCTAAGAATTTCTCTGCGGAGGGATTAGTTTTGGTACGCGGAATCCACGTTTAGGATAATAACGGACTCTGTTTCTCAAAAAACGCATAAAAAAATCCCTATCAAACTTCCGTAGGGCAACCAGAAGGTCAAGTGTTAATGTGAATTAACTCGACACATCCGGTTTTCGGTACGAAAGTTCCAGGGATTATAGACCGTCAACAGGCCTCAAGATCAATTAAGAAACAATAGTTCAAAGAATCCGTTTATTTAACAGGACCGGTTATACAAAATTCTCAAGATAAGAATCGTGCCTTCCCCAATCAAGGTAATGGCTTTCGGACCATACAAACGAGAGCGCTTACGCTAACGATCGATTAGGTAGAGAAGATTCATGCATACCTTCTCAGAATCAAAATGCGAGCTTTTTAGAGAAGTCTGAGACTATTTGTAATTCATAATTACGGCTGACTGATATTAACTTTAAAAAGTTTTACTAAATGAATTTAGTTTCGCTAGAGACTACTTAGCTTTAAAGTTCTTGTATCGTGGAGATTTACGTACTCAAACACATTCGTGAGGACTTATAACTGCATAAGTTTAATGGCGTTCGATCAGTCCACGATTTACTTCCTCCTATGCAGTTGTTCAATATTATCGATATGGCAGCTACTCACCTTCGAGCGACTTTTAGGCAAAATTGAATTTTTGGTTTTTTATGCACAGGGCGTTTTCCTTTGTAACTTTGTCATTTGGAAAGCCCTGCTATTGGCTTTCCTACCATTGCTTTGTCTGGACCAGTCAACGCGCTCGACCAAATTGCGAGCCGATGAGTCAATCCAAACTCTTTCTATGTGAGAAACCGGCCTTGTACATGTGCATTGATTTTTATCAATTTCCGGAATCAGCGATTCCGGATCCGAAAAAACCTATATATATATATATATTAAATCGAAGTCCCAGAATAAGCCTACTCATTCCGAAAAGGCGAGTTTATTTCACGGCTTATTCATAATTTGACCTTGAAATGACCCTAAGAGGGAGATGGGGTTGGTTCCGTTTGTGGTTGAATCGGCTCTAAATTGACCCTAGACTGTTAAAAAATATTTTCTTTTTTCTTTTTGCCAAATTTGAGGGGGGGGGGGGGGGCGAAAACCGACCTTATTGACCCTCCCCCTTTTGGCGTACTTTTGATAAATCGATTCTTGAGCCAAATTTCGACTCCCTTTCAAAAATATTATTTTTCAAAGTCCAATTTGTGGTACCTTTGAAAAAGTATATTATTCATAAATCTTTGTCATTATATACTTTTGCTCTCATATCCTGAACCAAAAACATTTTTCCTAAGTGAAAATTCGGTGTTTCTTCGAATCTTCACCTGGTCATTTCCAACGTCTTATAGAACCCAAAACGGTCCTTATGGACTGATCTGTGCCTCCGCAGACTCTTAAAAATGTCTTTAAATGAAATTTTCGCCTAAGTCGAATTTTGATTCTGTCTTCAACTTAGGACGATTTTGGAGAGTTTTACAACATTAACACATGGTATATTTATCATTAATTTTTTACATTAAAAATATGTACAAAATTAAATTGTTTAGCAGCAATATGTTAACGTGAAAATCACATTTAAATTTCACGGAAAATATATGTTCAGTGGATTTTTGTCGTTTCCAGAAAAATAAACGTTATTTAATAATTCACTGAATTCATTGTAAACGTTTTTGCATATGTTAAATTTATAATGTTACATTCCAGTAAATATTTACGCAATTAAAGCGTTCAAAACTAACGTTGATAAACATTTAACTTTAAACATTAAAATAACGTTTAGCTTATTGATCTGGTATATTTTTCATTAATTCCTTACGTTAAAAATTCGTAAAAATGTAAATCATTAAATATTAATATGTTAATGTGAAAATTGCATTTGATTTTCACAATTTATCTAATCTATCTATCTAATTTTGCAGTCAGTCAACAAAAACGCTTAGAATAAACGTGATTTAATAATTCACTGAATATGTTAAAATAACGTTATATTTTATCGCATGATTAATTTTTCATCAATATCTTAAGTTTAAATCTCGTCTAACAAAAGCGTTTCAAATTTGTAACGTTATAATCACCAATACATTTTTACCCAATTAGAACGTTCATAACAAACGTTGATAAACGTTTAACTTTCAACGTTAAAGTAACGTCCATTCTTAACACATGGTATATTTATCATTAATTAAAAAATTAAATTGTTAAACAATAATAGGTTAATGTGAAAATCACGTTTGAATTTCACGGGAAATTTATTTTTAGTGGATTCTTGTCGTTTTCAGAACGTTAAAAATTTACGTTATTTGATAATTCACTGAATACGTTTTTTTTTTTTTTGGTGAGGCGGGGAAACCCACACGGGCTGCCTATCCCAACTAGGAATAGGTCTGAGTGTCAGGCTCCAACTGACTAAAACCCCTCCTCTTAGGGCTCGTCTGTATGGAATACTGAATAAGTTAAAATAACGTTATGTCTTAAGGAACGATTTATTTTTCGTTAATACCTTACGTTTAATACTCGTCTAAACAAAACATTTTTCCATACATTATTTATAACTACATATTCAGTAAAATTTTACGCAACTAAAACGTTTAAAACAAACGTTGTTAAATATTTAACTTTGAACATTAGATAACGCTAATTTTCAACACATGTTGTATTATCACTCATTTCGACCATTAAAAACACGTAAAAGATTAAATTGTTAAACATTAATATGCACACGTGAAAATCACGCTTGAATTTCACAGATAATTTATTTTTAGCGAATTTTTTCCATATGGTATTTATAACCATATATTCAGTAAAATTTTACGTAATTAAAATGTTTAAAAACAAAGTTTCAAAAACATTTCATTTTGAACTTTACAGTAACATTTATTTTTAACACAAGACGTATTCATTATTTCTAACATTGAAAACACGTAAAAAATTAAATTGATAAACAGTAATATGTTAACGTGAAAATCACGCTGGAATTTCAGAGAAAATTTATTTTTGGTCAATTTTTGTCGTTTTTAGGACATTAAAAATATACGTCATTTAATAATTCATTGAATACGTTAAAATAACGTTGTGTTTAAAGCATGATTCATTTTTCGTTAATACCTTAAGTTTAAAACTCATATAAAGAAAACGTTTTTTTATATGTCGTTTATAACCATATATTCAGTAAAATTTTACGCAATTAAAACGTTTAAAACAAACGTTGATAAACACTTAACTTTTAACGTTGCAATAACCTTTATTTTTAACACATGGTATATTTATTATTCATGTCTAACATTAAAAACACGTAAAAATTTAAATTGTTAAATAGTAATATGTTAACGTGAAAATCTCTTGTAATTTCACAGACAATTTATTTTTAGAGAATTTTTGTCATTTATAGGACGTTAAAGACAAACGTTCAGCCAACATATTAGTTTAACGTTTCTTAATAGTAATTTTAACACTTTAGGTTATTTTGTGCTGTTACATTAACGTTTAAAAAATGTTCAGTTAAGAAGTCGGTTAAAAAAAACGTTGTTTTTTTAACCATTAACGTTATTTCAACCAAGGCAACGTTATTTTAAAGTTCTTTTAACTATGGTGTTCTTGTTGTAGAACCCTCTAGAATCGACCTAAGTCGAAGACAGAATCAAAATTCGACTTAGGCAAAAATTTCATTTAAGGACATTTTTAAGAGTCTGTAGATGCACAGACCAGTCCAGATGCACAGACCGTTATGAGTTCTATAAGGCGTTAGAAATGACCAGGTGAAAATTCGGAGAAACACCGAATTTTCACTTAAGAAAATATGTTTTGGTTTAGGATATGAGAGCGAAAGTATATAATGGCAGGGATTTATGAATACTATACTTTTTCAGAGGTGCAACATGGTTGGACTTTGAAAAATAATATTTTTAAAAGTGCGTCGAAATTTGGCTTGAAAATCGATTTATCAAAAGTACGTCAAAACTTAATTTGCAGATTACTTTATCAAAACTGCGTCGAAATTTGGCTTGAAAATCGATTTATCAAAAGTACGCCAAAATTTCACTTCTTGCAGATTATTTTATCAAAACTGCGTCGAAATTTGGCTTGAAAATTGATTCATCAAAAGTACGCCAAAATTGGACTTAAAGATTAATTTTCAAAGGTACCCCGAAGCCAGTTTAAAAGGTACTCCGAAAATGTACTTTAAAAAAAATATTGAAATATTTTCCATTTTTATTCCTCAACCAAAGACATTGACCATTGAGGTACGATCATTGAATGCCCTGTTCTAAAGTATGGGCATAAAATTTTAACGATGCAACCTAAGAGGCGAAACCGACGATTTTGACAAAGACGGTGTGCATGTGCATTGATAAAAATCAATGCACATGCACAAGGTCGGTTTCTCGCATAGAAAGAGTTTGGAATCACTCAGCGGCTCGCAATTTGGTCGAGCGCGTTGAGTAGTCCATACAAAGAGATGGTAGGAAAGCCAATAGCAGGGATTTCCAAATAATAAAGTTATAGAGGAAAACGCCTTGTGCATTAAAAACCAAAAATTCAATTTTGTCTAAAAGTCACTCGGAGGTGGATCGTTGTAATTTTGCTAATATTGAACAACTGCATAGGGGCAAGTAAGTTGTGGACTAATCGAACGCCAAACAAACTTATGCAGTCATAAGTCCTCATGAATGTGTTTGAGTACGTGAACCGCCACGATACGAGAACTTAAAGCTAGGTAGTCTCTAGCGAAACTAAATTTATTTAGTAAAATTTTTTAAGTTATAATCAGTCAGCCGTAATTATAAAATTACAAAGAGTCTAAGACTTATCTAAAAAGCTCGCATTTTGATTCTGAGAAGGTATGCATGAATCTTTTCTACCTAATCGATCGTTAGTGTAGGCGCTCTCGCTTGAATGGTCTGAAAGTCGTTTGTCTTAATTGGGGAAGGCGCGATTCTTACAATAAGAATTTTGCTATAACCCTTTTTAACCTCCCCACAATAAAATTGTGGGAGGTTACTACAATTCGTCCAAAATCGAAAATTGAGATAACATCAAATCTTTACGTTTTGAGGTTCCAGGAACCCAAAAAAGTTGTTTTTGAAAAATGTCTGTATGTGTGTATGTGTTTGTGTGTGTGTGTGCGTGCGTGCGTGCGTGCGTGCGTGTGTGTGTGTGTGTGTGTGTGTGTGTGTGTGTGTGTGTGTGTGTGTGTGTGTGTGTGTGTGTGTGTGTGTGTGTGTGTGTGTGTGTGTTAGCACGATAGCGGCGAAGCTACTAAACGGATTTGGATGAAACTTTGCGTGAGGGTTTCTTTAGTGCTCCAGAAGATCTGAAAAGGTTTTGGTTGAGATCGGATTACGTTTAGTGCCGTTTTGGCACAACAAGTTGTTTATTTTATGATTACTTACAATTTGTAATTAAACCATTGAAAAGCAGTAAAAATTCCGATTTCAACGATATATCATACTTGCACTTTTTCGATTTGGTTTCCGTGAAAAAAATTAAAAAACAAAATAACATGCTTCTTGTGTAAGATAAATTTTATAGTCTAACTTAACGTTCGATAGACGTGTCAGAGAACGTATACCACAAAATAATACAGGGCGGTACTCCTTACTCTTTGCAAATTTGCAGCCGCAAAGTCTTTTTTTAGAGACTATTGACGGAATCGGACTGTACTGATCTGACGAAAGTGAAATTCTACAACTCAGCGCGACATTCCGAACAACTAATTATCTACGGTTAATTAGTTATTAACGCGCAAAGACTGTCTATCTCTTTTTTTGCGGCGGATCGAGATGGAAGATGGACACTCTTCTAACACAAATTCGCGATCGAGAAACGTCAAACGAAAAATTGCAAAAATGTCACTTTTGATTCGTTCGTGCCGAGCTGAATTTTCAAATTTCGACATGCAATTTACGATGCGGATCAACTACAAGTCTTTCTCTTTCCATCGCTACATAGTACGGCCGTCGGGGTATCGTATTTTTTAAAATACGAGTAAATTTAGATGTCGTGTTTTCGACCAAAATTTACCCTCGCATGCCGCAACTCTGAAAACGGTTTTTCATCTGTAACTCGGAAACTGTGAGAGATAGCTCAAAAATAAAAACTCCCTAAGGAAAACTACTTAATGTCAGGAACGTTTTGCCGCACTCGAAATTTTAATGGGACTTTTCGTTTGGGTCCGACGGGCCTTTCAAGATGACAGTGTCATGTACTTTTTTCATTAAATCGTTCGTAACTTCTAAACGGCGACTCCTACGGCAAAAAACTTCGACCTAACGAAATTGTAGAGAATTGAATTACCTAAGTCTTTTTTTGGATTTTTATGCTGCTCCAGAAATTACCGAGATACGGTCGGCCGAAGTGGAGACTTTTTTGAAATTCGTCTAAAATCTCGAATTTTTTCTCTTTAAACCTCCATAACTCTTAAACGGCGCTCCCTAAGCCAAAATACTTCGCCCTAACGAATGTGTAAAGAATTTAATGCTACAAAAAATTATTTTTTATTTTTTGACATGAGACAAAAAATAAGGATGTTAGGAACGAAACAAGTGGAAATTTACATTTTCCAAGGAAACATGTTTTTTTCTCTTCTCTTGCGAATATCTAGATAAATATTGATTTTGGCAAAAAAATAGTAGGGATCTATTAGAAAGACAATAAAATGATGATGAATTTGCTTTGTCAAAAAATGTCTGTAGGATTAATGGTTTCGCTCCTATATACGTTTCAACACAAAATTTCGAGTTTCCTATATGCCCAAATTATATTTGATACTGATTTTTAAAATCTCCGCCAAGTGAAATGTATAGTTTTTTGTCCTCAAAGCAGTGCAATGTACAGGGTGATATTCTAATAATGACAGAGGTGTTCAGTGATTTCGGCTGATAACTCGGGAACGGTTGAAGATATCGAACTGAAATTTGAAACGTTGGTATAAATATTGTAGACGGACGGATTACGACTGAATTAATAATACGCCTACGTCACATGACGTCACAAAAATGAAAAATTATTACAACAGACGAACTGGTACAGATATCGACTTAACGGTTGGAGTTATTGGATTGAAATTTGAATCGTGGGTGGAAATATTGCAAATGAACGAAATAAAAGTGAATTAATAATACACCTACATCTACATGACGTCACAAAGAATACAAATTCTTACAACAGGCGAACTGGTACAGATATTGACTTAACGATTGGAAACATCCAATTAAAATTTGAAATGTGGGTGGAAATATTGTGGACGAACAGAATACAAGTGAATTAATAATACACCTACGTCCACATGACGTCACAAATAAGAAAAATTCTTAGAAACTGGTGCAGATATCGACTTAACTATTGGAAACATCCAATTAAAATTTGATATGTAGGTGGAAATATTGTAGATGGATGGAATACGAGTGAATTAAAAATACACTGATAACGTCATAAAAACATAAAATTCTTATAACAGGTGAACTGATGATGATATCAAAAAAATATTTCTACAAGACGTCACGAATTTTTTTTTTTAATTTCCAAGAAATATCAAATTTTCGGAGAAATGTCACTTTTCAGAAAAATGTCAAATTTTCAGGAAAACGTCAAATTTTCAGAAAAATGTCAAATTTTCAGAAAAATGTCAAATTTTCTAAAAAATGTTAAATTTTCAGGGAAATATCACTTTTCAGAAATATGTCAAATTTTCGAAGAAATGTCACCTTTCAGAAAAATGTCAAATGTTTGAAAATTGTCAAATTTTCGGAGTAATGTCACTTCAGAAAAATGTCAAATTTTCGAAAAAATGTTAAATTTTCGGAGAAATTATCACTTTTCAGAAAAATGTCAAAAATTCAGGAAAATGTCAAATTTTCGGAAAAATGTCAAATTTTATTAAATGGACTCAAAGCTGCCCACTGCTAGTGTGTTAAAGCGTGCAGACTGTATGCTGAGTATTTTTGACGTGTCAAGTGCATCGAGAGATTACAAGTTTTTTTGACGTTTATAAAGCCCACGGATGGTGTGAGAGGGCATCCTGAACCGCTCACAAGCCCTACAAGTGTATGCAACCCCACCGGAACGCTTTCGGTGAGTTTTTTCCAATAAAACTTTAAAAGTGACAGTGAAATTATATTTTAAAAAAACTATTTCCCCTACTTCCGGCATCCCGCCAGAAATTCTTCCGAAAACATAACCTAAAAATAGTACTACATAACCTAAAAACAATTTAAGGCATTATACCAACATAAACATTTTTCAAAAACCAAATTCCCAGAGAAACATTGGAGCCAAAAATTTGACAGCTATCACTTCCCCGACCGTTTTAGTGAAAAATCGGTTGAGGCCAAAAGATAAAACAAAATATACCAACTCAAACTTAAACAATCCACCATGAACACTACCCTGGCTACATCTGGCAGGGAAGCTGTCCACCAAGAATTATATGGTTTTTTCCAAAGATGGCCATCCGTGCTATCCATCCCATTACCGAACAGGTTTTTTCGTTTAGTTGTTTCCCTTATCAACAATCAAAATTATTAAGTGCTCTTGCCTACGAACGTTTTTATAGTATTGTGTTTATTTTTATATTAATTTTAGGTCCTTGTGGACACATTACAATTTTAACCTAGTTTTTAAGCCTGCCTACAGAAGACAGGAGCTGCTTTTCTATTTTTCTCCAATCCAAACCGGATCTACCCCGTCCAGCCTCACACTCGCCACGCAGGACTTTTTTTTCTGATTTAATATGAAAAATATATTTCAACTTAATAAATATAATTAAGTGAGATCGTTCATATTGCTTAGTGCTCTTTTCGGCTTCAAAGGTTCACCGGGAGGGGAGGTTCCAGCCGCTTCCAGTAGCTGCCGATTTTTTGTATAACCAAACCGTATCTGTTAAATAAACGGATTCTTTGAACTATTGCATCTTAATTGATCATGAGACTTGTTGCTAGTCTATAATCCCTGGAATTTTCGTACCGAAAACCGGATGTGTCGAGTTAATGCACCACACTCCACCTTCTAGTTGTACGGAGGTTTGATTGGGATTTTTTTATGCGTTCTTCTCAGAATTCCTCGGGTGTAGAGTCCGTTATGAGCAGACAAAAACGTGATCAGCACGACAAAAATTAATCCCACCGGAGAGAAATTCTTCGATCGGAATTTTTTGATGCAAAAATTTAGCTTTTCAAAAGGTACAAAAACCTAAATAGAGGAATTTACGGCCAGAGAGAGCGCCGTTACAGATCTGAGGTAGTGCAGCCTTGGTCCATTATTCGGCTATCGAAGTGCATCTTATCTCGAACCCTCCTGGGAGGTAGACGAACGCGACTGGCGCCCCCTGAAAAATAAATTGGTGTCGCGTCATTTTGACGCCCGGTAGTGCGTTCTTCTACATTCTCACTAGGATGTAGGTATTCATTCCAAGTGGAACTTGGGTGCTCCCGGAGTTAGAGGGGATTGTTGAAGCAGAGTAGCAATGAGTGGGGGCTCGGAGTCGCAAACAATTTCAATCCGCCGATAAGCTTCGAAAATTGACATCACGTTACACATTATTAAATATCTTGGTTATTAGGTACTCAAAAAATCTGATTTAAGAACCATTGTAATCTGAAAAATATAACAAACATTTTATAAAGAATGTTTTTTTTTTGATAAATATAATAGTTTGGAAGCAGAGCTGTGCCGAGTACCAAAAAAAAGTACTTGTAAAAATTCGAGTACGAGTACCCGATTCATTTTACTTATGAGTAAAATACTCGTAAGTATTTTATTAATAAGAAAGTTAACTTGATGTAGGTATATCCTGGGTTATCGGTCTTTTTAATAAAATAACTTTTTTCTTACGTTTCGGTTTATTCAACCATCGTCAGAGAACTACAATTAAGTGAATTTATTTTTTATAAAGGTTATTTTTTAATACATATAGTTTTAAATTACTTAATTACATTACTTAATATTATTGTTGAATTGCACACTACAAATGATTACATTTTAGGTCTATTGTATATGAGTGTTTAAAAGCAACTAAAAACTGAAAATTAAGTATTGCCTGTCTACGTTAAATGTAGTGGTTTGTTTATGTTAGTAGATAAGACTTAATTTATGTGTATTACATTTGAAGTTTTTGTTTAAGGGTGGTGTGAGATTTTACGGTTTAAAATTACTATATTTAGCAAACTTTAAACCGTAAAATCCCACACCACCCTTAAACAAAAACTTCAAATGTAATACACATAAATTAAGTCTTATCTACTAACATAAACAAACCACTACATTTAACGCAGACAGGCAATACTTAATTTTCAGTTTTTAGTTGCTTTTAAACACTCATATACAATAGACCTAAAATGTAATCATTTGTAGTGTGCAATTCCACAATAATATTAAGTAATGTAAGTAATTTAAAACTATATGTATTAAAAAAATAACCTTTATAAAAAATAAATTCACTTAATTGTAGTTCTCTGACGATGGTTGAATAAACCGAAACGTAAGAAAAAAGTTATTTTATTAAAAAGACCGATGATAACCCAGGATATACCTACATCAAGTTAATTTGATATCAACGGTCAAGAAAATATAAACATCTATATATATATATATATATATTTATTAATAAGAAAGTATAAGTACGAGTAATGCCCGCATAAATTCGAGTAACGAGTACGAGTACCCATAACCAATAAAATAAGTTAATATTTTCTCTTCATAGTCTTTAGATAGAACTTTTTAACTATATAGATAAGAACAGATAAAAAGACACTCAGTCAAGTTTAAAATAAAATAAAACCTTTTATTTAATAAAACAAATTTAACGAAATAACCATTAGGCATTACGGTTCACGGAAAATAAAAGCATTATTATTTATAAGATAGGCATAGGACATCTCACTTTTTATTAGCAGAACTTCATAGAAGACACCTCATTTTGAAATAAAAGTCTCTTCAAACGTTGCTCCTTATTATCATTTTTGTAAATAATCGCTCATAAAAAAATTGTGATATTGCTGCGAATGACTTAGTATTTCGTAGCAAATAATTCAATACTGGAAATCATCACCTATCTATCCTATTATTTCTGGTGGCGAAAATAGAGAATATGATTTTTTTTTTTAAATTTATTTTAATAATAAAAATGATCGCCGAATTGAAATTTTCCACACATTTTCAAAAAATATGAAATGGCATTCAATGTTATCCCGAAAGTAAATAAAATATAATAAAATAATAAATAAGACAATGTAAAATCATGATTTGGCTTCTAATCAGTATTGTCGTTAAGTTTCATGAATAGTAAATATCTCTCCATCTTCGTATCTTCTCAATTGGTAATAATAGGCAACCAATAGTTTTCAGTATTGAATTATTTGATTTCAAAGAAGTCATTCGCAGAAATATCACGAATTTTTTTGCGAGAAAATTTAAAAATAATAATAATAATAATAATAATAATAATAATAATAATAATAATAATAATAATAATAATAATGTATTTACAAATACAATGCTCTGTCACAGAAACGAAGCATCTTAGGATCAATGATTATGGACACTTTTATTCTCAAAATAGGTTTTTTACCGACTAATGAAATCATGCTAATAAAAAGTGAGACACCCTGTATAAATATATATAATATACACTGCTGAGCTGACGACAGATGACAATTGACTAGTTAGTGGTAAACTAATGACTGCACACTAAAGTAAACTAAATCTCTGAGACTACTGTACCAGAGAAATAGAGGGGGTTGAGTACTCGTGAAAAGTAACAATTTTTGACGAATACTTTGTACGAGTAATTTTTAATGTGCTGCAAATACGAGTATTAAGTCTTCTAAACCAAAAAGTACTTACGAATAATTAAAAAAGAGTATTTTTAGTACTCGAGTACAAAATACGAGTAAAGTATCCGTGTACTCGCCCAGCTCTGTTTGGAAGATATCGTCGTGGGAAAGACAAAGGGTTCGAAAAATAATTAATTTTCTGCTGTAGTCGAACGGAGAAAATGAGGATTTTTGTTTTTTACTGCCGTATAAGCCTATGTAAAAGTTCGTTTCTTTATTTATTTTAAAAATAGAAATTCTACAGAGAATTTAATGATTTTTTAATAAAATATGCTTCTTGATTGGCTCTATCACGTGGTGTGGTTAGTTAGAAAATTTTGATTTGTGCCCTTATATTCATTACGATTTTTTTACAAGTGGATGCCTAATCTACAGGATGTAAGCCACATATCTGGCAAGGTCATATATTTTACTCTAAAAGTGCGAACGGGCTAAAAGATCGAAATTAAATTGCACTCCACTAGTAGTATTTCTGTAATTTATAAATGATGCAGGTGCATTTCATAGGCAATAAGGCAATCCGTATTCATACATATGTACATGCATATTTTATCCAAAATTGTATACCATAAGTATCTACCAATAGCCTACTATAGTCATACATATTATATACATACGAATAGCCAGAGAATATAGACTGAATGTATGTAAGTGTAAATGTTAATCCACCAATAATTTGATGTAAGTACAGTATACATCCATTTCATATACCACATCATTTTCTACATACGTTCTATATCCATAGATGGAAATGGACATATATACCATGTACGTACATTGTTTATACATGTTGACATACATTGTATATGCAATGTACCTCACATTTTCACGTAAAATGTTCGTACGAATACATGAAAAATACAAAAATTTGCACATTCCATGGACATTTATAATCCGATTATATACATACAATGTAGTTGTAGCGACTCGTTTACTCTAGTAAAAGATATGTGCGACTCGCCCACACTGGAGGTCTAGCAGCGTAACCAAGTAAAAGAAGAAGAAACAAAAATATTATAATAACAACAGAATATATTTTGAAGTACCAATATTTTATTTTTACAATGTTAAAAATGTTTATTTTTATAACCAAGACTGAATATATATTCATTTATCATGGATTTTTAATATTATTATAGATGTACAGAAAGAATTAGCACATCCCATCTATATACGTACATTCTACTTAAATTTGCTATCTGGGGTCATATCTGTCATATAGGGTGATCACTAGAGGCGTGTAAACATCTTGTTATGTATATATCATGTTTCGTTAAAATGTTATTAAGGTTATAAAATATAAAAAATTACAAAACATCGAAATGGGGTTATTTCATGTATGTAAAAAACTTAAAAATATCTACTAATTTGAACAGAAAATTATGCGAGGATAACTTAATAGCAGTTAAAATCACTCTAATATTTGTTAATTATTCACAAATCCACAAAAACTATACCACTCATTTTCAATTTTATTAACGCGTGACATCAATGGTTAGAGGTAATTTTATTGTTGTTAGATTGCTGCCCTGTCAATACCAAATGGAATACTAATATTTTAACTTCTAGTTTTCCAGTTTGCAAATAAATATTTTATGAATTTTAGAAAGTGCGAAGAGGCGCATATTTTCGGCCACAACTTTGTTGTTCTTTATGTTAGAGAAAAATTAAAAAGCGTCGGAAAGCTCGATCAATTCTCTTTAGAACTGGTGTCTACAAATATTTTGAAGAAACTGATCATTAGCGAGATTCTTGGGAAAATGGAAGAAATTTCACGTTTTCCTAGAAAATGCATGTGAATATAAAAAATCACGTTTGCTTTGAAGGGTCGAGATTAATTGAGCGTCTAGGTAATACATGATATTAAGAGTATATCGTAATTGAGATCAATTTCAGTTAATTACCGATTAATTACGGTGACAAAATGGAGAAATTTTACCGAGAAAAAAAAAAGTTCTCACTTCCGCCCTTTCTATTGTCCTCATTTTTGTCGCAAGACAAAAAATAAAAAAGAGTTTTAGCAAATTTAATTCCATTTTAATTCGTTAGAGTAGTTTTTTGGCCTAAGAGCCAAGGTTTACCAACTTTTTAAAACAAGAAATGTGAGATTTTTGCCAGACATCGCCACATGTTTCATTAAATATCTCCGAAACGAAAAAAAAAAAATCAGAATTCTGATGGAACCAAAAGATTCGTAATGAAACTAACTCGTTTTACGGCATTTTTCTTTGGGCTATCTCTTACCGTTTAAGAGATATCGGCGAAAAATAATTTAAAAAAGCATGCATTTCGTAACCGAGAAAAGCGCAAAAACATGCAATCTTAAAACGTTCATATTTCTCAAAAAACACCTGCGAGAGGACCGTACGATGTCGCGACGCAAAAAGGAAGAGATCTAGTTGATCCGCATCGTAAATTGCACAAGGAAAATCGAAAATTTGGCTCGGCACGAACGAATCAAAAGTGGCATTTTTTGACATTTAGCAAAAACGGCAAAACAAAATGTCAGCCACACATGTCAATATGGTAATTGTGAAGTTTGTGTTTCATGGCTGCCATACAAATTTACTGCTTGAACTGTACTGCGCATGCGTAACCATTGACGTCATGGCTTTTAGCGGGAACTACCATTTTCAAATTATAAATTGAATTTAAAATTATTTAACGTCCATAAAAAAAATTGCCGTTACATATACTTAGTTATTACTAGTCCTAGAATGTCAATTCAATGTAAATACTAATTATTAAATAACCCCATTGTAATATACACTGTTTCTCAGGTTTGAACAATCTTTATTAGTAGAGTGCATTAATACGCTCATTGTGACTTCCGTGGGGGTTTTGTTGTTACAAGCTGAATTTGATATAAAATTAATGATGATATACTGATGTTTCAAAATCTCAAAGCCGTCAAAAAATGTCCTACTCAAAAGGTCATTATAATCAAAAAACGAGTTATTTCTTAGTGAATTAGGTGTTTTGATATTTCTACTTTTGAGTAATAGCAAATCCTTTTAACCATGAATAGAACTAGTCAAAATAAGTAGATTTTCGAACAGACCCACCTCGAGAAATCATGTCTGCTCCCCCTGCCCCCCTCCCCTCAAAGGGGTTGTCTGTATCTGCCTATATTTTTTTTTCTCAAAAACGGTAGGAGCTAGAGGAATGATCTTGGCGCCATTCGATAGAGTATAAAATTTTGCATAAGAGCCTCCATTTGCTTTTGGCTGTTTTCTTTTTTTTTAAGGCCCCACAGCAAAAAAAAGAGGAGCCTTCCAACAACGACACATGTTTGGCTATACCTCTAAAACGGCCCAATAAATCAAAATTCTACAAGATATAAAAAATAAAGACCATTATTACTTCCACATCCAGTGGAAGTATAGTAACGACAAAAAAAATTTAAAAAATTTTTATTATTCAAATAGCTTAGAATGTCACGAAACGTCGAGATTTTAAGTTTGAGCGAAAAAAAAATTCTGTCTGTCAGACTGTCGGTCTGTCTGTCTGTCGGTCTGTCTGTCTGTCGGTCTGTCTGTCTGTAACCTTTTTGTGCGCACGTTTACTCTGGAACCGTTTGAGATATTGACTTGAAATTTGGTACACATATGTACTTTAACGAGATCTAGAACTAGATTATATTTTCATCTTGTTCCGT
Source organism: Rutpela maculata (assembly GCA_936432065.2). Taxonomy (NCBI): domain Eukaryota; kingdom Metazoa; phylum Arthropoda; class Insecta; order Coleoptera; family Cerambycidae; genus Rutpela; species Rutpela maculata. The sequence goes on along the minus strand of OW386287.2, from coordinate 105,820,192 downwards.
CGAAGGGTTGGGGGGTAAATTGGGGTCAATTTGGGGAAAATAGGTAAATCAAGCAAAATCCATAAAATTGGTATTTAGTATATACAAGAGAAGCTAAGGTCTCAAAAAAAAATTTTGGCATTAGCCACCCCCCTTACCACCCCCACCCTATTATTAAAGGGGATGAAAAAAAATTGTGATTTAGTGTGTGTACAAGAACCAGAAACCTTAAAGTGTTTTTTTACTTCATCCACCCCCACTACCACCCCTCATCACCGCCCCCACCCCGCTACCGATGTGGGGTATCGTTTTATGGGTTTTTGGGGTAGAGGATTTCAAATATTATATTATTAAAGTTCCATAAACAATTATTTCCACATACAAAAATTTTTTCGTTGTGAGTGACGAAAAAGAATCTGGATGTGGAAGTAGTGATTCCTTGGGCAGCGGTTTTTTTCTATCGATTGGTATATTATTTGTATATGTTATTTGTCAGTGGCGTACAAAGAGAAAGATGCACATGTGCATAAGGAACTTATTTAAAATAATTTATTATTGTTGTTACAAACTGCTAAAATATTGATTGTACCTGTTCAAAATTATTACATTATTATTGTTTTTAACAACAATAATAAATTATTTTAAATAAATTCATTATGCACATGCAAACTAGTGGAAGCATTATACTCTTCGCCGATTTACTGAGCTTTTTATATAATTGTTACACATTCTATAGGATACCCTTCGCATTTTTTTGTAAATAATGTTAATTTTTGGACATTCTAAATTTTGTGATACCAACGTTGTTGTGAAAAAAAAATATATGAAAAAAAAATCACGATGTGAGGGATTGAACCCGGGACCCTTGGATTGCGAGACAACAACAACAACAACAACAACAAGCATTTATTAATATTCACATACAATAATGCGTCATTCCAGAGTCCGGCCCGGAGCCAGCCAGACAACCACGGCGAACATCGCCGAGGTGGGTGTGAGGTTGGGCGGGGAGGGTCCGGTTTGACGATAACGAAAATTAATTGTGAGTTAAAACTCCTGCCTAATAGGGAAAGGCTTAAATTTAACAGTATCGTGCAACGTAGTACACGAGGGTACTTAAAAATAATTAAAATTAAAACTCTAAAACTATCGATTTCGCGCACACGCGAACACTTAAAAATTTTGATTGCTGGCACGGGAAAACAAAACTCAACGAAAAAACCCGTTTGAGACAATTCCACCCTGGTAGTCTTCCTGACGCCAGGAAAGTGTCGTGGATAGTTAAAAGTGTGTAATGTTATGTGAGATTGTTGTTTGTTAAGAATTTATTGGTCGAGACTGAATTTAGAGACAGAAAATGGGCAAGGAACAAAAAAGGTAAAAACAAATAGATTGAATAGAGAGGGGTTGATTGTAGGTTTTGGTGAGGATTAAAGGTGGGGAAAGGAGAAGTTGTCGTAGAGGAAAGTGTGGTTATAGAGGTTGCCGACAGATAGGCAACGCCTAGTATGGTAGGGGGTGTCGGATATCGAAAAGGATCGCATTATGCTGTCTGATTCGTATTATGTTGCGGGTTAGCGGACTATCGCCCAGCTTGAATTGATAGAATTTTTGGGAGATGTCTTGGACGTAGTCCGCTAGTGGCGTTATGTCGTTGCAACGATTATATAGATCTCTGAGGGAGGTGTATCTGCCCGAATCAGAGATGAGGCGCATAAATTTGTGTTCGAGAACTCGGAGTTTTCTCATTGTCGTGGTCGGTATGCTGCACCACACCGGCGCCGCATATGTGATGGCCGGCCTGATCACCATCGTATACAACAATTTTTTATTTGTCCTGATGAGTCCGCTACCCCTTGCCAGAAGCGGATACAGACTCCTGGACATGGAGTAGACCTTGCGTGCTGTCTCGTTTATGTGAATGTTGAACGTCAGTCTCTTGTCCAAGTTCACCCCTAGATACTTCACGCACCGTTTAATTGGAATTTGGCGACCCCCGATCGAAAGTGGTGTTAGTATCCGATTTTCGGTGAAACGGCGCGTGAATAGAATTGATTCCGACTTCTCGGCATTGATCCGAATTTTCCACTTGTCGTAATACGCCGTAGCACGGGCCAAGTGAGCCTTCAGCAACATATTAGCTGCCTGTGCATTGTGTGAATGCACGTACATGGCCGTGTCATCGGTGTACTTGGCAAGGTTCGAATTCGGGAATTCCGGGAAGTCGGAGATATACAAGTTGTATAGTTTTGGTGACAGGCATGACCCCTGGGGGACGCCCGCGCGAATATCCCGCCGAGTTGATAGTTTATTATTCACTCTGACCTGCAGCGATCTACCCGTCAGGAAAGAGTGAACAAGTTTCGTTATGTGCATGGGGAAGTCCAGTGCGTTTAGTTTATGAAGCAGTCCCGGGATCCATACGGTATCGAAAGCTTTCTCAATATCGAGGAGCACCATGACGGTGCTCTTCCCGAGGTTGCATTGTACTTTGACGTCATTCACAATCCTGACGATCTGCTGCATAGTGCCCCTGCCCCGCCTGAAGCCGAACTGGCACTCGTCATCGATGTGGAGTTCATCCTGAGCAGAGTCTAATCTGATCAGGATGACCTTCTCCATCAACTTGGAGATCGCCGACAGCAACGAGATCGGTCGATAGCTGCCGGTGAGCTTCGCGTTCTTGTTCGGCTTCGGGATTGGCACGACCACAGCGCATTTCCACTTGTTGGGCCAGTGCTGCAGTCGCAGGATCGCGTTGACAATGTACGTCAACTGCACAATGCCTTTTCTCGGGAGATACTTAAGAAGCTTGTATTCGATGCCGTCTGAACCCGGGGCTTTGTTGTTGGGTAATGTCCGGACGATGCCAGCCACCTCCGAGGGCTTGACCATGACCTTTAAAAATTCTCGTCTCGTCAATTGGATGTCATGGCCAATCAGTTCGTTGATGTCGTTTTCGATGCGGTCGTGTTCTGGATTGTTCGGTATTTGTACGTTGTGTATACTTGCAAAGTAGTTAGCTAAGTCGTCCGCTTTCTGCGAGTCCGTCAGAGACGTCTGTCCGTTTGCGTTGGTCAGTGCGGGTATGGCCTCCCGCGTATTTTTCATGGCCCTCGACAGTTTCCACAGCGAGTTGTCTCGAGGATTCAACGCTTCCAGCCTAACCCGTCATTTCCGGTTTTTAGCGGTGTTGATGGCGGTCCTGATCTGCCGTTGCAGCCTACCCATCTCGGCCTTAGCGTCGACATCGCGATTTCGCTGCCAAAGCTGTCTCAGTCGATTCTTTTCTAGTATGACCGCCGCGTCGAGTCGGTCTCTGTATGGGTTTATGGTTATAGTCGTTGCAACACTCTGTTTGGCGTCCTGCAGTATCCTTGTGAATTCCTCCACTACATTTTCCAGTTCGGCGGCTGTAGTGATATCGTTTGTGAGTGTCAAGTGTGTGTTTATATGAGTCTTGTAGAGACGCCAGTCGGCGTCTCTATAAGAGGTGACTTTTCGTGTAATGTCTTCCCTCGACATGTTATCCAATTCTAGAAGAATTGGATTGTGGTCGGATGTGAGTTCTTCTAGTGCCACTGGTGGCGTGGAGTTCCTCACACCCTTATTAACCACTATGTCAAGGGTGGTAGGTGTTGTACCGTTATCCGGAAAATGAGTGGGATCATCCGGATATTGCAACACGACATTACGATTACTGACGTAATCGTACAGAGTGTTGCCGTTGGCGTTGTTGCGATGGCAGTTCCATGCGTTATGTCGTGCGTTAAGGTCGCCTATGAGCAAGCAGCGTGGGCCCACGTTTAGCAAATTCTCAATACAACCCGCCGTGAACCCGTTCGAGGGCGGGTTATACGCGGATTGCGAGACGAAACTCTTGCCGCTACACCACCATTTCTTATTACTAAAATTGTTAATGAGTGTAATATATACTATTAGAAAATTTATTGTGATTATTAGGAAACATACATTAGTAAAATGTATTAAAAAAAAATAGTGATAGGAAATAACATTTCGCAAGGTTTCTATTTATTACAAACCATAAAAAAATGTAAAAAATATTTTTTTAAATTTTAAATTACTAATAACTTTTTTATTTACCAATCTATTTTGTTAAAAAACAATAGGGTTCTTCCTCTAGTTAACACTAAGTTACTCTCCAAATTTCAATACAATCGGATTTTTCTTTCTTGAGTTATCGTGCTTACAAGAAACGTGACGGACGGACAGACGGACATTTTGAAAGTTGTTCAGAATTCGTTCACTAACATAACGATATAAAGAAATTTTCTCTACGAGCGATATTTACTGATTTAGAAATGTGCCGATCAAATACAACATACTCTTCGTTTTTGCGAAGAGTATAATAATATACCAATCGATAGAAAAAATAATGGTCTTTATTTTTTATATGTTGTAGAATTTTGATTTATTGGGCCATTTTAGAGGAATAGCCAAACATGTGTCGTTGTTGGAAGGCTCCTCACCTTTTTTTTTTTTTTTTTGCTGTGGGGCCTTAAAAAAAAAGAAAAAGTAAAAAGCAAATGGAGGGTCTTATGCAAAATTTTATACTCTATCGAATGGCGCCAAGATCATTCCTCTAGCTTCTACCATTTTTGAGAAAAAAATATATATATAGGCAGATACAGGCAGCCCCTTTGAGGGGGGGTATGGGGAGCAGACATGATTTCTCGAGGTGGGTCTGTTTGAAAACCTACTTATTTTGACTAGTTCTATTCATGGTTAAAAGGATTTGCTATTACTCAAAAGTAGAAATATCAATACCTAATTCACTAAGAAATAACTCGTTTTTTGATTATAATGACCTTTTGAGTAGGACATTTTTTGACGGCTTTGAGATTTTGAAACATCACTATATCATCATTAATTTTATATCAAATTCAGCTTGTAACAACGAAACCCCCACAGAACTCATTTTTATGTGTATATCTGGGCACCGAGCACTCTACTATACTAGATTATATGATATATCAGTTTTGCTTTAGTATAAAATGTTTATATTTAATAGGATTATTACAAAACGAATGAAACTTGCATTCGGGAGTTGCCGACTATTTCAACAATAAAAATAAAAATATATGGGCTGCGTACTTAATCTTAGTGGCACCGCGTAAAAGTGAATTGAACTATATTCCAGCAAATGTTAGTCAAACGAGTTTTCGCAGTGGGCCACGCTCGGCTGCAACTTCTACTCGTTTTTAGAAGTACTACCAGCCACCTAAATATCGGGAGACAATTTTGGATCATCGTGTATATTTGCTGTTTTGTTGAAGTGATTATTATTTATTCAAGTAATTTACAAGGAACTTTATAATTTATGGGTATATTAAAAATAGAATAGTACTACTTGTAATAATTTAATTATTTTGTAATTTATCGTGATTAAATTTTATATATATATACCTAAAATTATAGACTTCTGTGTAAATAATTATAGACTAAATTGAGAACTATATGAACTTATATATTTATAATACGTACCTATATTCTTTAATATATTTTTAACATTATTAAGTTTCTCAGTAATTGTTGAACTTTCTATAATAACAAAAGAGTTAACTATGGCAATTACAAAATGTATAATTGTATTTTAAGTATACAAAAGAAAATCACAAAATTATTTATAATTAAATTATTAATATTCTGATAGTTAAATATATAGTTTCTAATATGTGTTTGCTATTCAGTGATGCTAGTAGAAATAAATACAGCACTAAACTTAAATCTTCACATAAAACTAAAACTGGATTTTGCTAACTCAAACATTTATTTGCAAATATTTTTATCCTAATACGTTATTTCACGCAATAAGAATTATTAGGACGCTTTATGTGGACAATAGAACTACGAGATAACCGCTAACTGACTACGAGGTAGTGAATCATCACACAAGTTATTAGAATAAATCAATGTTTATATGCACCAACAGCATTATTGTTCGGGCTCCAGATTAGAGTGCAGTGTCCAATAGTAGATCGGCGAGATAACTTTGGTGGAAATGATAGAAAATGATCTCCACATCAAGAATATCTTGGTTGTCTTTTTCTAAAAATGGCAGGTTTTCAAAAAAAAAAAATCCAAAATTTGCACAATTTTGTGTTTTTTTTTGGCTTTCAATTGGGTTGTTGTACTAAGTTAAAATTTGAGGAGAATCTATGTTAAACAATAACAATTATTCATAAAAAATTATTAGAAACATGTAGAAGTTGAAAAGAAAATCTTATAATATTATAATATTAATTACAAAAATACATGCATTTAAAACGGAGATGACATAATAACGGCAGTCTATAGAGAAGTTAGTTATAAAACGACGAGAAACGAGTACTAATTTAGAAACTCGCTGCTAGCGACGGAGAAAAAAGACAATCACGACAGTTTAATCTGACATTATATTTAACGTCAAATCCAACAGACGTTCATAGGTTACAATTCGGTATAGTTTAACAGCATCTAGTTATGGATAAATATAAGTACAGATAGTGTTTTCTGCCGTACTGTGTAAATAATACCATCAATTCACCAGAAAAACTGTTGTATTTCAATATTAAACGCTGAACGTAATAATAAATGATTCAAAGCCACCAGAGAAGGACCAAGTCTTCTTATTGTGGAGACCATTTCAATGTCAAGTAAAGTAACAAATTACAATGTATTCTAAGCGTTTTATTTGTGGTAAGTTGTATCTTAATGTAGGAATTTGATTTTTAATATGGGTTTATGTTGTAGGAAAAACGGCCGCATTACAAGACTTGTGTGGCGTTCTAGCTGTTACAAATTTAAATTACCCGCCAAACTGGTGGATAAAACAGGGTGTATTACTGTATTCTTAACGGCTCTAGATTAGAATGCTATTCATGCTTTGACTTCCTAAAAGGAGAGAAATGGCTTTAATCTGCTTTTATGTATTTTATCTAGTTTATGTTGGAATAAAGTGCAGTTGTTTTTGTTAGCTATTGATTATTTATGAAGCTCCCTAGACGCCCCATAATACTAGGATGATCAATAAATTAAGAAAGGAAATTTAAAAACTCGCCGTTGAAAAACTATACCTATGAAACAAAGTGTGAAAGTCGTCTCTAAAGTCGGTGAACACAATCAGTCGGAAATGGCTACGAATGCGTTGGATTGTAGTTATAAATGCCCTTTGAATTATGTGTGTTATAAATACATATCACTGTTTATTGCTTAGATAGATACTAGCATAAAGTACTTGCCTATTTATTATTTTTTGTTATAATACAGACCTTTCTTGAATATCTTCGTAAGTCTCATTCTGACTCTTCTTAGAAGTTATTATACAGCTATCCAGTTTGGAGGATAGTGCGCTCGAAGCTACGGCTTGGGACGGTGGTCGACAACCGGCGCACGGTGATTTCATGCGACTTTTTGAAAATCTAAAAATTCCGTATAATAGTGACCTTTTTATTAGATTTCGTATCAAAATAAACACCAAAAAATAATTTCCAATGTTTAAGAGTGTACAATTCTAAATGACAAGTACAATATTCTACGGCTATCCAGTTTGAAGGATAGTGCGCTCGAAGTTACGGCTTGGGACGGTGGTCGACGACTGGCGCACGGTGATTTCGTGCGACTTTTTGAAAATCTAAAAATTCCGTATAATAGTGACAATCGATTTTTTAAACTCAATTTCGTATCAAAATAAACACTAAAAAATAATTTCCAATGTTTAAGAGTGTACAATGCCCTATGCGGAATATCCACAAGAGGCTCAAATAATTCATACAATACTGATTTCGGCGTCTTTCGCATACCATTATTATAGAATAAGCATAAAGGGTAAGGTGCGAGTTCATATTTGAAAAATTTTTCTAATTGTTTATCATCTTTCTTTAACAAGGATATTCTTTGGAATAGAAGAGTAGGATCAATTGGCACTTCCTTTTTATTTACTTTGACAGTAGAGTACATCACGCTTAAGGGTATTACACGTAACTTCCGCTGTATCTTGACATCCTTCAATTGTACATTGAAGATTTTTTTATTCCAATGCAGCCTTGCTCAAATGCCTTGTTATCCTAGTGCTTAAAGACATAATTTTTTCTGAATTATTGAAAGGGAAGTGTAGCCATTTCAACAATTTTTTCAAATCTAAATTATCTCTTTTAATACGTGATATATCTCTATCTACATGGACGCCGCTTTTTTGCTGATCACTAGTACCAAACGGAATTGAACAATAATTTTGAAATGCTTCCAGGATATCAATCAAAGTGGGCATAGCTAAAATCCATTTTGCAACAACGGCATCATCTCTGACTCTACCATGAGTTAGCCCTTTTTTTTTTTGGATCTTTGAAAATTTGCATCAATCCCGTTTCTATTGCCTAGTCTGAGAAGATTCCGCAACAAAATTTATCGCTTCTTCGAACCGTTAAGTAACCAAGCTTAATAAATTTATTGTGCTCTGATTTATCTAATCGAAGCATTTCTTGCAAATACATTTTAAAAAGAAATAGAAAATCAGATACGACAAAATCCGAAAACAATATCAAAAAATAAAGTTTGTTGAATTTTTGATGAATAGAAACTTAACAAATTATAGTTTGTTAAATAAAAGAATCAGAATATACAAAAATGCTACAAATGTTTAAAAAAAAGACTCGATATGATGAAAATGGATATATTTTTGTTTTATTATTTGTATCTTCCTGCCCTGAATTAGGATTTTTTGGGCAGTTGTACCTTTAAATAAATAAATAAATAAATAAAATGGGGTGATGTATACCATTAATTAAGTTGGTTGCCTAGTTACAATATTCAAGGAGTGGTGGGATATTTTTTTTTTTCGAACGTGCGTTATGTCCTCAAGGGTGCTTTATGCGATGTAATTTAAAAAGTTTTAGTTGTGGATAATTTTCAGCTAGCAGAGAGAAAAATATAAGCATTTTGGAACAACATGCACAAATTTCAAGAAAAAAACATCAATATTTTTATTTATAATCGACTAAAACGCACAAACTAACGTATCACGGATTCAAATGCAAGTAGAATATCATTCTTTTTTTAAACGTTGGCTATTTCATATACTTCCATAATTCGCTTGGTTTCACAAAAAAATCACATAGTTATTTGAAATTGTTTATATGTGCAATATCCTTAATTTCAATTAAATTCCAAAAAATTGGTTTAAGTTTAATTTTTTTCTTTCTAAACATTACCGTAAAGTACATATAAAAACCTACACTTTAAAAGAAAAATTGTCCTACTACGAGTCGATGCACTTAAACAAAATGTGATGGAAATTTGTAAATTATTGTTGATTTTTAGCCGCTTGAATAAATATTTTGCGCTAAAAATTTGGCACGGAGCTTTAGTTCAATAAAGGGCATGGTTTCACCAACTTCCGTTAAAATTGATGGATTATTACATCATATTTCTTAAACTGTTAAAAAAAAGGCAATTTTTGGTGGTTTTTATTTTTTTACAAATTTACTAATTATAAAAAAGTTTCTTCATATGCCTAGTCTTATTCATAATTTTATAGCGAACAGTTTGGTATTTTTATTTTTGCGATACGATTACTATGACCTGAGATAATAGGGAAAATAGCAGAAAATTTCTGTGTTGAAAAATAAATTGTTAAAATTCTACAAGAAGCAATGGACGGATTTAGCAAAAAATTACTCATAACATTTGTTATTATACCTACAACCAATTAAAACAATAAAATTGCTGTAGCCAGAAAATTCCATTTAAATTTTATTTTGCGTCCACTAAAAACTGCAATTCTTTCGATTACGCTACACGCTGTACAACAGAATGCAAATGAATCAAAATCGACATTTGACAAGCACTCAGGACTTCGTTGAGCATGCGCACTAACAAAAGACGCGTGGCGCGCTTTTCGAAAAACTACTTAAGGTGTTATAATACGGGGTGGGACATTGAAAATGGTAATCTAAATAATTATTTAGGTTACCAAACGCTAAATGTAACGTATATCGTTATAAATTCTACTTGGACAAAACGCTGATCACCACTAATTAACCGAACACAGTAAATTAAAAAAGGTTTGAATCAGTAACAGTTTTTATTCTCCACCTAACTCATACAGATGAATACAAAAATCTGTAACTTACTTATATCGTAAACGATATAAGTGCCTTATTTGCTATATGTGTACAAGAATCTTTTTATTTCGATCGCATTTTTGCTATAATTATTTGCGTGTCCTTCTTAGACCCTAGTATGTTGATAATACCTTAGTAAAAGCTTAAAATCTAATAAGTTAATCATCGCATATATATATGCAAAGTAGTTTTATTTTCAGTGAATTGATTACGTCGAAAAGACGTCTTATTTTAGGCGATTTTTTACGTCGATTAATCGTTATATTTGACACGTTACTTTTTGGTCGGTTTGGTACCGTCAACGAAAATCCCCAAGTTTCTACGTGAAATCGACGTAAAATCACGTCACTCTGCTGGCTGGGAAGTAAATATATCAAATATCTATCTTACTTGGGACAAGCACAATATTTTTTTACATCATAAAATATGTTTTCTGTATTTTCTATGCAACGCATTTAATAATAAAACGGATAAAAGGAAATATATAAATAATCATCTAGCCACACCGTTATTGCTTGCGATTCAATCAACATACTGAAAAATATTTTCAAGGGACCCTTGATGTTTAAAAATGCAGCAGTTTAGAGAATATCATCAGATCTGATTCTCAGGGCCGCGCCAAGCCTTTTGAGCGCGGTCGTGCAAATACGAACATGCGCCCTTCAGTAGTATATCTTGAATTCATCTGAAAGGGAAGGTTGAGGAAAAGTATCTCAAATAAATCACGCTAAACAATTATATATAAAAATTCAAAATTTTTCAGTTCATGTCAGTGCCGGATTAAAGATTGGCGCGTCTTTAGGAAAATGAAGTATTTGCGTCCTCTTATTTACAGGCGAGGTTACTAAGCCTGCTTATTGATGTTTTTTGTGTATTGTATTGTACCTTTAATGTGTTTTGATAGTACTTGTGAAATCAGGCAATTTGATATTTAAAGTACAGGACCGGTTTAGAAATTTTGGAGGGTCAAAAATAACCCATTTTACTAGAATATTTTGGGCGTGTTATTTGTGATGCCGAGGTCATTTTAGATTATATTAGGCCGAAATTTGGGGTAATGGTTTTTTTTCATTCAAAATGGCAATGGAGCCGAACGATTTATTGAAAAAGGAAATTTGTTTCGAAATTAAGAGTAGGGGATTGGTACCCAAAGATAACCAAGCTTTAAGACGTGCTCAGTTACGCGGAATTTTAGCAAAAGAAGACACGGGGGTGAAGTTTGAGCCTAATGATGATTTTGTTTTTGAGAGTGAGAGTACGGAGCTCTTGGAAACGGTAGAATCCCTTATCAAGGTAGTCTCGGAACCTGATCAGGTGTTGTCTGACTTGGGGATTCGTCGTATTCAGTCGAGATTGGCGCATGCGCAACGACTATGTTCTTTTTACGTCCTACTAACGATGTTGATCGTAAACTACTTGAAGCATTTGAGTCCCACCTCCTTGTCATTGAGGGATTTTTGATTGAAATTAAAGATAACAGTGTTAGCGAACCAGTGGCGTCCTCTAAGGTAAATTCGGGAAATGCAAACACAGTTACGGTTTTACAGGGTTATTCTAAACCTCTGGCAATTAACAAATGGGGTATTCAATTTTCGGGACAATCTTCTGCGGAAAGTGTTATGTCATTTCTTGAAAAGGTCAATGAACTGTGTGAAGCATGAAAGGTTTCTAGTGATGATCTTTTTGCGGCTGCGGTAGATTTATTTTCCGGTACCGCGTTGTTATGGTATCGTAACGTTAAGAAAGAGGTACGTTCATGGACAAAGCTTGTAGCCTATCTCAAGCGGGATTTTCTCCCAGTAGATTACGAAGATGACCTTCTAGCAGAAATCCGGGCCAGAACGCAGGGACCTTCGGAAAATGTTTTATTTTATATTATTTCTATGGAAGCCTTGTTTAGTTGGTTACCTACTCCGAGGACGGAGAACGATATTGTCAAGCAAATCCGTCGGAACTTAAATCCCTATTTCGCTGAAAAATTAGTCCTGATTGAGACCGAATCATTGAAAGTTCTAAAAGAAAGATGTCGGGCGATTCAAGAATTAAAATCACGAAACGAACGGTATACCCCGCCTCCATCAAGGAAGCACGGGCTTTTAGAACCAGATTTGGCGTGCTTATCCTTACATGGTTTACCTTCCGGCTCTAAGCCAAAACTTAAGGAATATTCTAAGGTCCCTATTTCAGTGTCGAGTATGCTTTGCTGGAATTGTCAGAATATGGGACATTCACATCGAGAGTGTACTGCGGCTAGCACTCTTTTTTATTATAAATGTGTTACTCTAGCAATACATGTGTCAACTGTTTGCCAAAAAACGGGCAAGCAGGTATCGTGTCGAGGCCTTCGGTTCAGTCACATCCTCTGGAGAGAACTCGCGTCCGAGACTATACCTAAAATGCAACGTGTCACAAAATTGAAAGACAGCCGACAAGCATCCACGCCCAAGAACAATATGGCCCCGGTAACGAAAATTCTACCTCTGGCGGTAACATTTGTGCCATCTAAGGCTTCCGTAAATCTGGAAAGCGAACTAGAAAAAACCGAGAAAGAAAAATAAATTCTGCTACGTCCATATCTTCAGATGTTGACTCTCCTACTGCAGAGGAACTTTTAGCGGCTTCTGCTTCTTCCTACAATGACTTACCGTTCACCTCGTCTTTACGTCTTTCCGAATCCAATTGGGATTTATTTCTGTTACCTTCCGATATTTCGTTAGCACATTGTGTATCAGCTGATATGCATATGAATAAAAGTATTGCGTTAGAGTTTAAGAAACATTTCCAGTCGCAAGATCTCTTATTGGCTCAAAAACAGGGTCTTGGAGGCTTGGCAGCCCTAACAGAAGGATCTCGTTTTTCATTCTATTTAGTGACTAAATCTAAATTTTATCATATGATTCCTTGTATTCCTCGATGTTTCGGTTAAAGGAAAATGTTCTAGCATACGAGGTACAGAAATTAGCTATACCTTGGGATGCGGGTTACATCATCTGAATTGGCCCAAGGTAAAATCAATGTTGCTTTCCTGTTTTGCTGATGTGGACATGGACATTTTAGTTTGCCATGACACTGAAAATCAAGTTACGTTTTCGTCTCTTGACATACCTAAGCTTAATGATTTATTTATGCCCACCTCCCAGGAATGGGATACCTGGTTAACCACTGTGCGTAATTTTTACCGATCTTCCGAAATATCGCCGATTTGTAGTTCATTCCCTGGCGATCCGCACCCTTACCTTGACTTGACTATCTATACCTTTCGGTGTCTTCTTGATAGTGAAAATCAAGTTACGTTTTCGTCTCTTGACGTACCTAAGCTTAATGATTTATTTATGCCCACCTCCCAGGAATGGGATACCTGGTTAACCACTGTGCGTAATTTTTACCGATCTTCCGAAATATCGCCGATTTGTAGTTCATTCCCTGGCGATCCGCACCCTTACCTTGACTTGACTATCTATACCTTTCGGTGTCTTCTTGATAGTGGGGCCTCACATACTATTATAGGATGTTCTAGCTTTGCATTTTTGGATAAGTTTGAGATCCCCTATCATATCTCTAGATTACCATATATTGTCCCGACTGCCAATGGTGCAACGCAAGACGTTTTAGGCGAAACCGAACTCTCTTTCACCGGTAATGAGGTTACTAAATTTCGGTATCTCTTTTCATTTTCCTAAGAATTCGTGGTCGGTCGATCAGACAATCGATGTCGCCTCATTGAATGCAATTCAGCCCCGTGAATCTTTGTCTCCCGCTCAAGTTCAAATTTTAAATCAGACCATTGATGGTTTTAAAGAATTGTGTCGTACTGATTTGGTTGAACATTACATCGACAAGGGCGATGCTCGTCCATTTAAGCAGCGGCAGTACCTTCTGTCCCCAGCTATGCAAAAGCATTTACATGCTGAGGTAAATGATATGCTAAAGTTGGGTGTGATTCAACCATCGAACTCTCCTTGGTCATCCCCTATTTTGCTAGTAAAGAAGAAAAATGGTGAACTTAATTCGGTTACAGTTAAGGATGCCTATCCCCTTCCCCGAGTGGACGCTATTTTAAATCGACTTCGTGACTCGAAATACCTAAGTTCTATCGATTTACGTAAGGCCCTTTGGCAGATTCCCTTAGAAGAATCATCGAGAGAGAAAACTGCGTTTTGTGTTCCTGGCATGGGACTATTTGAATTTGTCGTTATGCCTTTCGGTTTGTCCAATAGTCCGCAAATGCTACAGCGAACTATGGAAAGAATTTTGGGACCTGACCTGCTGAATGGACCAGTACTTGTATACCTTGACGAAGTCATTATTGCCTCCCCTACCTTTGAAAGTCATATCGCTACCTTCAGCCTTATTCGTGAACGTTTAGCATCTGCCGGCTTCCGTATTAATTTAGATAAGTGTGAATTTTGCCGACCTTCCCTCTCTTTCCTTGGATTCATTATCGACCAAAATGGGTTACGCACTGATCCCGATAAGGTATCAGCGACTGTGGATTTTAAGACCCCGACAAATACGACGGAAATAAAACGTTTAATCGGGCTTGTTTTTTATTACCATCGTTTTAAAAAAGATTTTTCTATTGTTGCTGCTCCGATTACCTCCCTTTTACATGGCCAAAAAAAGGGTTAGCCCATTGTATGGACTCCCGAGGCAGAAACTGCCTTTCAGGAAATTAAGTTGCGAATGACCTCGGCTCTGGTATTGTCCTTCTTTATCCAAACGGATGCGTCCGATGTAGGGGTTGGGGTATTATTATTTCAGGGCATTATCGGGGCTGAACGCCCTATTGCTTTTGCAAGTAGAACTCTCTTTAAAGCTGAGCATAAGTATTCCGCAACGGAACGGGAACTTATTGGCGTTATTTTCGGTATAGAGAAGTAGTGGGTATTGTTTTACTAGTAACATAATGTTAATACCGAAAGCCACCGGTGGCGCGCTATCCACTAGCCACTTGTCATATTGTGTCAACATGTAAGACTGTAGTTTGAATATTTGTACATTTATGATAAATAAATGAATGTTTGCATTTTAATACGCTTGAAAAAAAAATAGTATATATTACACGGAGTAGAACGCCTTTTTGTGTTTCGCCCAGTTTGCGGCTTCGGCTTCGCCTCAGCCGCAAATCCTGGGCTCAACACAAAAATAGAGTGCGTTCTACTCCTAGTAATATAATATACTATAGTTTTCCTTTCCAGGCCCTCTCAATGGAACTCCTAGGACCTTTTCCCCGAAGTAAAAGGGGTTACCAATATGTTCTCGTCCAACCTCTACGTAAAGCAAGCTACTGCTAATTAAATGATTAAGTTTTTGCGTGAGCAGGTCTTCTTATTTTCGGTGTGCCGGAAATCGTTATTTGTGATAACGGTTCCAAATTTACTTCTAAGTTTTTGAGGACTTTTCAGTCCCTAAGGTTTGGTTTAACGCCAGGTACCACCCTCAGGTAAATTCTACCGAGCGGGTAAGCCGCTTGTTAGTTACGGCTATTTCCTCGTATATTACCGATAATTATCGAATCTGGGATGAGAAATTACCTGAAATTGCGTTAGCTTTACGTCTGGCTAGGCATGATTCTACCGATGTTTCCCCAGCATATTTAGGGTTTGGTCGGCATGTGCCTTTTTCTGGAGACTTTTATTCCTCTACCGCTACGTCTAACGACTTCACTGTTAAGAACAATTTGTTTTGGGCTAGAGAAATGTCCCATTTGCCGGAATTGTATTCGGAAGTAAAAGAAAGGCTTCATCAGGCTTATGAAAAGAATGCCAAATATTATGATCTGCGCAAACGTCCATTGAAGTTCGAGTTAGGTGATACGGTTAGTGATTACGGTCTGGAAAAGATGCATCTAAGGGTTTCTCTAAAAAGTTGGCTCCAAAATACATCCCCTGCATGGTCACACAGGTAATCTCGCCATTAGTTTATGAATTAGTAGACATGGAGGGTAATCCTTTGGGACGCTGGCATGTTAAGGACCTGAAACCTAATAAGTGCGATTTTGACGATAAAGAGCTTTAATTATCCTGAGAATATTCCGTATTTTCTTTTCTAATTTTTTACAGTTTAGTTAGGTTAAGTTTAAGTTAGTTTGGAACAAAGTATGTTGTCAATAATTTTAGTTTTTGAGTCCGTTTTAATTTTAATCTCGTGGGTTCGATTTCGGTACCTTATATTTTCCCTTTAGTTAGATGTAAATGTCGCTTCGTCGGTTGACGTTAGTTTAGTGACATTATTTTTATCGTACCTTATCTGATTGGCTAACTTCGGAAGAGTCAATATTTGTGTAATTTCGTTATGTTGCGAAATTTGTGGCTAATCTGTATCTCTGCGAATTGAGTAATGCGTATGACTCAATGTTTTACCGTTTCTCACTGGCTCCCAAACGACTTTGTCTTATACCTAGTATCTTTTTATCTTTTTCTTTGGTCTGTGCGGACAATGGGTCGTCGCACTGGTGAGTGTTTTGGCCACGGGCGCGGGGTAGCGAGCGATGATGCGGCTGGTTCGGTGGTTCACAACATTAAGGAATCACCTTTCGTTTTTAACTTCGAGGCAAGCTCTCAAGGTGGCTGGGAAGCGAATTCCCAGTGGTAGTAAGTCCTTATCGCAAGGCATCCATGTGTTTTTGTGTTTTCTTAAAATTGGCTTGGACCGTCTGACCAATTACGTCCAATTCGCTCGTGTCTCCTCTTCCGGCCGGAATACCCATTCCTTGGTTACAGGGTCGATCTAGTCCCAGGCCTGGTTGTTGAGAGCCGTGTGTAAAAATCTCTTCCTGTTAACTCTTCACTTTCCCTTTCTGTTTCTCGTTTCGTTGTTGGAGTGCCAGTAATAACTTAAACTTTTAGTAGTTTTATCTTACCGTCCCGGCTTGTATTCTAGTGCGGAGGATCTTTCGATCTTACCTTTTAATTTGAGTTTTTTGCCGCTCTGTTCGGTATACCGTCCCGGCTAGTTGTCTAGTGCGGAAGGTCTTATGACAATATCTTATCTTACCGTCCGCTCTCATATGCGTATGACGATTTTCCAAGTCACGGTTATCTTGTTTTTCATTCTAATGACTCCCATGTTTAGAATAATATCTTTACCTTGTCTACCGTTTACGTTAATCTTACTGCTGCTTGTTTCTTGCTAGCATTGAACGCTCGTCATTAGTTAGTACCTGTACGTTTTGTTTGATGTCGGCTAGGGACCCCTCCTAATGAAGAAGAGGGGGGAGTGTAACAGCCCAATTTTATTGGTCCTTTTAAAATTAATTTAGTAAAGATCATTGTACGATTTTCTATTTTATCGCGAAGAATTTTTAATAATTTTGGTAGTCTAAAAAAATTTAAGCCAACCCTGTCGTTATTCTTTCGAGCCCTAATTCCAGTTCAGTTCAGTTTCAGTTCAGTTAAGACGTTGCTAGGCAACAACTGCCTAGGAGGATCGAGACGGACAATAGTGGGGAGATGGGCGATGAACAAAATCGAAGTAATGGCGTTTTATGTTTTGGGTTCAGAAAATTAATAAGAATAGTTCTGAAATTAGGTGTAATGTTTAGTGAAGTATTTTGAGAAATTCCTGCTGTAAAATACAGATTGCCTGATAAGATATCTTTGTGTAATGTAAATCAAGAATGGTTCTACAGGTTATTTAGTGTGGTTGACATTTCCGACCAGCAATATGGCGATATAAAGGATTTATGCCGTAAGTTTTTTAATAAGTTGTATTTTAAGACGATTGGTAAATATTACACCGTGTTGAAGACGAGCTATATTTGCTCTCAGTTTCTTATTAAGTGTAAAAAGCTATTAGACCAGGTAGAGAAATTTCTCGTAGCTTAGTGTCTTGGGTGGTTTTAAACATTTATCGGATTTGTTCGTGTCAATTTAGTGATCGTATTCTACAAATAACTATTGTGTGTTTACCTTTCTGGAGGATTGATGTTAGAAGACATCGTTCGTGCTCGGTTTATTTGTGAGACTGATATATTTCTGTTTATTTCCTTATCAAAGTAACCAGTTATTCATTGTAGTTTACCATTATTATGTGGAATCTTGTAACCTTACTTTTGTTTGATATAGGTTAAATAATTGTTGTCTTTTTTTGGGCCCTAAATAATATATTCTATAAATTAGTAAATGGAGACGTCCATTAAATTTTGCTTATTTAAGCTTGAATTACGATAATTTTATGTTACTTAGTAGTTGTTAAGATAGTTATTTTTGTGTAAGCAGTAACCCATTTAATGTTAATATATGTTTATTTGTTTTAATAGTGTGTCGGTTATTTATATGAGTTATTTAACATTAAATTTTCTGAAGAAGCAGCACATCCGATACCAAGCAAATGTCTGAATATTCACCGAAAGTTTGACAATTAAAACTTTCCCACACATCACAAGCACAATCATAATCTTCCTGAGAAATTGATTCACCACTCAAAATATTAAAAAACTGTTCAAGTGATGGTAATTCAGTGTCATGCAATTTATCCATGGATTCAACGTATGAATATGGAAAATAGTATATTGTTTATTTAGTTGTGAAAGCAATACATGCAAATTGTTGGCCGAGGCTAACAAGCATCGAAGTTCGGGAATGTGCTTTCACACCGAAGTACACATACTATTTTTTCTGAAATCATAATCAATATTATTATAAATTAAGGAATTTGTATTAATGCATAACATTTCTTACTAATAAATGCAATTTTAATGTGAGTTGCCTTGTCTGCGTGTATTTATTTACTGTCTAAAATATACATAAAAGACGTACGGGAATGTTGATCGTTGTTTGGCAACGGATCTTTTCCGGTATGTTTTCTGATAGTTTCTTAGCAACGGACTAAAATACTGGAATTGTGCATTTTTCGATCTGAAATCGCGACGAGAATGTAGACATTGCCGATCGATTTCAGAAAAACACCTTTCGTATTATTAAATTAAATTGTTTCTTATCACTGTAATATTTTTTCACTTCGAGGCATTGATGTGGTTCCAATGTTTGACTTAATTTATCTAATGAAGAGGGTAAAAATCGAAATCAATCTACAAACCTCAATTTAATGTAAATATTTTTCGGTTTTTCATCATTAGATTTATCAACAAGAATGTGTTTGGAAAATGTAATATATTTTTCTTTATTTTGTACAATAACTTGTATTTTTTCTTTCTTTAAGGCTAATTTCTTAATAAATAGATGAGAATCATAATTTGTTAAGTTGTGGAAAAATACTGGTATAAATTTAGGAATGTTGAAATTTAGAATACAAGAAGAATGAGCAGCTCCTCTAAAATTACCAGAAACATGGGAGTGATCGCGGACCTTTCCTTCGTCATTCTCAAAAGGTTTATCACAAATATGACAAATTTGACTGTTGTCGAAGAATTTGTTGACTTTCTGTCAATGGCTTCATATCAACTATATTTTTTAAATGATTCTGATACAATTGTAAAACATGTTCTTCCAATGTTTTAACAAAAACTTCCGCAACATCAGTACCCCGATAATATCAGAGCCCCACAAAAAAAAGTGGTCTTTCCGGCGGACTAGACCAGTGTATCCGTATGTATTTGGACCCGCTGAAACCGAATCCGAAGTCGGAATTGTCAGATCAGCTCGTGTTTCACCCCCAACCTCAAAAAACACCGCCCCAAAAAAATGGTCTTTCCGGTGGACCAAACCAGTATATTCTTATGTATTTGGACCTGCTGAAACCGAATTCGTAGTCAGAATTGTCAGATTGGCTCGCTCTTCACCCCCAACCCCAAAAAACACACCAAAACAAAAACAAAGTGGTCTGTTCCGCGGACTATACCAGTGTATCCTTATGTATAAGATATGGCCCGCCGGGCAGACCAATTTGTGGGGCGGGGGGGTGTTTTTTGAGGGTTGGAGGTGAACACGAGTCAATCTGACAATTATAACTTCGGATTCGGTTTCAGGGGTCCAAATATATAAAGATCACTTTTTTGTTTTGGGGGTGTTTTTTAGGGTTAGGTGTGAAATACGAGCAAATCTGACAAGTCTGACTTCGAATTCGGATGCAGTAGATCAAATTACATAAGGGTCCACTGGTATAGTCCGCCGGACAGACCACTTTGTTTTTGTTTTGGAGGTGTTTTTTGGGGTTGGGGGTGAAAAACGAGCCAGTTTGACAATTCTGTCATCAGCAGGTCGAAATACGTGAGAATACACTGGTTTAGTCCGTCGGACAAACCATTTTATTGGGGGTGTGTTTTTCGGGTTTAGGGGTGAAAAACGAGCCAATCCATCAATTCTGACTTCGAATCCCGATTCAACAGGTCAAAATACATAAGGATACACTGGTATAGTCCGCCGGACAGACCACTTTGTTTTTGTTTTGGGGGTGATTTTTGGGGTTGGAGGTGAAAAACGAGCCAATCTGACAATTCTGACTATGGATTCGGTTTCAGCAGGTCCAAATACATAAGAATATACTTGTTTGGTCCGCCGGATAGAGCATTTTGGGGGGGGGGGGGTGTTTTTTGGGGTTGGGGGTGAAAAACGAGCTGATCTGACAATTCCGACCTCGGATTCGGTTTTAGCGGGTCCAAATACATACGGATATATTGGTCTGGTCCGCCAGACAGACCACTTTTTTTTTGTGGGTCTGTGTATTCAATTGTGGAAAATTTGTCATCAAAATTACACTTTACATAGAAACAAAATCAATATGATTCATGCTGGTACGTTTTAACAGTAAATGATTTACTATCGCATGGTTCATTGTGATGAATCGGTTTTAATAAACTTTCGAAGTCAGCATATAATACGAAAGGAACAGGTAATTGTTTTTCAAAATTTGTAAATTTCAGGATATTCCCAGCAAGCCTTTCACCACACTTATTAATTAGAGGTTCTAGGTCTGGTAATATGGTGTATAAATTGTAATCATTTATACACCATATTACCAGACCTAGAACCTCTAATTAATAAGTGTGGTGGGCAGTGGCGCAGCTAGAAAATTCATCTGGGGGGGGGCAATAGAATCGGCCTATCCAGAGGATGAGGAAAATGGTTGAAAACGGATGTGTATGTAGATTCCTCTATTAGATAAAATTGGCAATAATTACAAAATATTTATTTCAAGGGATAATTTAGATACTGCTTTGTACTGCTTCTTTATTTTTTGGCTCATGGAAGACGGCTTGGGAGGGGGACATAGCTCCCCCCCTGGCTGCGCCCATGGTGGTGGGTCATTAATTTCTCACGCGAGTTAAAAAAGTATACACAAATATAATTTCTACCATTATGTTTTGATCTCTAAGAAAAAATTAATAGCGAAAAGTCTTTAATAAGTGTATAGTGACTGTTTCCTTTATTATCCGTAATTAGTAATAAGTTCACATGTGTGTTTTGTCGATTGTGTGTGAAATATTGGGGGCCTACAATCTCACTGACCATTTCACCATTTTTAAATTGAGTATATTCTCCAAATACGTTTATGAAAATATTATTTCAAATTTACGAATATCTTTAAGTTTAACAGGAAAATCTATACCTTCAAAATTTAATAATGTGGAATCATGAGGGTAAGATAAAACTCTCTTTGGATTTCCATTGGCTGGGAAGATGGCGGCGTTGACAGCCCAAGCGAAACACTTATCATCCCCATTCTCGATATTTAAAACAGCTTTTCTATTTTCTATTTGTCTCAGCAATTTAATGTATGATGATGCAAATAGTGGATTATACTTGTTAATGTTGACCTCGAGAAAACTAACATGTTTTAGAGCCCATCCTGAGTCTCGCTCCTGAAATGTCGAGGCTTTCTCTATTATCTCCTCTTTGAAATCATTAAACATATAAGTTTAATAAATCGGTTGAGTGTTACAACTTTATTTCTTGTATTGAATGATTTTATGTCCGACAATTCTTTCTCTTCAATAACATATAACCCAAATAATTCCACATTAATTTTTAAGCTTGAGTACATTTTAATATATTCCTCAATCAAACGGAAAACTTTTTGTTTTATTTCATCCAAAAAACTGGGAGATATCAACACTGTATTCCTTTTAAGAAAAACGAAAACTCGCAATACGATTCTTAAACGCATTCTGAAGCTTTTCAATTCCGTCTCCAGACATATCAATCCCTTTATTGTGTGCAGAACTTCTTAGATGACCAGTTATTTCATCCTTTTTCACTTTTTTATCACATATTGGACAACAAGTCTCTTGTGAATTTGTAGAAAACTCTATGCTAGACGAGGAAGAAGGGCTAGGTTGATTTACTGAACACATTGTGAATTTTCTACTTTCATTTTTTTGGTTGTATGACTTTCACTGATCTCTATATAGCGACAAATTTCCCGTTAATGACTTTTTGCAGTAAAAATTTTCAAGCACTGAGGACACTGCGTTGTTGAAATGTACGTTCTGGCACAAGAAAAACTCTCCTTATATTCTCTCCTTTATATCTCTCAAAAGAAGTGGTGGGGGTACTTGCAATAGCATACTAAATTTGCATAGGCCACCGAGTAAAAGATATGCATCTCAAGCTATCTATTGTTTAAACGCTTCATTGCATAGGCCACCGTGTAAAAGATGTGCATCTCAAGTTATCTATTGTTTAAACGCTTCATTGCATAGTGCAATAAAGTTATAGTAATCTCAACTTTTATTAATCATTTGAAATTTTATTGTTAAGAATAAGTTTCATTTAATTAATAATAAATTTATGCTGTAATAAAAGTTTTATCACAATAAAATGTGTATTTTGTATTTTTTTATGCTGAATCTGAATCCGCAGCCAAAAGTACGGGTTACCCAGGTAGTTTTTTAGTAAAACGCAAAAATATCCCCTAAAATAGAGTGATACGGTAAAGCTTTGTAATGAAGTGCAACAATTTGTAAATACTTTGAGAAAACATTTTAAAGATTTTGAGCATTAGAAAGAAATATATGCAAATTAAATCCATACCCACCCCTACGAGGGGTAGTCTATATAATGAAGCATTATTTGACGAGTTTTTTCTAAATATTTCTTGCAAAGACGAACTTGCCTTCCTCCCCGTTTTAGAGGGTGCTAAACACGATGGAAGTGGTGGGAGAAGTTTTGACCGCCGAAACTCCCTGAAACGGCTAAAAACCGCCCCTTTTATGGGGATCTCTTTGTTTTCATATATAATCGGGTCTGGGGAGTGATTTATCAACGGGTTATACTTGAAACAACATGGAAGGAGGTTATAGAGTAAGTGTAATCCAGAAAGCAGGCCTAGGGGGTTGATTAAACCCTCCCGAGAGGTGGAAAATCTTTTTTTTAAATGATTCTGTTCAAACGCTTATCCCCCCTTTTCGGGGTCGCTGATCACGGGAAAAATATTCATTTTTAGCTCCAACCCCTCATCATCCCTCAAATGGACAGAAATCACCCCCAACTCACCAGAAAGCATGCTATCCAGGATTTACAGGATTTTCGTTGAAGCATCCCCCGAGGTCACTACTACCTTCTCTTCCATGAAAAATGAAGGGATATGCACAGGAATTACGATCATGTGCCGAAAAACCTGTAAATCCGGGATAGCACGCTTTCTAGCGAGTGAGGGATGATTTCTCCCCGTTTGAGGGATGAGGAGAGGTTGGAGCTAAAAATAAATATTTTTCCCATGATGAGCCACCCCGAAAACGCTTAGATAAGCGTTTGCACCGAATCATTTGAAAAAGAAGACTTTTCACCCTTCGGGAGGGTTTAATCAACCCCCTAGCCTTGCTCTCTGGATTACACTTACTCTATAACTCCCTTCCATGTTGTTTCAAATATAACCCGTCGATAAATCACTCCCCAGACCCGATTATATATGAAGACATAAACCGATTTTTTGTTGTTGAAAGGATGAATATGGGAGTAACAATTCGTTTCATCAAAAACATTATTACTGTGTAGCGTAGGTTAAGAGAAGAGAATGAGAACTGTAAAAGAATAATTACTTCGATGTCTTTAACTATTCAGGAATTCTTTAAACACGAATTCATATAAATACTCAATTCTAAGTAGAAACGTAATACTGTAGCGCCATTGCGATCTTTGCTTTTACTGCCTTTCTGCTGTTTTTATCGTATCGTATCATTAGTCAATCTGTCCACGTGTTTATTTTAATATTTGCTATGCATTAATGTTTATTGAAGTTGTTATTACTTTGTAGCGTAGATTAAGACATAAAAACTGTCAACTATACTTCGATATCTTCAGCTATTCAGGAGGCAATTTCGTAGTTTTTTTACGTTATGACCGTAAACTAAATAAACTAAATAACAAAATATTCTTCACTTCACTTCCCTTCAGAGTACTGAAACCCCAGCCCCAAGTAAACACACAAATACTGCAGCGCTCGGAAAAACCGGACTTATATTATACTAGCAATTTTATAAAGAAAGATGTTACTAAGTACACAAAAACTAGCAGTAGTTCGGTGATATTACCTCGAAAACGAGGGGGGGGGGGGGATCTCGTCTTTGCACGAAATATTTACAAAAAACTCGTCAAATAATGCTTCATTATATAGACTACCATGAAAAATGAAGGGGTGGGTATGGATTTAATTTGCATATATTTCTTTCTAATGCTCAAAATCTATTTTAAAATGTTTTCTCAAAGTATTTACAAATTGTTGCATTTCATTATAAAGCTTTACCGTATCACTCTATTTTAGGAGATGTTTTTGCGTTTTACTAAAAAACTACCTGGGTAACCCATATTTTTGGCTGCGGATTCGGATTCAGCATAAAAAAAATACACAAAATCTATGTATTCACGTCTCTGGTACAGGACTTTTTTTTGTGGGGCTGTGTAATAGTCCATTGTTCTATTTATAACTGATTTTTATAATGAGGAAGTATTCATTATCTTGAATAGAGCCTTTGTTTACATTAAATTAATGCATTGTGACCATATTTTATCATGTCGAATGTCATTATATACTAATGGTCTACTGAATTGAAGTTAATTGCGTAATATGAACGGTATATATAGACTGTAGGTAGTATACATGTTTGTGGGACACTACTCTCAGGCGGGGGCGGTTGGAGGTAATTTTGGGGGGACTTTGGGGGGGGGGGTAATTTTGGGCGGGTGATTTCGTTGGGAGACTGGGGGGGGGGGGTACTTGTGATACATAGTGTAAATATGGTAAGTCATATCAATGAGTCATATCAATGAATAATACAAATTATTAAACAAACATTATTACAATGGAGTAGAGTAAATGAAGTAGTTCAATACTTGTTGAGTAGTTCTATTCATGAGAAGGTTGCATGAGTTTGCTGTTTGTTTCATTCCTATCAAAGTGTATAACTTGACAATGCTTCGAAAGAAGTGATAAATAACAATGTAGATAAATAAGGCACCTACATATTTTTTTTCATCTATTCATATCAATTCTTTACAAACAATACCCGCTTGCAAGTTCAGCACATTATTTTCTTACTCGGTGTGTTTATAGTTTCTGTATGATTTGACAATGCTTCTTTCATTATTGTGATAAATAGCAATGTAGATAAAAGACACTTACATATTTTTTCATTTCAATGAATTCATTTAGTAAATTATTACCCTACTCATCTATTTTTCGCAAACAATATCCAGTTGAAAGTTCAGCACATTATTTCCTTACTCGGTGGTGTGTGTTTATAGTTTCTGTATGACTTGACAATGCTTCTTTCATTATTGTGATAAATAACAATGTAGATACACATTTTTTCATTTCAATGAATTCATTTAGTAAATTATACCTTACTGATCTATTCTTATCACTTCTTCGCAAACAATATCCACTTGCAATTTCAGCACATTATTTCCATATTTAAAGCTTGATTTTATCAGAAATACATTTAGTTTCAGTCTCACTTTTCTTGCGTTATTTGTTCACTATAAAAAATTACTAAAAATGTGTGCATAAAAAAGTTTTTCAAATAACAAACGTTCGGCAACTCCTGATGAATTATATAAAGACATCTTATTTGAAGAAAAAGTGTGTCAGCGAATGAACTCAATTCGTTCTGTTGAATCTGTAGATTCTGAGTTGTGCATCACTGAAGGTGATCTTGCAACACTTCGGCCCATTTTTGGAGCATCAGCATCACATCAAAGAACAGAGGTTGGTCGTCATAGTTCTGAGAAAAATGAAGATGACTCGGAAGATGAGCTCTTCACAATTTACATACAACAAGTTAAGAGGAAATGTAATGTAATGCTCATGATGAAGAAATTAATGGAGCTAAATCTAAGCAAGAGGTACGGAAGGTGTTAATTGTGGAGTCAGGGAGGTATGCTCGACACTGCCAAATTCAGAAAAGTACTTTAAAAGGGGAACTAAAAAAAATTGAAAAAAACAAAAAGAAAATTAGCTGATTTACATTCCCATATAGAAACGAAGGAGAATTAAATTGAAGGGAGTTTGGAATATGTGAGAGACTTTGTGGTAAATTTTCCGTTTAAATAAAGTATTTTTTCTAATTGCTTTTTTTAAATTATTTTAATTATTATTATTAATACTTATTAATATATGTATTTCCATAATTTGTATTTACAAAAATAAATGTATAAAATTAAATGTGTATTTTTGTTTTCTTATTACAACTCTAATTATACAGGGTGGTTCAATGAAAAATTTATTTATTTCTTAAATAAAAGGACACACATTATTATTTGTTTTTTTATTATTTCACTGCATAAAAGGTATTATCATAAATATTTACAATTATTTAGCACAGCATAAATCACCCATATTTTTGAAGCCCCATTTACATACGTGACATCTGGATTGTGAGTCTGGTGGGCCATCCATATGACTATGCCATTCTGAACGATTATGGTGTACAAAGCAAGGTAGTTGAATCATTAGTTTAAAATCTTGTGTATATATTCTTGTTAATTTAGACTATGTATGAAGAAGTTCAATGGGGTTGACTTTTTCAATCAGATATGTTAATGGGAAATGTTGTAACTCTTTCTCTGTAAAATCATACAAATTTTTACCATGCTGATGTTCTTTTATTAATTCACTTGTTTGACAGTGTGAGCAGCTCAGTGCTGGATCCATATCTTCCATAAAATCCTTACAATTTATTCGGTAACTAACCACAAAGAACACACTGTGATGTGGTAAACTTTTACATCCGACACATTCATACACGATGAGTATAATAATGTTGAAGTGTTTAGAATAGTAGTAAAACATGTACTGCTTAACCTATGATATCTCATATTACCCTCTTCCATGGTAATGAGGAGGGAAGGGGGTTCAGAATTATAGTAGGGATGTGAGGTGGGAGGTTTGAATTATGGTGGGATAGATTTTCGACTTTCATGTATTCCTTTAATACACTTTTACATCTGATACACATCCATACAGACGGACATAATGATAAAGTAGCAAAATATGTACTGCCTAATCTATGACATTTCCGATGAGATGATGAGGTAGGGAGGGGATTCTGAATGGTGGTAGGGATGGGAGGTGGGGGTTTCAATTCCCAGGCAGAACACGTACGTCATTACGACGTCGATTATAAGTAATTTAGGGATCACAACGTCTACTGACTTAAAAACGACATCGATTGGACGTACAAACATGCACGTTTTTTCGATGTCACCCAAAAAACGTCGTTTAAACGTTCATTTTAGGTCGTATATACCATAGGAAAACTATTCTAATTAAATTTAATCAAACCATAGACTTCAGCAAATGTTATGATTAAAAATAAACAATAGATACTACCCAGAATGACGACAGTGAAACGTAATTACGTCATTTTCTTTTATCATCGTATATGGAAATTTTACACTCGACTGTTTATGCTTGGAATTATAATAATCTAATAAGCTGAAATTCTATATAATATAGCTAAAAAGCGTTTTCCGTCCTTATATTTCAACCAAAATTGTTTGATTAGCACGAAAGAAATAGATTTTCATACATCATCGTGTTGGCTGCACTGTCGGCGATATAGAATATAACTAGAAAAAAACATGTTGGCAATGCCTACTTCGTTCATGTCATCATGTAGCATGTAGCAGTTAGTGTTTGTTTTTGGTGTTTGTGTAGAGAATAGAATCTATCAGATGTTTGCTTCTCGTTGTTTGTTCAAGCCTTACATTTGTAAAAAAATCTTGACTAGCTTCGAGGTATGTATTAGAGATTATTAATAGATTATTATCACTTAAATA
Organism: Rutpela maculata; assembly: GCA_936432065.2. NCBI lineage: Eukaryota > Metazoa > Arthropoda > Insecta > Coleoptera > Cerambycidae > Rutpela > Rutpela maculata. The sequence goes on along the minus strand of OW386287.2, from coordinate 105,791,916 downwards.
TGAAGATTGTAGTATCCCTGCCAAAAATTCCACATAGAAACTTATAAAAAAAAAGTGATGCGGTTTTATCGTTCCTATAAGTTATATTATTATTATACAGACAGGATTTTATCTGTTTTATTAAGTTTTAAATCGGTTATGAAACAGTAATTCCGAATGAGCTATTTGGAATTATCATGTTGCCTTTTCATGAGTACTTATATGAAATATACATCAACAAATCTACAGTTTAGTGTCTGCAAATGCACCCTTGCCCTTATATCTGTAAACATATGGAATTCCAGATACAACTTTAAAGAGATTCTAAACTTTTCTATAAGTAATATCATAAGAGTCCAGTCCGTCCTTTCTCCAGTATCTATCGTATATAACACACCATTTATCAACATGTTTTTATTGTAAATTTCAACATTGTCTTTTTATTAGTATTAATGTGGATATACATGTCAATAAATGTACAGTTTCAATTGTATATTTTACAGATGTATTTTTATTGTAAACTTCCATTTTGCTTTTTTATTAGTATTAATTTGGATATGCATGCCGACAAATGTACAGTTTAAATTGCATATTTCAAATAGAAATACTAATATTGTGGTAAACACAAAATACTGCAAAGTCCTTATTTCCTCGGGTGTTCTTGTTCTAGCCCAGAAGCAATGAATGAGTTGGCAGTGAAAGAGACTGCTTTACTTTTAATTTAACAAACACGTCAGTTCCTTAGGTCACATTAGAGTAGATATGAATTAGCGACACGTATACAGCTCCCTCTACTGGAACCTGGAGTAAAGCTGCTGCTGAAATTTCTATCAGTTAAATGGCAAGTGTTTCTATAAGAAACGAGCTGCATTAGGTTAGGACAGTTTTGACTTGCAATTGAAGATTACTAATTATTATAATGTTTGAATAGGGATTTATGAGATCAGTTTCTATGAGTATTAATGTTTTTTTTCAGTAATATATTAAATGTGTTTTCATTTGTTTGAATGGGTAAAAAGAAAGGTCAGTTTTCAACTGCAATTACAAATACAAATTTAATCACTTCGAATGGGGTTATACGCGATCAATTTCTAACAGTATTTATGCTGTTTTCCGAATATAATTGTGATGAGGTTTGATCAGTAACAAATTGTTCACTACATGTTACGATATGGTCAGAAATTCCAGTTACATATTTAGTATTACTTCGAAAGGATTGATGATAGCAGTTTCTACGAGTATGTATTTGTTGTGCCATTAGTAAATTATATAAGTCTTTATCAGTATGCATTCGGATCTAATTTAAATATGAAAATTATATCAGAATAAAGCAACCAAATATTTTAAACAGTATCTATTTGTAAATCCAGACATTTACTTATACTATCTCAATGAGAATTTATGAGGACAGTATCTAATGTAAAACGTGCGGCTTTGCGTGGTTAAATGGCAAGAGTTTCTATAAGAAACGAGCTGCATTAGGTTAGAACAGTTTTGATTTGCAATTGAAGATTACAAATTATAATGTTTGAATAGGGATTTATGAGATCAGTTTCTATGAGTATTAATGTTTTTTTTCAGTAATATATTAAATGTGTTTTCATTTGTTTGAATGGGTAAAAAGAAAGGTCAGTTTTCAACTGCAATTACAAATACAAGTTTAACCACTTCGAATGGGATCAATTTCTAACAGTATTTATGCTGTTTTCCGAATATAATTGTGATGATGTTTGATCAGTAACAAATTGTTCACTACATGTTACGTGTGGAAATTCCAGGTACATATTTCGTATTACTTCGAAAGGATTGATGATAGCAGTTTCTACGAGTATGTATTTGTTGTGCCAATAGTAAATTATATAAGTCTTTATCAGTATCCATTCGGATCTAATTTAAATATGAAAATTATATCAGAATAAAGCAACCAAATATTTTAAACAGTATCTATTTGTAAATCCAGACATTTACTTATACTATCTCAATGAGAATTTATGAGGACAGTATCTAATGTAAAACGTGCGGCTTTCCGTGGTTAAATGGCAAGAGTTTCTATAAGAAACGAGCTGCATTAGGTTAGAACAGTTTTTATTTATTTATTTATTTATTTAGAAGAAGGAACAAACAGGTTACAAACCTAATTACATGTTTCTTGAGGGGGGACTACAGGCGATATAACCCGCCGGAGCCAACCCGGGCGACACGCTTCGAAGATTTGCAATTGAAGATTACAAATTATGATATTTGAATAGGGATTTATGAGATGAGTTTCTATGAATATTAATGTTATTTTTTTCAGTAATAAGTATATTAAATCTTTTTCATTTGTTTGAATGGGTAAAAATAAAGGTCAGTTTTCAACTGCAATTACAAATAGGAACAGGTTTAATCACTTCGAATGGGGTTATATGCGATCAATATTTCGAATATAATTGTGATGAGGTTTGATCAGTAACAAATTGTTTACCACATGTTACGATATGGTCGGAAATTCCAGGTACATATTTAGTATTCCTTCGAAAGGATTGATGATAGCAGTTTCTATGAGTATGTATTTGTTGTTCCAATAGAAAATTTGTCTTTATCAGTATGCATTCGGATCTACTTTAAATACAAAAATTATATCAGAATGAAACAACCAAATATTTTAAACAGTATCCACTTGTAAATCCAAACATTTAAAGATATATTTTAATGAGAACCAATCAGAACAGTATCTAATGTAACGCGTGCGGCTTTCCGTGGCTAAATTTTAAAAGTATTTTTAATAAATAGCTTTAACGGATTTGAACAGTTTTAATTTGCAATTCCAGATGAATAGTTTTAATTGTTAAATAGGGATCTATGAGATCAGTGTCTTTGTGTAATGTTTTTTTTTAATAAAAACACATTTTATTGAAAAAAAACAACATTACACTGACCTCATAGATCCATAACAATTAAAACTATGTATCTGGAAATGCAAATGAAAACTGTTCGAATCCCTTAAAACTTATTTATTGCAAATAATTTTAAAATTTAGCCACGGAAAACCGCACACGTTACATTAGATACTGTTCTGATGGATTCTCATTATAATATTATCTTTAAATGTTTGGATTTACAGGTGGACACTGTTTAAAATATTTGAGGTTTCATTCTGATATGATTTTTGCATTTAAATTAGATCCGAATGCATACTGATAAAGACTTATATAATTTACTGTAGGAACAACAAATAAATACTCGTAGAAACTGCTCTCATCAATCCTCTTGAAGAAATACTAAATATGTACCTGGAATTTCCGACCATATCGTAACATGTAGTGAACAATTTGTTACGGATCAAACCTCATCACAATTATATTCGGAAAACAGCATAAATACTGTTAGAAATTGATCGCATATAACCCCATTTGAAGTGATTAAACTTGTATTTGTAATTGCAGTTGAAAACTGACCTTCCTTTTTACCCATTCAAACAAATGAAAACACATTTAATATATTACTGAAAAAAAAACATTAATACTCATAGAAACTGATCTCATAAATCCCTATTTAAACATTATAATTTGTAATCTTCAATTGCAAATCAAAACTGTTCTAACCTAATGCAGCTCGTTTCTTATAGAAACACTTGCCATTTAACCACGAAAAGCCGCACGTTTTACATTAGATACTGTTCTCATAAATTCTCATTGAGATAGTATAAGTAAATGTCTGGATTTACAAATAGATACTGTTTAAAATATTTGGTTGTTTTATTCTGATATAATTTTCATATTTAAATTAGATCCGAATCTTTACTGATAAAGACTTATATAATTTACTAGAGGAACAACAAATAGATACTCGTAGAAACTGCTCTCCTCAATCCTCTTGAAGGAATACCAAATGTGTACTTGGAATTTCCGACCATATCATAACATGTAGTGAACAATTTGTTACTGATTAAACCTCATCACAATTATATCCGGAAAACAGCATAAATACTTTTAGAAATTGATCGCATATAACCACGTTACCATTCGAAGTGATTAAACTTGTATTTGTAATTGCAGTTGAAAACTGACCTTTCTTTTTACCCATTCAAACAAATGAAACCATATTTAATATATTACTGAAGAAAACACATTAATACTCATAGAAACTGATCTCATAAATCCCTATTCAAACATTATAATTTTGAATCTTCAATTACAAATCAAAACTGTTCTAACCTAATGCAACTCGTTTCTTATAGAAACTCTTGCCATTTAACCACGGAAAGCCGCACGTTTTACATTAGATACTGTTCTCATAAATTCTCATTGAGATAGTATAAGTAAATGTTTGGATTTTCAAATAGATACTGTTTAAAATATTTGGTTGCTTTATTCTGATATAATTTTCATATTTAAATTAGATCCGAATCTGTACTGATAAAGACTTATATAATTTACTATAGGAACAACAAATAGATACTCGTAGAAACTGCTCTCATCAATCCTCTTGAAGGAATACTAAATGTGTACTTGGAATTTCCGACCATATCATAACAAATAGTGAACAATTTGTTACTGATTAAACCTCATCACAATTATATTCGGAAAACAGCATAAATACTTTTAGAAATTGATCGCATATAACCCCATTCGAAGCGATTAAACTTGTATTTGTAATTGCAGTTGAAAACTGACCTTTCTTTTTACCCATTCAAACAAATGAAAACACATTTAATATATTACTGAAAAAAAAACATTAATACTCATAGAAACTGACCTCATAAATCCCTATTCAAACATTGTAATTTGTAATCTTCAATTGCAAATCAAAACTGTTCTAACCTAATGCAGCTCGTTTCTTAAAGAAACACTTGTCTTTTAATCATGGAAAACCGCACGAATTACATTAGATACTGTGCTCATAAATTCCCATTGATGTGGTATAAGTAAATGTTTGGATTTACAAATGGATATGGCTTGACTCGTTTTGCTGGTCAATTCTGATATAAACTGATAACAGCAACTTTACCTAACTCTTATAGAAACTTATTGACCATATAGGTTCTCATAGATACTTATTAATTTTTGATAATTTTCAATACGGATTGATGAGATTTTTTTGACAGGGATGTTCTCCAGTAACAATAGAATTTAAGGAAGAAGATGGCGGTGCTTTGGTTTGCTGCTTTATGCTGTTATGGATCAAGAAATGGGACTCACGAAATAATAATGTCAATAAATATTTTTTTAATATATAATCGTTTTTTATTTAACAACTCGATCAGGACCCATTTTAAATGTAAGAAGTGTTATCGTAAAGGTATTAGTTTTTAAGACAAAACTTTTTACAATCTGTAATATTAAATGGATTAGTGATGTCATCTGTTTTTTATCTACCAAAATTCATTGTGTAAGTCTATTCTGCTGTTATTATATTGATTTCAAAGTAAACATTCAGACCTGGTATTTTGATAAAGTCTTGAAAAATGATGAAATTAGCAGGACTCTAAAATAATTTAATGACTTACACAACGAATTTTGTCCAAAAAAAAACAGTTCATAATATCATTAATTCAATTAATATTATGACATTTAGGGCGAGTTGTATCGACTAAATTCAAGTCAAGTTCAGCTTGATCCAAGATCAAAATCCAAGGTTACGATTATTAGAACAATCGTAACCATGGATTTTGATCTCGGCTCAATCTGAACTTGGTTTGAAATTAGTTGATACAACTCGCCCTAAAAAGTACTAAATATATGGGAGAAAAGGGGGCCTATTTTTCACTAATCTGTCCCAAAAATATACGTCGATTAGGCGACCATTTACGTCATAATAACGTCGAATTAACGTCACCTTCGATGTTTATTTGACGTCCTTATTCGACGTCGAAAGAACGCTGACATTGTAACCAGTAATAGACGTAAAATCGCTGTCGTCGAGGACGTCAAATGGACGACTCGAATGACGTTGACTAGACGTTATAATGACGTATGTGTTCTGCCTGGGTTACGGTGGGGGGTTCTGAGAAAGTGGAGTGGGGATTGAAAAGTGGAGGAAATGGGGCGTTGTTTATGAAAAAATGGAGAAAGAGCGGAGGGCATTGGGCGTGGCTTAGGGAAAAGTGGAGGGGGTTCTGAGAAACTGGTGGGGGGTACTGAAAAAGGGGGTGTCACAGAACTCTCATTTCTTTACTACTGTCGACATCCCTTGCAGATTTTTTACTTGTAATTTGGAGACCTCCGAAGCAGCTCGACATACATTTATAGCTTTCGTCAAAGTCAGATCACTTATTTGTAGTAACCTTTCTTACACTAATTTATCAAGAATTCCTATTACAATCTTATCACGAATCATCTCATCATTCAATGTTTTAAATTCACATTACATTGATAACTTTTTTTACTTCAATTAAAAATTCATCAAAACTCTCAGCCTCCTATTGAGCTCGACTATAAAATTTAAATCTCTCAAAAACCACATTCTTTTTAGGACTGCAGTGGTCTTCAATCGATTTTAATACCAGTGCATAACACTTATTTTCAGTATCGATTAATGTAAAAGTGTTGTGAACCTCCGCGGCTTCTTCACCGACTAAATTCAAGAGAATTGCGACTTTCATTTCTTCATCTTTAATCTCACTCTTTCCCGATGCTTTTAAGTAGATTTCAAAATTTTGTATAAATTTACGCCAATTTTCGCTTACATTTTCTTGAAGCGACAAACTCGATGGCGGTTTGAATTCTATGTTATTAGGTTAAGTTCTCAGTTCTTACCAGAGTACAATTTCGAGACCAGTTTTTCATATTGTATTTTCAACTTATTGTTCACCTCGGCTGTGCCATCTTATGTCTTTTATTATGGATTAAATAAAAGATGTTAAACACAACTTAGAATTTATTTTAAATACAACTGTAGAATAACACGCACTTACAATATTCAACTTCAAACTTAACTGCTAGCGTTGACCTTCAGTACTGCCAACCTCAACACTTTGCAAAATCTCAACCTTAATAAAAATATCTGCATGGAAAATAAGTATTACAGATAAAAAAAAAACACGTCCTTCTTAAATCATTGAAACTAAGGATTTATTACTGCTAGTGTCATCGAGAATACGTCATTGCGGCACATTTCATGGATCTAGGTACATCGGGAGTAGGTGAAAAATATTACAAGATTTGACCTAAACAGACAAAACAGACATACAAACAGAGGAAGTGAACTAAATAAAAGGATATAAAAAAACAGTTTTGACCACGTCAACTTTTAAGTTGAATATACAGACAGATCAAAAAGTATGAAAATGTGACTTGGCAAAGATTAAACAATTTTAAAATCAAAAATACTAAGACTGTAGAATGCTCTCGAAAACAAAGACGTACTACTATGTGCCTTCTTGGACATTTTTTTAATGCCTTATTAAGGTGAAATTTAGCTAATGCTACTCTACCACTTAACCAGGACGGCGAGATGAGTTACGGTCACCCATCCAAGTGATGGACTCGCATCGGCGTGCTTGACTTCGCCGATCGATGTCCAGTCACTGAAACCGGTACCGTATCTCACCTCACCATTGAGGGAGCGTTGGACAACACATCCCTACAATCTATCAGGAAAGCAACGAGGAGAAAATGGATCGATGCGACAAGCTGCAGATAGATAGACTGCATGCTTAAAAAAAGACTGGTATACACATCCATAATGCGGGAAACGTTGGTAGCTCTGGTTGACAGAGGTTGTCCGCGGGGGGGGGGGACAGATGAGGAGGGACTAAACATTAGTCCCTCAAAGTCAACCATAATGGCATTCACCAGAAGAAGGAAGTTAGAGGGGCCTGGACCACTAAAACTTCGAGGTGATCTAATACAACTATCGGGAGAGGGAAAATATCTGGGAGTAATACTAGATCCCAAACTTACCTGGAACCAATAGTTAAATAGAACCAAAAAAAGCAGAAATCACACTCATACTGGCCAGGCGCACCCATGGGAAAACATGGGGACTAAGGCCAAGCATGATGTACTGGACATATATATGGTTAGACCCATGATCACATACGCATCTTTGGTATGGTGGCCAAAGATATTGCAGCGCACTGCTGCCGCTGAACTAAGCAAGGTACAAAGATTTGTCTGTCTGGCGGTAACAGGAGCGATGAAAACAACACCAACAGCAGCCATGGAGGTCCTTCTGGACCCCCCCCCCCCCCCCCCCTTCACCTGATGGTAATGGGGGAGGGGGCGATGGGACAATTCAGGCTGCAATGCAAACCTAGTGACAAATACGCTGCGCTGGGGCACAACCGAATTAGGAATCTAGTGGGAGCGACAACATCTCTGATGAGAACGGACCACATGATCCCTAAATACACCTTCAACAGAAACTTCGAAATAAAAATAGAAGATCGAAGTGAATGGTCAGTAACCGGTAACAGCATCAGACCGCGGGACTTGGTCTGGTACATAGACGGATCAAGGACCGCGGAAGGTACTGCCGCCGGTATATATAGCAATATGAGGAACTCACAGTTCAGCACCTCGCTAGAAAAATACACTTCTGTCTTTCAGGCAGAAGTATACGCAATAGAAAAGAACAGGAGAGCCTATAAAAACAGGAAGATCAGTATTTTGACAGCCAGGCAGCTTTAGGGGCACTGTCAAACCCTAATTGACGTCCAAGCTGGTATGAGAATTCCAAGAAGAACTAGGAACCCTAGCGGATCACAATAAGGTAACCATTCAGTGGGTGCCGGGACACGCAGGAATCGGAGGCAACGAGAAAGCTGACGAGCTAGCGAGAAAGGGATCGTCAGCTCCATATATTGGTCCAGAACCAGCTCTGGGAGTGCCTAAAACCACAGTAAGGGGCCAAATGAGGGACTAGGTCAAGAACCAACACAAGAATACTGGGACAAAATAACCGGGCAACAACATGGTAAAACCTTTATCAAAGGACCGTCCAGAAAGAAGACTGAAGAACTGCTGTCACTAAGCAGGAATCAGCTCCGCATAATCATTGGCTTCCTAACAGGGTACTGCGCCCTGAAAGGACACCTACACAAAATGGGATTATTCAACGGGGACCTAAAATGCAGACAATGCAATAGGGCAACGGAGACATCCTACCACATCCTGTGTGACTGTGAGGCTTTGGATCACGGAAGACAGGCAATATATGGATAACCGAGACTGCGTCCTGAAGAATATGAAACCAAACCAGCGATGGGGTTGTACAAGCTAGTGCAAGGGACCAGAGCACTGGATTGGTTATCATAATACAAATGGAAGAATATCACAATAAGCCCAAGAGACTGCAGTGATTCCGGAAACGAAAGTTAGACGGCTCCCGAACAAGAAAAGACTGTAGAATTAAAAAGCATAAAATTACAAGAAGCTAAAAAGTTTTTCAAAGTTTATTTATTCAAAAAGCAATTACTGCGAAAATTTTAGTCTTCAAAAGTGAAAATATCTGGTTTACTTAGAGTTTTTTTCCATTTTTAACGTTAATCTATTTAAGAAAACTATACCTTACAAAAAAAATTATATGGCATTTTTTTGTGGCATGTTTTGCTCTTCATTTCTGTACTCTAATATTTTTCTAAAATTCCAGTTTTGCAAAGTATCATTTTAAATACTTTTGCTCTCCCTGTATATTCAACCTGAAATTTGAAAACGCCAGAATTACTTTTTCTTCATCCAGAACTTATTTATAAAGGATAGAATTTTCTGATAACTCACCAACAAAAAAAGTTTCCCATGTGGTGCACACTTTCTATCAGGCAAAGAGAAATGTCATATTTACTATTAGACATTACAGATGTAAAAACGAAATTTAAAATTTGAAAAGTTATACACAAACACACAAAATAAAATCTACCAATACGGTTCTGCCCTTTTAGCTAGAGCCTACATCTCAGAAAATTGTTTGTTGTTTTTCATGCATATGCGCGTTGCGGGCCCATATTCTGCTAGGTAACTTTTACGTGATTCTTATACAATAAATTACTTACTTCCGCGATACTTTGGCAACTTTTTTATAATAGCATAACTGTTTTATAAGATATAACGGTGCTGAAAATACTGCCGAATGTTACTAAAAATGCGCTATAAAATTATTTAGTTTTAAAAGCTGAAATGTTTTATAGCTTAGTCACGGAAAGGTTCTAAAATAAGTTCTTAACTGCTTTATAAGATATTTCATAATTTTGCTGTGAAGACGTTTTAATGGTAAATGTATAAAACAGTTCAGTTGCAGACAACCAAATAGTGTTTCTGCAATTCTAATATAGTCAATTAGCATCTTAGAAGCATTAAAATAAAATAACAGTAAAACAAAATAATCGTATAACATTTGTTGGAATAAGTACTACATTAGTATGTATTGGTGTATTAAGCAATGTTCTAGGATCTTTTGGTAAATCTATTAAACACAGATCTTCTCGTAGAATATTTAAAAGCTTACCTACCTAGTGAAGACAAAGTTACATTTTCTTAACAGCCCAACAAGAAAGAATAGATTTAATGTCGACATTTTGGTTTACATATTTATCGTCACAAATAAGGGGCTCAAAATTGTTAGTAATACTAGTTTCACTTGTTATTTCTACTACCGAGGTGGGTATCCCAGACAGCACAGGATATCCATACGGCATTCATTTCTTGTCCATATCATGCCCGCATGTCCAAGGACATAGTATGGATATCCTACGGACGTCTGTTTTATGTCCGTACATGGATATCCGTACAGTATCCACGAGGGGATATCCAGTAGATGTCCATTTATTATCCATTTACTAATTCCAATTCATCGCCCAGTAAGGGATATACATTGGATGCCCGTTTCTGATCATTTTACTACTATCTGTATATTGTCCATGGAGAGACATCCAGTGGATATCCGTTCTTAGCCATCAACGAATATCCGTACATTGTCCAATAAGGAATATACATCGGATGCTCGTTTCTGATCCATCTACAAATATCCGTACATTGCCCATCGAAAGATATCCACTGGATATCCGTTTCTATCCATCGACGAATATCCGTACATTGTCCATTAAGGGATATACATTGGATGCTCGTTTCTGATCCATCAACAAATATCCGTGCTTTGTCCATCGAGAGATATCCACTGGATATCCGTTTTTATCCATCAACATATATCCGTAAATTGTCAATTCCAGACAGCACATAACACCTATTGGATGTCCACATTAAGTCCATATGAAGTCCTGGAAGTCCGTGTACCACAAACGGATATCCACTGGATGTCCACTTATGGATTAATTTTGATATTTTTTTGGACATCCACTGGACATACAATGGATATCCACCAAAAAGTCATACCTACTTAAACAAGTTATACAGCAACTTGGACCTTATATTTGAAGAAACATTGTTTCATTAATTTTTTTTAAGATACAGTAAAATTTCAATTTTATTAATTTGTTTCATTGTCTATCTGGATTACAAGAATTGGTATAAATTTAAGTATTACCACATATTATGCTAACTATTCTTCACGTGGCCAAAATGGCCAAACTGTTTACCGTTGATTGGAATATTTCAATCAAGGCCATTAGCTTCTTACCTATCATATTTATGGATTTGTGTAACTCACGTATATTTAAAAACCGCGCGCTTTGTACTTGGAAATTATAATTTGATTGGTTCAAGTTGGTCAACTGAACCACAACTGAACCAATGAACAGCGACTTCTCTCCCGTTAGTCCCATTCCAGTTTACAAATGGATTCCATGGCTAAGTGTTTGTTTAGCTCTGTTCTACATAATATAGGAGTAGTAAAGAAATGACAGTTCTGTGACAATCCCCCACCACTTTTCAATCCCCCCACCACTTTTCAATCCCCCCTCCATTTTTCCCCAGGCCCCGCCCAATCCCCCCACCACTTTTCAATCCCCCCTCCATTTTTCCCCAGGCCCCGACCAATCTCCCCACCACTTTTCGATCCCCCCTCCATTTTTCCCCAGACCCCGCCCAATCTCCCCACCACTTTTCGATCCCCCCTCCATTTTTCCCCAGACCCCGCCCAATCTCCCCACCAATTTTCGATCCTCCCTCCATTTTTCCCCAGACCCCGCCCAATCTCCCCACCACTTTTCGATCCCCCCTCCATTTTTCCCCAAGCCCCGCCCAATCTCCCCACCACTTTTCGATCCCCTCCTCTACTTTTCTCCCAATCCCCCCACCAATTTCTCAGAAACCCCCTCCATTTTTTTATAAGCCACACCCATCACCTCCCTACCTCATCACCATGGAAGGGGTATGTCATAGGTTAGGCAGTACATATTTTACCATCACTCCAAACACATCATTATGCCCGTCTGTGTATGGATATGTATCAGATGTAAGAGTGTATTAAAGGAAAACAGTACGTTCAAAAATTAAAAAATATTCACCGTGTGTGATAATTGTAACATACAACCTATCAAGGCACCTGCTGCATAATTGATTTCACATTTCATACTAATAAGTGAAAGTAGTAGTGGATTTTCAACCTCCCCTCTACCACAATTTAAGCTCATACCCTCCCCTCATATCATATATATGATCATCATCATATATGTATGGTGAGGACCTCCCATCTCTCCCACCACAACTCAAAACCTCCCACCGCAATTCAGCACCCCCACTATATCAAATTATTCTGATTATAAAAAGAGACGTACACAGGCATTGTAACAAAGTTTTTTGTGTCAACTAGTTAAAGAAATTCAAGTGTTCACAATGGCTTACAGTGGCAGTTTATTTAGTTTACCTGAACTGAGTATTCATGATTTAATTAATAATTTACCTCCAGCACCGCAAGACAAAAATGAAATAGTAGTACTTGGTGAGCGAAGGTACCAACTGAATAAATCTAGAAGTAAATATGTGACAACGGGATTATCACATGACTTCTGTTATAACCCATGTGTGAAGCTAAGTGGAAACAAACTTGATGTAATAATTTTTAACGAAAAGGAGTGGCTTCATTTTCTCACGTATCAAGGTGTAATAACTAATTATGTATACTCCAATGATAAAGTTGAACCAGTAGAGACTGATAACTTTCTTATAAAATTTGAGCAAATTTCCTATTCCAGAGTTATAAAAATAATAAAAAATAACTCTTACATTTACTTGGGATATGAATCGATTTGCAAGTTGTGGGAAGCATTACCACTCATTAAGGCTAACATTGAGACCTTAAAAAGATTGCAATTCCAAAGTTATTTCAGGAATGTGGTGAGAGAACTACAACATCAAGAAGGAAATGTATTTGAAAATGCAGTAAATCTTATTGAAAAGAATAAAAATGGCTATAATGAAAATACCATTATGCTTATGGAGTTAATTTATATTTATCCAGATATATTGGAAGCTGAATATTGTGGTAGGATCTAAAGATGAAGAAAGTGACATTTAATTTAAGAGACAAAAAGATTAATTTTATGGTGGTGTGGAATTTTGCGTATAAATTATCAAGAAAGAGATATTGGGAAATTGTAGCCCTCGATAGAGTTCGGTTTAATAGAAGAATAAAACAAACTTCAAATATTATAAACCCCATTTTAGACAGTACTCATAGATATAATGTATATAATGAAAGATTTTGTAATTTATATGATACTTAATCATATATAACCACATAGGTAGTATTTTTGTATTTATGTATGTGAAATAGATATATAGAAATAAAACATATTTATGTTTGAATATTTGTTTTATTAGGTAAAAATATATTATAAATTAAATAATACATGAAAAAAGTAATAAAATATAGATTATATTCATACAATGCTATTATTTGAAATCCATGAATTATGCTTATTGCTTAATCCTAACCATTTAACATAGAGCTTGTTATTCTTTTTTCTTAAAATTTTTTCCACGAGATATACATCGGGATACTTTACTTTCTGCATTTCTTCCTCATAAAAACTCCCTAAAATTTCCTCTCCCATTTGGTCTTGTAAAAGGTAAGTTCTAGGATTACCTTTATGAACTTTCCTAATTTTGAAAATTTCATTAGACCAGTTAGGCGTATATCCCTTTGAAAAAGCTTGTCGATATTTACTAATCCTCACATAATCATTTACTTTAAATTTTTTTTTCCTTGGATCGACTGTTTTCGGGTGGTTATAGACAGTTTTTAATAAGCGTTTTTCATCTTTCTTTTTAACATTTTTAGGTTGCATCCCAATTGTCCTATGTTTAGTGTTATTGTATTCAACAACAATATCCGGTAACAAATTTAACCACTTATAGTTTCCGTTTAGACTAAATAGTTTCCACATTTTATTTTTTAAAGTCCTATTAACTCGTTCCACAACACTTGCTTTGAGATCTGTATAAGAGCTATAATGGTTAATTTTCATCTCATCCATTAATTTTTTAAATTCTTTATTGTAAAATTCTTTACCCAAATCTGTTTGCAAATTTTTCGGTACAGCTTTGATATCTGATAAGATCTTTTTCATTGCTTCCGTAACATTTTTTCCGCCTTTAGTTTTCACAGGTTCACACCAAACAAAATTTGAGAATACGTTAATAACTACTAAAATATATTTATAACCTTTGTTTACTTTAGCATAAGGGATCATCTGTACAAGATCTGCTTGAAAAAGATCATTAATACCTTTAACAATAACTCTTCTTCGTTTAAAAGATTTTCTAGCTGGTTTATGAAGTTCATTTACTATTTCCTTTTTAATGTTACTCATCTTTACTTATCGATAGGGTAAATGAATCCTTAACTTCCCACATACACTATTTATCTTATTATTTTAGCCTCTTTTAATTCCTCTATTATTGAAATTATCTCGTTATTATGTCCCGTATTTCCTGCCAACTGTGAAGCTATGAGTAGTCTTAATCGGTCTATTATTTCATTATAGTCATCAAAATGTTTATATTCAATTTTTTTATTATCAAGTTCCATCAGTGTTAATGCACCACCTTTTTTTTTTTCATTATTTGCCTTCCTTATTTGTTCCCTTGTCTTTCTCATTTGTTCAGGTGAAGAAAGTGAACTCACTCTCGATCTCGTCACGGGTGGCTTAGCTTCTGAAGAAAATGTATTTATTCTTGGTCTTACCACAGCAGGTATTGCCGATGCACTTTTTTTATTAGCCCTTTCTTGACTCATCGAATGCAAGGTAGAAACACGTGGTTTAATAATATCTATAAATTTAGACGCATTTGATGTAGATAGACCTCTCTCCGGATCATAACCTAGGTAATGAGCATTACTCCTCCTAATTATATCAATATACTGATCCACATCAGATGCTCGATGCCCTGCTGGATGCTTTTTGAACATTAATTCATACAATCCTGGCGTACCTTTGTATGGAAACTGATCATCAATAATAAAATTAGCACCATCAAAATCAACAGTTGCAGTGCCAATAGCGAATTTCTTCTTAAATGGGTCGAAGTAAATACCAAAGGTATCATCAAACTCGTTTTGTGAATCCTCAATTTTATCTTGTATGTATGCTCGCGGTAGAGGTGCATTAAATTGTTGCAAGTATCTCTCATTTTCTGATAGTATGGATGGATCTACTACCTGTGATGGAAAAGTTTCATCAAAGAAACTCCCTACATATTGAGGTCTTTCTTGGGTAGAGTCAAAATGAAATGTTTCATCTTCCAAATTAGTGGGTGCTGTGTGATAAAATTCAAGAGGGACTGGATCAATTGATCGCCTGTTTAAACTCTCATTTTTTATTTCTGTTTTCAAAAAAGATTTACGTGGATCACTTTCATTATTAACGATAGTTGTTACTAATTCACGAAGAGGTCGCGTTATCGGTTTATAAGTTTCCTCCAACGCTAACTGAGATTTAGCAATATCAGTTTTCAAACTTCTATACTTTTGCCTTAAGGCATCTCGCGTCTTTAATAGCTCTGCTGCCACTCTACTATCCATGGTGAATGGTTGATAATATTAATGTCTCTATTTTATATATGAAAAAATTGATCAAAACCTTTTCGATATCTCCCAGAGTTGATTGGACAATCTTTATCGATTACAACGAATCCATATTTATCATTCCAACAAAATGCACAAAGTTCTTTGAAATCTTGGAAACTCATATCAACGTTTACATGATCATCATAGATATGTTTGAGATTGGTAAGGTCCTGAGGAAATATCACAAGAAGATTGGCATTGTCTCTACATAATTGTTTAGGGATAGCAGCGTAGGTTTGACATAAATAAAAACAATCCGTGTTTTTATGACGCCCAAAAGAAAAATAGCTTTTAATAATACTTTGATCACATGATACCAAATCATCGAATATTATGACTGAATTCGGTTTTATTTCTTCTGGAGGTATCACTGCATCCCCGTCATTATATTCGAAATATCCAATTTCATTCATAGGTTTCACAAGCATCCTCAGATATTCATATTTCGGTTGGTATAGAGATTTAGAATATAAATAAATATTTTCAAAACGTAAACCGTTAGGATGTTCCAACAAACTAAGCATTACATTTGTTTTTCCAGACCCAGAACTTCCAACTAGAAGTCCCCGTTTCGACTGTCCACCAAATAAAATACCATGTTTTTGAAAAGTCTTTGTCTTGGAAATTTTGTCGTGATTAACTATTGGTAAAATTGTTGCTTGCTGTTGAATCTGCATTGTGTTCAAATAATCACATCACACTAGTGTGAAATCGAACTGCATTAGAAAGAGAACTGTTAAAAACTGATCAAGCATAACCCTCTACTCTATATAAAAGGGTATTCTACAAAACCAAGAATCAGTTTATTCCATAATTTGGGATATAATGGGTCGAACCAAAAGTTCACAGCTTACTTGTACTAGAAACTCTAAAAAGAGAGGACGTGGTCTGCTCAATAGTATAATAAATAAACTTCCGGTGGAACTACATATACCTGGTTATAATTATTGTGGGCCAGGAACTAAACTCACAAAACGCCTAGAACGAGGTGATAGAGGAATTAACCCATTAGATGAAGCGTGTAGAGAACACGATATAGCATATTCCAAATTTGAAGAGGTTGAAAAAAGGAATCAAGCAGATAGGGAATTAGCTGAAGCTGCATTTAAACGTGTAAAAGCACCCGACTCTGGTTTTGGTGAAAAAGTCGCTGCATTGGGAGTTGGTGGGGTAATGAAATTAAAGAGTAAATTGGGAATGGGTCTTAAGCGACGAAAAAATCGTGATTCAACGAAGAAGAGGAAGAGAGGTGGACAAATAAATGTAAAGGTTGCTGTAAAAAAAACATTAAAATCAAAGAAGCGAGGGAAAAGAATTCTCAATACTCCAAAAAGAGGGGGGGTTCTTCCACTTCTGTTACCTCTTTTGGGAGCATTAGGAGCTGTTGGAGGGGGTGTAGCCGGTATTGTGAAAGCAGTTAACGATTCCAAGTCCAATGGTAAGGTGATAGCTGAACAATTGAGGCATAATTTGGCGATGGAACAGGTCGCTAAGGGGAAGGGTTTATATTTAGGCCCTCATAAGAAAGGTTCTGGATTATATCTTAAAACGTATAACAGCAAAAAAAACTAATTAAGCTACCTCACCGTCCACTAACTAACATAGATTTAATGAAATACTCGGAAATTCTAAAAATTCCAAATTTTCGAGGTATTTTCATGAGAGATACACTCCCCAAAAAAATTAGGAAAAAAGAATCTGGTATAGTAAATCTGGATATCAATGATGGAGATGGAACTCACTGGATTGCATATATAAAGAAAAATAAGAAAATAGTTTATTTCGACAGTTATGGAAATTTAAGACCCCCAGATGAGTTGAGAAAATATTTTTTAAGTGATGGTAGCTTGAATGAAATAAAATATAATTATGATTCTGTACAAAATTATGATTCATATGTCTGTGGACATTTATGTCTATTATTTTTATATAATCAATGTAAATAAGTTTTTCTTATTCATTTTCTAATAAACGTTCAAAGTATCACTATGTCTTTTACATTCGCTCTCAGTGGAGAATCTTCTGTATTAAATTACAATTTCAATCCACCGATATATTTAGATGATGAGGCAGATTATGAAATTGGATTAACTAATTTTGATACTTATAATATTATCCCAAATATTGACAACAATAATAATAAATTTGCGTGGGGGAGAAATAATGAACATATAGTTCAAATACCTGTAGGGTGTTATGAAATTGATGATATTTTAAAAATCATGACAAATAAAATAGTTCAAGAAGATGATGAAGCAGTTCTTAGGATTGATATAGATATTAACACATCCAAAATTATTATAAGAACAAACAGGATAATTAATTTTAACGTGGAGGATTCGATAGGTCCGGTATTAGGCTTCAAGAAAAGAGAGTTAAACGCTAATGATACTAATATTTCCGATGATCCAGTAAAGGTTTCCAAAGTGAATGCTATCTGCATTGACTGTAACATTGCTGTTGGTTCTTTTTTTAATGGAAAACCTGTTCACATCATTCATCAGTTCTATCCAACAGTTCCAATTGGGTATAAAATAGTAGAATCACCTCTAAATATTATTTACTTCCCAGTGAGCGTTAAAACCATCAACAACATCACAGTTAAAGTGATTGATCAAGAAGGACATCTTGTCAATTTTCAAAAAGAAACGATAACTGTTAGACTACATCTTAGAAAATCAATTCGATAATAAAATGGTGTTGATATTTAATTCAAGGTCTCCCATTTATACACAAAAACCACACTATAAAAGGATACGTAGGAAAAAAGTCAACAGTTCTAAAAACACTCTCAACAGAATAACATCAGCAAATCGACGGTTCTTAAAATCACTTGGATTCGAAGTACTAGTATAATGGAATTACTGAATATAACCGAGCAACCCATAATTGACAACTCCGTAGTAGAATATCAGTATCATTCATATCAACCCAATATATCTGGAACTCTAGATTATAATGATGAAACGAGAATTACCATTCAGGATTTAGATACCTATACAGCACCATGTTATAGCTATTTATACATCGAAGGAAAATTAACAAATGAGGATGGAACTTCACCTACCAACTTAGAGTTTATCAATAATGGTGTTGCGTTTTTATTTCGAGAAATTAGATATGAGTTAAATGGAATAGTAATAGATTCCGTGAGAAATGTTGGCTTAGTTTCAACTCTATTTAATTATCTATCACTGAATCAAAATGAAAGTGTTTGTATGGAAAATGCTGGATGGTTCCCAAAACAGAAAAAAGGTAAAAAACCTAAAATTTTGATACATACAAGTGGAAATTTCAACGTCTGTATTCCATTAAAATTCCTGGTTGGTTTCTTTGAAGATTTTCGAAAAATAATCATTAACATGCGACAAGAATTAGTACTGGTACGTAATAGTAATGATTTTGACTGCATTACAAATACTAAGGATGAAGTGGATAAAGATGGTGTTGCTATAGATGAAAAGCCGAAAATCACGATTTCTAAATTATTTTGGAGAGTTCCACATGTTACCGTGGGTATTTCAGAGCAGCTTCGATTAAATAAAATTATAAGTAGGAATGTGGATCTTCCTATAACATTTAGAAGTAGGGAACTGATTGAATATCCATCTCTACCGTCCTCAAGCAGACATACATGGCCTGTCAAGACATCTACTAAAGTTGAAATTCCTAGGCATGTAATAATAGCATTCCAAAAAAATAAGAAAGGAAATATTAGGGCTGATATGAGTAAATTTGATGATTGTGATCTTAGAAGCATTAGAGTTTTCTTGAATTCTGAAAGATATCCATACAATGATTTATATCTAGACTTCAAGAATAACAAATTTGCAACTCTCTATCAAATGTTTGCCGATTTTCAAGAATCCTATTACCCCCACCAAATAAATCAACCCATTTTCAATCCCACTGAATTCAAAGATTTTGCACCAATAGCTCATATTGATTGTTCTCGTCAAAAAGAAGCTTTACAAACAGGATCGGTGGTTATGAGAATAGAGTTTGAGACTGGCACCCCTACTACCACGGATACTAATGCATATTGTCTCATTCTGCACGAGAAGCATTTCACCTATAATCCTCTAACAAAAATCGTTCGTCAGCAGTAAAATGCGCATGACATATTTTTACCTATATATAAAAAAATAATAATGTAAATTATTAGTATTAATATGAGATCAGACTATATTCAAAAGTTAAAAGAACACAGAAAAAAATTACGTGACTTAAGAAGAGCGATTGAATTATACTGTATAAAAGAGAAGGTGCGAAAAGAACTACAACGTTTAAAGATATGAAAATTATTATCGATGTTCAAGGATTTCGAATCGAAAACAATAAGTTTATTGTTAAAGAACTGGCAGGATATGATGGAATGAAAACGTGTCACTATATATTTAAACCACCCTACCCATTTAAGATGCTTTCACCAGACTTACAAAAACAAGTGTGCTGGTTAACAGGAAATTATCACTGCATTAAGTGGTCTGATGGCTTTACACCACTACACATGTTTGGAAAGATTATTGATAATTTGGTCACATCTGATGATTGTGTTTACATAAAAGGTGGAGAAAAGGCGAACTACATCAGACAGTTCACTTCACAACCCGTTATTGAATTTGAGGAGCAGCCACCTTTACGAAAATCTAGTGCAAAATGTTTTTATCATTTAAATACTAACTGTATGTGTGCACTTTCTAATGTATATTATTTGTATGAAAATTTTATAATGTCATGAGTAAAACAATAAAAAAAATTAAATGAATTTCTGTTGTTTTTATTTAAAAATTTTTAACAATACAACTACTGACAAATACAATTCCAATTTAGCTACACATCTTCACTACTATCAGTCAGAATCCCCATTACAAGCCATTACCTTGCTGGTAAGATCCGGCTCCAAAAATTGTTTTATCCGATCCAAATATGCACATAGATTCAAATCTATCAAAGATTGGACAAAGCAGTGCTGACACATCGCTCTCTCCAGAAAGTTGCCACATTTTCTAAATGCTTGATCATATCTCATGGCTAGATCGTTACACTCATCCTCTTGGTATGTTACCATTCCATAAACTATTTCATATTTCATATTTGAAAATATATGTCTTAAATAAATCACACCACTTTCTAAATCAACAATTTTGATTTCTTCTTCCAAATACGCCAACATCTTGAAATTTACTGTTTATTTCTTCCCGAACTAAATTGATAGTCACTAAAGTGTCCGTGTTTTATAATGAAATTCCCACCTAAATATATAATTTTATCGTTGCATATACTCAATTTAGCTACACATCTTCACCACTGTCACTGTCAGAGTCCCCATTATAAGCAATCACCTTGCTGGCAAGATCCGGTTTTAAAAATTGTTTTATCCGATCCAAATACACACACAGATTCAAATCTATCAAAGATTGTACAAAGCAGTGCTGACAGATCTCTTCATCCAGAAACTTGTCACATTTTTGAAGACCTTCATCGTACTTCTTGGCTACCTCGTTACACTCTTCCTCTGTATAAAATTTACCCATTCCATAAACCGCTTCATGTTCCGCATCGAATCTCAAATTTGAAAATAATTGTCTTAAATGATTCACACCACTTTGTAAATCAACAATTTCGATTTCTTTCACATACGCCATCCACATTTTGAAATTTACTGTTTATTTCCCCCCCCCCGAATTAAATTGATAGTGACTAAAGTGTTAAATTAATGCTCCAGTTTTATAATGAAACTCCCACCTAACCATATACCCCACCTATTTCTTAAATGTCTATACAAAGAAAACAATTTTATCACTTGATTTACCTACCCAGCTGCACAGACAGCAGTTCTATTTTCAATTAGCAAATCAGCATTTGCATAGTTAACACTTTACAATCAGAATAATGTTATTATTGTATTATCTATCCACACAGTCAGCAGTTCTATTTTTAATTACCAAATCAGCATTTGCATAGTTGACACTTTACAGTCTAGACATAAATGTTATTACAAGTTCAGCAAAACTATTCCTCCACTTAACCCAGCTAAAGAAAATATACAACTATAAAAGGAAACCTAAGCTTGTGAATGGCAGTTGCTTAATAAAATTTATATAACCCAAATTAAATTTAATATCTGAAATGAGTACAGTGTGTGTATGTAATATGTTCAGGAGTCCTGCAGTAAATTATTGCACGTGGAATTATAAATTGGTGCAAATAATTAAAGAACGCTTCCCTGAAGAATATGAAGTTTTGAGAAATTTACCAGGTCAACGTTGGGTAATAGCTGGCAGTTTTATATGTTTGCTATTAAAATTAACTAACACCAGTGGGGGTATGGACATATTTTATTTCAACAACGAATTTAGTGAGAAATGTGACAAAGCTGATTGGCATCCATCCTCAAGTTACCGCAATGTTTTTAATGTATTCAACCATCGAAAATATAATATACAAATTATAGAATTTATAAATGTAATACCAGGGATACATCTGAGCCATGAAATATTCCAATTGCTGTGGTGTTTTGATTGTGTCTTGGTTAGGAAAGCCCTACATTTAAAAAGTGCTTTATTTGTTGACTGTAATTTTGGTCCTGTGAAATTTGGAACTCCTTTTCGACAAGAAAAATATAAAGATCGTCTCCTGCAACCGATTATCACTCAGCCCAAAACACTGTACCTAATAGCTTATGAATGTATACACAAAATCTAATAAAAAACATAATCAGAGTATTAATGTTGTTTCATTATATTGTACACACACATCCACTTTCAATTCATATATGATTTAACTGTAATAAGATGGGATGATTAAACGATAAAAAAACACAAAATTTTTATAATAGTGTTTTATTAGACAAAGTTAGTGATGTTATTCATATTATTTACAATAAATCAAAGTCCATTGCTAAATTTTCCTGTTCAATAATTTCATCGGCTAGCCTTAAAAGAATTGTGAGGTTATCTTCAGCGGTATTATGGTCAGCGTTATTGTGTAAATTACTGATAGAGTAATGCCCCCACGCCAAAGTTTTTGTACTCCCGGGTACAACATATCGTTTGTCGTCGTGTGCTGAGAGTGCAACCTTATTTTTTAGTTCGGTATATAGAGTATGCAGATGTGATGAGAATACATACATTTTTCGAAATATCAATCCACCATCCTCAACAATTTGTTTATAATCGATCAAATGTAATTGATTTTTTATAATACTTTTTGAAACACCTTTAGCTTTCTTTGTGACGTCACCATTTGCTTGAACACAGTAAGCTTTTGCTCCAGTGCCGAAGAAGCTATCTATTGGTACACCTGCATATTCGTCTTTCATTTTGCCTACAACTGATTCCGTTTTTGGAATGTTGTGTATATTTGGAATAGGGAAGTTTGATGTATCGAATAGATCTATATATTTCTTAATTTCATCGTAAACGTTATCAGTGTAAATCTCTAGAATTAAAGAGTCTGTATCGGTGTAGCATAGAGAAGCTTTGTCATCATATATCTTTTTTATGAAATTATAAAAAAAGTCATAAATTATAGTTTTAGATATATCTAAAATGGTAAAACCTACATAGAGTGGCTTATCGTATAGTATTTTTAACAAAGACATTTGCACTGCTACTAAATTTTCCGAAAACACTGTACACGATTTGAAATTTGGTTTTGCAATTAATCCTTCAGCACCAACACTGCCTATACTATTTGCCCAATGCGATACTAGCCTCACGTCAGTTCTATTGTCTATATTTTCCATAGTTTTGCCAAATATTGCATTATTGAAGAATTTAAAAAGATCTCGCTCGAATGCATTTTTTGAACAATTTCTAAGTTTAGTATTCAAATCTATATAAGTTTTTAACCAAGCAGATTGTGAAAATTCAATGACTCTATGTATTTTTTTAAGTATTAACCCATGTTCGATGCATTGTTTTAAATTTCTGTAATGGATTATATATTTATGTTTATCATGTAAATTTAATAGTAATTTTGAATTTTTAGAGTCTGGAGGTATAATATTTTCAGGGCAGAATGGCAAATCATTATGTTTATCATGTAAATGTTGTGGGTATTCCAAATCTACTTCAAGTACATAACCTTTTGGTGAATCATCACCAAGATTAGTACAATCAAAGTTTTCAATTTCACAATCATTTAACCATCTAAAATTTCCTGTGGGCATACATTGACTCATCGCACAACCGTAAAGGTTTGTGGCGTCTAAATATAATATATATGATGTTGGTTCTAATGGATTATAATTTAAAATAAATGGGTTGTTTGCCACAGCCTTTCTATTACTACACTGACTGACGCCACCACGTATTCCCTTCCTAAAAAATGTAGCATATCTATATCAGTTAAAAGTTCAAGTTGAATACCAGTTTTTCGTAACATAGCATCCCAACTTAATGACGGAGCCGTTAAATATTGTGCAGGATCTAATTTATATGTTTGCATGCATATTTGTCTGAAATTTTCAAAAATGTCAGCAAGAAGCAGCACGTCTGATATCAAGTAAATGTCTGAATATTCACCAAGAGTTTGACAATTAAAAGTTTGCCACACATCACAAGCACGATCATAATCCTCCTGAGAAATTGATTCACCACTCAAAATATTAAAAAACTGTTCAAGTGATGGTAATTCAGTGTCATTCAGTTTATCCATGGATTCAACGTATGAATATGGGAAAACACCTTTTCGTCTTATTAAATTGAATTGTTTCTCATCACTGTAATATTTTTTCACTTCGAGGCATTGATGTGGTTCCAATGTTTGACTTAATTTATCTAATGAAGCGGGTAAAAAGCGAAATGAATCCACAAACCTCAATTTAATGTAAATATTTTTCGGTTTTTCATCATTAGATTTATCAACAAGAATGTGTTTGGAAAATGTAATATATTTTTCTTTATTTTGTGCAATAACTTGTATTTTTTCTTTCTTTAAGGCTAATTTCTTAATAAATAGATGAGAATCATAATTTGTTAAGTTGTGGAAAAATACTGGTATAAATTTAGGAATTTTGAAATTTAGATTACAAGAAGAATGCGCAGCTCCTCTAAAATTACCAGAAACGTGGCAGTGATCGCGGACCTTTCCTTCATCATTCTCAAATGGTTTATCACAAATATGACAAATTTGACTGTTGTCGAAAAATTTTTGTTGACTTTCTGTCAATGGCTTCATTTCAACTATATTTTTTAAATGATTCTGATACAATTGTAAAACATGTTCTTCCAATTTTTTAACAAAAACTTCCGCAACATCAGTTCCTCGATAATATTCAAGTGTGGAAAATTTGTCATCAAAATTAGACTTTATATAGAAACAAAATGAATATGGTTCATGCTGGTACGTTTTAACAGTAAATGATTTACTATCACATGGTTCATTGTGATGAATCGGTTTTAATAAACTTTCAAAGTCAGCATATATCACGAAAGGAAGGGGTAATTGTTTTTCAAAATTTGTAAATTTCAGGATATTCCCAGCAAGCCTTTCACCACACTTATTAATTAGAGGTTCTGGGTTTGGTAATATGGTACATAAATGGTTACAATCATTGCTTTGGTGGGTCATTAATTTCTCACGAGAGTTAAAAAAATATAGGCAACCATCACAAATATAATTTCTACCATCATGTTTTGATCTCTGAGAAGAAACTAATCGCGATAAGTCTTTAATAAGTGTGTAGTGACTGTTCCCTTTATTATCCGTAATTAGTAATAAGTTCACATGTGTATTTTGTCGACTATGTGTAAAATATAAGGGACCTACAATCTCACTGACCATTTCACCATTTTTAAATTGAGTATCTATTCCAAATACATTTATAGATATATTATTTAAACTTTCAAATTTATGAATGTCTTTAAGTTTAACAGGAAAATCTATACCTTCAAAATTTAATAATGTAGAATAATGAGGATAAGATGAAACTCTCCTTGGATTTCCATTGGCTGGGAAGATGGCAGCGTTGACAGCCCAAGCGAAACATTTTTCATCCCCACTCTCGATATTTAAAACAGCTTTTCTATTTTCTATTTGCCTCGGCAATTTAATGTATGATGATGCAAATAGTGGATTATACTTGTTAATGTTAACCTCGAGAAAACTAACATGTTTCAAAGCCCATCCTGAGTCTCGCTCCTGAAATGTGGAGGCTTTCTCTAATATCTCCTCCTTGAAGTCATTATATAAGTTTAATAAATCGGTTGAAAGTGTTACAATTTTATTTCTTGTATTGAATGATTTTATGTCTGATAATTCTTTCTCTTCAATAACGTATAATCCAAATAATTCCACATTAATTTTTAAGCTGGAGTACATTTTAATATATTCCTCAATCAATCGGAAAACTTTCTCTTTTATTTCATCCAAAAACTGGGATATATCAACACTGTTTTCCTTTGAAGAAAAACGAAAACTCGCAATACGATTCTTAAACGCATTCTGCAGCTTTTCAATTCCATCTTCTGAGATGTTAATCCTTTTATTGTGTGTAGAACTTCTTAGATGACCAGTTAATTCATTGTTTTTCACTTTTTTATCACATATTGGACAACGAATCTCTTGTGAATTTATAGGAAACTCTGTGTTTGATGAGGAAGAAGGGCCAGGTTGATTTACTGATTTATCCTCAACACATTGTGAATTTTTTACTTTCATTTTTTTGGTTGTATGACTTTCACTGATCTCTCTATAGCGACAACTTTCCCGTTGATGACGTAATAAATTACCTTTTAAAGTAAACATTTTCAGGCACTGAGGACACTGCATTGTTGAAATGTACGTTCCGATACAAGAAAAACTCTAGTATTAAAAATCAGAAATGTTCACACCTCTTTATATCTCTCAGAAGAAGTGGTGGGGGTACCTGCAATAGCATACTAAATTTACATAGGTCACCGTGTAAAAGATGTGCATCTGAAGTTATCTATTGTTTAAACGCTTCATTGCATAGTGGAATAAAGTTATATTAATCATTTAAGATTTCATTGTAAATAAATTTCATTTAATTAATAATAAATTTATGCTGTAATAAAATAAGTTTTATCATAATAAAATACTTTTTTTCTTCAAGCGGATTAAAATGTTTAAATTATGTCACCAAAAACAGAAGTAGAAGTAGGACATTGTTTTACTAGTAACAAAATGTTAGTACCGAACGCCACCGTAGTGGACATTGTTTTACTAGTAACATAATGTTAGTTCCGAAAGCGCCACCGCAGTGGGTATTGTTTTACTAGTAACATAATGTTAATACCGAAAACCACCGGTGGCGCGCTATCCACTAGCCACTTGTCATATTGTGTCAACATGTAAGACTGTAGTTTGAATATTTGTACATTTATGATAAATAAATGAATTTTAGCATTTTAATACGCTTGAAGAAAAAATAGTATATATTACACGGAGTAGAACGCTTTTTTTTGTGTTTCGCCCAGTTTGCGGCTTCGGCTTCGCCTCAGCCGCAAATCCTGGGCTCAACACAAAAAAAGAGTGCGTTCTACTCCTAGTAATATAATATACTATTATTTACTTATGTGTTATTTAAATAATATATGAACAGTAACTGATAAATTGCGAAAATAATAGCCCATTGTTCTATTTATAGCTGGTTTTTATAATGAGGAAGTATTTATTATCTTGAATGAAGAAGCCTTTGTTTGTTATATGATTACACAACTGTGCTTTGATATTTTATCTACGGTGTTATATTTTATTGTCTTGATAATTTTATAAAGGAATGTTATTATAATAAATTGTGTAATAAGAATGGTATATGGACTGTAGGTAGTATACATATTTGTGGTAAGTACCCGCAGATGGAGGGGGGGGGGGGGGTAATTTTTGGGGGGCTTTTGGGGGGTTGGGGGAGGGGTATTTTTTGGGGGGGTAACTTTTGGGGGCCTTTGGGGGGGTATGTTGGGGGACTTTGGGGGGGGGGGGGGTGATTTGGGGGGGGGGGGGGGGTTGGGGTGTAATTTTTGGGGGGTAATTTTGTGGGGGGGGGTAAATTTGGGAGGGGGTAATTTTGGGGGGAATTTTTTGGGGGGTAATTTGGGGGGGGGGGGGTATTTTTTGGGGGTAATTTTTTTGGGGGGTAATTTTGGGAGGGGCCTTTTGGGGGGAATTTGGGGGGGATTTTTGGGGGGGTAATTTTTGGGGGAACTTTGGGGGGGTACATTTGGGGGGGGCTTTTTTGGGGGGGTAATTTTGGGGGGGATTTTTTGGGGTGGGGGTTATTTGGGGTGGGGCTAGGGGGGCTTGTGGGGGGGGGGGCTTGTGTGGGGGGTGGGGGCTTGTGGTATATAGTGTAAATACAGTGAGTCATATCAATGAATAATACAAATTATGGTACTTCAATACTTGCTGACTACTTCTATTTATAAGAACGTTACATGTTTGTTTCATTCCCATCAAAGTATATAACTTGATAATGCCTCGAAAGAAGTGATAAATAACAATGTAGATAAATAAGGTGCCTACATATTTTTTTATCTATTCATATCAATTCTTTACAAACAATACCCGCTTGCAAGTTCAGCACATTATTTCCTTACTCTGTAGTATGTGTTTATAGTTTCTGTATGACTTGACAATGCTTCTTTCATTATTATGATAAATAACAATGTAGATAAAAGACGCTTACATATCTTTTTCATTTCAATGAATTCATTTAGTAAATTATTACCGTACTCATCTATTCTTATCAATTCTTCACAAACAATATCCACTTGCAATTTCAGCACATTATTTCCATATTTAAAGCTTGACTTTATCAGAAATACATTTAGTTTCAGTCTCACTTTTCTTGCGTTATTTATCTACTATAAAAAATCATTAAAAATGTGTGCACAAAAAAGTTTCTCAAGTAACAAACGTTCGGCAACTCCTGATGAATTATATGAAGACATATCATTTGAAGAAAAAGTGTGTCAGCGAATGAACTCAATTCGTTCAGTTGAATCTGTAGATTCTGAGTTCTGCATTACTGAAGGTGATCTTGGAACTCTTCGCCCCATTTTTGAAGCAGTCCCATCAGCCCCATCAGCTCCATTAGCCCCATCAGCTCCATCAGCCCCATCTGCATCACATCAAAGAAGTGAGGTTGCTCGTCGTAGTTCTGAGGAAAATGAGGATGACTCGGAAGATGAGCTCTTCACAAATTATATTCATCAAGTTAAGAGGAAATGTGATGCTCATGATGATGAAATGAAGGGAGCTAGAACTAAATTCCTGCACGAGGTACGGAAGGTATTAATTGTTGAGTCAGGGAGGTATACTCGACACTGCCAAAATCAGCAAAATACTTTAAATAGGGAACTTAAAAAAATTGAAAAAAAACAACGAGAATTAGCCGATTTACACTCCCATATAAAAACGAAGCAAAATGAAATTGAAGGAAGTTTGGAATATGTGAGAGACTTTGTAGTAAATTTTCCATTTAAATAGAGTATTTTTTTATTGCTTTTTAAATTTATTTTAATTATTATTATTATTATTGTTAATACTCATTAATATATGCATATTCATAATTTGTATTTACAAAAATAAATGTATAAAATTAAATGTGTATTTTTGTTTTCTTATTACAACTCTAATTATACAGGGTGGTTCAATGAAAAATTAATTTATTTCTTAAATAAAAGGACACACATTATTGTTTGTTTTTTTATTATTTCACCACATAAAAAGGTATTATCATAAATATTTACAATTATTAACACAGCATAAATCACCCACATTTTTGAAGCCCCCATTTACATACATTACATCTGGATTGCGACTCTGGTGGGCCATCCACATGACTATGCCATTCTGGTCGGTTATGGTGTACAAAGCAAGGTAGTTGAACCATTAGTTTAAAATCTTGTGTATATAGGTACTCTTGGTAATTTAGACCATGCATAAAGAAGTTCAATGGGTTTGACTTTTTCAATCAGATATATTAATGGGAAATGTTGTAACTCTTCCTCGGTAAAATCATACAAATTTTTACCATGCTGGTGCTCTTTTATTAATTCACTTCTTTGACAGTGTGGGCAGCTCAGTGCTGAATCCATATTTTCCGAAAAATCCTTACAATTGATCTGGTAACTAATCACGAAGAACACAGTGTGATGTAGTAAACTTTTACATCCGACACATTCATACACGATTAGTATAATAATGTTAAGGTGTTTAGAATTGTGGTAAAATATGTACTGATTAACCTATGACATCTCAGATTACCCTCTTCCATGGTAATTATGGGAGGGGGGGGGAATTATAGTAGGGATGTGAGGGGGGGGGGGTTTGAATTATGGTGGGAGAAAGATTTTCATGTATTCCTTTAATACACTCTTATCTGATACATATTCATACACAGACGGGCATAATGATTAAATGTTTGGAGCAATGGTAAAATATGTACTGCCTAACCTATGACATACCCCTTCCATGGTGATGAGGTAGGGAAGTGATGGGTGTGGCTTATGAAAAAATGGAGGGGGTTTCTGAGAAATTGGTGGGGGGATTGTGAGAAATGTAGAGGGGGGATCGAAAAGTGGTGGGGAGATTGGGCGGGGCCTGGGGAAAAATGGAGGGGGGATTGAAAATTGGTGGGGAGATTGGGCGGGGTCTGGGGAAAAATGGAGGGGGGATCGAAAAGTGGTGGGGAGATTGGGCGGGGCCTGGGGAAAAATGCAGGGGGGATTGAAAAGTGGTGGGGGGATTGGGCGGGGCCTGGGGAAAAATGGAGGGGGGATTGAAAAGTGGTGGGGGGATTGTCACAGAACTGTCATTTCTTTACTACTTATAGGAATATCTGGTGGCTCAAACGACAATAATAATAGTGATGTACAAGGAACACGTACAGGGCTTATTTTATCTCTACATTAAAAGTGCAAACTGCTCGTGAAATACCAAGATTTCATCTGCAGACAGAAAATTTGGCTTCAACAAATAGAAGCAGCTCTGATTTCAATTTATCTAGTTTAAAACCTGAATCTACTGGTGGTAAGTTGAATTTGTTATCCCCATTTATCCATGAAAATGTGTTTATATTTACCTATGTTACCTTCCAACCTGTTTATATTTATGTAAAATGATATTTCACATTTATATATCGCCGGCTTAAAGTGCCAGCTAACCCCACTTTTTAAGCAAAATCACATTTATGCACCGTTGGAAAGGTTACTGTTACCCCACCCAGCCCCCCTTTTCGCTTCCCGGTCCCGTAACTTTCTCATTTTTTTTCACTTAATTGTATAATTTTTTTTCGTAAATGTGCTCTATTTATCATATTTATACTATTTATTACTTTATAGAAAATTTGCAAAATCCGAGATACATAAACTTTATCAGAGCCCTCAACAGCAAATACAGACAGTTAACTAATAATGCGAATTGGCTCGCTTTCTTCCAAAAGTAATTAGTTACCAATTTAATTTGTTTACTCTGATTTTTTTATTGTTTTTAAATTTTTTTAGATTGTGATTTTAATGTTTAATTGAATGTTTATTATTTTTAAATTAAGGACTTAATACAGCCAGGCGGAAGAACAACATACGATTCGATACATCGATCCTTGCAGCAAATAATAATTCAAATTCAATTATATTTCGCAGTCTCGTCTCATATTACAAAACACCCTGTAGTAGCAGTTTGCTGCACAATTCGGTACGACGTTGAAAGAGCTGAAAAGAAATGACTCATGCCTACCTACGTCTCAATCTAACATCTCTAGCCTCACTGTAGTTTGTCGTACGAAACGGTATATACGTGAAATTTCGGATTGTGTGTGAGTGTACATTTATTTGGATTGTGAAAAGATGGGAAAACATAGTTGAAAAAGATGAAACAAGAGAAAAGTGAACAAAATTTTGAAGAAACTGTGTAAGGAGTTGGAGGATGATTTCAGTACTTCAAGTAAGTTTTGAAATAAACTTTTAGGTTAATGCGTATGGAGCAGAACTAATGGAAATTTAACACTGGTGGAAACGTTATCAGATATCTTTGCTGGCAGTGCAAAAATAAACAAAAACAATTTTTGTTTACGAAAAATGCTGTTCTTGCCACTTATTGTGTGCAATGATACAGCAGCCACTTATTGTGTGCGAAATACTACCACTCATTGGATGCAAATATGCTGCCACTCATTGTGTGCCAAATACTGCCTCTCATTGGATGCAAATATATAGAATTTTTGTTTACGAAAAATGCTGTTCTTGCCACTTATTGTGTGCGAAATACTACCACTCATTGGATGCAAATATGCTGCCACTCATTGTGTGCCAAATACTGCCTCTCATTGGATGCAAATATACAGAATTTTTGTTTACGAAAAATGCTGTTCTTGCCACTTATTGTGTGCAATGGTACAGCGGCCACTTATTGTGTGCGAAATACTACCACTCATTGGATGCAAATATACTGCCACTCATTGTGTGCCAAATACTGCCTCTCATTGGATGCAAATATACAGAAATTTTGTTTACGAAAAATGCTGTTCTTGCCACTTATTGTGTACAATGATAAAGCTGCCACTTATTGTGTGCGAAATACTACCACTCATTGGATGCAAATATACTGCCACTCATTGTGTGCGAAGTACTGCCATTCACTGTATGCAAATATACTTGCAAATATACATTGCTGCATTTGCATTGTACTGCAAATATACATTGTGTGCAAATATACGGCAACTCATTAAGTGGAAAATACTTATGGAGCTCAAATAACTGCCCACCTACTGGCCCCATTTATTATTTTAAGAAATATATTATTTATTTACATTATATATAAATATTGTGTATGTAAAATATTCTATATTCAGTGGCGTAACTACATGGGGTGCAAGGGGTGCGGCGCACACGGATCTCAGAACTTAGAGCGTCTCACAGGGCCTCTGGGAGCTATACATTGAAAAAAAAAATGTTTTTTATTTTATGTTAAATAAACTTAATTAATTTATTTTAACGAGACTTATTTGTTTTATAAAATTTAGGGGGTGCAACCAGATAATCTTGCATACAGGCCTCATCGACTCTAGTTACGCTACTGTCTATTGAGAATAATACCTTGTAAGGTTGGGTATAGTCTCACATATTTTTAAGTATGACGTTTTATTAACAGGTTCATCTGTAAGTAGTCATCTGCACTGAACACCGCATGCGTCATATCGACGCACAGGTAAAATAAGTAGTCTACTTGAGATTACATGTAGATACCAATTTGGTCCGAATTAGGAAAAAAAAAAGATTGGCAAAGGAGAAAATCAACCTAAGTCCCCTGGCAATTAAAGTGTTGAAAAGTGGAATAAATAAACATATTAGGATGGAGCTTATTGACAAATACCCGATTACCGAGAATTGTTTAACGATACGTGCCCCAAAATTTAATCAAGAACTTTCCGTTTGTATTTAATACTACAATACGGCAATACAATTTTTTTTCATTCACATCCAACAGCAAATTGAAGCCTGCATGAGTGCAATGGTGACGCCAATTGAATATTGCAGTCATACATAATATGTTCCTATATTTTATAAACAAAGATTCAATTCAATTTATTATAAACATGTTATAATGCAGTCATACATATGTGCCTAAATTTTATAAATAATGGTTCAGTTCAATTTATTATAAACATTGCGACTTAAACTAAAATATATATATTTCCATAAAAAAGCATTGAATGATGTTAAATGGTAATATACAAAACTGCTAAAAACACAGATAAGGTTTTTGCCAGATTGCTTTATCGCTAACTCTCCTTTCTTGCCTTATACTAAAATAAATATACGAAATGATTAAAGATCCTGACAAAACAAAATATGTTGTACTTTACATCAAGTTTTATGAAATATATACAGGGCATTAATATAGGAAGGGTTATCATATGATTCACCTAAATGAAAATGAAAATGAAAATGAAAAAGAAAAATGTGTAGGAAACTTTATTTACGCATCACCTCAATTATATGTTTCATATAAATACATACAAGAGGTACAAGTGGTCGCATGATTTTCTTAAACTTTTAAAAGCAGCCACATGATTTGCCATACATGTGACCTAATTGGTACATAAATTAACAAAAATATGGCTTTCTCCCTCCTGGATTATGAAGAGAAAAGGGAAAGTCAAAACCACTCAGATGGAAATTAAGAAAATCATTCTCCAATAGTCTCTGCTGACGGGGTACCGCCACTGACCGCGGAGACAATCGAGGTAGTAACCCATCAAATGTCCATGTATGTGGGCCAAAAGTATACGAAGAAGTATTTGTCAGATGGACAAATTATCTTGAAAATGGTCTAAATAAAGAGGTTCGGAAGGACATCATTCATAAATGTCCTTTACGAGAAAATATCCCACAACTTAACTCGCCAAAATTAAGTGGTAAAGTTCAAATTTGTTTAAGAGAAAATACACTAAAATAAGACAAGTTTCTTGCCAAATTGCAAGAACAGCTAGCGGCGGGTATATCAGCCTAAGTGTCACCAATGGAGAAAATTATACAAGGAGAAAATTTCAAACAGATATCCTTGTAAAACTGGCAGATGCAAACCAAATATTGACATTTCTTCATCACGCTATGTCCAACTATAGAAGATACCAGATAATCCCCTGTTGAACAAGGAAAACAAAAAAGCTTTGAACGTAGAAGGGGAAAAAGAGGAAGCCACGACAAAGATGTTACCAACGTCAGCAGAGGAGGTAAATGAAAAATATGCCGGTCGACTGGCTATTTTTTAAATAATTGGAAAGGGGCGACAACAATCCCCACATTTGGGGAAAATGTATACAAGGGTATGTCATACCCTTCAGGTCACACCCTGTATAAATAAGTGAACCAAATATAACAATATCTGAAATTAAATTATATAATCAGTCGACCTCTGAATTAATAAGCATAAATGCAATTCTTTATGTAAACATTCTTAAAATGAATTTATGTCACCATACTTTTTAATGAAAAAAAAAAAAACAAATGGGAATATAGAAGATTATAGAACTGGCAAAGTTTTAATTTCTGTTTCTTAGCCCCTGTGGACTTAAAGGAGGCTTCTTTTTAATACCGATTAAAAACGATCACAGGAAATTTTTGAGATTCGAATTTAACAAAATCTTTTTGAATTTAACTCGTTACCTTTTGGATTAAACTTATTAGTTTAACAAAAAATGTCAAAAATAACATAAAATAAACCACGGATATTCTAACTTATCCAGAGTTTATGATAAATAAAGAGAAAAGTCAATTAATCCCTTCCAGAGAAATAAAATATTTAGGATTTTTATTTAATTCACAAAATTTGACAATAAGTCTGACTGGACAAAGGCGGAAAATAACCCGTTAACTTGAACATTTTTAGTAAAATATGTAAATGCAAAAAGGAATTTTTCAAAACTTATGGGACAGCTCGTAGCCATATGCCCGGCTGCCAAGTTTGGAAGGCTTTACTTAAAAGGTTTTGAAATAGCCAAGTATATGTCACTTAAAACTAATCAAAACAATTATGACCACAAAATGAACCTAAAAATTGACTTTGTTTGGTGGTTACAGGAGCAGCAAACCAAACCAAACCATCAAGCAAACCATCTAAAACGGGGTGGGGAGGCCACTGCAATAGCGTGGCTTCCCACGGGTTCTGAAGTCAGGTAAAAAAAGTAAACCACATCAACTGCACTAAGCTGCATTTTATGCACTAAAATCTTTTGCAAAAAATAAAAACAGGTGCTCAATTCTCTTAAGAATAGACCTCATAACTGCCTCCGCATTTATAAACAAATTTCATTAATTAAACAAAATAACCTGAATAATATAGCAGTGGTGTGAGGAACGTGAAATATTTATTTTTGTCTTGCAAAACACGGAGGCTGATTATAAATCTCGAAGGCATTCTGTAAACACCGAACATGAAAAAAAAAAAAGAAAAAATTTGGAGCCCGAGATATTGACCTATTTGTTACAAATTTAAATAAAAAGTGTAAAAAATACATTTCAGGGGGCCCGACAAATTTTGTTTGGTACCGAAAATTTTATAAAAAATAATTAAAACAAAGCAACTTGTTGTTCCACAATGGGTCAGCCAACCATGGTACCTCAAATACTTATCCACACTTTAACTTGGAGGTTTATGGAAGTGTTAAAAATCTGTCAAGTCAGGGACATTATATGGCTAAAATTCATGTTAAACTTAATTGTATTATTTAGGTTTAAATTATTTTTTTTTCTGTCTATTACAGAAAATATTGTTCTTTGTCTTGCATCTGTCATGTTACAGAGAGAATATTATTACAGAAATTAATTAACTATAATATGTATGGAAAATTAGCTTTTTCTTACAAAAATACCGTTACTCCCAGGTTTGAGCCGCCTACTCTTTAAACATCTACAGGGTGTTTTGTAATATGAGACGAGACTGCGAAATATAATTAAGTGATCAATCGACTTATCTGTAAGGAAGGTTGATCATAATTATATGAGCAGTCTCGTCGAAATATTACAAATCCCTCCCTTTGTTTTATTTTTATTTATAATCAGTACAATCCCGCCCTATATGCGATCAAACCTGAGTTCATACTTTCAATGAGTGAGGCTAGAGATGTTAGATCGAGACGTAGGTAGGGATGAGTCATTTCTTTTCAGCTCTTTCAACGTCGTACCGAATTGTGCAGCAAACTGCTACTACAGGGTGTTTTGTAATATTTCGACGAGACTGCTCATATAATTATTATCAACCTTCCTTACAGGTAAGTCGATTGATCACTTAATTACTTCCACGTCCAGTGGAAGTATAGTAACGACAAAAAAATTTTTAAAAATTTTTATTGTCCAAATAGGCTTAAAATGTCATGAAACGTCGAGATTTTAAGTTTGAGAGAAAAAAAAATTTCTGTCTGTCTGTCGGTCTGTCTGTCTGTCGGTCTGTCTGTCTGTCTGTAACTTTTTTTTGTGCGCACGTTTACTCTGGAACCGTTTGAGATATTGACTTGAAATTTGGTACACATATGTACTTTAACGAGATCTAGAACTAGATTATATTTTCATCTTGTTCCGTCGAAGGGTTGGGGTGTAAATTGGGGTAAATTTGGGGTAAATGGGTAAATCAAGCAGGTAAGAGTCCACGAAATTGGTATTTAGTATATACAAGAGAAGCTAAGGTCTCAAAAAAACATTTTGGCATTTGCCACCCCCCTTACCACCCCCACCCCCTTATTAAAGGGGATGAAAAAAAATTGTGATTTAGTGTATGTACAGGAACCAGAAACCTCAAAAAATTTTTTACTCCATCCACCTCCCCACTACCACCCCCCTATCACCACCCCCACCCCACCACCGATGTGGGGTATCGTTTTATGGGTTTTTGGGGTAGAAGATTTCAAATATTATATTATTAAAGTTCCATAAACAATTATTTTCACATACAAAGTTTTTTCGTTGTGAGTGACATGGATAGAGAATCTGGATGTAGAAGTAGTGATTCCTTGGGCAGCAGTTTTTTATTA
Organism: Rutpela maculata; assembly: GCA_936432065.2. Classification (NCBI taxonomy): domain Eukaryota; kingdom Metazoa; phylum Arthropoda; class Insecta; order Coleoptera; family Cerambycidae; genus Rutpela; species Rutpela maculata. The sequence goes on along the minus strand of OW386287.2, from coordinate 105,754,493 downwards.
TGTAAGTATTAGGAGTCACCTTTCATGAATTGTTTCTTTCAGTTGTGAGTATGAACTATATGAACCCCTAAAAAATCATCGTCAATTAGATGCACCCCCCCCCCCCCCCCTCAAAAATGTTTTAAATAAAAATTAAGCAGAATAAAAATCTCCAAAAAAGTTCGTATGACACACTTAATGTTTGTTGCAGAAAATAAATTTTAGATTTTAGAAATCGTACTTGTTTATATAATTTTGAAACTGCCATCCTCATGAATTGCTATGATTTATTATGGATTTAGGGGAGTAGCTTATCGATAACTTTTACATTCCTGTACAGGGTGGACCAAATTAGATGGGATTTGGAGTTTTCTGTAAACTATATGGCAGATAAGTGTCCTGAACTCGATTTTCGAGAAACAAACAATGGCGCAAACCGCGATCGTCTATCTTTTTCGACTACCGAGCTACTGAGCGTTTTTGAAAAATTGGCATTTTTGGATGACCTCTAATCTCAATTACCAAGTGTTGAATCAAAAATCGAGTAACACATTCTTAAGACGCTTTTTTGAGTAGAATACGTTGCTGATAAGAAAATTATTCATGCCTCAGTTTTGTATTTTTTAAATAATTTTGTTCCATTTAAAAAACACAAGTTATGTCTATATCTCGAAAACTGAGGCAAGCATAATTTTCTTCCTATCAGCAATGGATTCTACTGAAAAAAGTGCCTTAAGAATGTGTTACTCGATTTTCGATTCGACACTTTAGTCCACTCAAATTAGGGAAATAGCGGAGAAAAGTTCTGAACAGCAGTTTCTCTGCATAGGAAGTAAGAATTCAACTTTTAGAACAAGGTTTTGCTTATGCGCAGAAAAAAAATAGATGATTTTTGAGATATAAACATATATATACGTTCTTTCGTGTTTTTTTTTTTTCTTTTACACGTATATATCTCGAAAAGTATGAGTTTTTAAGGCTAAACGAACACAGGTAAACATGTTCAGAATACGACTTCCTACAAAAAAGATTCTATACGATTTTCCGTTTATCCCATTGGCTTTTCCGGAAAAGCGACTTGAAAAATATATATATGTATTTTTTTCGTGTATTTTTAATTTTGAATGTAAATATCTCGAAAAGTGTACGATTTTAGGGCCACATGAACATAAGTAAACTTGTTCAGAATGAGATTTCCTGTAAAAAAGCTCCTATACATTTTTCCGATTATCCCATTGATTTTTTCGGAAAAGCTTCTTGAAAAATATATATATTTGCGTTTTCGTGTTTTTTTTTTCCATTTTGACGTTTATATGTCTCAAATATATAGAACCTTTTTTGTAGGAAATTACATTCTGAACAAGTTTAGTAATGTTCATTAGCCTTAAATATTCGTGCTTTCTGAGATATATACGTCCAAATGAAAAATAAAAATTACGAAAAACAAGTATATATATTCTTCAAGAAGATTTTCTGGAAAAACCAATGGGATAATCGAAAAATGTATACGAGCTTTTTTGTAGAAAATCTCATTCTGAATAAGTTTATTTATGTTCATTTAGCCCTAAAATCGCGTGTTTTTCGAGATATTTGCATTCAAAATAGAAAAACACGAAAAAACAGATAGATATATTTTTCTAGTCGCTTTTCCGGAAAAACCAGTGGGATAATCGGAAAAATGCATAGAACTTTTTTTGTTAGAAATCGTATTATTTTGAACACTTTTACCTATGTTCGTTTAGCCTTCAAAACGTATGCTTTTCGAGATATGAAAGTCTAAATGAAAAAGAACACGAAAAAACGTATATATAGGTATATATCTCAAAAATCATGTCTTTTTTTTCTGCGCATAAGCAAAACATTGTTCTAAAAGTTAAGTACTTACTATCTATGCAAAGAAACCGCTGTTCAAAATCTATCTTTAAAACGGCGTTTTCTTTTTCCTAATTTGAGTGGACTACTTGGTAATTGAGATTATCCAAAAATGCCAATTTTCCAAAAATGCTCTGTAGCTCGGTAGTCGAAAAAGATAGACGATCGCGGTTTGCGCCATTGTTTGTTTCTCGAAAATCGAGCTCAGGACACCTATATTGGTTTTTGTTTATCTGCCATAGTTTTAGAGAAATCCCTTCTAATTTGGTTCACCCAGTATATGTAAAAAAATATAAAGTTAACTTAAAAATAGAATAAAATTGATATTATTTGAAAAACATATCTAGCTTTGTCTATGAGTATAATCATGCAGAAATTAAGCAGATTTTCCTATATAATTTACAATTTTTAGGTGCGGCAGAAATACATCGTAACGCTGGCACTGTGGACAGGGCCGTACCGAAGCCTACTACTTTGGGGGGGGGGAGAAGATGAAAAAAAAGCCAACTCATATACCTTTACATTGCATAATTTCAATAAAATAAAAACTTTTTATGGGAAAAGCTACTAAAACTAAGAAATTTAAATCGAATTCAAATTCACTATGTACAATGTACAGGGTGACCTAACCAAAGACGGAACAAGGACATTTTTCCGGCGATAGAAACGCTTATAACAAAAACCAAAATTACCATTTGATGTATTTTTTCCGCCGAATCCAAAAGTTATAATAAAAAACGAATTTAAAATATGCTATTTCAGGGTTCAGACTTCACATAGCTGAAAAAAATTCCTGAATTTTCCAGGCTTTCCATGACAAAAAAATGTTTTTCAAAGACAAATAATAATAATTATTAATATGTTAAAGGTGATTTTTATTTTAATTTTCGATTTTATAACATATTCGATTTCATACAATCGTCAGAAGGTTGCAATTTAAAAATAATTTAAAACAAGCTAAAAACGTACTTCGCCTGTTCACTGAACTTTTTATATAATTGTTACACATTCTATAGGATACTCTTCGCAGTTGTTTGTAAATAATGTTAGTTTTAGACATTTTTAATTTTATAGTACTAACTTAGTTGGTAAAAGACTCAATGGAAAATAAAGTAAAAATAAAAAAACTATACCATACCCCATTTGCGTTTCGAACCCGGGACCCTTGGATTCCGAGTCAAAAGCGTAAGAACTACACCACCACTTAATACGCTCCCCCTACCCCCCCCCCCCTTGGGCCCGGCCCTGACTGTGGATGCAATAAAAAATTGATTAAGTTGAGCCAATGAGAGACAAAACATGAGGAAAGATAGAATAGGATAGAATATATATGATAACATAATGGAACTGATGTATAAATAATTTAATTTTAGATTAAAAAGTTCTGTTTTACATTTTAACATACATAATATATAACAGAATTATTTTTTATTTATTTGCTTTTATCATGATTAGAGAATATTATTTAGGTATTATGCAAATACCTAAATAATATTCTCTAATCATGATAAAAGCAAATAAATAAAAAATAATTAATTGTAAAAATAAATCAAGAATAGGCTTGTAAATAATGAATGAATGTTTCTATACTCTACTGATGAGAACTAACGAGTTCGAAAAAACTTGTACAACTTTTCTAGAGTTGAAATAGAATGTATGGTTCAATAATTGTTGTGAATGACTGAATTTCAATAAATAATTTAACTATTTTCAATATATTTTTTTCCCCTTAAAATGACAGGAATCCTATCATGTAATTCAATACTTCGTCAGTATTAGCTAGAAGAGTAGTTGTTTTGATTGATTTTCCAATAATGAGTGTTTTAAAGTGTTTTCTTAAGTAGTATATTAGCGTGACCCGATTAAGGCACCAATATACAGAAAGTAGATAATTTCATATTAAATAAAAAAGTGTGAATGAAATTTGAATAAATGATGTAAGTATTTTCAATATTTTTTTTTCTTTAAAATGCTAACAATCCTATCATGTAATTCAATACTTCGTCAGTATTAGCTAGAAGAGTAGTTGTTTTGATTTATTCTCCAATAATGAGTGTTTTAAAGTATTTACCTGACTAGTATATTAGCGTGCCCAGATTAGGGCAACAATATACAGAAAGTAGGTATTTTCATAATAAATAAAAAGTGTGTAAGTTGTGTTTTGCATAATACCTAAATAATATTCTCTAATTATAACAACATCTAATCAACAGTCAGTATTACAGTTATTTGAATTGATTGTTTTTATAAATACATAAAATTTATTAAATCTATTTATCCACCTATTTATTTTTATATGATTTGAAAGTAGTAGTTTCAACGGATTTAAAGCCAATTTGAAATAACTTATAAGCAACGTTGGCATGGATATGTTGCATATGGTAAGCATAAGTTCTCCTTTAGCACCATATACGAAATATTGCTTTTGCTATTTGATATTAAAATAATGAAAATAGTGCACATATTGTTGGATATATCCATTAAATACCAAGCAAAAGGGCGATGAGTATCTGTTTATTTAGTCAGCATTGTCTTTAACGATTAGTTTATTTAGCAAAGAATAATTGACTATATACTTGGTGCAAAAGGCAAAAAGTATATAGTCAATCACAAACCTATAAATTAATTGTTAAGGCTGATGTTGACTAAATAAGTAAATCCTGACCAACAAAACTATTTTGAGTGACCTGCAGTTAATGGACGTCCACGGGATGGCCAGTGGATGTCCACAAGCGGACACAAAATGACGTCCCAATTTGTGACAAACGTATGGTCTATGGACATACAGTGGATATTCCTGAGGATTTACGATGGATATCTTATGGATGTCCAAAGTTGTGACAAAAGTATATCCACTGGATATCCCATGTGGTCCATATGTGATCCATAAGGATATCCGCTTTATGTCCATTTACTGTATAACAAATACGTCCTATGTGTGTCCAGTGGATATCGTTAAGGATTTACGATGGAAGTCTTATGGACGTCCAAAGTTGTGACAAAAGAATATCCATAGGATATCCTATGTAATCCATATGTGATCCTTAAGGATATCCGCTTTAGGTCCTTCATGTCCAATGCGGATATCCATAGGACGTACATAGGATATACTTGTGCTATCTGGGTATTAGATGGTGCAATTGTATCTGATGTAAAAAAATTATCTAATGAGGAGCCAGCAGCCGAAATAACCGCACTGGAAATATTGTTTTGGCTTGTATTATTCTCAATATCAGTAATTTCTGATGTAATACTTTCCGAGTAATCAGTTGATTTACTGTAAACTGTACCATATAAATTTTCCTCTCTGGATTGGGCGTTTAAAACTGCAGTGTCCACTACCTACTTGAATTGTAGAAAATAATTGTTTTTTCAACCCGACCGTTAACGTCTCTGTACATTTTTCTTATTGACCTTGACTGGCTTCTAAACATCTTTTTAAGTTTCGACATTTTAACGAAGATACTTACCTTTACAATAATATATAACACACGTAACTGAACAACGACCCTGCGTTTTTTAAATACTAAATAATCAATAGCACCTATAGCACCTATATAATGTCAATCATACTTTAAGATTTTATAGGCCAAGAATTTTCATAGATAAATTGCCAAAAATTTTTTGCCAGCTGCCATGCAAATTATTCGGGCATTAAAAATTATCGAATTTGAAAGTATAGATGACATAGACCGGTAGAGAAAGTAAATTTTAAAAAAGGAAAAACGAGAAATGAGTTTTTTTCGAAAAACAATTTGTTTCCAAATTATTGATTATTTAATGTTTAAAAATGCAATTTTAAGGGGACCGTAATTCGAAAATCAAAAATTAAAATATTGTTAAATTGTGGGGGTCTGAAGCATGCTGATCAATAATATTGCGTTAGTATTTTGATAAAAAAGCCCAATATGACTTCTATAAAAATCAACCAATTTTTTCTTAACAAAAATGCACGCCAATGACTAAAATAAGTTTGGTTTTATTTAAAAAGGACATACGATAGATCTTTGATACCAACCCAAATTTGATTGAAATTGAATTACTAATAACCGAGACTTGGAGAGGAGCCATTAAAAGTAAGATATGCTGATGTACACCATCCCTAATAGCACATGGATATCCTATGGATGTCCAATGGACGTCCCCACGGCCCCACGACATTCGGGACGTCCTATGGACATCCAGTTTTTGTATAGTTGGACGCCCAAATGTCATAACTTTGGATAATTTATGGAAGTCCAACCAGTTTTTGTATAGTTGGACGCCCAAATGTCATAACTTTGGATAATTTATGGAAGTCCAATGTTGGACCTTAAACGGTGGTCCATGATGGACATTATTTAGACCAATTAAACTAACATACATTTTCTGTACAAATGTCCTCCAGTGTTGGACTTCCAATGATGGTCCATGTGGACATTATTTGGACCAATAAAAATTGTCCTTATGTGGAGCAATAATGGATGTCTAAAGTCTCAATCCATTTTGGAAAAAAAAAAATATTAGTGAGCAAACACGAAGTTTATAAAGCATTTTAATATAAATAATCTTATCTTGGAAACTGTGATATTCTAGGAATCAATATTTAATTTGCTGTAACATCGATACAATGACCCTAACGTCCACGTGACAATATTGCATTGCAATGTCATATATCGCAAGGAACAAATCGCAGGAACAAATAATTTATTTTCATGTATGTTCAATTATTTAATTACTGAAATACTCTAATGAAGCTTATCTTCGAGTTACAAATACAGTGTCTGCCAAAAAATCTGTATGGGAAACTCTTCTATTATTGGCGGACACTGTATAAACCGAGGTATAAACTTTTCCTCGTAAATTCTCTATAAGTTTACTATAAGTTGATCTTTGAAAAAAATATGCGAAATGATTTTCACTGTTTTACCATATGTAGAGATCGAAACAATTATATTATTATGTACATCACTTCATAATGAGATAGAAAAAAAGGGCAGTGGATAAAATAAAGTCTTTACTGTCTCCGACGTGTTTAACAGAAAGAACTTAGGACATTAATAGTTCTATTGGCTGTCCCCTTTTATATTTCATAGTATTATATAGGTATTTTTTTCTTATTTGTATATATGGAAAAATGTCGATCGGCCTATAGTGGAGACCTTATTGACAATTTTTTTTAAAAAAACAGTTTTATAGCAAAGTACTGTATATTTAAATTTTTACCTATTGATATTAAGTTTAGTATAGTAAAGGTAGCATATCTAATTTATAAAATAAAATACGAACGCTTTATGCATTAAAAAATATTTATTTATCAAATAATAATAAAACAGAAGGCTATTTTATTAAGTTATTAGAAATACTTATTTAATAATAAAAAACATCATTTGGTAATTAGGTATCTTCTATTTTTCAACCAAAAATCAATGTTCGCCTCTCATATGCTTGGTTTTGGCGTACTGGAAGTAATTCATAGAAAATCCCTCGAAATGATCATCAGACTTTGAAAAAGACACCCGTGCTGCAGCTAAAAAATTTTACCGTTATTACACTAACTCTGTTGTGTATTTTAAAACTGTGTGTTTGAAATTCTATTTTAATTTTTTGGAATGAGTGAAATAATATACTATACAATAATTCAAATTTTCAAAATAGGTCACACATAAAAAACCACAGGCAATAGAACACCTTTATCCCTGAAAGCTTAAAGTGACTTTGTGCGGGTGAGGGCAATGTTTAAAAGCAAAAGACGGGTATACTAGGATTAACTAGAGAAATATTTAGTTGTAATTACAGGTAATAAACATACTTGAAGTTCTTCATTCGGCCCTATGATGGAACGTTTACGTTAGTCATAACACCTATGTTACGGTCATCTGTCTCTCTCACTCTCATATATTTTTTGGTCAGCGCTCAACATAACAGGTGTATGTTAAGTAACGTAAACGTTCCATCATAAGCCTGATTGTCATCGAAAATATATAACCTAACCTCAAACTTACCGTTTTGTTCACTTTCTCATTTTTCATGTTTAAAAATCGACCACAAAGACATCATGCAAATAAAGACACGTGGATAATTTGCTGTAGCTATATTTAGATATTTTACACTTCACTTCGCACTTTTTTCTTCAACTCTAAAAATTATTAAATATCTCCTTACTATGCCATGAAAGAAAGTCGAAAGAGAAGCGCGGGCGCACAACATGGTTTAAGTTAAAATAGACAGGGTTTTGGATTTTGCAGAGTCAAATTTCATTTTATTTGCAAAATTAACTTTGACTGATTATCTCACTTGCAATTTGGCAATTCGTAGCAAATTATCGTAAGTTGCAGCCACAACTTCAAATATATTTTTTGTAAAATTAACTTTACCACAAAATTTCAGCTGTATTTTTATTTCTTTAGGAGGAAACTGTAGGAAACTTTTGCAAGTTTCAATGTCCATCATATATAAAAGAATATTTATATTTGCCAGCATCTTCCAAATGAAAAAAATATAAAGTCTATAATGAACATTACACGGTCCACGTTCACGTAGGAACAAATAAAACATACACAGATGATATCGTTCTACGTATGTATAAAATGGACAATTAGGCGACATCCATTTATCTTCTGTGCATATTTGTACAATAAATGGACTTTAACGGGACATTCACTGGTTGTTCAAATAGGTACATAAAATGTGCTTTCTTTTATGTACATTATAAATGGACGTCCATAGAAGATGTCCTTTATGTACATAAAAGGGACAATTATGGGATGTTAATTTATTCACCATGAACGTTTCTACAATAAATGGGCTTTAGCGGAACATCCATTAGTTGTCCAAGCAGGAACATAAAGTATTTGTACATTCATGTACAGTAAATGGACGTTCCTAGGATGTCCATTCAATACCCCATAGAGGACGTCCTTGTACGTACATAAAATGAGCATCCATAGGACGTCCATCCAATGTCCATGGACATTTGTACAGTAACTGGATCTTAATCGGACATCCATTGGATGTCCTGTGCTATTAGGGATAGTCCACTCAAATTAGGGGAAAAAAACGCCATTTTAGAGAAAAATAAATTCTGAACAGCAATTTCTCTGCATAGGAAGTAAGTATTCAACTTTTAGAACAGGGTTTTGTTTATGCGCAGAAAAAAAGACATAATTTTTTAGATATATACATATATTGTATACGTTTTTTCGTGTTTTTTTTTTATTTGGACGTATATACCTCGAAAAGTACGCATTTTTAAAGCTAAACGAACATAGGTAAATGCGTTCAGAATACGATTTCCTGCTATACATTTTTCTGATATTCCCATTCGCTTTTCCGGAAAAGCGACTTGAAAAATAATTATATGCGTTTTTTCGTATTTTTTAAATTTGAATGCAAATATCTCAAAAAGGCATAGGCAAACGTGTTCAGAATGAGATTTCCTACAAAAAAGGTCCTATACATTTTTCTGATTATCCCATTGGTTTTTCCGGAAAAGCTTCTTGAAGAATATACAGGGTGTTTGGTAAGGCGATGCCGACCCTGAACAGGGAGGTAGAGGGAGTCATTTGGCATCTATATGACCAAACATACCTATATGAAAAATGTTAAGGTTTTTCTTATATTGCCGATTTTGTACTTTTTAAGAAAATCTCCTTATTTCATCATTTATTTAAGTATTACGTAAGTACTAAATTTAACTTTTGGTATTCTGAAATATGTTTTTTCTTTATCCAAAATACATAAACTTCCAACAAAAAATAAATAAAAATAAAAAAATCTGTCGCCTATAAAAAAAAATGACATTTATTAGAAGAAAATTGGTAATTAGGTCTTACTTAATTTTTAAAAAAAGTAATTTAGATATTACAATTACTTTTAAAACTTCTCTATTGTATCCTCTTTAAGTGGCAATATCATACATCCATCAAGTTTTACCAGTCACTAAAAATAGACAAAATACTATCAATCGGCAATAATTTTTCATTTAATCAAAAATTAAATATGCGCGTTCTTTCAACAAAAACAAAGCTATCATTTCAAAAAACTTTATTTAAAACAAAAATTATTATTTGAGAACAACTTTGTTATTTTTGGTGTTCAAAATGCATTTCCTCACCCGTCTTCTAATTTCAACAGTAGTTGTCCTTAATTTTATTTCTTGTCGTAGTTGTAGAGCGGCTAGCTATATTTTTGCTACTAGTTGAACACGGCTTTGTATTTCCTCGTTGTACACAAGTTCCTTCATCATACCCCATACGTAATAGTTCAGTGGCGTTAAATCTGGGGACCTTGCAGGCCACAGGTCCACTACGCCCAATCCACCAATCGGGAAATGTTCGATCTAAGAATTGGCGGACTGTCAAGCGGTAGTGAGCTGGGCATCCGTTCTTTTTGGAAAATGATATGTTGGCGAAGGTTAATTGGCAGATTTTCCAGGAACGGAGGAAATTCGTTCTCCAAGATGTCGAGGTAAGCGTCTCCATTCAGGTTATCTGGTAGGTAATGAGGCCCAATGATATGTCCAGCAATTACACCTATCCAAACATTGATACTAAACTTATTCTGAAAGGAAGTTTGTTTTTTCATTTGCGGATTGTGGCCCTTGTCCCCCAATAATGGAGTTTGTGAAAATTGGCTATGCCTTTACGGGAGAATTTTGATTCATCCGTCCATAGAATAGATTTTAAGTAATTGGGGTCCTCAATATCACCATTCAATAAAAAGCGACAAAATGCTCTTCGGGTCCCTGCATAATGGTAAGGATGTTTCATTTCTGTATTCATTACTGACCAAGTTTTCCAAATTGACAATCCAAGTTGCTGTGCCACTTTTCTAACGCTTGTTGTGGGGTTTGCAGTAAATGCGGCTAGAATATTTTCGTCATCTTCGTGGTGATGGCTTGCAGGTCCTGTAGCAGGCTCATGTTGATGTAAATTAACTGTTTTCGCCATTCGTGTTGCTGAATACTCGCGGATCTGAAGTCTTTCTACGTGGATGAAATCGTTCATGATACAATCTTGCAGCAAGGTAAGCATTCCCATCTGCTTTGCCATAGTAAAAGAGTATGTCTTGGTTACTAAAAGTAGCCACTGAAATTAATTTTACTCAATATTTCAGAAACTTAAAACAAATTATCAGTACAAAACGACACAATACTGAGAATACCTAATACAAATACCTAACTTTGTTAAAAACACAAGAAATACGAAGTGTGCGAGTTGACAACTGTCAGTGATATTACTAACAAACAAATGACTGGTTTTGACTGTTTTTGAAACGATAGTTTTGTTTTTGTTGAAAGAACGCGCATATTTAATTTTTTATTAAATGAAAAATTATTGCCGATTGATAGTCTTTTGTCTATTTTTAGTGATTGGTAAAACTTGATGGTATGTATGAAATTGCCTCTTAAAGGGGATACAATAGAGAAGTTTAAAAGTAATTGTAATATCTGATTTTTTTTTTTAAATCTTATAATACTTCGAAAATCGACACTTTTAATGACCATTATAATTTTCTTCTAATAAATGTCATTTTTTTTTTATAGGCGACAGATTCTTTTATTTTTATTATTTTTTGTTGGAAGTTTATGTATTTTGGATAAAGAAAAAACATATTTCAGAATATCAAAAGTTAAATTTATTACGTAATACTTAAATAAATGATGAAATATGGAGATTTTCTTAAAAAGTACAAAATCGGCAATATAAAAAAACCGTAACATTTTTCATATAGGTATGTTTGGTCATAGAGATGCCAAATGACTCCCTCTACTTCCCTGTTCAGGGTCGGCATCGCCTTAGCAAACACCCTGTATATATTTGTCTTATAGAATTTTTACTATATGTATTTATACGTCATCAAGACATTTTTTTGTGGCAATCATTATGTGTGGATGCGTATTTACATTTTAACGGAAAACCAATGGGATAGTCGGAAAAATTTATAGAACGTTTTTTGTAGGAAATCTCATTCTGAACATGTTCGTTCGTTTAGCCATAAAAATGCGTACTTTTCGAGTTATTTGCATTCAAAATATAAAAAAAAAACACGAAAAAACACATATACATATTTTTCAAGTCGCTTTTCCGGAAAAGCCAATGGGATAATCAGAAAAATGTATAGCACGTTTTTTGTAGGAAATCGTATTCTAAACCCATTTACCTATGTTCATTTAGCTTTAGAAACGCGTACTTTTCGAGGTATATACGTCCAAATGAAAAGAAAAAAACATGAAAAAAACTATACATATTATGTATATATCCCAAAAATCATGTTTTTTTTCTGCGCATAAGCAAAACCTTGTTCTAAAAGTTAAATACCTACTTACTTCCTATGCAGAGAAACTGCTGTTCAGAATTTTTCTCCGCTTTTTTCCTAATTTGAGTGGGCTACCACTTTATCAGTAAATAAATATTTTATTTATGATATTGATGGAACTATATCTATTTGTCTCTCCTAAAGAAACACCAACACTAAACTATACACGTGACATAATCATTAACCAATATTCCATAAAGAGACTAAAAAATATATATTCAAATACTCATACGTCTTTAGGCGTATACAGTGGCGGTGATACATATAAGGGGTAAAAGCAAAGCTTAGGGGCCCCGAAAGCTTAGGGACCCCGGATAGTACTTGGAATGAGTCGGAAGTTTTGTCCTGTGCCGTATCCGGTCGATCAATTCAATGTTTGCTTATGAGCCCAAAGTGCTCTTGCACCGCCACTGGGCGCATACTTACAAATATAGAACATACGTCACTATATATCGACACCCCCAACGAACAAGGCAGTATCTCATTTTAAGCAATTTTACAGGAGACCCAATTAAGCCAAAGTTTAAATTTCAAATATTTTTTTGGAAAAAAGTAAAGTTAATAAGCTAATAATTTCAAAAGATAATATAAAAAAAATATGTTTTCTTTTGTTTATTATAATTATAGTAGCTCAAGAGTTGCTAGAAACCGCTTTTAGTCTTACTTACGACCGTAGCAAAATAAGCAATTTTCCAAAGAACAAGGTGGTAATTACATATAATACATTTTTACAGCTCAAACAATTATACTTACCTGTTATTAACCCATAATAGTGACGTAAGATGAGTATTTTAAAATGTAAAGCGTTGATTCTTAAATGAAAAGTCAAAGAAAATCTTATAGTGGTATGGTTAAATAATACAGTAAATGTAGTAGAAGTATGTTTTATTTATAAAAATTAAAGGATTATGCTAAATTGGAACTAGAATAATACAGTAAATGTAGTAAAAATAAGTTTTGCTTATTAAAATTAAATGGTTATGGTAAATGGAAACTACAAAAAAAAATAGGTCTTGTTCTAAGGTTCCCAGCTAACTTTTCTGAAGTATTTTGATGCGCTGAAGCCAATTTTAGACAAAAAATTTTTTTCTATGATGTCAGTTTTATTCCATAAAAAGGGCAAAAACCAGGTCCTGTCCTAAGGTTTTGATCTAACTTTCCTGAGGTATTTTGACGCACTGAATCCAATTTTGGACAAACGAAAATTTATATCGAGTCAGTTTTCCTCTACCACCTCCTTGTATCTCCTAGCAGAGGAAAACTGACACACTTTTTTGTCCAAAATTGGCTTCAGCACGTCAAAATACTTCAGAGAAGTTAGATCAGAACCTTAGGACTAACAAGACCTTTTTTTGCCCTTTTTAGAGAAAAACTGACACGATAAAAAAAAATTTTTGTCTAAAATTGGCTTCGCATCAAGATACTTCAGAAAAGAACCTTGGGAAAAGACCTTTTTTTGTAGACCTGTGTGATTAATAATTATAATTATTCAGAATCCGAATGATTTTCTTGGACCTCGCCACATTTGAGATTTTTGTAGTAGTCATATTAAATTTGTGGAATGACCTTTGATGCACAAAGGCTGTTTAAACCTATGTATTTCTTTTTCGATATGGGTAGGGGGCCACTATATGCAAGAGGTTATATCTATAACATTCGAATTGTTTGGTTTTGTAACTTTTGTGTTACGAGTTTTCCTTTTCGTGTTAATATTGGCTTTCATCTCTATGTTAATTTCATAGTATAATTCTGATATTAAATCATAATGTAATCTTATCATATTTGGATTTTCCTTTGTCATTTTCACACATTTCACTTTATTCCAAGTAACATTCTTATTATCATTGTCTACTTTCCAGTTTTCCTTTTGTTCCATAAAATATTTGAAGTTTAATATGGATTCCTGGTTTAATTCCGTAACATTGTATGGTTTCCCAGTAGTTTTAGCACAGCGTACTAATGTAATCCATTGATCAGGAACATAAATCACTTGATTTTTTTTTTTTCGCCTTTCAATGAGGGCATGCATTGCATCACCCTCATTTTGTGTATGCCCAACTTCAAAAAAAACATGAGTAATATTGATTTTAAAAGTAGATGCTGCATAGGAATACATAGAACATACTATACGATTTCTATTTTGTCCCCCGCAATTGTCAGAATAGAAACGGAAGTCCTTAAAACCTTGTTTGATTTTGTTTCAATAAAATAATACAACGAACTACTTATTTCCTACCTTTTTCGCAATGGTTTCATTCCACATGTAGCAAAATCCTTCCTTTGCCACAATGTCAAAAATGGTGAAATTGTACACAGCCAATTTACTTTTATAATGAAATGCGGACACTTCGGACTAAGATTTTTTGTAAGTCATAGCATGCTACAACGACATTTTTAGACTTCTGGGCCGTAGCGGTGTTTATGTCAATTTTCTTTAATTCCCGAGAAGTAAATTTATTACCAAGATGTAAAGCATAGTCTACACCCAAATTCTCTTTTTCTTCTTCGGAAGCCTGAATATATATGGCACATGTAGGACATTGGTCCTTTTTAGGTTTAAAAAAATCTATATTATACTCGGTGTAAAAAATATCTCGATATTGCCTCTCTGTAGCTTTTTGCATATTAAGGTGGTTGCTTTCCATCCACTCAGTATATAGCCTGTACAATTTGGGGAATGTCAGTTGTTCTTCAAAATATTTTTTATTAGATCTAGGCCGCACATAATGCGAATCGACAAAGGGTATTTTGTTGGATCTGAGAACATGATGACCGCGTCTATCATCTAAGTAAACGCAACTTGTTTCATGAGAATCAATTTTCTTGCAAATGGTAGTTATCCATTTGTCACTAATAGCTAACGTATCAATAAACATCTTTTTACATACATGTATTTTTTCATTATTCACTATAAACTTATACTTGTATGACCAAGTACGTCTGGATTCGCCAATCTTAGAAACTGTAGTATCTGCTTGTTTTTCCATTCGTTCAGCACTCCTGTGAACAAACTCCATTTGTTTTGTATGATGTGAGATCTTACCTCTTCCGGTAACTTATTGTGACATTCGCGGATACAGTTTTGTTTACACCCTGATCTTATTTCCCTTTTCTTGATAAATTTTCCTCGCTTATTTGTGAATTCCTCTCCTAATTTTTTCTGTCTTTTCAGTTTTATCCCTCCAGTTTAATTCCTTACGAGTTCTCTTTCTTCCTGGTTCAGTTTTCTTCGGATGTTTCCTTTTCTTATTTGTAGGATTTTTTTCTTGTTCTGGTCTGCGGTTTTCTTTTACAGAGTTTTCAACATTTATAGGAAAGTCACTGGAGCTGATACCAGGTCGAGTAACTGCCTCGAGAAATTCCGGCTCATTTTGATCAATACTATTTGCAGAATCAAAAGAAGTTCTCCTTTCTAAAAAAAAAAAAATGTATTACATTATAAATCCGCAATAAAATGACGTAAAAAATACTACTATAAAATTTGCTTCGTTTTTACTCACGTTTACAAATGCTAGGAACGTACTCAGACACTTCAGGGGAATATGGTTCTTCGTAATTGTCGGAAAATTCTGCCCCATCACAAATGTTTTCGAGGTTCAGTTTAGGCCTATGTCGCATGTTTCTTTTAAATTGAAGTAACTGCATCCCTAAACCAAAACAGAGTTTTGTTAACATTGAATATAAGAATAGCAAATGTAGATTAAAATATATCTACCAGTAAAAAAAATTACCATTTTCAATCGGTAATCCATCAGATCGATTTATTTCATTCGAGTTGTTTTCATTAATTAAATCTGAATGTGACTGTAATACATGTTTATTTTGGTTTTGTTTAATTTGCAGGTTCAAAAGTTTACTTGAGTGAATGCTCCCTTCCAAAGTAATAAGGTCACCATTATTTATAGGCTCGTCTATGGGCCACTCATTAACGTAATCCATATCAAAATATTCATTTATTTTTTCTTCGCCGTGTTCTGTGTTGAATTCGACATTCTCTAAAAAAAAAGAGAGAACATAAAGAATAATATCATTATTAAATAATTGCCTGCCTTTTCCAAGCAACGCAAACAGAGTATAAATAAACATTATTCTTACCGATAGCAACTGCTGCAGTTAAATCAGCTTCCTTCAATGCTAAGTCTAGTAATAGTCTTCCTCTACTCATTTTCACACTTTGTTTAAACTTTTTACCACTAAAAAAATGTTAAAAACTAGGATCTTGGCGGCAGAGGAAACAATAATGCTGACTGAAACAGAGCAGCAACTTTATGTGCGTAATTTGATATTATAGTGATATTGGTTTAAAAATAAAGACGTAACTTAAATTACAACTATGTTACTTTCGATTAAAATAAAATTGATTTTTTTTTATATGGAACAAGGAAGTAACTTGATTTGTAACAGAAAATATTGCAGTTTTCGTTTGTGTAACAAAGAAGTAACTTGAATTAGCTTGATGTTACATTTGAACACATTAGAAATTATCAAGGATATTCCGAGGAACATGATGACATATTGAGTAACTTCCTTTTTCTTCTCCTTGTGTTAAGAATTGCTAATAACAAGATAAACGTAAACTGAGATACCACTTTATTTAAGTAAAATTGACGAAATTTGCCTTAGATACTTCTTTGTTCGTTTCGGATATTTCCAGATTCATTGGTCTCAGAGTTACGTCAATAATACCGAAAAAATCGTCTTTCTTTGCTGAGTGCGCCTATGTGAATACCACAAAAATGAAGTACCTATCTAGAGTTACTGCCTTGTTCGTTGAGGGTGTCGATATGTTATACTACAACGTTGCTCAGTTAAAGTCTTAACAATAGTTTAGGACTATTGTGCTCGAATAGTAAACAGTGAAGTAATTCCAGGGCTCAATAAAAATCAAGGAGAATAATTTCAATTTAACAAAGTTTATTCAAGATCAGAATATTTTCTTAACAAACGTGAGAATCACAGATTATTTATAAATATGAAACGATAACATTCACTGTTATAAAAACTCATTCATAGTAACATACATCATACAAAGAAATTAATACTGATTCCCAGCTAGACCTAACAATCTTCACTATATAAATTGAATATTTACGGACAGTTCTCGGATCGAAATTCTCCAGGTTAAGATCGAAGAAAATAATGACAGTCGTTATGTCAATTGAAACTTTAATACTTAATTACAGGGCCGGGCCCAAGGGGGGGTAGGGGGGGGGAGCCCCCCCCCCCCCCTAAAGTTCGGGAAGTTGGTTCCAAACGGGGTTGGCGTTGGCAAAATCTAACTAATCATCACATACAAATACCTAATTTGAATTTTACACTAACTCCCACAATCGCGAAATTAACACAATAATTATTATTAAGCGATTGGCAACCCTGTAAATATTTTATTTTATCAGTAGTGTGTTTTGCATTGAAGGTAGGGAAGCAAAGCTTCCCTTATACGACACGGAATCCCTATTTTTTAATATTAATTTATTATACATAAATTCTTTTACCAGAAATACTAGAACTAGCAATGATTTTTAAATAGAATCTATATGTTTCTACTACTGATCTATTATAATATTATCAGGTATACATACCTATTAGTTTTGTTTGGTAGTGTTTTCATATTGTGATATTAGACAACAAAGTCTAACTTGGTATTTACGGAACTTTTTCCTGTTTCCACCCATTGTAATAATTTTTTATTGTATTGACGACTTTGGTCAATAATTTCGACGTGTCCCACACCATGTTACTGTATGGTCTTTTGGACAATAAAGTTTATTATTATTATTATTATTATTATTCTTTTTCTTTACTTTATTTAGGCTAATTTTTAATATGATCAAAGACCTATTTTTGTTTAACCGTTCTTATTTTTTTATTTTATTAAAACAAGGATTTTTTTTAATTTCTTTTAGGTTTAGGTACATGATGATCCAACAGAGATTGAACAAGACCATTTTTCAAACGATACAAATGTTTATGTCGAAAACCAAAAAAGCCATTCGATATATTTTTTTCCGCAGAAACCAAAAATTGTCATAAACGAAAACAAATAAATTGAAAACAAACAAAAAATTTTCATATCATTGTGTTAGTGAACGAATTCTGAACAACTTTCAAAATGTCCGTCTGTCCGTCCGTCCGTCACGTTTCTTGTAAGCACGATAACTCAAGAAAGAAAAATCCGATTGTACTGAAATTTGGACAGTAAGTTAGTGTTAGCTAGAGGAAGAACTCTATTCTTTGTTAACAAAATCTATCAGTAAATAAAAATGTTATTAATGATTAAAATTTGAAATTTTTTTTTTTCATTTTTGTGTTTTTGTAATTGAATAGAAATCTGGTGCAATAATATTTCATTTCATTATTTAAATATTTATATATTTTACAAATATACATTTCATAATGTAATATACAACCGTGGAAATATGATTTTAGCTCGTCTCTTATAATGTAAAAATTTACGTTTTTTTACGTGTTAAGTGGTGGTGTAGTTGTTACGCTTTTGACTCGGAATCCAAAGGTCCCGGGTTCGATATCCAAATGGTATAGTTTTTTATTTTTTATTTTTACTTTATTTTACATTGAGTCTTTTACCAACACCAACTAAGTTCGTACTATAAAATTAAAAATATCTAAAACTAACATTATTTACAAACAACTGCGAAGGGCATCCTCTAGAATGTGTAACAATTATATAAAAAGTTCAGTGAACAGGCGAAGAGTACGTTTTTAGCTTGTTTTAAATTATTTTTAAATTGCAACCTTCTATTCATTCGCTGACGATTTTATGAAACAAATTATTTTTTTTTATAAAATCGAAAATTAAAGTAAAAATTACCTTTAACATATTAATAATTAGTATTTTTTTGTCATGGAAAACCTGGAAAATTCAGGAAATTTTTTCAGCTACGTGAAGTCTGAACCATGAAATAGCATATTTTATATTCGTTTCTTTATTATAATTTTTGGATTCGGCGGAAAAAATACATCAAATGATAATTTTAGTTTTTGTTATAAACATTTCTATCGCCGGAAAAATGTCCTTGTTCCGTCTTTGGTTGGGGCACCCTGTACATTGTATATAGTAAATTTGAATTCGATTTGAATTTTTTAGTTTTAGTAGCTTTTTCCATATAAAGTTTTTATTTTATTGAAATTATGCAATGTAAAGGTATATGAGTTGGCTTTTTTTTTTCATCTTCTCCCCCCCCCCCCCCAAGTAGTAGGCCTGCTTAATTAATATGGCGTTTGTCTCTTAGACAATTATCTGACAATTATGTATGTTAATATACCGTTGCCCTAATCTATATCCATATACCTAGGTAATAACATACAAGTCATTAGGTAACCGCAACCTAAAACAACACTTTAAAATATTTTAGAATGAATTAATACAACTGATCTTCCAGCCAATACTAAGAAGTGTTGGTCTAATTCACAGCATTTCAATACAAAGCAAAAAGAAAATGAGGGAAATATAAAATATTTGTTGAATTATAAGTCATTCAGAATAAATGAATTGGAATTCTGCTGTTGAATAATTTTAAACATCGAAAACTTTTTCAAACTAATAATGGATATAACTTTAAAAATTATATTGCATTTTTGTCATTTTTAATTTGAGAATTATCCATTATCAGTGGCGGATCTAAGGTAAAAGGCTCAGATAGCAAACGCTTTGAAGGGCCCATTTTCTCGGATGATAACCTATATAATCTACAATATAAGGGCCCTGAGGGCCCTTTTGCACAGGGGGCCCAGGTGGCATTTGCTCATTGGCTGCCCGGTTAGATCCGCTACTGTCCATTGTGATTATTTAATAATGAAGATGTTTTATTTCTCTTTTTTAAAATTAATTATTTTTTATTTATTTGCTTTTATCATGATTAGAGAATATTATTTAGGTATTATGCAAATCACAACTTACACACTTTTTATTTAATATGAAAATACCTACTTTCTGTATATTGTTGCCCTAATCTGGGCACGCTAAATAAGAATAGGCTTGTAAATAAAGAATGAATGTTTCTATACTCTACTGATGAGAACTAACGAGTTCGAAAAAACTTGTACAACTTTTCTAGAGTTGAAATCGAATGTAAGGTTCAATAATTGTTGTGAATGACTGAATTTCAATAAATAATTTAAGTATTTTCAATATATTTTTTTTGCCTTAAAATGCCAGGAATCCTATCATGTAATTCAATACTTCGTCAGTATTAGCTAGAAGAGTAGTTGTTTTGATTGGTTCTCCAATAATGAGTGTTTTAAAGTATTTACCTAACTAGTATATTAGCGTGCCCAGATTAGGGCAACAATATACAGAAAGTAGGTATTTTCATATTAAATAAAAAGTGTGTAAGTTGTGATTTGCATAATACCTAAATAATATTCTCTAATTTTATTTCTCTTATTTCTTAAGAGTAAAAGGAAATAGAAAATCATTCTGTTATTTTATTATCGACCTGCAACTTTTATTTGAAAAGTTCATAATATTTTATTTTTATTTACCGAGTTACTCAAGTATAATTAATTGACTTTGATTTTTATTAGTTTATCTATTAAACAGATACCGTTGACTAAGCTGGGTGGGAATAACAAATATTTGTTATAGCCATATTCTTTGATGGTAATTAGTACTAATTAGCTGAAGAGTATTTTAAAAGAGGGTTAATAAATGAGGTATCCCAGAAAATTAATTTGGTGAGTACTTAGTGCGCGCACGCCATTTCATTACAGAAGCTGATTTTCGATTCAAACTGGGTAGGTAAGTTTGGCAAAGTGTATTTTAAATATACCTACATATTATTCTGAGAAATTTAATATGGTTCAATTAAATATAGTCACAATATTTTTAATACCTACTCCAATTATATTCAAATCCTAAATAATTATATTGCCTAACGTAGGTATCTATAGGTACCTACCTATAACAATGATTTACGTACTTCAATATAACTATAATTTATTTTCGTAAATGAGCTTATAAATGGTTACAAACCGTAAAATGTATTCAATAAAATATAATGACTTTAACTAACGGTGTTTACTAAGTGAACTGTTTTCGAATGATAACATAAATTTCATTTAACTACATCAGCCATATTAAATGAATCTTAGTCAAATAAAGCAATTTATTATTAAATACAAAACATTATTTCATTGGCTGCACTCTAGTGTTCATATATGTCTTCGAAGCAAACCAATTGGAGTGGTATTTGCGCTCAGAGAAGGACAGGCTCTTACCTAGGGGAGGAACAGAGGCGTTTTTAAAATGCCATTGTTCTGGAACTACCAATAGAAACTCGAATGGGCGTTGTGTATCGGTTTAAAGTCACTAAATGTTTTGAAGGATCAGTTCAAACAGTTGTTTAGTAGAATTCGTGAGAGTTTGTTTAACAAGTTTTGGTGTTTGTTCAGTGTTTGTGAGTGATATCAATATGCCACGGCCTTCTAGGGAATCATACGGTGACCAAAAGCCACCATATTCATACATATCGTTAACGGCTATGGCAATTTGGAATTCTCCAGAGAAAATGCTACCACTCTCCGAAATATACAAGTTTATCACAGATAGATTTCCTTATTATAGAAAAAATACGCAGAGATGGCAAAATTCACTAAGGCACAATCTTTCCTTTAATGACTGCTTTATAAAAATACCAAGACAGCCAGATCGGCCTGGGAAAGGAGCTTACTGGGCTTTACATCCGGCCGCCTTTGATATGTTTGTCAATGGCAGTCTTCTCCGACGGCGAAAAAGATTTAAGCTGTTAAAAAGTGATAAAGAAATTTTAGAAAACGAATTAGCAGCTTTAACAAATATAAACAGAATATTTTTCTCTCCACCAAATCCTTCAGTGGATATTAATTCGTCCAGTAATACAACTTCTCTTTTGACCCACGGAGAAACCCCATCACCTACATTAACTAAAACACCGGAATCATCAGTAACCTGTATAAGGCCCAAGAGATCGTTTACAATAGAGAGTCTTATTTCGCCTGATAAACCAGCTGCTGTCACACCAAATGCATCACATATTATACCTCATGTACATCCATGGATGCTGTCATCGTCTTGCTACGACCTTGCCTTTACGAATCCCATGGCATTAATGCAATCATCTTCAGCTCACTACGATAATTATGCTATTACGTCCACTGATGATTTGTTCCGAGTGTCATAATTAGGTACAGGTACCTACTTATAGTATAATGACAAGTGATTTAATCAAATTGTAAATTACATAAGATTACAGAAGTGAAGAGAAGAAAGTATAACACAGCTTCAGTTAGAAATAACTAGACTGATTCAAAAAAATTGTTTTGCTAGTGTCTGTAAATTTTACATAGGTATGCGTAGATACCTATACTGTTCATAAAATAGTTATTAATGCGTTAAAGAAATAACTTGCTGATGAGGTATGTCACGATATAAAATTAAATTGCTTATTAATGTTTACTTTTCCTATTAGAATTAAGTAATCAAATAGGTTTTCAAAGTAATACCTATTAAAATTTATATGAATAATCTATGTTCGATCTCCTCATTTTAATTCATTAACCCTTAAAATCTTGCCTTTCGTTGTTATCTTAAGCAATTATGTTGAAATATTGCTTGCATTTTATTTAAAATCTCAAATTAAGAAAGTTTACTTAATTTTTTCTTTCATTTTGTTACTCATCAGTTATTGAACAGTTAAATTTCAAAATATAACGCAGCTATACCGAGGATATAACGTAGGTACATTACCTTTTGTGTAATTAATAATAAGACAAGAAATTGAAATACTACATCTAAAACTAGGAATAACTGAGTCAATTAATTCAAGCTCGAATTCAAGTTAGTATATTTTTTTTGTTTTCGTTTAATGGTTTTTATTATCAACATTTTTATAAATATTTTTTGTAGTAAATTCGCAGTAGCTAACAAATTACTTCCTGTTTATGCCTCTTTTGTTTGTTATATTTTTTCCTTACAAATGTATTTTGATGCGTTTACTTTTGTTTCTTGATATAATTATTGGTTTTAAAGTTCAAAAAGGAAAAACATTACACAGTATCGCCTACCTACATATCCAATGGCAAGAAATTCTACTTAGTTGGTAATTGTTTATAAAATGTTTATAAATAATATTTATAAAAACTTTGATATTACTTTCCACTGGGCTCACGTCTTTGCAAAGAGAGAGAAGTTTACGTGTAAATATCCACATTTTCAATTTTTTTGACGAAATTTATATCCTCCTCTACAATATAATTCTGTTTATATTATTTGAAATATTTCAACGTCTCTTTTTTTTTTTCTAAAGTTGATATAAAGTTGTTTAATATTATTTCAATATATTAATATTTATATGGCATACCCTTCAGCTCAGATATGTGTTCTCTTTTCCAAAAACTAAAGCGTATTACTTTATGATTTTAACAACTATATAAACTATACCATTATTTTTTATGAAAAAATTTTAACAGAAGTTTCTCGAAATGATCTAAATGTCTGAAATCCAAAGTTTGGTTTAATTTAAAAATGTTTGAAACGTTGGCCAATTTCGCAAAAACCAAACAAAATAAGAAGATATTTATTTGACAAGTCTTTGACAATTACATTAACAATGTATCAGTAGAAAGAAAAGAATCACAGAGCGCGATCTTTGATCTGAGAGATATGCATTAAATTATATTTTGAGAAATTATTATTTTTTTAATGAAAATATCAAATTTTGGATTTAAGCTTTTTGTATGATTATGAACAACGTGTCAATGAAATTTTCTCAAAAAAAAAACTTAATATGATTTTTTAATAAAAAAATAAATCCTTCAGTTGCCAGATTTAATCAGGAATAATGGATTTATTTTTTAGACCATGATCGATATACGCCGTCGTACGATAGGTATGCGATACCTCTGAAAATTATTTTCAATTGTACATACATAGAATGGGGTACAGTTCCTGAATATTTCTTTGTAAATATTATAAGTATTAGACTTAAATAAATGTGATAATATTCGTTAAGTTAATGCATTTTTATTATATAGCATTTTATCGGTCACTGATATTTTTAATATTTATGATACTTGATTGTCAAACAATACTGTAATTATAAATGTAAATATAATTATTATGTAGTTGTATATTGTTCGCATGTGCATGAATGTATAAATTATTTTATGAATGTATTATAGTTATATTGATGCGTACCCACTAAATAAAATTAGTAACGATCCTTTGCAAACAGACTATGATTTAATACATGATCTCACAATAAAATAAAATACCTAGTTTTCAAGCCAATTTCAGTTTTTCTTAAATAATGTCAACCCAAATATTAAAACGTGTCATTATTAGACTGATTTTCGCTCTGATATTGTATTTGTTCAATACAGGATACTTTTAGTTTCACTTTTTTCAAGGAAAAAAAATTTGATTAAAAAATGAGAGAAAACAGTAAACTAGTTTCTTAAACTCAAATTTCTTAAACTAAATAAAATATACCAGATATTTACTTATAGAAAAAAATTCCATAACGTTATTGTCAACGGCTTGACCGATTTTGTGATTTCATTTCAAGTCCTTAGTCCTTCCTCGTAATAGACGATAAGAATTTTCACTCTAATCATTACAATTATTCGTGTAGGTATGTAGGTGTTCGTGGTTAAGTGTGTGATTAGTAAGAAATATCTAATAAAATGTCATACTTCTAAAAATTCTTGCAGATTATCAAAAACGTTAGTAGGTAAGTACTTAACTTACATAAATATTATTTTATTTTATTTTTAAATTTAAAAATTTATTGGTGAATACTTATGTGTTAACTGAAATTTGATTGAAAATACCAAACATTTGTGCAATAATTAGATATTTGGCACACCTATATCATAATAGGTACCTATATTTTGATTTTATATATTAAATATAAAAATTGTGTAAGAAGATTCATACCTATAATAATATTTATCTCTTAAATATTTATTAAAAATTGTATATTACTAATAATCTTACTTATACTGCCTTAGTATCTTTAGTTATACAGGGTGTAATCAGTTTCATGTCATTTAAAAGAACTGGTGGTGGGGAACGATTAAACGAACAAAAATACCCGTAGTTTTAGAAAAAATAAAATAAACAAACATTTCGAAAATTTTCACTAATATTGTTTGAGAACTGCTGGAATGTTGGGATAGGCTTTTATCTTCGCGTATGTCGGCGACTCTAACCATCAAATACGCTAATACGGCTCTTTCAAAGTGTCGCGCTCCTTTGTTAGAGACCGCGCGTCGGCGAGGACACAAGTTGATAATCACACTTTTTTATGGTTTTTTAAAAGTAGGTAAGGTAAGGTCTTTAGCGGTGCGGTAAAGGTAAAAGACGTCGGCGTTTCCTGGGTGTTTAGTAGATCTTAAGAAAACTATACTCTTCCTTGTGCAATATTTTAGTTTCTGTGGGGACTTCGTTAAGTAAACACATCGAACCCGTTCGTTGTTTTTGTATGTAGCTTTTGTTCTTTTTGAATTTGGGGCCACGTATTTACAGTTAAGATTTATTTTATTGATTTGCCGTTCAAGTCGTTAAGTTCTTGATTACGTACAGATACTATTTGTTCTTTTTATGTTGCATTTTGGATTTTGGACCAAGTTTTTATTTTCTTTATTGACAACGTTAGTTGATAGTTTAGTGTGGTATTTTAATGTGCATAGAAACCATAAAAAATGATCCTAATTTGCCAAATGTGTTGAACTTAGTGCGTATGTCCTTAGTTCGACGTGCCGAAAAGTGTATTAATGCAGATGGAAGCCATTTCGAACAATTTATGTAAATCAACAAATTTATTGGTAAGTTCTAGATTTATCGAATATTTTAATTTTCGATGCCTGATCGGCAATTCGTTAAATAAATCAGATTTTTTTCTAACTTAAAATACACATAATTGTTTTCTGTTATCGTATTTCAGACTCTAACTCTTTATTTCCCAATGTCATGCAATAATTTCTCATTTTTTAAGCTTTTAACCCAGAACATTCATTTAGGTTACAAAGGTTAATAAATCACATTTAAATCTGAAAAATTATAAACAACAATAAAAGCTCCAATATTTTGTTTTAAATTAAAAAAACACATGTAAATAAATGCTGTGTTTAAACTTCTACGCCCATCATTTGCTTGTAGTTCTGCAAAAAGAGATAACGAATTATTTACATTTTTATAAATGGTTCCGCTGAGGCAGTCATCAAAGGTGCCGTCCTTTTTTGTTTTGAAACCGCGGGCCGCCGCGTACCGGCGAGAACGAGTCGGTCGGTAATCTTTGCACTTTTTGATGACAATTTAAAGGGAACTATACGCCCATTGACCCAGAAAGGCAGTGATTCTCAAATGTTTCCTACCCTAATATTCAAATTGCTGACCTAGGTCAGTTTTTTTCAGTGCCCCTAGAGGAAAAAGTCAAAAAGGTTTTTCGTTTGTCTATTCGGTCCCCATTACCAGTTTTTTTAATGACATGAAACTAATTACACCCTGTATTATTATTAGGTATAGTCGAGAAAAGAGATATTGTGGAGAAGCCAGCGGTGTAAAATGTGTCGGCGAATAGCTTACCGATAAAGTGTGGATGCGTATTTACATTTTAACGGAAAACCAATGGGATAGTCGGAAAAATGTATAGGACCTTTTTGTAGGAAATCTCATTTCGAACACGTTTACCTATGTTCGTTTAGCCATAAAAACGCGTACTTTTCGAGATAATTGCATTCAAAATAGAAAAATCACGAAAAAAAAAACAAACACACACACACACGATATAATAAAAACAAAGGGCTATAACTTTTTAATCTGAATAACTTTCCTTAATGACATTTTGCTGTATCTTTTACAGAGAAGGTACTTTACCTAACATGAAATTCGTTTTTGCTTAACTGTCATGGCCTACATGGTTTAAAAAAAACAAAAGTACACCCAAAATTACTTTTTAGGTAAGCAGAAGTGAACCTCCAAATATGAAAAAAAAATTCGAAATTTTTTTTGTCCATTTCATCTATAGCGAACTCAATCGGAGGACACGCTGTATATATATATATATATACACATTTTTTCAAGTCGCTTTTCCGGAAAAGACAATGGGATAATCAGAAAAATGTATAGCACC
Source organism: Rutpela maculata (assembly GCA_936432065.2). Lineage (NCBI taxonomy): Eukaryota > Metazoa > Arthropoda > Insecta > Coleoptera > Cerambycidae > Rutpela > Rutpela maculata. Next base: position 105,727,209 of record OW386287.2, on the reverse strand, counting down.
TTTTTGTAGGAAGTCGTATTCTGAATGCGTTTACACCTATGTTCGTTTAGCTTTAAGAACGCGTAATTTTTGAGATATATACGTCCAAATGGAAGAAAACACGAAAAAACGTATATGTATATATCTCAAAAATCATGTATTTTTTTTCTGCGCATAAGCAAAACCTTGTTCTAAAAGTTGAATACTTACTTCCTATGCAGAGAAACTGCTGTTCAATATTTTTCTCCGCTTTCTTCCTAATTTGAGTGGACTAGTATAGATTTTTTATTACAAATACTTAAATTCTGTAAAAGGCATAATACCCAAGGAGCCAAATATGTCTGAACCAGGTCACAATATATGACGAGTATGCACCATGTCGACACGTAAAAAAATTTAAGTCAACATGTATACTGTCCAACTAGTAATATTTTGTGGACCATATGTGTTGCCACAGGAACAAAATATTGTAATTTTTGTGTATGCAAATTTCCTATATCATTCCAAGTTAGGAATCGTGATCTCATTTAGACACATTATACAAATCGGTCATATTGTCTTAAGATAAATTGGCATCCATGTTGAGAAAAAGGGACTAATGAAAAATAATGATTTTAATATATATATAATTTATACGTTTTGACACAAATATTCTTAAAATACATAATTTTTTGTGTTCTGCAATGCTAAAAATATATTAGAAGTAGTTTTTCCTTGAAAATTACAATGAAGTTATTTATTAATTATCATCAATAATTATATATTTAAAACAAATTTCATTATTTTTGAAGCGGGTTTACTTTTATGAGTATCTTAACGGAGAAAAATAATTTGTACTATATTTCTGGACCATACACTTTACTTATATTCACACATGAAAACATATTGCTTCTATCTTAAAGAAACTAACTGTGTTTGTTGTTTATCCAATACCTATTTCTGAGAGGATGCTTATTGTATCCGCTTCAAGTGAGGAGGGTCATTACAAAATGAGTCTTATCCACTTTTAGTCATATTCTAGTTAGCGACGTGAATTAATTCTTTACATTGCTTTAGTCATATCTGCAAATGTTTTGCTCAGCCAAATCGATTCTTATCCTATATAAAATATGTCTAAAAATTAAGTGCTTTTCCATAATGCGCCTTATCCATCAACTATGCTATTTCAAAGTGAATCTGATCCAATTGGACCGATCATGCGATTCAGCATATGCAGGGAGTGCAAATTAATTAGTTTCAGATCTAAAAACTTCGTTAGATTTATTTTGGATTGGATTGGAAAAACAATCCCGAAAGTGATTATTTTGCAAGTTCATGAAGAACTTTAAAGTTACGAATGATTCCATTTAATGTAATTCTCCCGCAGAAGAAAACGAAGATTTTCTTGAGTCTGTTTTAAAGAATCCAAAGATCTTAGAATTTAAAGCCCTTTGTTTTTATTATATCGCTCTTCATATTATTTTTACGATGAAGTGTAGTTGCATAAGCGTTTTAAACATATTTTATTTTGATAAACTTTGTTTCTATACTTACCCAAATAGTTTTTTCAAAATGCGCCTCTGTTGCTCCAAAATTCTTTTTATCCAAATTTAATTTAAAATTTTTGAGAATACAGAGCATAAATGATTTAAAAGATTTGCGTTTTACCGATCTATTAATAATACTATGGCAAAATCTAGTTAGGAACATAAAGATGTGCTAATAACGGAACACGTTTTTTTTTTATATCCTGCAATTTTTGTCTAGCTTGTGTCAATTATGTGACTGCCCATAATTGACACAATTAAAAATAGTTTAGGCAAATATTAGCCTCGTTATAGTAATGTTTTGGACACAAGTTACAGGTTTATCTCAGATACAAGGCATAATTTAGAAATAGTTTTGTGCACATATTTGAATCAAATCAGTGTACATCACCATTTTGGGCACATGTCCTAAACATTGTACACTCTGTATCGATACTATATGCCTTTAAAATGTCTCGTGCCCAAATGTATATTTCCATGCAGTGTCGACAATAAATATCCTAGAATGTATCTTTGAATACTCCTTTGGGTATGTTTTAATTACAGTTCTAAGTATATTGTTCCATTCTTATTCGTTTTGTTTTACTTTATATTTTGTGTACTAAATAGGGATTATAAAATTACTAATCGGGGATAAAAATGATATAAAGCTGCTTTTTGGGTATGGATGTTCCTAATGGGCCCAGGAATAATAATCCATCGAGTCCCTGTGAATCTTTCGTCGCCATCTTCGAAAAATGTCTGAAAATCGAGAATATTTGCACTTATTGAAAAATATCTAAGTTAATATTGGAGTTATCAAAATTTTACAAGAAAACCTTCTTGTTAATTACAAAAGTGTGTCTTTTGATATATAATGTGCACCTCAATCAAAATAATGAGGTTAATTATTGACAGAGACGAACCCAGCTATTTTTTTTGGGGGGGGGAAAGCTACAACTAATTTGCCAACTGCCCATTTTTTTTACAACTTATATTTCCTTATGTTTTTTTTTATTTCAGACTTAATCTATAAGTAGCCTAGCGATACAAATATTATGCAAAAGAAGTTTAACTAAACTACTTGATGTAGGCGCTTGACAAGGGCGGATCCAGAAAAGTTACGGGGGGCACTAACATCTACAAAAAAAAATTTTTTTTCACCTCATACAGAGAATACTAATAAAAATGTAAAAAAAAATTAACGCCTCATGGGGAAGGAATGCAAATGAAACTCCAAAAAAATTTTTTTTGAAAATTTCGGCTCATGGGTGGGGTACAAATTAAAATCTGGACAAAAAATTTTTCGCCTCATACACAGGAATATTATTAGAAATCCAAAATTTTTTTTTCCCACCTCATGCGAAAAAAAAAATTATCGCCTTGAAAACGTTACGAATACTTTTCTCTGGGGGGGGGGGGGGCAATTGCCCCTACTGCCCCCTGGATCCGCCCTTGGCGCTAGACCTAAGTTGACCCCGCGCTCTCCTTCGTCTAAAAGCTACTGGATGAGGTAACCGTTATAGTTTAATGACCGTGGAGAAAAACAAGATACAATACGACTACGCGCAAGTCGGGGCGCAAGCTCGTGAACGTCCGCGCTAGTACGGCTACCGGCCACTTCCCACTTCACATTGTGATACGCAATAGGTAGCATTAAGGAGTCTACACACGATCCAGCGGCAGGGAGCCAGCCTTGCCGCATGCTTTGAACTCATTCGTAAAAGTGAACTGGTCCGCTGGAATTCCAATTATCTTCAAAGCGTACCAACAATGTCGGGTCCCAGCAGCTGGATCGTCTGTAGACCCCTTTAATAGTCCCAGATTCTGATTCAGTATCCTCTAAGAATTTAATATTTTAACAATTTCTGACCGACAACAATTTGTTATTATTATTATCTCTCGTTGAGAGGTTGGTAACTGATATTAGTGATACTCATTATAAACCAACAACAAACGACTTTACGACTTTATAGCTAGGACAAAGCATTGTATTGATAAAGGCAAAAAGGAGTAATATTCTAATATTTCTAATGTAAGACAGTCTTTGAGAATTGTATGCTCTGGCCGTGCCGTCTACTGGGTCGAACGTCGAATTTCCGCGAGTTGACGAGTTTATTTTGTTGGCCCGTCGCGTAGGCCCGTCGGCGTTGTGCGTTGTCCGTCGACTATTCTGTGGCTCTCACAAGTCTCACATCAGTCACATCTAAGTCATAAATAATATCAATTATAATTATTAAGGTACCAAGGGTGTTATAAGGATAATAACGCACCGAGGTCGGCAGTGTACAATCCCGAGGGCCTCTGGCCCGAGGAAGTGTACGTCGACCGAGGGCGTCATTATCCTATAACACCCGTGGTGCCTTCAACGTTTAATGTCCTGCAAGTCTGTTATTTCATTCGAATTTTTTTTTTGACATTTACGATTTATTAATTTGACATCTATTATGTTCAAAACGATTTGATTTAAAAGAGAGTAAAAATCAAAATTGTTTGTAAACGCCGCCGCTGCATAGCAACACATTTTTTTTGTCAATAACGCTATCAAAATTTACTTGTTTTGGGTTGTATTATAATTTTATAATGCCCTAGGGCGTTATAGATATTCATAACGCCCTCGGGCGTTATTTTTCATTTAATGTATCTCAAAACAGGGTGGTTATTGTAAAATAACAGACTTGCAGGACATTAAAATTATTAAATGGTCATAGTGACAGTGTCATTTAATTTTTATCAACTCATTATTCGTTTTTTTTTTGCAATTATACCCAATAAAGATTTTTTTACATTTTTGGTGATTTTCCCAACTCAATCAACATTGGGGGGGGAGCGTACCCCCCCATAACCCCCCGTGGGTTCGTCTCTGATTATTGAATGAATCTTGAAAATCATATAAAATTGGTTGGTTTCTTAATTATAGCAGTAGGAGAGCGCCCTTGATATTATATTGCTATTGGCATAGCTAAAAATGGGAAAGTTTGTTTATATCTTGTAAATGAATATAATTTTAGTGAATTCCTGAAAAAATGAAAGATCCTGCGCCATATCGGTTGGAAAAAGAAATCTTTTAATATTCCGCTCGGAAGTGAGGCTAGCACCAGACAAAAGGTTTAATGACTCTAATTCGAAAGTTTGTAATTTAATCCGAGTGGGAGAAGAGTCCTTTATTTAGACATATAGTAATGAGCTCAAAATAAATGTAAATTCTATAAACGAACTTCGGTATCTTATGTACAAAAACTTAAGGGCAAAGAAAAATATGTGGGCATATTTCAATTTTGATTCATTTCCCCCCACAAATTCCAGTTTAAGTTATCACTTACTACGAGTGTATTATCAAATGCATAAGTAGAAAGTCCTCGAAAATGAAAAAAAGTGTCAGAATTTGGGTGAAAAATAAATAATGACATTCTGTGTCTCACATTATCTAATAAGAAACCGGTACCTCCAGAATTACTAAAAATTGTCTATTGTACTTCACACTAAATTGCACTTCAAACAAATGCACATGTAATAAAACTGGTCTTATATGTACCAGCATGTGCAGTAATTGCAAAAGACATTCTTTTAATAAAGAGTTGGCTGCAGATAATGAATAATAATTTTATATTCATTTTTCTTTCAGTTCTTAACTATCTTTATCATTTACATTTTTCTGTATATATTTTGAAATTTTCTGAATATATAAACCATAAGAAATATTTTTGTAATCCTGTGTGCATTTTTGTGGTTAAAGAACTGCTTTAACGATAATTTTCAAATTAATAAACGTAACATGTAAAATAATTTAAAATATGTAACATTAACATTTATGGGCATATGTGAAACATTTTGCCTGTTAAAAAATTACAGTTTGTCTGTGAAAGTAATATAAGCAACATTTTCAAATGGTATTTTCATTAAAAATGAAAAATAAGGACGATAGTTTACTTTTAGGTAAAATTCATATTTCTTAAATTTTTTAGCGCCTTGTTTAAAAAAAAATTAATTTTCTTAGCAGAAATCACAGTACTCTTTAATAAGCAAAATATTTTGTAAAGAATGACTTTTTTCAAAAAATTAAAATTTAGATCCATTTGTAATAAAGATAACCCCATCCGGAGACACCCTGTATATGGAAATATATCAGAAGCAGAATTTCATTATTAATAAAAAGCTACTCTTGTGAAATTTTAATATCTCTGATGGTACTCAAGACAATTTTGATTAAATTAAAATACAGCTAATTTTCAGCCATTTTTTGGATATAGTGGCGAAAGCTTACATCGGATTCGTGGGGACTCGACGGATCATTGTTTCTGAGCCAATTCTGAATGACCATGTCAAAATTCAGTTTTATGCCATTTTTTTCTAGCAAAAAGCTCTGTTTATTGAACTAATTTAGGTACATTTACTTTGTGACAACAACTTTTCTAGGTAAAAGTGAAACACACTCATTAGCTGTCCTTTTATTAATTTGGCGCACAATGTAACTGTGCGTGGCCACAAAAATATTTTTTTTGCAATTCTTAATCCACCATAACCTGAGAGGAGAACATTCTAACTCTAATCTTGAAACACCACTTACAGATTTTCTAAACCCACAATAAAAAGATTATTTTTCCCCAAATTTTAATTTTTGTGTTTATGTAAACATTGATAAATATATCTTGGTGTGTGTTACTGTAGAAGAACTCACTACCATGCGTCTAGGTGACGCGACACCAATTTGTTTTTAGAAGGGCGCCAGCCTCGCTCTGCCCCGTTCTTCCACTCCCAACCCAGACAGCAAAAAGATATTTTAAAAATATTTTATAAATATATCCTATTAAATATTTCAATATTTTGAAAACGTTTAACGTTTTCGATAATGTCACAATATTTTAAAAATATTTTGGTGGACCACTTTTTTGTCACTAACAAAATATGAAATAAATATTTTAGGAAATATTATTAAAATATTTTTAAAATGTTTTGTAAACAATATATGAAAAAATATATAAAATATTTTGATAATATATTATGGGAAATATTAGTGAAATATTTTTAAAATGTTTTGTAAATAATATAAAAATTGTCGTTAAAACCACATTCAATCACCGACTGAAAGATGTCATACGATGAGGAAGACAGACTTGCCAGATTCGATATTTACCCCATAAAGTCATATTCTTCATCTTACCTTTCATCTGGACGGACCACTTGATTGAATGTAGTTTTATGGTCAGTTGGTAAAAAATCCAACTGCAAATGCACGTTCATACATACTGCCCGTGGCTAAACCTGCACCCTAAAGGTTGCTATAATATATGAAGTTAATGACTAACGACACCACCAAAACAAAAATTTACGCAATTAAGTGTATTTTACTGGTAAAACAATAAAGTGACACTTTGATAACTTGTCTGTTGCCACTATAAAATTGTACATTTAATGTTTAATTGAGCTAATTTACTTAACCTACAACACAAAAATATTGCTTAATCCAAACAATTGGAAAAAATTAGTTTAAAAGACGGCTGAAAAATTATTTAATACTACCGTCTAAAGTTGAACATAAATAAAGACCACATATTTATATTTTTCAATCACTTAGAAAGTCTTCATCCTTTTACTACGCATTGGCATTTTCAGTCGTGCTTAATTACTTCCACGTCCAGTGGAAGTATAGTAACGACAAAAAAATTTAAAAAAATTTTTGTCCAAATAGGCTTAAAATGTCATGAAACGTCGAGATTTTAAGTTTGAGCGAAAAAAAATTTCTGTCTGTCGGTCTGTCTGTTGGTCTGTCTGTCTGTCTGTCTGTCGGTCTGTCTGTCTGTAACTTTTTTTGTGCGCACGTTTACTCTGGAACCGTTTGAGATATTGACTTGAAATTTGGTACACATATGTAATTAAACGAGATCTAGAACTAGATTATATTTTCATCTTGTTCCGTCGAAGGGTTGGGGGGTAAATTGGGGTAAATTTGGGGTAAATGGGTAAAACAAGCAGGTAAGAGTCCATGAAATTGGTATTTAGTATATACAAGAGAAGCTGAGGTCTCAAAAAAATTTTTTGCATTAACCACCCCCATTACCACCCCCACCTCCTTATTAAAGGGGATGAAAAAAAATTGTGATTTAGTGTACCTATGTACAGGAACCAGAAACCTCAAAATATTTTTTTGCTTCATCCACCCCTTACTACCACCCCCCTATCACCTCCCCCACCCCACTACCGATGTGGGGTATCGTTTTATGGGTTTTTGGGGTAGAGGATTTCAAATATTATATTATTAAAGTTCCATAAACAATTATTTTCACATACAAAGTTTTTTCGTTGTGAGTTACTTGGATAGAGAATCTGGATGTGGAAGTAGTGATTCCTTGGGCAGCGGTTATTTGAAATTGTTTTGAAATTATTTAGTGGATGTAGTTATTTAATCGCTTCTACAAGTTTTAAATTTCTATCTTAAAAATTGTGAGAATAGCTAAGGGAATACCTTACAATTTAAAATACTTATTTCAATGAAGATTTACCATTCAACATTTTAACTTTGATAAAAAAAAATACACATTACAATTTCAATATTACTCATCATTTATTTTAAAAACATACAAAAATTTACAAAAATTTTAACAGATATATAATGTGTTAATTTTAATACCTAGATATTTATAAAACTATAATTGAGAAGCAACAGAACAAACCTGACGTTTTCGAATAAAATGCACTTTTGTCCTACAGGATGAGCCATACAAAAAGGATAGGACTTGTTCAAGTTGTTCAGTCCGAGTCAATTTAATAGGAGGTTCATCGTTTTTTCTATGAGGATTCTCGATAGCGTCCTCTATCAACATTTTTGAGGCACGTTGGTATGCCAACACTTTTTTTTTAAACGATGTCCGTTATAATTCGACATGTTTCTTAAACCTAACCTAAAAATAATACTTATACGTTCGCGTGTCCAAGACCACTAAGAATATAAATATTGCAAAATTTCCAATTTCACTTTTCACCACTATTACGTAAAAACACTTTTTATATTACACAGCCAGCACATAAAGACAATGCAGTCCAGTAACGCAGATTGCAGCAGCAACAACGTGCAAGAAGAAGCAAAATGTAAAATGCCGGCCCGAAGACGGATTTGACGTCACAGAATTGCCAGCGGCGCAAGCGCACTAATGAAATTTTCGGCGACTGCAGCGCGCTTTGCAAAGAACCGTTGAACTTAAAGTGAAATGACAATATCAGAAATATTTTAAAAATATTTTCTGAATTATTCATAAAATATTAAGTTAAATATTTGTTTAAATATTTGTATTGCGTTTTATAAATATTTTAAAATATTTTGAAAATATTTTTACGAAAATGGATATACAATATTTTTACTGAATATTTTTAAAATATTTTTACATCTATCAAAATATTTCTTCAATACTGAAAATCATTTCAAAATACTTTTAAAATGTTATATGCTGTATGGGAAGCGGGTTGGAGATAAGATATACTTGGATAGACAAGTAATGGGTCAAGGCTGCACTACCTCAGATCATTAAAGACGCTCTTTCGGGACGTGATTTCAATTATTCATTGACAATAAAGGCCTTTACGTCTTTGGATTATTACGATTTTTGCATGAAAAAAATCCCTATCGAAGATTTCTCTCCGACGGGATTGGAATTTGACGTGATTTTGATCTAATTATACAGTCACAAGATTTTGACGTCCTTGGGTTTTTGCCATTTTTGCATAAAAAAATCCCTATCGAAGATTTCTTTCCGACGGGATTGGTATTTTACGCGATTTGTATCTATTCACCTACTAATAATGGTCTGTACTCTTAAAGATTTGTGGAGAAATTGCATAAAGAAATTCACATCAAGCTCCCGTAAGGCGACCAGAACACTGAGTATCAGACTTAAGGAATCATGAGATTCCGATTAACTCAGTTCTTTAGGTCTTCCAAACGAAAACTCCAGGGATTAAGACTAGCAACAAGTCCTTACATCAATAAAATGCAATTAGTTCAAAGAATACTATTTATTTAATAAGTATAAAATAATACAGTGATTTTCTGCAAAATGATGTAATGTGAAAGAATCACGCCTCCCCAACTAAGGCAAATTACTTTTTAACATACAAGTGAGAGCGTGCCCTATCAATCTATTTGGCAGAAAAGATTAATTTAACCTCCTCAGGATTTAATGCAAGCCTTTTAAAAAGAATTTAAAAATTTTGTATTTTTGGTAATTATGGCCGACTGAAAATAATATAAAAATATTTTACTTAAAAAATTTTGGTTCACTTATGAATAGCTTAAAGGTTCCAGGTCGTGTTTTTATAATTCACGGGATGGAGTTCGACTAATACATGAATTTAATAACTTTCGGCCAGACTTACGACGTACTTGTTCCCATGCAGGTTTCATTATAGGAAAAATGACAGCGAGTCGCTTTCGGACGACTTTTAGCCAAAAATGGATTTTTGAGTCCTTTGTGCACAAGGAAGTTTTCTGACTCCAAACTTGTTTTATTAATCCAGTGAAATTGGACTTTTCTGATCTAACAAAATATATCTTTAATTTTTTTTAAATCGATTTATTTTGGTGTTTTAAAGAAAATATTAAAAATCGAGAACGAGATCACTATGGAATAAAAAATTATTCAAGGTCAAAGTTCACAAAAACGGTTTTTTGCGAATATCGCGCTTTCTATGGCTCGGAGGCCAATTAAATCGGACAGATGAGAAACGACACTAGTCCTTAAAAAGTAGAACTGAGAAAATTAAGAAAAACTTTCCAGATTCACCATTTCAAGTAATCACATATAACAAAAACATAATTCATTTAATGTAGCAATTGTAGATCAGAATACTATATCCAGATACACATTTTGGCAAAACCCACCTGGGATTTTCCAAAAGAAAAATTGGACTTGTGTGGTTTCTTTAGTGACTCTCTGGACTTGTGTGATTTTTCCAGCGACAATAATCAAAAATAAAAAACAGTTACTATTGATTACACAAGCCCAGAAAAAAAGAAATTGTGGTCTGTGCTGGGGTACTGACCATACCTATCCCTTGTATTTTGAGTCGCTGAACACGAATCTGACCTTTGTTTTGCCCCAGCACGTCAGGTTTTTTATAACACCAAAAAAGTGTTGTATCGTAATACTGCTTACTCAGCTCATTTAAATCAGACTGCAAAAGTGATTCAACTTTAAAACTTCAACCTAATAACATTGTGGCACTTTAGTATTGATCATATAACTCAAAGAAACCGTAAAACTACATAACTTCTTAACCCCATAACCTCTTAGCCCCATAACCTTGGGAATCCGATGAAAACAGTGGAGAATCTTGACTGGGGAGTTAATGAGATTGTAACCTCGGATCCTTGTGCTTGAGTATCATACAATCCCATAACCTCAGCATCCCATAACCCCGTAACCTCTTAACTCTGCAGATCCAATGAGAAACATGGAGATTCTAAGTAGGGGAATTCGTATCACTGTGACATTAGAATCTTGAAAGCAAGCACCCTATGGTACCATAGCTCTTCAATGGAAAATTCTCTTACCTGATAACCCCATAACCCTCAGGATTCAATGAAAAAGTAGGAGGCTCTCGATTGGGAAATCAATTAAATTCTGCCCTCCTCGGAACCTTGTTATCTTGTTACCAAGTATACCTATAGCACTTCAGCAGCAAGCCTTTCTGCTACATAACCCAGTAACTCCGTAAACTCATAACTACATAACTCTGGGGATATAATAGAGAAATGTGAAGAATCTGAACAGGAGAATTCATGAAATTGTGTTCAGCGTTCTATAGAGAAACAACACAAGTCCGGACTTGTGTTGTTTTAAAATGAACTCATTATTTTAAACGTGCACTGCTTATGTACTATACACGATACATGTGTGGTTTATCTATGAAAAGATGCGTTTAGGCTTCCACGATGCATTTCATCAAAAATGTCATTTTTGGTAGATGGTGGGCTTGTGTAATTTCTCAAATGACCGATTCAATTGAGGTTATTATGAAAAAATATATACAGTGTGTTTTACTTGAAATGGTAACACCACAATAACTTTTTTATTTTTCTTCCGATTTGAATCCAGTTTTACTTAAGTATATAAAAAATTAGGATCTACTTATGACCAAAAAAACAATCGCCTCCTACAAATGCAAAGCCACCTACGGTACCAAAATATGCGGAGAAAATCAAAAATTCATATTAGGCATTTTTTTATCGAAAAATTTTGTTAATGAAACTTTCTCAGGATTTTCCAGAAACTTTAAGTCCAAAATTTGATCAAAATAAAAAAATATTGAAATTTTGATTAAAATAATAATAATAAATTTTTTAAAATAACTATTTTTAAAAAAACTTTAAATTGCTTGACAACTACCTGGCAGCTTGCGTTTAACTTCAAACAAAATTGTCGTAGTGCAGTTTTCCAAGTCCGAATATTATATTTTCGGACTACCTATTTTCAGAAAATTGGTAACAGATTTATCATTATTTGGTTAAAAAACGTAATGTTTTTTGACATGCGAAAACTGTCCGAACAAACATGGCGGAACTCGACGTTTTTTAAACAAATAATGATGAATCTGTTACCAATTTTTTGAAAATAGGTAGTGCCATATCGTATAGTTTACCTATTTGAAAAAATTTGAAAAAAGGAGCCAGCTTTATCCACAGAAAGATCGACAAAAAACCTCACTTTCAATTGCATTTTTGACCCTACATTTTCGTAAAAAAACAGAAAATATTTTTACTGCATTATCAATTACTGCACGAAGAATGTTATTAAGCATATTGTAGACTAAACACATTTGTTTTCTTTTAATGCACTGTATATAAGTTGATAGTTGAATTCTAACCTTGCAACCAGTTCTTTATTCTTGCTTCCAGTCATTTTACGGCCAGAATACTTGAGCCAGCGCCTTAATTGAGCGCAAGTGTGTTGTTCCACAATGTTTTGTACTAATTTTGCACCGTCAATCACACTTTCGTCTAAATTAATGTGAAAAAATGATACCGGTCCAGCCATTTTGACAATCAGGTGTCCGAACATTTCATAGTTCCCGCAAACAAACATAGCGGCAGCACATGCGCGCTTCTATGATGAAAAGGCCTACTACTGTTGTACCTATAAGAATTAAAAAGCGAGATAAGAAAAAAGGAGTATTAAAAGAAGGCCTTTAACTGGGAGACGAAGGATAAATAATGGTTGAATACGATCAGCAATTAGTAAATTATCTGCGTGGAAAAGTAGATACATTTATATATTAGGTACATATATATTACACCACTACTATCACTGTCCTACTTACTTTTGCACGGCAGTGTACATTGTTTCATTTTTGTCCTAGGAAAAAAATGAAAAATATTTGTATAGGCGTCTGAATTTAAGATGCCAGCGCCAAAGTGGAGAACTCGTGAACTAATTATAGGCTTTTTGTTTGTTTATATGGCGAATACTTATATTAATTTTGTTCTGTTTATTGTTATTTTTGGCGTTCAAAATAATAACATTAATAATATATGACCTAAAGGTTTGTAAGATTTTGTTGTAAGTGATTTGCAAGATGTTAATGGCATTATTCAGCAAAATTCATATTTTTTTAGGTTATCTAGTTTTTCCCTTGAAAAGTAGTTTCTTCGACATAAACGGTGTCTGGCTAATTAAATATTAATAAACTTAAACATTTCTTTAAATTTATGTACAGTTGTAGTTTAAATCACTTTTTTTTTTCAGGAAACATGAGTGGCATTTAGGTTAAGCATATTGCAATGTATGGAACATTTGTGAAGCATTAAAAATGTAAAAATTCTATGTGTGTATGAAGGGGAATATGATTTAAATGCAGGACATATTATTTTGTGTGGTACAACCCATATTCAACACAAAACTTAGGAAATGTGTATGCTCTATGTTTACAAACAAGTGTCTCAGATTCAAATGCCCATGAAATTAGTGGTACATTGAATATAACTATTTATTAATTCTTTAAGTAAAATAAATGAAACAGTATTTTGTAAAATATGAAATAGAAACATTCAGGGGTAAAACATAATAGTGCATGGTGCAATAGTATATATTAGGTACTTTTAAATATACTGGAATTACATATATTTACTTATTTCAAAAATTTCACTTACAAGGTGTGATTTTCTAAGACACTATTATTGTTACTCGGGCCACGGTTATTTGCACCAGCTTTTTCCCTCTCAATGCATGGTTAAAGGTGTCTACATCAAAGAGGGTATGCTTTGAACATTGCCGTGCCAACTCAACTTTCACCAGTTGTCCCTGCAATTTACAAAGGATACCGAGTAGGTTGGCTCCAGCAAATTGTAGCCCCTTTAAACGCTATCATATTTTTAATAACTTAGCATCTCAGTTTATCATTTACTTATTGTTGATATCATCGTACACTAAAGATGCAATGACAGAAAAGCCCATAATTAGTTTGACTATAGACCACCAGGTGGCGTACTCCTTATTTTCAGACGCCTATTAGTACAAAAATAGGCTCTATCTCCAGGACGTGTTGCAATACATAATATAAGTATTGTTATACGCTTGAAGAAAAAAAGTCATTTAATTTAACAGCGCCGTGGTTGTCTGGCTGGCTCCGGGACAGGTTCCGGCGAGGCGCATAAATGTATATAAAACCTTAATAAATTGCTATTGTTGTTGTTGTTGGCAAGCCAAAGGTCTTGAGTTCGAATCCGTGGCAGGGCGTTTTTTTTTATTTTTTTTAATTTTTTTCACAACAAAGTTGGTATCACAATATTTAGAATGTCCAAAAACTAGCATTATTTACAAGAAAACTGCGAAGAATGCGTAGCAATTATATAAAAAGCTCAGTAAATCGGCGAAGAGTATAATGCTTCCACTAGTTTATTTTATTTTGTATATCGATCAGCCAATAAATACTATAATTAGAACAAGCACATATTCTATGCATGGACTATATGAAATGGAGCATATTATGCCTTGCGCGGAAACTTCGAGGCACATTTTTGCCTAAACCGTTCGTTGTACATAAAAAATGGAAGAGATCATTTTTGTGCGGAATTTCATTATTTTTCATTTTCATAATAACCTCAATTGGCCTCCGAGCCATAGAAAGCGCGATATTCGCAAAAAAAACGTCTTTTTGTCACCTTTGACCTTGAATCATTTTTTATACCATAGTGATCTCGTTCTCGATTTTTAATTTTTTTTTTTTATTGGTACCCTATTTTGCTTATCTAAAGTACGCCTTAGAGTGTTTAAATCCAAGTTTTAAAAACGCGCGTGTTTTAAAGTTACCATGACAACATCAAAGGTAAGCAAGTACAACTCGTTCATCTGTATCTGTTACCTTTTGCTCTTCCATCCATTTGATGAACTTATCGTATTCTTTTTTATAGGCGTCTTCCGATTTTTGCGGTATTAACCACGATTCTGCTTTTCTATTTAAGTAATCAATGTTAGAACTCATTTTAAAGCAATATACAATCAGTGACAACTGTAGTGACAATAATTAATCCTATGTGACAGATTGCAAATTAATTTTTGTTTTCTCATTTTCATGACACTGACAGATATCCTGATGTCACATCACGAATTCAACCATTTTACATTCTTAATTTTTATTTCCATTTGTTGTAGTAATAATACCAGTATTTATGATTTCAAAGTGTACCAATAAAAAAAAATAGCGTAAAGTATTCGTGGATAACTGGTCTTTAAAACACTTGCTCTATTTCGAGCACTCCGGCTGCGCCGTCGTGCTCGAAAAATCGCGCGTGTTTTAAAGACCTTAATATCCAATTATACTTTAATATACTATTCTTAAAGCACCAAAACAAATCGATTAAAAAAAATTAAGGATATTTTTTTTTAGATCAGAAGCCATATTTTTGTCTAAAATGACTGGAGTATATGCGAGAAACCGGCCTTGTGCATTTTCACTAATTTTTTGCCAATTTTTGCTTATAGGCACAACGCCGCTTTTGCCAAATCCGTCGATTTCGCCTTTTTGATACATTGCCTTGTTAAAATTTTATAGTCAATCTTTAGAACAGGGTATACCTATAATGACAAATGATCGGAATTGGGGATTAATACCAGTTTGTTCTTTCTTACAAAATTAAATCGAAATTAAATATAATACGAACCTATCTTACGAGTTTCTCATTTATTTTGGCATAATAGAATACATGTATACATATTTACACCTAATAATGTATGCTTATTTTAATAAATCCTTGTAACGACGCACCTGAAATTAAACCCAAAATTCTGATCACTGATAATGACTGTACCTCCATTGTCAATGTTTTCGGCGGAGGCCTTAAAGTTGAAAATATTATGAATATTTTCAAAGTACTTTTTTGGCGTACTTTTTTAAAGTAGTATGTGATTCATTTTTTCATGACCACCATAATACTTTCACTCTCTTATCCTGGACCAAAATATATTTTCCTAAGTAAAAATTCGGTGTTTCTTTGAATTTTTACCCGATTGTGCCTTGTGGCTCTGAAGTCTCAGACTCTTGAAAATGTCCTTAAATGAATTTTTTGCATATAGTACACGCAAATTAGATTAAAAAACACTGAATAGGAGAAATAATTTATAAAGTAATAATATTTGAGACGCGTACTCTAGATGAGGTTAGAAATAGATACCCAAAAAGTTCCCCGAACGTCCCTTTTTTTTTGCAAAAAATCACCCCTAACGGAGACTTAAAGCTGGTTTTTCACTTTTATCTTGTAAACTGTTCATCGGAAGAGAAAAAAGTATAGGAAATAAAAAATTTGTCGTTCATTTCTGCATAAAAAATGTCCCATTAACCTTGTAGCTTATCCTCGCCTATTTCGCGTTAACAGGAATAGGATCGATTTTTACCTGTGCGCTCCAAACTACTCCTCTGTTCGGACGCTGTTAGCGCGAAATAGGTGAGGATAAGCTACAAGGTTAATAGGACATTTTTTATGCAAAATTTAACGACAACTTTTTTATTTTCTATACTTTTTCTCTTCCAAAGAACGGTTTACAAGATAAAAGTGAAAAACCAGCTTTAAGTCCCCGTTAGGGGTGGTTTTTTGCAAAAAAGGGACGTTACACTAAATTGAGGGGAACTTTTCGGATATCTCTTTCTAACTCTACCTAGTGTACGCATCTCAAATATTATTACTCTATAAATTATTTCTTCTAAAATGTCTAATTTGCGTGGATTACTAAGTCGAATTTTTATTTTGGCTTCGACCTAGGTCAATTCTGAAAGGTTCTACAACATTACCATCAAATTTTTGGATACACGTATCCGGAACTAGAAAGACGTCCGATTCACCATTATAGCGGAGCGGATGTGATTTTGAAATGAAACCAACTTTTTCATTTTTTTTTTGACAATTCGGTTACAGGTATGCTCTCTTATCAGTTATCAAGTTAGTTCAGCTTATTCGCACGGGATGGGGGAGGAATTCGCATTTAAAATTCGCAAAAACACGTTTTTGCGCGATAACTGTTATCGATCGATCGATCGATTCTCCGAGATTCTCCAATAATAACATGATGAAAACATCTCATACACCATACTGCTCGGGGTAACTCACTGCGCATTCATACTACTTGAAGTAACCCACTGCGCATCCATATTACTCGATTGCGCATCCATACTTCTTGAGGTAATCTATTGCGCGTCTATGGTACTCGAGAAAAGCCACTGCGCATCCATGCTACTCGTGGTAACCTACTGAGCATCAATGGTATTCGAGGAAAGCCACTGCGCATCCATATTACTCGAGGAAACCCATTGCGCATCCATACTTCTTGAGGTAATCTATTGCGCGTCTATGGTACTCGAGAAAAGCCACTGCGCATCCATGCTACTCGTGGTAACCTACTGCGCATCAATGGTATTCGAGGAAAGCCACTGCGCATCCATATTACTCGAGGAAACCCATTGCGCATCCATATTACTTGAGGTAACCTACTGCGCATCTATAGTACTCGAGAAAAGCCACTGCGCATCCAAAATACTCGGAGAAACCTACTGCGAATCTATACTACCCGAGGTAACCTATTGCGCATGGATAGTACTCGAGGAAAGCCACTGCGCATCCATTATACTCGGGGAATCCTATTGCGCATCCATGGTACTCGAGGAAAGCCAATGCGTATCCAGTTTACTCGAGGAAACCCACTGCGCATTCATACTACTTGAGGTAACTTACTGCGCATCCATAGCACTCGAGAAAAGCCACTGCGCATCTAGAATACTTGAGGAAACCTATTGCGCATCCATACTACTCGAGGTAATCTATTGCGCATCAATGGTACTCGAGGAAAGCCACTGCGCATCCATAGTATTCGGAGAAACATACTGCACATCCATATAGGAAACCCACTGCGCATCCATACTACTCGAGCTAAATCACTTATTATCGAATCAAGAAAATAACACAGCCACACACAAAAAAAAAAAAGTTCTGTGCAGCGGACCAAATTATATGGATGTGGTGTATTTTTCGACGCTGAATCCGAATCCGTAGTTAAAAAAAAATCTATCGTATCAGTTTTGTTTTTTAGTCAAAAACATCCCTTTAAATGGTGTAAAATCATAGAAATAATGTAATAACTCGTAATGAAATGTGAAAAATGGTAGATGTTTTGTAGTCGAGAGTAGAGAATATAAATTCGAGTCACAGTAAGCTATTTCTATAAATTAAACCGAAATCCGCCCTTATGGGGCGTGAAGACTACCACTTAAAACTCAAAAGATACAGGTGAGTGTGAATAACATGTGCAAAGGCCAAATTTGTGTATATCTTAGTGCAAAATATTTGACTCTGGTGCGACAACCAGCCATTACTCTCAAAGTGTAGAGAATCAGCCCCATGGAGAGTTAAAACTACCCCCACCCCTTATAGGTTTCAAAGCGGAAAAAAAAATTTAGTCTTTTGTAGTTTTAAGCAGGGTGAACAAATATGGAGTGAATTCGTTCCAACCACCGACACATTACTAGAGTCTACCCTTAGTGAGATCTACCCCCATGCTCAAATGATGTATATATGTACTATCTAAAAGGGTCGAATACTTGTAGCTCATCGTTCCAAAAATATAAATCTGGTACGACAACCACCCAATCTTAATAAGGTTGAGAATTACCTCTATTGGGGGAACTACCCCCGCAGACGAACGGATTTCATTACTTTTAATATCCTGGAACAAAAATTCAGGCATTTGTAGTGTTAGGCAGGGTAGATAAAAATGGTATAAATTCATACATTAAGCATTAACCAGTTGTGTTTTATTTATTATACCATACCTGCTTATTCAACTGTTTATCTTAACATTTATCAACTTATCTATCTTTTAATCTGGGTAGAGCTATTCTTTTTCCTATTTATGTCATACTTTCGACCATCAATCCAAATACTCCTTTTTCTTATGATTTTTCTTTCGTATCTTCAAAATATCTTTTCCGTGGTTTTCGTTTCCTTTTTTTTTTAGTCATAGATATAGGATGTTATCTCTTCAGTGACCATTTTTTTCTATCTATGTAAGCTATATACCTAAATTAACTAAATTTCCGTCTATCTATTTCCGTCCGTATATGGGTGATAAGGGTGATTTTCAACCTTATTAAAAAGATTGGGTGGTTGTCGCACCATATTTATATATTTGGCACAATGAGCTACAAGTAATTGACCCTTTCCGAATTTTAATAGCACCCTTTTGTAACATTTGAGCATGGGGGTAGCTCTTATCACCCTTCAAGTGTAGTCTCTAGTCATGTAATTGGTGGTTGGAATAAATTTACTCCATATTTGTTCACCCTGCCTAAATTTTTTTCCCGTTTTGAAACCTATGAGAGGTAGGAGTAGTTTTATCCCTCCATAGGATTGAGTCTCTACACTTTGAGAGTAATGGCTGGTTGTCGCACCAGAGTCAAATATTTTGCACTAAGAGATACAAAAATTTGGCCTTTGTACGTGTTATTTACACTCACATCTTTTGAGTTTTAGAGGTAGTTTTCACTCCCCCATAAGGGCGGATTTCGGTTTAATTTATAGAAATAGCTTACTGCGACTCGAATTTATATTCTCTCTTCAATGATTTTACACCAATTTAAGGGATGTTTTTGACTAAAAAATAAAACTGACACGATAGATTTTTTTTTAACTACGGATTCGGATTCAGCGTCGAAAAATACACCATATCCATATAATTTGGTCCGCTGTACAGAACTTTTTTTTGTGTGTGTGGCTGTGTAATAGAGATCTCTATAAACACCGTACAAGTTACATGGCATTCTAATTTGAAATCGTAGAAGCTAGACACACACGCGATGACACGTCTCTGCGCTATCCTAGAAACATTGGTGTGTCAATTTAGCAACTGCTAAAATAATCTTGAAAGGCAGGCACGCTGATGTTCGTTTGTTCATAGGACTCGAATTACAATGCAACCTGTAGGGTGTTTATAAATCTTGAAATTCCACACGTAGATATTCTATCCAAGTCTCTCACAACGAAAAAATTTTTGATACGATGTTTGCACTTCACTACGTGGAAATTTATTGTTTATGGAACTTTAATAACATAATATTTGTAATCATCTACCCCAAAAGCCTATAAAATGATATGCCACATCGGTAGTGGGGGTGGGAGTAGTTGTAGAGTGGATGAAGTAAAATTTTTTTTGAGGCCATACGTTCTTGTATACACGCTAAATTACAACTTTATTTTTTTCACCCCCTTTAATAATGAGGTGGGGGTAGTAATGGGGGTGACTAAACCAACCTTAATTTCTTTTATATATACTAAATACTAATTTTATGGACTCTTACTTGCTTGATTTACCTATTTTCCCCATTTACCCCAATTTACCTCCCAATCCTTCAACGTAATAAATTGAAAATAAAATCTAGTTCCAGATCTCGTTAAAATACATACGTGTACCAAATTTCAAGTTAATATCTTAAACGGTTCCAGAGTAATCGTGCGCACAAAAAAGGTAACAGACAGACAGACAGAAATTGTTTTTTTTTGCTCAAACTTAAAATCTCGACGTTTCATGAAATTTTAAAGCTATTTGAACAATAAAATTTTTAAAAAAATTTTTTGTCGTTACTATACTTCCACTGGATGTGGAAATAAAAAACCGCTGCCCAAGGAATCACTACTTCCACATCCAGATTCTCTATCCAAGTCACTCACAACGAAAAAACTTTGTATGTGAAAATAATTGTTTATGGAACTTTAATAATATAATATTTGAAATCCTCTACCCCAAAAACACATAAAACGATACCCCACATCGGTAGTGGAGTGGTGGTGGTGATAGGGGGGTGGTAGTGGGGGGTGGATGAAAAAAAAAATATTTTGAGGTTTTTGGTTCCTGTACATACACTAAATCACAATTTTTTTCATCCCTTTAATAAGGGGGTGGGGTGGTAATGGGGGTGGCTAATGCCAAAATTTTTTTTGAGACCTTAGCTTCTCTTGTATATACTAAATACCAATTTTATGGACTCTTACCTGCTTGATTGATCTATTTACCCCAAACTTACCCCAATTTACCCCCCAACCCTTCGGCGGAACAAGATGAAAATATAATCTAGTTCTAGATCTCGTTAAAGTACATGTGTGTACCAAATTTCAAGTCAATATCTCAAACGGTTCCAGAGTAAACGTGCGCACAAAAAAAAGTTACAGACAGACCGACAGAAATTTTTTTTTCGTTCAAACTTAAAATCTCGACGTTTCATGACATTTTAAGCCTATTTGAACAATACAAATTTTTCAAAATTTTTTGTCGTTACTATACTTCCACTGGATGTGGAAGTAATTATTAAATAAATATATATAACTTACAAACTATCTGGCATGTTTTCATTTAAAACATTCATTAAACATTCAGTAAAACCTTCAGCAGTAAACTTTATCTAACTTCTGTTGTCTTTCGGGTGTCCACTGGCGGCCATTTTGGAAAATGGCCGCCACGGCCGCCAGGGGGCAGTTGGCCGATAGCTCCACATCCAGAATTGTTCATATTACATCGGTCTACCTCTGTGCCAAATTTGGTGCTTTTATCAAAAAGTGTACAATATTTTGAAATATCCTAGCTAAACTGCCGCACTAAATTAAGTTCATTTGTTTACTATCTATTTTAGCAATTATAATATTTTGCAGTATTAATGTATGAAATATTACTTTAAAAAATAAATTTGAATCATACGAACTATTTCCCTAAGAGCACAAGATCGTCCCAAAAACGTCCCAAGAACGTACCAATAGGACATGGAAACGTACCGAGAACGTACTTTATCGACCTAAAACATACGGAGTCAGCAAAACGAGGTATCCCGAGGACGTGCAACCCAGGACTTATTATATAGGACGAATACAGGTCTAGAAAGGACGTCCTAAAAATGTTGTTAGGACATACTATTGAAAACATATAATACCTCCCCCCGCCCCCAGCACTTTAAAGGTGTATTCACAGCAGAGGGTGTTTATCTCTCTTTTTGGGTTTTCTAACCACATGCATTTCTTTCGAAATAGAATCCAATGATTGGATTCTATTTCGAAGGGAATGAATGTGGTTAAAAAACTCAAAAAAAAAGGAATAACACAATTAACATCTAAACAAATTATTCAAATGGATTGCTTTTTAATACCTACTTGGTATTTTTTGTTATCAACACCAAATGACAAATTTATGCGAAAATTTTATTTCTATTGTGCCATTGAAAAATAAGTTATGGCATTTGCACTTTTTATTATAAATTAAATTATTACTATACAAATTTAAGTGTTAAATGTCAAAAATAAAATTCTTATGGGATTTAAAAATTATATATAAAAGTTGTACAGTGTATAATATAATTCTATACATTATAAGTTACATTGGACATTATATCATAAGAAGGCGAAGTGTGCAATAAAACGTAAGACAAATGTAAATGTATATCTTACCTTCTTCCACGCATATGCAGTGAAAAAAAATTTGGTAATTTTTAAGAACACCAACTTCTGGAATTTTTCCATTTTTTTTTGCATAGACACGTCTATGCAAAAGAATTGGAGAAATCCCAGAAGTCGGTGTTTATTTATGTTATATGCTAAACAAACTGTATTAATCCATTCAAACGTATAAGTATCTTATCCAACAAGTAACTTTATATCCTTATCTCGGTACGTGATATAATTTGATATACCTTATCTAAAGCGATAACAACTTCCTTTTAAAACAAAGCTTTCTCATGTAAAACGCTGGCACAGCATGATTTCTAAGAAATGCATGTGCCTACGTTGATAACGATGTTATAAATATGACCAAGAGATACACTTGCGGTCAGTCTACATTTAATCTTTATACCTACAACATTTAACTATTGTAACAAATATATAATCATATAAAATATTTTGTAAAACCAAGAATAAAAGTTTTTAAAAAGTGAACACAGTTCTAAGTGATATAAAAGTGGCGCAGTCGGTAGGATTGGTAATAACGCCTGGAAGAAGAGCCTAACCAACGAAAACCTCCCCGAAGAATAAGGAACACCCCAAAAAGGGCCTAACTTCAGGAAAGGATCGCCGGAACAAGGAGACCTTTGACGACGGGCGGCGGATTCCAATCCCTAAATCAAGAAAGAACCTACAAATGAATATTTATTACGTGTAAGTACTTATTGAATCATCTCGTTTTTAGTGCAAATTTAATTAAAATAATAATCATTTCTTGCGTATTGTCCGTGGAAAGAACAGTTCTGTTGTCCATTGCTATTATAAGTAAAATAAATCTAAGTTTCAAATTCAAATTAGTTTATGCCAGTAACTACTCGAAATATGGCTCACCAACAACAACAACAAAACCAACAACAGCACGAGCCACAACCTCAACCTCAACCTCAACCAGACGCTGTTGAACCGTATAAATTGAGCGAAATATTTTCAATTATTCCTGAATATGACGGTATATATCAAATAAATTTAAATACATTCCTAAATTCATGCAGAACCGCTTATGGCATGTCGATTAGTAACCAGGTGGTACTTTTAACTGTTCATATAAAAACAAATTAAAAGGCCGTGCAGCTGAACTAGTGAACTCTAGAAATCCCACTCATTGGGAAGAAATTAAGACTCTTTTAGAGAATCATTTTGGTGATAGTAGAGACCTAACCTCCTTGATACAAGACTTGCAAAGAATGCGACAACTTCCCGGTGAATCTCCGCTCACGTTTATTGCGCGCTTACAAACTCACGAAGCAAAAATGCATGCTTCTGTTCATAAACAGCGGTTAACAGCGGCACAAAAACAAGCCCAAACGCAATTAACTGAGGGCATGGTTTTGAACACCCTACTCACGGGACTAGAACCCAAACTTGCGCATGTTGTTAGGGCAAGCGACCCTGAGAATATGCTAAAAGCAATAACGAGAGTTCGAAAAGAACTCCAACTAAATTACTTTGAAACACAAAAAACCAATCGCAACAATAGTGCAATCACTCCCACGCGTAACCAAAACTTCCCCTTACCTGCAAGACATTGTTCATTTTGCAAACGTACGGGACACGTCGCTAATGAATGTCGTCAGAGACAACAAAGTTCTCGACCCCCAAATTTTGGTACTCCCCAAATCTATCCTAGGCCTAATTACTATAATCAAAATCCTGGAAATTCGCAAAATTTCCAACAACAAAGACCTAACTATTATAACCAAAATCCTGGAAGCTCACAAAACTTCCAGCAACAAAGACCACCCGTCATTGCACCAAACCCAAATTTCAATAATGCAAGACCACCTGCGATTCAACCTAACCCTAATTATTATAGACCAAATTCAAATAGAAAAACGCTTCATCTCAATCAAAATACTGAACCCGAAAACCTAGAGCAACAAAATCAAAGTTATTACGTTCACGATAATCCTTACGAAAATATTAACGAGGGATATTATACTGATAATAACCCCTACGCAAGTCCGAACTATTATACAGCTAATACTTCGGAATACGACAACAGCAACGAAGACTATTATACTGCTAATAGTCCCTCCGAAAATTATTACACGGACGAATCTACTTTCGATACAACACCTGTATATAATCGGGATTTTCGATCAGGCCCACATGCCCAGTCGGACCCGCCTTATCACAAAACCGGAGACTCCGAGATGACAGTATTGCAAACCCAATTTGGCAAAATGAACTTGGACAATTTCAACCCAAATCTCAACTTCCCGGAACAACAGTTCCTATAAGCCCCTTATTGTCTGTCAAATCCAAAAATTTGTATTATATCTACGACATTACTAACACGCATAGATTATTAATCGACACGGGCGCAGGACTATCCATATTCAAACCCAAAATTTGTGAAAATTATAGTAGGAGATGTCCGGAAAACATTACGATCCAAGGCATAACTGACCAAAAAATAAAAATTAACGAAGCCGTCTTTATCCCGTTTGACAACAATGAACCATTTAAAATTTATGTATGCGATCTTGACATAGAATTCGATGGACTCCTAGGGTCTGATTTCTTAGAACATTACAATTGTATAGTGGATATAAAAAACAAAAAACTTGTAACAAATTTCAAAACAATCCCGATCCACAAAGTCACGGACCAGGGTCTGCCAAACATACAAAATTACCCAAATCCAGATAATCGTGATACCACTCGTAATATATCAAATATAATTTCAGTTGAACCACGTATAGAACAAATTACCAAACTTAAATGTCACTTGTCCAACACAGAAGCTATACTGCTAGCTACCGAAGTAGACAAGGTAAGACTCCCTAACGCGATAGTTCAGATAGACGATAAAGGTGAATTTATTACCTCTATATTAAACGTAAACGCGGTACCCAAAACCGTTAATTTTTCAAATTTAAAACTAGAACCGATCCAAAATTTCTCACTGAATTATATGGACGAAGAAAC
Source organism: Rutpela maculata (assembly GCA_936432065.2). Classification (NCBI taxonomy): domain Eukaryota; kingdom Metazoa; phylum Arthropoda; class Insecta; order Coleoptera; family Cerambycidae; genus Rutpela; species Rutpela maculata. The sequence goes on along the minus strand of OW386287.2, from coordinate 105,701,784 downwards.
CTCCCAAACTTGCGTAGACAGACGTTATGAAATAAAAAACCAACTCCGTCTAGACCACCTAAACATGGAAGAAAATGAACTAATAACTCAACTTTGTCTAGAATACGCGGACATTTTTTATCTTGAAGGTGACCAACTAACTTTCACCAATGAAATTAAACACGCAATAGATACCAATGACGCGAAACCGGTATTCACGAAATCGTACCGATACCCTCAGATACACAAAGAAGAAGTCAAAACGCAGGTATCCAAAATGTTAGAACAAAATATTATTCGACCCTCTAACTCCCCCTGGTCATCTCCAGTGTGGGTTGTCCCTAAGAAACTTGATGCTTCGGGTAAGCCGAAATGGCGTGTGGTTGTAGACTACAGAAAACTCAATGAGTTAACTGTAGGAGATAAATACCCTCTACCCAACATCTCAGATCTCCTGGATCAATTAGGCAAGTGCCAGTACTTCACAACATTGGACTTGGCCTCTGGGTTCCACCAGATCGAGATAGACCCGAAAGACATCCCGAAAAGTGCATTTAGCGTAGACAACGGGCACTATGAATTCGTTCGTATGCCTTTCGGCCTTAAAAACGCCCCTTCCACCTTCCAAAGGGTTATGGACAACATCCTCATGGGCATTCAGAACGAGAGATGTCTGGTATATATGGATGATATTATCATATATTCCCCGACAGTTCACGAACACATTTCTCGTCTCACAGAAGTGTTCAAACGCCTTCGAAATGCTAACTTAAAAATCCAACCTGATAAATGCGAGTTCCTTCGTAAAGAAGTCGCATACCTGGGTCACCTCATAACTAAAGAAGGAGTAAAACCAAACCCCGATAAGGTACAGTGCATCCAAAACTTTCCGCAACCCACTAATCAGAAGGAAATCAAATCTTTCCTCGGGTTGGCAGGTTACTATCGCAGATTTATAAGTAATTTCGCGAAACTATCCAAGCCCCTCACCAAATTGTTACAAAAGGATGTCCCTTTTGCTTTCGACTCAGAATGTCACAAATCCTTCGAGGAATTAAAACAAATCCCTCACTTCGACCCCAGTACTTATCTACCCAAACTTCGACGAAACATTTCTACTTACCACTGATGCAAGCGCGTTCGCCATCGGCGCCGTGCTCTCACAAGGCCCCATTGGCAAAGACTTACCAATAGCTTTCGCCTCAAGGACCCTCTGTAAAGCCGAAACCAAATACTCAACCATAGAGCGTGAACTTTTAGCTATAGTATGGGCCGTGAAACACTTCCGTCCATACACATTTGGTCGGAAATTTAAACTAATAACCGACCATAGGCCTCTAACGTGGCTTTTCTCGATAAAAGACCCCGGCAGCCGCCTAGCACGTTGGCGACTGAAGCTTGAAGAATACGAATACGAAATCGAATATAAACCCGGCCGCATTAATAAGAATGCAGACGCTCTTTCCCGCATAAAGATAAATCACATTCAAGATTCCTCTAACTTTCAAGCAGAATCAAAACTAGTAACGTACCCCATTCAAAGTCCCTCAACTCCAATAGAACCCGATCCTGATATTCAGGACACGACAAGCGACACGACGGAAACTAACGAACAAGAAGATGTCCTGAACGAATTCGAAACTTTCGTGAAATTGTATAAAACGAAGTCACTTATCGATTATTCTAAAATTGAATTTTCGAACGGGCAACTCCTGGACAAAACCAATAAAAATATAGTGACCTTTTTCCAACAAAACAATCTCAAAGATTTTCATTATAAAATCCTTGAAGATTTGTTCGAAGAAAACGCAGACTTCCGAAATTTAGAATTAAATAAATTATCAAGTCGGTGCGACATAGAAATTACTTTATCGTGGCTCTACCATACGACCCCGAAACCGTAATCCAAAATCTATTTATCTCCCTATACAAAGGTCGTGAAGAGTTCGACGACTCTAAAACGTATTGTATCGAAAACAATGTCGAACTCCCTATTCTTGAAATTTTGTCATTTCTTTTATCGGAAAAAGACGTGAAACTCAAAATATGTCAAAACGTTACTAGAACACCTAGTGACGACGAAATCCCAATTATTATCGACCAGCATCATACTGGCAAAGCCCATCTCCACCGCGGAATAAATGAGACTATTCGTCGTATTCGAGAGAAATACAATTGGAAAGGATTGACAAAAGACGTCGAAAATTTCATAAAAACCTGCAAAATCTGCCAAGAAACAAAAATTTGTCGCAAAAATTTAGATAACCCTCTCGTAATTACGGAGACGCCTAAATCCCCTTTCGAACGTATAAACATAGACGTCCTAGAAGTCCCAACGAAAAATTACGCACTTACTATACGCGACGAACTTACAAAATTCACTCAAGCGTATCCTATCAAAGATAAATCAGCAAAATCAATCGCAAACACTCTACTCGTTTACTTCCAGCACTTCGGAACACCCCTTCGAATCCATTGCGATTATGGCCGAGAATTCGATAACGCCATCCTAAAAGATTTATGTCTCCTCTATGACATCAAAGTAACGCAGTCTAGTGTCGGACACCCCCAATCTAATGGTTCCTTAGAAAGGTTCCACGCTACCTTGTTGGAAATGATCCGAGCACACGTGGCAGAACACCCTGACGAACACCCCTTCAACATATTACCTTACGCGATAATATGCTATAATACCTCTACTAATAAAACTCACGGATTTACACCCTACGAGTTAGTTTTCGGACACACGTCCAGTAGACCACCTGAGACGCTATATAATCAGGAAGAACTAGTCACGAAATACGTCAGAGACTTAAATAATCGCCTCTCTTATTATTATAAAGTCGCGCGCGCCAGAACTGAAACACAAAAACAAAAAGCGAAAGTTCGGTTCGACGCCCACGTTTCAAAGGAAACCCCCGAATATCAGATTGGTCAAAAGGTGTATTTAAAAGAATCCCAAATCACCGATAAGTTACGTAATAAATATAACGGGCCATTTGAGATTTTGGAACTTCACAAAAACTCAGCCACCCTCCTTAACAAAAAAACAAAACAAAAAACTAAAGCTAACTTTGACAGGTTAAAACCATATATTGAAGCCTAAATTGCCTTACAGGTTCACCTTGCTGATCGGAGCAGCCATGTCCCAGTACCAAATAACACCCATCAATAACACCGTCGGAGTCTATTACCACGACGAAACGAGGATAATTATTTCCAATGATAAATGGACTCTGCTAGTCCATAAAAATCTATCAAGCCTCGAAGAAGCCTTTATCAACAACAACAAAATTTTAGAATCAATTGTCAATATATTCACCCCCGATACACGCGAAACGAAAGAATTCCTAGTCAAAGTCAAAACACACATAACACTCCTAAACCAAGTATCAAATTCCCTTAAGGTAAAATTTGAAGAAATCTTTGTTAACACCAAACGATTCAAGCGCGGTATATTAAATGGAGCAGGTAGTATATTTAAAGCAATTACCGGCAATCTAGATGCTGAAGATGGACAATTCTTCACAGACAGTATTAACAAATTAAACAAAGATCAACATCAAATAGAAAACCTCCTGAAAAATCAAATATCCGTTACCTCTACCGTCGTAAAAACGTTTAACGAAACGATCCAAAATATGCAAATTAATATAGTAACGTTTAACGAGGATATGAAAAAGATTCAAATCGGATTGCATAAAGTAAATGATAGAGTTGCACTGGTTCAAGCCGAATTAAAATTTATCGAAACATGTGAAAAATTGACTGAAAGTTACTTGTACCTCCAGAGCAACCTTGATGACATTTTGAACGCAATCACATTTGCTCGTCTGAAAATAATACACTCTTCAATTATTTCACCCGAAAGTTTGATTACTGCACTTCAGGAAATCTCTCAAAACTTAGTAAAAAATAATCTACCCCTACCGGTAAAATATTCAGAAATTCCCCAATACCTAGAAATTATCGAACTAGAAGCCTTTCAATCAAAATCCGATCTTGTTTTCGTTCTAAGAATACCACTAGTAGAACAACAACTCTATACCCTGTATCATTTGTATCCTATCCCTATATTAGACAACAGAACTGGCCTTCACCATGTCTTGTCATTCTCACAAAAATTCATTGCGCGTAACGATGATTCACTAATGTACATTCCCGTCAAAGATCTGAGTACATGCAAACAACTAGATTCCCATAAGAAACTATGCTCAGACCTCTACGCCTACCCGATCGACAGCAGTGCAGCATGCGAAGCCCAGCTACTGAAAAACTTCAGAAAAATCCCCGAAAACTGTGTAAGTTCCCTCGTCTATGGACAAGGTTATAACGTTCAGAAACTACAAGGCAATGTGTGGTTAATAATTGTCTCTGAACCCATTCATATCACCATAAACTGTAATAAAATGGACACGAAAATTACCAGTGTTAATAAGAACTCCATATTAAAACTACATCCGGACTGTTACGCGTTTGTCGGTATAACAAAAGTGCAAGCAGAAAGCCGCAATACCATCAACATTACAGACAATTCCCATCCAGTGGTTATACCCTATGACTGTTGTAGTGACATTCCCGAAAAACTCCAGCTACCCAAGTTGGAACCTCTCCAGTTCGATCACCTAAATGTAGAAAATCTAGACATAGCCAACCACAAACTCGAGCAATACTCTAGAGATCTAGACAAACTAATAAACGAGCCGTTTATAACCAAACATTTTTCCTTAAGCATGTATATAGTTATTGGTCTGTCCATCTGTCTCCTAGCCGCCTTCATCGCCTGGAAATGCAGGAAAAGATGCTGTGGTTGTAAGGAATCCAAGGACACCACCCCTAATGAAATGCTGAAAAGAATTGGCACCCTCCTGAGAAGAAGACCTCATCTACCTACAGAAGAGGAAGAAATGACCGATTTTCCCTCAAAAGTCGGTGAATAACACCGACTTTTCAAAAAGAAAGGGAGTTGTTATATGCTAAACAAACTGTATTAATCCATTCAAACGTATAAGTATCTTATCCAACAAGTAACTTTATATCCTTATCTCGGTACGTGATATAATTTGATATACCTTATCTAAAGCGATAACAACTTCCTTTTAAAACAAAGCTTTCTCATGTAAAACGCTGGCACAGCATGATTTCTAAGAAATGCATGTGCCTACGTTGATAACGATGTTATAAATATGACCAAGAGATACACTTGCGGTCAGTCTACATTTAATCTTTATACCTACAACATTTAACTATTGTAACAAATATATAATCATATAAAATATTTTGTAAAACCAAGAATAAAAGTTTTTAAAAAGTGAACACAGTTCTAAGTGATATAAAATTTATTTATTTATTTATTTATTTATTTATTTATTTATTTATTTATTTATTATACACTACCCAACAGAACATGTTCCAATTACAGGGTAGGAAAAATACACAATAATAAAGTACAAAAACAAAATACAAATACACAATAACAAGATACTTAATATTACAAAATACACAATATAACAAATTTTCAAGTTATATAACGTACATATAGGTTTTAAAATAATTAATTAAAAGCACATACAATGAATTCAATTACACTCAAAGAAATAGTATGGGTAAATTCAACAAAAAAAATGGTTAACTAACAATATCCTTAATTTTGTTAAACTAAACTATATTGATGGTATTTTTAAACAAGAGGTGATTGTTATTTTAATTAATAAAAAGTTGTCGTACAACAAAACAAACATTAACTTAAAAAATAGACTATTATTTTTTTCGTCTGACTATTATTTTGTTGAATTCTGTCAAATTAAACTAGATAATAGTATATTTTATTTTTAACTATTATCGAATTGTAATTCTAACCCAGTATTAGTTCGCTGTATTATTGTACTTGGTAGACAAACCAATATTACTGTCATCTTCTAGAAGTTCTAAAAGAATTACCATAAAATTTGCTTGCTTACCACGTAGTCTATTACAGAAATTATTCCCAGATGACGCCACATACAAATCACTGACAATAATCAATCATGCATTATCTTATACTCTTATGAATTTATAAAAAATTAATAACATGATTGCAATGTTCAAATTCTCTCAGGGATAATCGATATATTTGGATGGATTTTATAAACGATCTCTAATCTTTAGTTTGGGTGGTCAGATGTCTCAATACTGAGATTTTGGGTAACCAAAAAAAACTTCATCATACAATAAAGTGTAGATCAACCTAAAAATTAGTTGGTGAACAAAAAACAAAGTCGTTGTACTATTTAATTGTAGACCAAATTGAAAATGGTTAGTGAACATAATAAAATGTCATTGTACTATTGAATTTGTTACAAGAAGATATGATTATTAAACTACTATTTGTTTACGAAAACAAATAAAGTTGTATGACTATTCTTTTCTGATTGATTTAACTATGAAACTAGATAGGCGCGATTTCATATGCTCGTTTTGGTTGAATTCTCATTTTCTTTGAGTGTAGTTATTATAGCAAGCAGTTCTTATGTCTGCAACACTACAATTAACTTTATCCTGAATATCATGCTAGTTATGACACATAACATACACCGGTGAGAATTCTAATAGATTTGTTCTTGGTGTGGGTAAATAAAAAAGATTAGTTGATCTTGTGTGCACCAGTGGCATATGAACGAGCGCATTAACTTTTGCCAACAGTTCAGGACATTTTATTTTATCATTGACAATTTTATGCAAAAACATAGCAGAGTGAAGAAAGCGCCTTCTGACCAGTTCATCAGCATTGAACCTCTCTAGCAGTTTGTCGTGCGAAAACCCCATTGGCGGATAGATTTTGTCGTCCTTAAATGCCATGAATTTTAAAAATCTTCTACTCAAGTTTAGAACGCACAAAAGACGCAAATAGAATTTTTAATGTGTCGATGTTGTTGAGCTCACCGGAGTTTTTAATGATAAAGCCCAGGATTTTATAAGCTGATGATACAATGATATTGATGTGCTGGTTAAAGGTCAACTTGCTATCAAAAGTTATGCCTAGATCTTTAAATACATTTGGTTTATTTAAATGTGCCTGATTTATAGAGTATTCATGCTGCACAGGATTTAATATTCTAGTATAGGTGACAGCGTTACATTTAGCAGCGTTGAGAGGTAGGAAGTTTGAGGTGCACCAGTCGTTTATTAGATCCAGGTTCGCTTGCAGTAGCAAACAGTCAGATTCATCCTTGATAGCCAGATATAGTTTGAGGTCATCCGCATATAGTAAACAATGGCAGTTCAGACCAAGTACAATGTCATTTATAAATAAAATAAAGAATAGGGGACCCAACACTGACCCTTGTGGTACCCCAGAAGTACAAACTATTCTTTCAGAAGTATACCCACGATATTGAACATACTGGTTTCTACATTTTAAGTAGGAGGAGCAAAATAGAATTAAATCTCGGTTAAAGCCGAAAGCAGAAAGCTTTCTTAGTAAAATACCGTGGTCAAGTCTGTCGAACGCTTTTGAGAAGTCTGTATAAATAATAATAATAATAATAATAATAATAATAATAATAATAATAATAATAATAATAATAATAATAATAATAATAATAATAATAATAGTAACGTTTATTGTGAACATTGAGACGTACACAAATGGGAGATAGTTTGGCATAGCCGCTCTTCCACTTTCCAATAAAGAATAATAATATTCGTTACTTAATTAATTACACTTAACTATGCATCTATAAAATGCACTAGATTAATATTAAAACGTACAAAATATTAATTAGTTTATATAAATACTTACACTAAATACAATAATTTTATCTAATAATGAAAAACAATGCTTGTTACTTAGTTAATTACTTACTGACTTAATTACACTTAAAAAAAATATTTATAAAAAAAATAGTATTAAATTGTACAAAACAAATAGTTTATCAATGTGCAGTAAATTTAATAAATGTTATATTTATGTAGTTTATACACTTATATCATTCTCTAAGAATAACAGTTTCGACTTTCTTAAATGTACCTATCGACTTATCTAAAAATTGTAGGACATAATTTAATATCGTTGGCGCGGTGTATGCAAAGCTCCCCTCAAATTTCACAGTTCTATGTCTAGGTGTGGTATAACTATCCACTCTAACATTCACATCGTGTATATCTGATCTTAATATTAATAAATCTGAAAGATATTGTGGTTGTTCATTTTTAACAAGTTTGTACAAAAATATACTATAAAGGTAATTAGTACGCTGCTTAACATTCAATTCACCTAAATTTTGCAAGTATGGTGTTACATGCTCACCATGCGGTATTTTACAAACAAATCTTAAGCAAGCGTTTTGTATTTTCTGTATTTTATATTTATTGTACTCTGTTAGCTGAAAATAATATACTGAACTGCAATATTCGATTCTTGGATAAATAATTGATTTTACTAGTTTTAGTTCTGTTTTTTCATCTATTTCATGTTTCAACTTGTAAATTGATTTTAATGTAGCATATGAGCTTCTGAATATATTACTAGTGTGGTGATCAAAGCTAAGATTCTCATCTATTGTTACTCCTAAACTTTTAGCTTTATTTACCCACTGTATTTTAGTATTATTTGCTGCGATATCAAAATTATCTAGATGGAGGTTAGACCTTATCCTTTCATTTCCGATGCAAAGTGCTTGTGAGTTTTTTGGATTAAGTTTAAGTCCATTTTTGTTGCACCATGTACAAATACGATTTAAATTTTCATTTACATCTTTCACTAAATTTGGAAGTTCATCCAGTTTTGACGACTTATATAATTGGATATCATCTGCATACAAGTGCAAGTGGCAACCTGAGGCAACATCTGGAAGATCAAACGTAAATACTGAAAATGAAATAGGCCCCAGTACACTGCCTTGAGGTACACCACTTAACACCTGCTGCATAGACGAGAAATTATCTGTACCTACCTATTTTAACAAATTGTTTTCTATTTCTCAAATAATCTCCAAACCATTGCAAAGCAATATTCTCCACTCCAATATATTTTAATTTCGCAATCAGTAAATTTGTATTGACCAGATCAAAAGCTTTGCTCTGGTCAAGTAAAATGAGAACAGTAAGCATGGAATTATCCATTGCACCGCTAATATCATTTACAACCTTTAACATTGCTGTATTGGTACTATGCTTTTGTCGAAACCCTGATTGAATTGAAAGAAGAATGTTAAAATTTTCTAGATAAATTTTAAACTGAAAACTTACAATTTTTTCCATAACTTTAGATAAGGAGGGTAAAATATTTATAGGACGTAGGTCGTCACATGTTAGAGGCCTATTATTTTTTTGAATCGGTAGCACGGCTGCTGTTTTCCATATGTTCGGGACTGTACCGGTGTTTAAAGAATAATTGACTAGATGAGTTAAAATATGCATGCAGAACGGCAAAATCATTTTTATCATCTCAGCATTAATATTATCCACTCCATACGCTCTTGATTTTATTGATGAAATTGCTCTACAAATATCGCTTTCTGTTACCTCATTAAATTGAAAACTTGAATTGTTTATTTTGTTATTTTCATAAAGCTCTAACAGGTCTTCGTCAACAGCTGTACTTCCAGCGATATTTAAGAAATGATCATTCAGCAGTTGCGAATTTTACAGGCATTCAGGCAAATCTTTTTTATTTTTTAAATCTCCGACACCCATATCCCTAAAAGTTTTCCAGATATCACGCGGATTTTTTTCATTCCTTTTTAATATATAATTATATTATGCTTTCTTTTCTCGACGAATAGCACTATTGACATAATTTCTTAAATCTATATAATAAGCTCGATCTCTCTCTGTTTTTGTCTGTATATATTTTTTATGCGCTTTGTTTTTTGTCTTGATCATTTCTTTAATATTATAAGTAATACAGGGCGGATTATGTTTTCTAGGTTTAACTAATATTAACGGTGCATGCTTGTCAAATAGTTCCGTTATATAATTATTTAAAATTTCAACTTTGTCGTTTATGTCCTCTATTTCCAAAATTAAATTCCAGTCGATGCTAGTGGCATCTTGTGCAAACTCTTCTACATTAAAATATTTATACGATCTACAATAAAACGGTTCACTTTTATATTTTTTAGTATCTATGTCTAAGCAGCTATACACCAAGTGATCCGTTATATACTTGGGTCTAAAGTATCAGATTCTAGTACAATTAAATTATCACTTAAACAAATAACGTCTATTAATGATTATGTTGTATTAGTAATTCTAGTTGGCGAACTAATTTGTTGTTTTAGTTTAAAATTAGACATAAATGAGTCGAATATTTTTGTATTATATGCATTTTTATCTAATAAATTAATATTAATGTCACCTGTTAAAATTATTGAATCCACTACTAAGCTTAATTCTTCAAGCACTGCACTCCAAACTAGACACTGATACTCTTGGGAGTTTGTATACGACACCAACACCAATTCTTTTATTTTGAATTTGAACTTTAACCCACAGTTGTTCTAGGTCATAGCTAACTGAGAGTTGTGATTAGACAACTTCAAATTTTAAATTAGCTTTAAGATATATGGCTACACCACCACCTCTAGTATTGCGATCTGCTCTAATGACTGTATAATTTGGTAGGAAGAAACTGTTGTCTGAGTCATCTGGCGTTAACCAAGTTTCAGATACACATATAATATCATAATTTTCTCTTAAAATTAAGTCTTTAAATAAACCAAAATTAGAATGAAATGACCTTATATTAATATGCGAAATTGTTAGTCTTTTTAGTTTTTTTGCAACATTTTCCTGATTATTGTGCACCTCGGTTGACCTTGCTATAACTGGAGTACCATTAGCATATCTAATATATAAATTGTCTTCTCCATTTCTCACTCTAGCTTCCAGATCTGTTCTTATCTTTTTATAATATGTTCGCTGTTGTATTATGCAGTCTGGAGATATATTGACTCCTAGGTTTAGATTTTTTAGTTTGCTTTTATTTTTAATTATCTTTAGTGCATCTTCCCGGGAGTTCAGACATACCTTCAGTGGCCTCGGACCTTCACCTCTCGCTGTTTTACCCAACCTTATTGTTTTTATCCCAGTCAGATCCACATCAGGTGCAATTTTGTGAATTATTTCTGAGGCTTTCATTGTCTTGTCTTCATTAAGTTTAAATATAATGATATTATTCTCCCGTTTTCTTCTTTCGGCAATCTCGCTAATTACCATCTCCATATTAATTTCTGGATCAAATTTTCTATTTTCTTTAAGGCTCTGAATTTCCTTATTCAAGTTGACAACTGTTTTTGTAAGATCCTCGATTGCTTTTAATAAGTAGTTGTGATTGTTTGTTTCGAGATTACCTGTTCCACTTAAAGGAGATCCCTCTTGTGGACACTTGGGACATTTCCAATAAAAACCTTCTGGTATTTTATGTTTTTGCAGATCGACGCACTTATAATGATAGGGCACTTGGCAAAAACCGCATTGAAGTCCAGGCGATTTATCATTTAGAGACTTGGTACACGCATTGCAAATAGCCATCTTACTCATTCACTATTTTATATTATTTAGACTTTATATAAATTTATAACACCAGTATGTTTACTATTAGAATAAGTATACTTTAAACTGCCTCTGCTTAAGATCACTCCCTTCAACTCGCGATAGTAATTTGTATGATTATCTCTTCTTTCTATAAACATTCACACAATACCTTAACGTTAGACACTTTTTCTCCTATTACTGAATATAGCTCGATGTATATATTGATTTATAAACATATGTCATCCACTTGTCCATTGCCATCCAACACCTCCGAAATAAATTGTGTAACACAAACCAACCCAGTAAACACACTCTGCCACATCCACATTATAGCCACTCACATTTTAGTGGATTTTGTAAATGGCAAAGCATCACATCACCGTGATGACACTCTTTGGACCGTTTCAGAACGTTCACATTATAACCACTCCCATGTCAGTGGAGATGTCCACAATCACCACATCATTTTAATGATACATTTTAAAACGTGGATGTAACTAACTGAGCCACCACTCACTTTGGTATCACCATCTCTTACAAAATAGCGACCACCGCCGGCAGCGCCACTAGTCTAGTACTACTACTGTCATCTCCAGTTTACACTTGTCTGTGTTCTATTAACGACGTTGACGTCAATAAACTTTAGTTTTAATGTTTTTGGTTTTTGTTTGATAAATATCAACACATTTTTACGAAAAGGTAAGTACCTACTTGTATTAGCTACATTGTTACTATGAAATGTTGTATTCTTATTTTATACCTTGCCTGTAATTTTCATGTTTGGTGACATATCGAATGTCATCATTCAAATTCAATGGAAAAAAGCTAATTTATCATTTAAAGGCGAGTTTATAAAAAAGTCCCAGTCCTAACTTAGCCTATCTTAGTCTTAATATTTTACCTAAAAAGTTAAATGTACAGGTTACCCATATTCTGTTTATAAAAGTCGTAATCCTGTCTTGGTCCTAACTTAACCTAAAATTTTTAGATTAATTTTTTCTACGGGCTAATACCACAGAATAGATCAGAAATCAATTCCAATTGGCGTGAAAAGTTCGCGTATCTATTTTACGATCAACTTAGGACAAAGGCCAGTTTTGATAAACTCTTCCTAAAACATCAGGTATGTTTTAGGGAAAAATTAAGACCAAGATAGGCTAAGTTAGGACTGGGACTTTTTTTATAAACTCGCTTTAACATAATATATTTTGGTTAACACTGGTTATTTATTTTTCAATTACAGAATACTTTCGAATTCATAATTTAGTTTTTGTACCACATTAGGTATACCAATAGGTAGAGTAAAATTACTTAGAGAAGATAACATACTAAAACTACTAAGTTTACTATTTTCGTTTATTAATAATATTGGACAGTCGCAATTAAAATAAATTTCATTTCATCTGTTTTATTCATAGAAACGGTTGAATATTCACTATAAATATATAATGAATACCGAACACGAACTAGACAATCGGCACTCGCTAGCGATATCGGTTTGTGCCTCAGATAAACAAAGAAATATATTGTGCGGATGTTATCTTCTCTAAGTAATTTCACTCTACAGTGTTGTCTCCATGTCATCCACGCAGCGTGCCCCATTTGATATTCGACGAGATTATTAGGTACCTTGTGTGTGCTATCAATTAATTGGTAAAATATAGGTACACTTTTATATTTATAAAAACAGTATAAAAGAGAGATAAATAAAATATAAATATATAGAGAGCATATTTAGGTTATTTTTGATTTAAATACCTACTGTTTATTGTTTTCTTACCAATTGAGACAAAATGCGTCATATTGTATGGTATTTGCTTTATTACCCATCATTTTATTTTGCTCTAGTATATTAGGTGTTTTCTTTCTACCAACAATCTTAGCTAAGCTAAGTAGTTTTAATGTCACACGCAAACTGTGGTATGTACATACACGAATATTTCACTCATCAGGCGTGACTGAAAAACTACTTAGCTTAGCTAAGATTGTTGGTAGAAAGAAAACACCTATTATTTTAGTACCCGAATCCGAGGATTGTCTAATTATATATTAGTATAAATACCCTAGTCAAATTAGAACAAATTTCGACGTTTGACGAAAAAAACTGATAAAGTGTTTAAATTTGGCAAATATGTTCATTTAGGCTTACCTACTATTAAACATACTAAAAGTCCCCAGCCCAAACTGTTGCGCTTGAGCCACCATCTTGGAGAAATGGCGGTCCGATTCAGTTTACTGCTTATATCTTTCTAACCATTAGCGATATCGAAATTATGTTTGTATACAAAATAAAGCTTATAAAATTCTGTACAAAAAGTGTTATATGCATTTCATCGACACGTTCCAATAATTGTGAATATCACTCGTATATAATAAAAATATATCATTGTATTGTCATAAAATACGGGACAACTTTCAAAATGTCTTTTCTGTCAGTCCGTTCGTCTGTCCGTCTGCCTCTCCGTCCGTCATGTCTCTTGTAAGCTAAATAACTTAAAAAAGAAAAGTCTGGTTTTATTGAAATTTGGATAATACATTAGTGTTAGCTATAAGAAGCCCCAGCAATAAAAAAAAAATCGATCAGTAAGTACGTTATGATTGTAGGTTTAAGTGACATACTTGCAATTTTAATGATCTCCCGATGATACCATATTGATTGTTGAAACGTTGGTCAGTATACTGTGCAGTATCTCTGTATTTTTAGCATCTTATCAAAGGTGTTACAACACTCTTCACATGCCTTTTTTTCATAAAATGTTTTATAACCTTTATATTTACTAATCGATTTTTTTCAAAATCAATAGAGTTCTTCCTTTAGTTAACACTAACTTACTGTTCAAATTTCAATAAAACTGGACTCTTCTCTTTTAAATTATCATACTCACAAAAAGTGTCGAGGGCGAGCGTAGAGGCGACTTCAATGTGAATATCAGTCGATATTCCGTTGAAGCAACGTCGAGAGCGGTTAGTACTTGGATGGGGTCCCATCTTGGGAAATACAGCGTTCTCGTCCCACCTTCTAGCGGCTTGTATATCAGTGTATACGCAGAAGTTACGTAATTTCAGACAAGGATTATGTAGTGGATATACCATCCTTCGGAGGGGATATAAAGCAGGCGGTCCCTTGTCTATTAAATGTTAGGTAAGTAAAAGATCCCTACTCTTCTTAAGGGAAGAGGTTCGGCAAAATTTCCAGGTTGGGAGTAGCTCGTCTCCTGGCGTCGGTGATAGGCCCTGGTAGCGGAAATAGGCCAACGTTAAATAGTTAAAAAAAAAAAAGTGTCCTACAGAGAGACAGATGGACAAACTGACAAACAGATATTCGACGGATATTTTAAAGTTATTGGGAATTCTAGAATTAACATAATAATATGAATTTTTTTTTACGAGTGATTTCCGGTTTAGAAATGTGTTGATCAAATGTAATTTCCTATTTTAGAAGATGATAATAATAGATACGGGAAAATATTATATTACATTTTTTATAGAGAATTTTATAAGCTTTACTTTTTATTGGAGACTTAATTTCGATATCTCTAATGGTTAGCGAGATATAAGAAAAAAAACTTAATCTGAGCACCATTTTTTCAAGATGGCGGCGCGAGCGTAAGAGATAGAGTTGACGACTTTAAGTAAGTTTAAACAGTGGGCCTTAATGAACATCTCTGCCAAGTTTCAAAACTTTGGGTATCAGTTTTTTTCCTCTAATCCTCCCTATTTAACTGGAATAATTTAGGAACTTTTTTTTTTCTATTTTAGAATGTTATAATAGACAATTAAAACTATCTTCCTTCGTGGGGCTTCTGGCAGGTGCAGTATAATGAGAGAAAAGATGGTAAGTTTATGTAAGTTCTAAAATCTTAGACATTTTGCATTTGAATTTTGTGCAAACTGCTGTTTTTACCAATTTTTTCTGTAGCTATAATAAGGCTCTATAAAAAAAATATATTCTTTATTGTTTCATATTGAAATACTCGTTTCGGTAATGAGAAACTTCACCTTCAGTTTTTTTTTTTTGCTTAATTTTTAATTTAGTGTATACTTAGTGTCATATTTTAAGTCTCATCGAAACTTTATTACTTTGCTAGAGATAGAATTCAAATGGTGTCCACGAATCAAGAGTGATACAAAGTTCAAATAATTTTAGAACCGTATTCTGCATGCCCTGCTAGAATCAAATTCTGAATTCGTATCTTTATTGCTAATTCATGTTTTACAAAATAGTAGTTTATTTTCAATCGTCATCCTTTTTTTTATATTTTTAATAGTGTCAATGAAGTTGTTCTAAAGATGTAAGCTATTAAAATTAAATTTAATTACTTCCACAACCAGTGGAAGTATGGTAACGACAAAACATTTTTGAACATTTTTATTATTCAGATAGGTTTAGAATGTCATGAAACGTTGAGATTTTAAATTTGAGCGAAAAAAAAATTTCGGTCTGTCGGTCTGTAACTTTTTTTGTGCCCACGTTTACTCTGGAATCGTTTAAGATATTGACTTGAAATTTGGTACACGTATGTACTTTAACGGGATCTGGAACTAGATTATATTTTCATCTTATTCCGTCGAAGGGTTGGGAGGTAAAATGTGGTAAATAGGGGGTAGATTGGGGGTAAATCGGTAAATCAAGCAGGTAAGAGTCCATAAAATAGGTATTTAGTGATACAAGAGAAGCTAAGGTATAAAAAAAATTTTTGGCATTAGCCACCTCCATTACCAGCTCTACTCCATTATTAAAGGAGATGAAAATAAAATTGTGATTTAGTGTGTGTACAAGAACCAAAAGTCTCAAAGTATTCTTTCTACTTCATCCACCTCCACTACTACCCCCTATCACCACCCCCACCCCACTACCGTGTGGGATATCGTTTTATGGGTTTTTGATTTCAAATATTATATTACTAAAGTTCTATAAACAATTATTTCCACATACAACATTTTTTCGTTATGAGAGACTTGGATAGAAAATCTGGATGTGGAAGTAGTGATTTCTTGGGCAGCGGTTTTTTACTTTAATAACAAAACGAGTGTGTGGTTGAACTTGAAATTACCACTACCAACACTCAACTTTCAACATTATTTTTACTGACATAAATGATACCAAATCTTATTAAACATTTTTAAACTGTGATAATTAATTTTTTATAAATTTTTAGATGTGGTATGAAAAATAGTTCCAGCCACAGCAGACTTTGACTAAGAGATAATTGTGACACTTAATCCGTTATAGGGATCAAAGAAGATCATCAAGAAAGAAATAGCTAGGTGAATTTATATTATAAGGCACACCTGTAATCATATCTTGAATATATATAGTTTCGGAAATGTTTGTTTCATTGATCACTTCAAATTTATTTAATACTTTTTATATTTTTAAATCTGATTTCTATTATTTTACTTAGAGACATTTTCTGGGAGCCCACTTTAGTGAGTAATATATGTGCTATAAAACGATTAAAATATCTAGGGATATGTGCAAGATTTATAAGCAAATATCAAACGATTATGTATGAACCGCCTTTTTATATATTTTCCGAAATTTCAAGAAAAATTCAAGGAAAAGGTAAGTAAAGCGAATGTGAAATATACTTTTTTGTGTAAAATGTCAGCAATATCTGGCTACTTTGATGAAATGTTCTTTGAAGTAAGCCATTAAAATAAAACCGCTGCCCAAGGAATCACTACTTCCACATCCAGATTCTCTATCCAAGTCACTCACAACGAAAAAAACTTTGCATGTGAAAATAATTGCTTATGGAACTTTAATAATATAATATTTGAAATCCTCTACCCCAAAAACCCATAAAACGATACCCCGCATCGGTAGTGAGGTGGGGGGGTGGGGGTAGTGGGGGTGGATGAAGTAAAAAAATATTTTGACGTTTCTGGTTCCTGTACATAGGTACACTAAATCACAATTTTTTTTCATCCCCTTTAAAAAGGGGGTGGGGGTGGTAATGGGGGTGGCTAATGCCATAAATTTTTTTGAGACCTTAGCTTCTCTTGTATATACTAAATACCAATTTTATGGACTCTTACCTGCTTGATTAACCTATTTACCCCAAATTTACCCCAATTTACCCCCCAACCCTTCGACGGAACAAGAGGAAAATATAATCTAGTTCTAGATCTCATTAAAGTACATATGTGTACTAAATTTCAAGTCAATATCTTAAACGGTTCCAGAGGAAACGTGCGCACAAAAAAAGTTAGAGACAGACCGACAGACAGACAGAAATTTTTTTCGCTCAAACTTAAAATCTCGACATGACATTTTAAGCCTATTTGGACAATAAAAATTTTTAAAAATTTTTTTGTCGTTACTTATACTTCCACTGGACGTGGAAGTAAAATGAATTGTAAATAAATTATGTTGCTTTATAATGTATATTATAACAACTTGAATGTTACCGCTGAGTTAATTATAAAATAAATGAAAAGAATCTATTTTGCAACAAATAAATCTTCTTTTATATTACGAAAAAAATAACTCAATGAAATAACGATGAAAGATTTATATTTATACCCGGCTCCAATATAAAATGAATAATTTTGAATAAATTATGTTTCCTCATATTGAATTTTTTATTGTTTTTAATAAAAAAAAATTATTTCATCAAAGTCGGCGCTGACGTTTTATACTTAGTGTATGATTTTACATTCTGAACAACTTTTCTCTTTATTCTTTTTCATTTAGAAAAATAAAGGTGTACTTATTTTTTAAATATTTGTTTACAAATCACCCTGTATATCTAAAATTATATTCTCATATACAGCTAATTATATATGTAACTATATTATGCTACGAGAATAATTTTAGGTATGCAGGAGGATTTTGAAACAAATATTTAAGAAATAATATAAGTTCACCTTTATTTTTCAAAATGAAAAAAAAATGAGAAAAGTTTTTCAGAATGTAAAAAAACACACAAGGTATAAAATGTCAGCCGACTTTAATGAAATAAATTTTTTCGATAAAAAAACAATAAAAAATTCAATGAGGAAACATAATTTATTCAAAAATTCATCATTTTTTGGAGCCGGATATAAAATATGAATCTTTAATCAGTAATTTTTATGTTTCAATGGAGCTATTTTTTCGTAATATAAAAGTAGATTTATTTGTTGCAATATAGATTCTTTTTATTTATTTTAAAAAATAATTGGGCGGTAACATTCAAGTTGTCATAATATATATTTTTTGTGCACAATATGATCATATCTATATCACAAATGAGTGGTACTAATGTGGCTGAAAAGTGGAAAATAAGTAAGTCACTTTTGACGACGTGGCTGAGTGCGGCCGTTTAGCGTCACTGTGACGGCATTTCCACGTGGTTGCAAACAAGAATGACGACGTCACTGTTGCAAAAATCACATCATTATGATGTTAAAATGATGTGGTTTGGTTTGCTGGGAAGTTGCTGATTGTCGACCGGCCTGCCACAAAGCCGTGATGATTAGGGCAAATTTGTTCGTTGACATGTGTGTGAAGTATAGAGCGAATTCAAAGACTTTACTAAAATTATTAATGATGGTGATGGGTCGATAGTTTTTTTTGTCAGTCCGATTGCCTTTTTTAAAGACGGGAATAATTTTG
This sequence comes from Rutpela maculata, assembly GCA_936432065.2. NCBI lineage: Eukaryota > Metazoa > Arthropoda > Insecta > Coleoptera > Cerambycidae > Rutpela > Rutpela maculata. The sequence goes on along the minus strand of OW386287.2, from coordinate 105,682,685 downwards.
GAGTTTTTCCTAACTCTGGGAATGTCTTAGTGTTAAGGGCCAAATTAAATAAAATAAGTAAAGTTTTCGCTAAGACATTGGCACAGTCTTTGATAAGAAATGACGGTATACCATCAGGACCAGCGGTAAATTTCTTGATAGCTTATATCTTATCTTCATTTAGTTGGACTGACTGTGACGGTTCATGTTCATTCTCGTCTATGTCAGTGTCATCAGAGTGTATGTACTCAGATGATTCTGTAAAAGCAGTTTTAAAGTGCTCAGCAAATGTGTCGACAATTTCTTGAGGATTGCCCAAAGAATTATCGTTGTAGGTCATATTATTTGGAATGGTTGTCGTGTCCTTTTTGCTATGAATATATGACCAAAAAGATTTAGGATTCGTCTTAAAGTTATTTTCAATATTGTTGACATACTGTTTATGCGCTAGCTTAATATCATTTTTTATTTTTGATCTTAGTGTATTAAACTTTTCAAGGTCCTGAGTGTTGTTGAATTGTTTATATTTTTTCCATGCTGAATTTTTGTATCTAATATCATTGTTTATGTCCCTGCTATACTCATGACTTTTGGTATAAGTTGAAGGATAGGTCCTTGGGACGCATGTCATAAATATATTATTAATAACACTGTAGAAGTCTTCTACAGCTAGGTTAACATTCTCGTAATTTGTTAGAAAAGACCAATCTGTTTGTAGAAATAAATTGTACATTGTAACATAATCGGCTTTTTTAAAATTAAAAGTCAATTCGGACTTGACTGAAAACATATCTTTTGCTTCGTCATTTCCTTGAAGTAGGTTAATACACAGTGGTGGATGGTGAAAGTCTTCCCTTATCATGGAAATTTCTGACTTATCAACTTGTAATGAGGTGATATTACTAAATCTAACAATCTACCGTTAACATTAGTAACTGAATTATGTTGATCAAAATTATAAAATGTACAAAAGTTTTGCAAGGCCCGTAGTTTCGCAGATGTACTTGTGACATTGGTCTTATTATCTTTTATTCTTAACAATGACCGAAATTTTACTTAGGCCCACCTTTAAAACCACTGGAGTGCACTACATCTTACATCTTTTTAAATTTACATTAATCAGACAAAGAAAGTAAATATTTAGTGGTTCGATAGCTATACTATTCTCAGGATTGAAGCACAGCAACAGATTAAAATTATTGTAAGTCGAGTCGTTAAGTACTTATTAAAACATTTAAAACTAATTTGCGATTGAAAATTTAACATTTCTTATGCCATTTTCTAAACACCTGAATCATTAATTAGTTAAAGAAAACTTGAACTGGAAATCTGCTCCTAGTATTTTCTACTCATAATAAAAATTAGTGAAATTTTCGCAAACTCTACGTCACAGAGAATAGTAAGGAACCTGTGACATTATGATTTACTTGCCTGTCAGAAATTATCCTTGCGTATGCTATTTATGGGGTGTCTGAAGTTTTCATTTATTGTATATGCATGGAAGAAGGTAAAATATGCATTTTTCTTCAAGCGTATTAAAATGTTTAAATTATGTCACCAAAAACAGAAGTAGAAGTAGGACATTGTTTTACTAGTAACAAAATGTTAGTACCGAACGCCACCGTAGTGGACATTGTTTTACTAGTAACATAATGTTAGTTCCGAAAGCGCCGCCGTAGTGGGTATTGTTTTACTAGTAACATAATGTTAATACCGAAAGCCACCGGTGGCGCGCTATCCACTAGCCACTTGTCATATTGTGTCAACATGTAAGACTGTAGTTTGAATATTTGTACATTTATGATAAATAAATGAATTTTTGCATTTTAATACGCTTGAAGAAAAAATAGTATATATTACGAGGAGTAGAACGCCTTTTTTTGTGTTTCGCCCAGTTTGCGGCTTCGGCTTCGCCTCAGCCGCAAATCCTGGGCTCAACACAAAAAAAGAGTGCGTTCTACTCCTAGTAATATAATATACTATTCTCTTTGTCTAACGTTTTATTGCACACTTCGCCTTTTTATAATTCTAGTTTATATTATTCTCTAATTGTCTCTCCAAATTTTTTGACATCCTCTCTCTTCCTCCAATAATTTTCTTTTAAGTGAATAAGTTCGCTCCATGATAACCAACTAAAAACTACATATACCCAGGCATAGGATTTTAAGAGCCAAATAAGGTGGGTGGTAGTTTTATTATAGGCTATACCTACAAAGCAGCAGCCGCACCAAAATCATCTAGAATAAAAATACCGATCTAAATACTATTAAAAAATTAATTAAATAGACTTACGTACTTTTGATAACAACGTTATCGAACATGCACATCAGCAGGTAATAAAAATAAAAATGACGCGAATTCCCCATAGTTTGACAGGAAATACTCGAAATTCCCCCACCTCAGAAAAAACACGACGTTTGGCGGGAATTTAAAAAGAACAAATATGACTTCGCAAGATGAAAAAAATAGTTGAAACGAATAAGATTTATGAAATTAGAAAAATAAAGACCATTTCATTATATATCTTATGTTTTATCACGAAGTAGTTAGGTGCATTGATAAAATTTAAATGGACCATAAAAACGTATTGTAATTTTTTTTTTATTTCAAAAGTTAATTTTGTCACTAAAACTTTTTAAGAATTCTAATTTAATTTTTACAGTTTTTAATTTCCTTTTTCAAATACTCATCTGCTGAAAAAAAAAACATGCACTATAGAGCAGGTTTTACATATTTTTGTTTAAATTCGTCTGGATTAGACTCTAGCAGGATGTCCTTAAAACGTTTAAGCAGAACGTTTTGGGGACAATAGCAAACGGACGTCTTCGGAACGTACCATATAAATCCGGAACATTCAGACCTAACGAGGACCTAAGTGTACGTCCTGGGGACGTTTGTTGTTATCAGGGTTGTGTTTCAATAATTTTTATAATAGAAGAATTCAAGAAGAAATTCTTTTAAATTCATTTAATTTACTATATTACAGTAATGAAACATTTACACATTAATTTCTTGACGTTATGATAACAATAAATTAAAGTTCAATCTGATTCATATGAGGTTCCTGATAAATAATGAGGAAACATAATGTAATATTTCTATGTTCGGGACAAGGTCTAATTAAGTAATTTAATAATTTATCGAGAAAATGATTGCATTGTTTCATGATGTATTTACTAGTAAAATAAATAATCAAATTATAATGAATAACGTCGTTTTGTAAATATGAGATGATTACTGAAAATGAAATATTATTTAGGTATTAAGCAAATCACAACTTACACAGTTTTTAATTTATTATGAAATTACCTACTTTCTGTATATTGTTGCCCTGATCTGGACACGCTAATATACTAGTTAGGTAAATACTTTAAAACACTCATTATTGATGGAGAACTAATCAAAACAACTACTCTTCTAGCTAATACTGACGAAGTATTGAATTACATGACGGGCTTCCTAGTATTTTAAAGCAAAAGAAAAATATATTGAAAGTATTTAAATCATTTATTGAAATTCAGTCATTCACAACAATTATTGAACCTTACATTCCATTTCAACTCTAGAAAAAAAAATTGTACAAGTTTTTTCGAACTCATTAGTTCTCATCAGTAGAATATAGAAACATTCATTCATTATTTATAAGCCTATTCTTGATTTATTTTTTAAATTATTTTTATTTCTTTGCTTTCATTATGATTATGGAATATTATTTAGGTATTAAGCAAATCACAACTTACACACTTTTTAATTTATTATGGAATCACCTACTTTCTGTATATTGTTGCCTTAATCTGGGCACGCTAATACTTATATTAGTTAGGTAAATACCTTAAAACAATCATTATTGGAGAACTAATCAAAACAACTACTCTTCTAGCTAATACTGACGAAGTGTTGAATTACATGATAGGATTCCAAGCACTTTAAAGCAAAAGAAGAATATACCGAAAATACTTAAATCTTTTATTGAAATTCAGTCATTCACAACAATTATTAGCTATTTCAACTCTAAAAAAATTGTACAAGTTTTTTTGAACTCATTAGTTATCATCAGTAGAGTATAGAAACACTCATTCATTATTTATAAACTTATTCTTGATTTATTTTTGCAATTATTTTTATTTATTTCTTTCATTATGATTAGGGAATATTATTTAGGTATTAAGCAAATCACAACATACGCACTTTTTAATATATTTATTTTACTTGTACATTTTTTCTAGAATTAAAATGGAATTTAAGGTTCAATAATATTCTCTAATCATGACAAAAGCAAATAAATAAAAATAATTGTATAAATACTTACATGTTCGAACATAATTATTTTTAATGAACACATGAATAGATAATAATAATAATTGAAACGAGAGCTTTTACGAGAATCTAAAGTGTTATATAATCGTAAATCCATATAGGTAAGTTTCAAGTGAATCAGTAAAGTATACTGCTCGTAGCGCGCCCACACATTCATCCCTTCAGGCTGTCAGAGGCATTTGTCCAGCTAGAGGACTGGCAGATTGTTCTCCTTATATTTTTAACCGACTTCACAAAATCAAGGTATAAGCTCGACGGTAGTCCTATAACAATTTAATTAACGTCTAGTGTAAGGTGAACAAACACTGGAAACAAGATTGATTCTCTTAGTATAGAATTTCGCGAAGGCGCTAATAATAAAAAAAATAGTTTTGTAGATTTAATGTAGTATTTTAGGAGTAGCTAATAACGAATCTGGTGTCAGAATTTAAGAATTCAAATTGGCAAATTAAATATGGCCGAGATAATCGTAATATTTTTGCAGATTTACATGAAATTTGATATAAGGTGATTTCAGGATTTTCTGATAACAAGTCAGAGGTCAAAGCTGAAATCTCCGATTAAAGAACTTATATCTAGATACATAACAGGCTATCTTTTCACTATATACCTTATTTGCTCCTAACATACTCACATTATATGTCCATTAAAATGGATAGATGAACATCACATCCCATAGGCAACAGTGGCGTTGTGTGTGTAGAAAATGTGTAGAATGGTAAATATTTTCATTAAAATGAATTATTGCAATTCCTGCATTACCGGCTCTTTATATAACGTGATGTAGGCATACGATATTACAGTAAGATAAATATGTATTGAAAGGATATTAAAATTTAATTGCTATTTACTTTATAACTGTAAACTGAACTTCATCATGTTACGACTATGGAACGATCGATTTTCTTCTTTTCTAAACTGCTTTCTGCAAACGGCACAGCACCTCACTATTTATTTGCACAAAATATATTGTCACTAAACTGTGTAAATATGAATAGAGAATATTATTTAGGTATTAAGCAAATCACAACTTAAAATAAAATTACTTTTTCACCAGTTTTTGGTCGGAGAACACGAAAAACATTTATTGACATTAATGGCCGAACTGTCAACTGCGATTATGATAATCGAACTGAAGCCGATCGTGCACGAGCGGCCGCGAATACGCCGATGGGCCAATCAGCAACTTATGGGAAGAAGTGCCTTAGAATGGGAGTCTTTCAGCGACAAATAAATCAATGCCATTATGTATCTAGATATAAGTTCTTTAATCGGAGGCTGAAATACAAAGCAAGTTAAATAAAAGCTTGTAAAAATTATAAACGACGGATATTTTATTTTACTGTATAGAAGTTAAACAAAAAGGCTACTTTCCATTGTCAAAGCTTTATTAGAAATTGTTTATATGATGTATATATTAAATACCCAGCTTTATATTTGCTATATTCAATTTCCATAGATACTCATTTACTTTCACAGAACTGTTGATGTGGTAAATAGTAATGTTAAGTTGTGAAATTCTTCTTTTATTATTGGTAACCAGGTTGTACATTTGTACAATCATCTACGGAACACTTCGACATTCATTTATCCTCACAGTATGATTGCTGGTTCTTTAATTTTTCTTTTCTTGTTATTGTCACATTTGTTAAAATTCTTGCAGAGTCCCATTTTATTCTATGTCCGCTCTTCCAAGCATGTTCGCAACTCTTGGATTTCTGAATTTCATTATTCCTAATGAAACCCTTGTGCTCACCCAATCTTACACTGAATGGTCTAGATGATTCGCCAGTATAATATTTATTACACTCACATGGAATAGGTACATACTATAAATACAGTTTTTGAATTTTGCTTATGGTTTAGCGGTTTTGTTTTGTCAAAATTGATCTCAAAGTATTGTCCGTTTGAAATATCGTCCTAATATTAAATCTGTTCAGATAATTCGTATATAAGAAAAAGAAATTGATGCTATATTCCGTTGTTCAGGTTTTTGTCGTACCCGATTGTTATTTTCTATAAGTATATGAAGATCTATCTACAAAGACTTCATGGTATTGTTTGTTTTTAGAGAACCTCTTTTATAAAACGTGTCTCACTGTTTAATATTTCATCGTTAGAAGAAATTATTTTGGCAGTATCATATAAACATTTTATAACAGCCGTTTTAACATACATCGATTGATTTGAATTAAAATTCAAATATCTGTCGGTATGTGTTGTTTTTTTACAAACGCTTGTTTAAATATAATTATTTACTCTAAAAATTTTAGTTTTCTACTTCTAATGTTGTAGTAGAAGATTCTTTATTCTTAATATTTTCTAAAAAATTATATAGCAAGTCGAGTTCATGAGGCCAAATTGCAAAAAATATCGTCAATATATCTCCACCAGCTAACTGGTTTATATTAGTGAGATGGCTTATTGAAATTACCGTTACCTGGCGGATAAAAGCACCAAATTTGGTATGAAGGTACCTTAGGGTATACTAATAAATATTAGCCTAGGAGCCCTCTGGAATTTCTAAAAATTTTCAAGTACAGCACTAAAATCCAAAATGGCCGACAAATGCGACAAAACATCACATGTAGCCCAGAAATTTTAGTTTTTGACCCGGAATTAATTATTATAAAGCTGAAAATTTGCAGGTTTGTAGTTTTGGTCCAGCATAACACGTACCAATAAGTTCCCTACTCTCCCCCGTCGACTTCCCCGTTTTTGCGGAGCAAGAAGGGCCTAAGTCGCAGAAATTGCAGAGCAGGCTATAAAGTGCAGCAGAAATGTTGTTACTGATCCGATTTGGGTCGAAATGATCATAAAAGCTTCGGAGAAGCATATCCCTCGTATTTCAGATGTTTCCATGCATATTTTGTTCATAATTTTCCGTTCTAGTGCTGTCAAAATTTCGAAAATTCAAAAATTTCTGAAATGGCGCCATTGCGGATAAATGAAGACTAGGAGGGGAAAACGTACCCGAATAAACACTTATCTTCATACTTTGGGCTTTCCATTGATATGTGGACTTTCTCTGTAGCGTCACAGGTTACGGAGCTACGCCACTTCCGGTGAAACTGCCCTGGCTGCGCTGGTAAGACCTGTTGCGAATTCCTATTTATATATTATTGGTGTTTTATAAGATTTATTGAATGACATTTAACTTGTCAGACTCAGAAAATGACTTTATTCGGCAGGACAATTGCCATTATTGACGAGACTGATTTTAGCAGGAAACTAGCAGCGAAAACAAAATTTTTTTTTATTGCATTTTTGAATACATGTATTCGTAGGTAAAGATAATATCAACATTTTTACCTACAAATTATGACCCAAGAGCTAATAAGAAGGCTATTAGCTTCAAACTCTAAAAATAATTTTGACGACCAACGCCTATTTTTTTCAGCTAAAACTCGTATTAAAAAAAAATAGTAACCTGCACCTTTTCGGACCGATTTTATTCGAAAGGTGGGCTCTTTAGCTTTAATTTAAAAAATAACTCCATAGTACATTTAACATAGAAGTTAGCCGCGAAACAGACGACAGTGCTTTTGCTGCTAGAGCGCAATTTTTCAAGTAATATGTTAATAAACAAAAATTGAATAGTTTGGCCCATTTCAGACCACTTTTGATCGAGAGAGAGAGAGAGAGAGAGAGAGAAAAGGTGGGCTCCTTAGTTTTAATTTAAAAAAAGGAAATTAAGTACCTAGTATATCTAACAAGTTAATCGCCAAATAGTTGTTAATCGAGTTTCCGCTGCTAGCACATTTTTTATGTTAAACTAAAATAAAATAAGATCTATTAACCTGGCCCATTTCGTACTGATTTTAATCGAAAGGTGGTCTCTTTACCTTTAAAAGAATTTAAAAAAATATATATAAGTCCCTAATACATCTAACACAGAAGTTGACCGCGAAATAGTCATTGGCAGCGTTTCCGCTGCTAGCTCATTTTTTATGTTAACCTAAAATAAAATAAGATCTATTAACGTGGCCCTTTTCGGACCCATTTTAATCGAAAGGCTCTTTACCTTTACTTAAAAAAAAAGAATTAAGTCCCAAGTACATCTGACATAGAAGTTAGCCACGAAAGACACGACTGCGTTTTCGCTGCTAGAGCGTAGTTTCTCACGTAATGTAAAATGAAAATGAAAAAAAATCGATACGAGGAATTGAACTGGACTGGACAGTCCAGTTCGAGCAATTAGAATATTTCCCACTTGCAGATGAGATAGCAATTTGAAATTTGGTACCCTACCATAGTCGACCATTGCGAGTCCGAAAATAATAATTTCAAAATAGCGGCACTTCCGGAAATACCGGAAGTCGATACCAACTTGCTTATTTTAAATGGAACACCCTATATTTTTCGATTTCTCGAAATGATCATAAAATTCTGAGTCAAAACATGTCTATACCTAAACCGAGCAGTTTCGGAGGTATTTGAAATTTTATAAAAAAAATTTGACAGGTGCAACGGTTTGCAAGAACCGTTATAACTTTCTTCATGTAGGAGATCCTTATTTGCTCTCTGGTAGGAAGAAAGAACACAAGATGAGCTACTCTCTACAAAAAAATAGATTCCATAATAGTATACCAAGTGTTTTATTTTTCACGTTACATTTTGTCAAATTCAAACCTCAAAAACTTTTTTATTTCAAATGGAACACCCTATATTTTTTTACATCAAATTATGTTAAATTAAATTCCCTTTTTTCTGGTATAAGCATTGTAGGGGTTAAAATTACAACTTTTCGAAATACTGGTGATTTTCTGAAATGTCCAAAAATTTTCAATAAAAATTGCCATCAACTTACCCATGATTAGAAACAATGATTAATGTAATGTAAGTCATTCTTTTATGTTAACAAACACCAGCACGTTTAAATTACGAAGACTTTTAGGTTTGTTTATTATTTATGGAGAATGTGATAAAGTAATACCAAGAACATGTAACACATTTGCTACTCGATACCCACTTTATTGTTTCAATTGTTTCATAGGCTTCTACGTTTTTTTGGCTAAATTATAATTTTCAACAAAAACTTGCGAATAATTCAAAAAGCACATGTGTTAGATATAGGACATGCTGATATAAGTCCACCTCAAATTTAATTCTACATCGATTGTCATAATAAAATTTGGCACGTGCCATTTGACAGTGCCAAATATTTTAAAATTATCCAATATGCGTTTTACAGTGTATGGTGGATGGTTTCTGTTCTTGTGGGTATCGAGTGGCAAATGTGTTACATGTTCTTGGTATTATTTTATCACATTCTCCATAAATATTAAACAAACCTAAAAGTTTTCGTGGGTGTAATTTAAACATGCTGGCGTTTTTTAACATAAAAGAATGACTGACATTAATGATTGTTTCTAATCATGGGTAAGTTGATGGCAATTTTTATTAAAAATTTTTGGACATTTAAGAAAATCGCCAATATTTCGAAAAGTTGTGACTTTAACCCCTACAATGCTGATACCAGAAAAAAGGAAATTTAATTTAACATAATTTGATGTAAAAAAATACAGGGTGTTCCATTTGAAATTAAAAAGTTTTTGAGGTTTGAATTTGACAAAATGTAACGTGAAAAATAAAACACTTAGTATACTATTATGGAATCTATTTTTTGTGTTCTTTCTACGTACCAAAGAGCAAAAAAGGATCTCCTACACGAAGAAAGTTATAACGGTTCTTGCAAACCGTTGCACCTGTCAAATTTTTTATAAAATGTCAAATATCTCCGAAACTGCTCGGTTTAGGTATAGGGTGTGCGACACGTTTTGACTCAGAATTGTATGGTCATTTCGAAAAGTCGAAAATATATAGGGTGTTCCATTTAAAATAAGCAAGTTGGTATCGACTTCCGGTATTTCCGGAAGTGCCGCCATTTTGAAATTATTATTTTCGGACTCGCAATGGTCGACTATGGTAGGGTACCAAATCTAAAATGTCTATCTCGTCTGCAAGTGGGAAATATTCTGATGGCCGCCTTAAAAGAATCACCCTGTATAATATTTTTTTTGTATAAATTAAATCTTCATATAGGCGAAATTCTCCCCATTTAAGATCTATTTCGCCATGTTGTCAACTACTTCATTACCTCCTAATGTCGCAGCGAGCTTTTTGACAAATGATAAATGTGCGATTTTGTTTTATTGTTGTATTTCAATGGCTGTATTTATAGTGGAGTCAATAGAGATTTTCACTTCGGAAAAATTCCGGGGAGCGGTAACTTTTGAACATGTCAGGAACAACACACCAAAAGTTGCCAACAAGATCTTGAGCCTAATTTGTTATTAAACAAATTAGTTGCAAAATACTAGTCTTTGTCAAATATATCTTAAAATATTTTTTTCTTTCAAAAAGTAATTGCGCTATTCGAAAGTACGCGAAATTTCACCTCAAAAATGTACATGAAGTTTTTTTTGTTTACCGCACGAAAATGGAACACGGAGGCACGTAAGTATAGCGAGTGAAGCGCGCGCGGCCTCGGACGCGCTATACTAAATTTGTTCTAACTTTTGAACTAATTAATGAAATTAACCCACAAGAGCTTAAATGAAAGAAGAAACATGTAGCTATTGGATTATTATATTTTCAAAAATAAAGATCAATGTCTGTAGGAATAGTACATAATATATGAAGTCGAAACATAAAGAGATTTGCGATGAAATAGGTAAAAGCTCTACCGTTTCTAAAAATTTAAAGATAAAAACTTGGGTCATTCACATTTTACTCTTGAAGTACTGTATAAAAAGATCCGATTAGTGAACAAAATCTCAAAAATTTATTTTTTAAAATGTACACTTTTGAGAAAATTTTAAATTAACCCTTTTTTTTACGAAAATAAAAAAAATTTGCTCTAAAATTCGTGAAATTATAGGTAAAATAAACGTTAACAAGTTTTATAAAAAAAATTATTTGGCCTACCTATGCAACATACGTCTATAGTAGGACCTCAAAATAAGTAAATCTGATGATGAAAATATTTTGGAATATACAGTGTGTTTCAGTTAACATTCCCACAGCCGATATTTCGGAAACTAAGAAATATATTTTTATTCTGTAAACGGTAATGGATTTCTATGGTTAATGCCTTCTTCAAGAAGTACAATTTACTATTGTAACATTATCACCAAAGATGGCGCTGCAGTTTAAAAATATTTTTCGATCCAGGAAGGTCTGAAACATTTGCCATTCGATTAAGAATTAATTTTTAAACAAAATGGTTCTTATTCCGAAAAGATCTGCAGTAGTTTTTGAGTTATTTTAATTTTATTGTCTAATTTTTGAGTGTTATTTATTTTTTTTAATTGCTGTAACTTTCTTAATTTTGATATTCGGATGTAGGTTCTTAATAATTTTTTTGCCTACTATAAGATAATTATTTACTGGTGGGAATTTTTTTTAATAGCACTTCCGATTTAACCGGAAATTACTTTAAAATGGGAAATTTAAATGGAAAAACAACAAACAAGGTAATTTTATTTTTCAACAGTACATCTTGACAACAATATTCAAAACAAATGCTCGAAATTACTTCCGTCTGCTCGAATCATGGGCGCTGCCAGGGGGGGAGCCATGCCCCCCCCCAAGCCGTCTTCCATGAGCCAAAAAATAAAGAAGCATAATCTCTATCAGTACAAAGCAGTATCCAAATTATCCCTTGAAATAAATATTTTGTAATTAATGCCAATATTATCTAGTAGAGGAATGTACTACTCATCCTCTGGGGAGGCCATTTCTATTGCCCCCCCCCCCCCCAAATGAATTTTCTGGCTGCGCCACTGGCTCGAATACACATGTCAAACTAATGTCCTTAATAATGTATGTCTATTAATTGCACCAGCGCAAGCGTAGATTTTATTGTATAAATCTGCCATATCTTCTATTGGCTATTGATATACTTTACTTTTCAAATATCCCCACAAGAAAAAGTCCAGACGCGCGGGCCATCTTACCGGTCCTTAGGTGCCAATCCAGCGCCTTGGAAACGTGTCATTCAAATAATTTACAACAATATTAAAGTTCAGTGGCGGCTGGTGAAATTTCAATATTTTTTTTCTCGTCTATGGCGAATGGGACCCATACGAAATTTGGGAAATAACATCTAGAGAAGCACTTCTCTAATGACCCCTAAAAAATTTTGAAAAAGCAGTTTGCGAAAACATTTTTGAAAATTCGTTAGCCTCCCCTGGGTCTAGGAGCTCCTGTTTATTTTTATTTTTTTTTGTCATATGCATTTGACTTTTCATAAAAATACAACAACAGATTTTGGAGTTTATGAAAATATTTTCATTACTAACTGAAATACAATGAACTGAAATTTTGTAATTTACAATTTAACAAATTACAATATTTCAATTCGTTGTATCTCAGTTAGTAATGAAAATATTTTCATAAACTCCAAAATCTGTTGTTGTATTTTTATGAAAAGTCAAATGCATATGACAAAAAAAAATAAAAATAAACAGGAGCTCCTAGACCCAGGGGAGGCTAACGAATTTTCAAAAATTCTTTTTGCAAACTGATTTTTCAAAATTTTTTAGGGATCATTAGAGAAGTGCTTCTCTAGATGTTATTTCCCAAATTTCGTATGGGTCCCATGCGCCATAGACGAGAAAAAAAATATTGAAATTTCACCAGCCGCCGTTGTTAGAGTTGTGGGGTGGGACGCCATCTTGCTGAAACCAAATTTCAGCTCTGTTGTGGTAAAAGTTTTGGTAACGCATTTTCTAAAAATCTTAAATAACGCACACCGGTTAAGTTTTCATGGTATAGAAACGTACCTATAATATAATCATTTAAAAAACCACACCATAGATTTACGCTGAACACAGTTTGATTTCTTGTTCGAATCATCCATCTTGGGTTGTTCTCCGACCAACATCTACAGTTATGTTTTGTTACTGTGAAACTTACTTTCGTCACTCTACAGTACATTTTTAAGGAAATTACAATTTCCTTCATAAACAGAAAATTCAGCAAGAAAGGTTAAGCGACGATCATAATCCGTAGGCAGCAAATGATGTTATAAGTTTGGTTTATATGGAAATTTTCTTTTAAGATTCTTTGGCATGACGATAGTGATACATTGGTGGAGGCTCTTATTTGTCGCAATGATGATAACGGTTTGTAAAACTAAAGCCGTATTCTCCTGGGTTCTTGCTGTTGGTATTCTTTCACGTTTCAACTTTTGAAAACTACCATATTGTAATAAGTTGTTACACAAATTGGAAAAAGTCTTGCGATCGGGTTGTGGTATGTTTGGAAATTGTAATTGATACATACGTTTGGCTGCTTTTGCATTTTTATTGCATTTTCCATACATTAATAACATATTAACTTTGTCAACATTGGTGTGGACCATATTTTGGACAAATTTTACTAACGTATTCTTAAAATGACACACCCAAATGAATATTGAACTTCTGACAGTTAATAAATAAACAATTGCAAATTATTCAATTATTTTAATATAAATTTCTCAATTTAAAGTAATTTCCGGTAAAATCGGAAGTGCTGTTAAAAAAATTTCGCACCAGTAAATAATTCTCTTATACCAGGCAAAAAACTACTAAGAACCTACCTTTGAAATCAAGATTAAAAAAGTTACAGCAATTAAAAAAAAAATAGATAACACTCAAAAATTAGACAGTAAAATTAAAATAACTCAAAAACTACTGCAAATCTGACTTTTTGGAATAGGAACAATTTTGTTTAAAATATAATCCTTAATCAAATGGAGTATGCTTCAAACCTTACCCGATCGAAAATATTTTTAAACTGCAGCGCCATATCTGGTGATAATGTTATAATAGTAAACTGTACTTCCTGAAGAAGGCATTAACCATAGAAATATATTATCGTTTACAGAATAAAAATATATTTCTTAGTTTCCGAAATATCGGCTGTGGGAATGTTAAATGAAACACACTGTATATAAACCTATACTTTTCACGAAATATTAGAAAAATCAAGTTTTTTCGGTAAATCGACGCAATGTTGATTTTTTCTACAATTTTTATCCTGTTTAAAATATTGAAAACATTAAAAATATTCGCGTGGTACTGGGCCATGAGTCAAATTATAATGCATGAATAATAGAAAGAGAGTGAAAGTAAAACAATGTCTTCGCGGCAAGCAGTGCGCATCATCTGCCCCGCACGCTGCGCTGTGTGTGTGCGCAGGGTATTGTAAAAGTAGTTTGGGCACTTTTTCACAAATCATCTTGCAATGCTATGTACAATATCACGTTTTCTCAGCTTCTTTTTAAGTTTTTATGTGAATAGGTATTTAAGTTGTGTTTTTAATTGAATAGAGTTTTGAATTATTTTGTTGTTTGATATTGGATCAGCCATTTTGAATTATCTTTTTTCGACATCATAATTTGTTTCAGCGACATCGAAAACCCCCTTATGTCAATTTTAATTAAATTGCTTTAAAAATTTTCAACTTATAAAAATTTTGTTAAAAAAAAGTTTCTTTTTGTTTGAATAATTAATAAACAATTTCCTCACGATTATGTGGTTATAACTTTTTATTTTATGTAAAAGTGATATCAAAAGATTTTAGGAAAATCGAAGCTTCCCGTAATTATTCCGAAATAATGCATATTTTCAGCCTCTATTGACTCTACTATTATTATATTTGATATTTTAACCAGAGAATTTTTGAAAGTTTAGTTTATATAACGTCTTTTTGCTATCAAAAAAAAATTCAGATTTTTAATGTTTCTAAGCTTGTCATATGGCATCAAGTATAGCAGTACAGAGAGAGTGTTATTTAATAAGAGCATAAGTTGGTTATTATTAATTAGTATTGGAGTAAAAGAACCATTCGTGAATACAAAATAATATTCGTGAAAAAGTTCGTTTATGCTGTATATAAATATATTATTTTTAAATTTCTAGATTGAAGTATGTTTAAAAGACTCTTACGAAACAAATGAAAGAGTTGCAGTCAGGCATTACCGAATGAAAATATCTATTAATATCTATAAACAGGACAACGTCTGTTAGACCTAAAATTTTTATTTCAAATTTACAACATATACAGAATAGCATGGTAGAATATACCAGTCTGAAATTCCGTCTTACAAGATGGTCGTTAGAGTCGTCTGAACAGTCATGTTATATAATACAAAATATTTTATTATAATTTTGGAGCAAAATGTTACTAAGGGTTTTTGACTAAGCACACAAAATACAAGATATCGAAACTGCGATCTAGGGGCAAATTCAGAGATATCGCTTAAATGTCACTCACTTATCTCATCTTTCACTCATTGAATGCCTAAGTTAGGGTGCCCTATTCTCATTACTATCTTAAGTATTCAGAAATAGGCATAACTTGAGTGTCTATCAAAATCTGGTAATAGGGGAAAGATTAGCCCTGCAAATATTACCAAAATATCGTTTTACTCTTTTATTTTATTTATTTTAGAATATAACCATATAAACTGTATTTTATTACATTCTCATCAAAATTGCAACAGAAAATTACAGTAGCTATTGCTACTGAAATTTTAAAGCAATAGCAAATAAAAAAACCGTTGCCCAAGGAATCACTTCCACATCCAGATTTTCTATCCAAGTCTCTCACAACGAAAAAAAAATTGCAGTTGGAAATAATTGTTTATAAAAATTCAATAATATAATATTTGAAATCGCTTACCCCAAAAACCCATAAAACGATATGCCACATCGGTAGTGGGTGTTGGTGAAAGAGGGTGGTAGTGGGGGTGGATGAAGTAAAAAAAAAATTTGAAGCCTTTGGTTCTTGTACTCACCCTAAATAACAATTTTACTTTTTTCATTCCTTTTAATTATCGGGTGGGGGTGGTAATTTGGCTGATCCCAAAAAAATTTTTGAGACCTTAGGTTCTCTTTATATACTAAATACCAATTTTACGAACTCTTGCTTGATTTACCTATTTACCCACATTTACCTCAACTTATCTCCAACAGAAGAAGATCAAAATATAATCCGGATGTCGATAAAATACCTAAGTGTACCAAATTTCAAGTCAATATCTTAAACGGTTCCAGAGTAATCGTGCACACAAAAAAAGTTACAGACAAACAGAATCTTTTTTTCTCTCAAACTTAAAATCTCGACGTTTCATGACATTCTAAGCCTATTTGAACAATAAAAATTTTCACAAATTTTTTTGGCGTTACTATACCTCCATTGGATGTGGAAGGATTGGTAAGGCATAGTGGTGTTTAGTTATTTTCTTGTATATTTTCCATTTAAAAATAAAGCTTTTAAAATAAAATAAGTTGTATTATTCAATAGTTAAATTTATTTTAAAATATGAATAGTACCTAATATACTACTAAAATTTATTTATAGATTTTAGAAAAAGTCATCATTCATTCTTGCTAATCGTTCACTAACTTCAATACAGATTCTGCACTTCGACGGTTCACTAAATTATTTCGCAATATTTCCCTGAAAGTGAATAATAAATAATAATTTACAAATTCCTAGAAATCGAATTGCTTCAGTATATACAGTGTGTCTCACTTTTCACCACTACACCTCAACAAGCGCGGATTTAGAAATTTCAATAATTTTTTTCTCGTCTGTGGCGCATGGGACCCATACGAAATATGGGAAATAACATCTCGAGAAGCACTTCTCTAACGACCCCTAAAAAATTTTGAAAAAGCAGTTTGCGAAAATTTTTTCAAAATTCGGTTACCCCCCAGGTCTAGGGACTCATGTTTAAAATTATTTTTTTTTGTCATATGCATTTTACTTTTCATAAAAGTAGAACAATATGTTTTGAAGTTTATGAAAATATTTTCATTACTAACTGAGATACAACGAATTGAAATTTTGTGATTTACAATTTAACAAATCACAAAATTTCAATTCGTTGTATCTCAGTTAGTAATGAAAATATTTTCATAAACTTCAAAACGTGTTGCTGTATTTTTATGAAAAGTAAAATGCATATGACAAAAAAAATAATTTTAAACAGGAGTCCCTAAACCTGGGGGGGGGAATCGAATTTTGAAAAAAAATTTGGCAAACTGCTTTTTCAAAATTTTTTAGGGGTCGTTAGAGAAGTGCTTCTCGAGATGTTATTTCCCATATATCGTATGGGTCCCATGCGCCACAGACGAGAAAAAAATTATTGAAATTTCTAGATCCGCGCTTGCACCCCAATATCTCAGCCATTTGTTGATCGATTTAGATCAAATTTGGTATACTTCTTTTCCTTCAGATTGTGATTAAAAAGTTATTTAAATTTTTTTTTTCCAGATTAAATACGCCTACTATGATCAAAAGAAATTGGCAAAAATTGGGAATTTATATTAGCGATTGAGATAGGGTTTTTGTTTTTACAGAATCTTGTTCGACATGACCTAAAACCCCCGTATACCAAATTTCGTTAAAAAATATTCATTCCTTTAAAAAAAAACCATATCTAAGGTTTCAATAATAATCACCCTACTATTCGAGTTATTTATTGAAGGATATTTACATAACTTGGCAGTCGTGTAATAAAGACGCTAATTAAGCATTAGGACACATTTTTTATCCAAAACACTATTATGAAATGAATATTTGAAAAATTGTAGCTATTTTTTAAAATACTTAGAACTCAGCATACCAATATCTTTGTTAATGGAGTGCTTTGGAATAGATTTGACAATTGCATCGAATGTCAAATTAAACTTAAACATGGCTGCACAACAATTAATTATTGCTGATAAAATTGAAATAATAAGAATTGTCAAATCCATTCCAAAGCATTCCATGTTAACAAAGATATTGGTATGTCGAGTTCTAAGTATTTTAAAAAATAGCCACCATTTTTCAAATATTCATTTCATAATAATGTTTTGGGTAAAAAATGTGTCCTAATGCTTAATTAGCGTCATTATTACACCACTACCAAGTTATGTAAATATCCGACAGTAAATAACTCGAATAGTAGGGTGATTATTATTGAAATCTTAGAATGATTTTTTTGTAGAGGAATGAATATTTTTTAACAAAATTTGGTATACAGGGGTTTTAGGTCCTGCCGAACAAGATTCTGTAAAAACAAAAACCCTATCTCAATCGCTAATATAAATTCCTAATTTTTGCCAATTTTTTTTTATCATAGTAGGCGTATTTAATTTCGAAAAAAAAAGAATTAAATAACTTTTTAATCACAATCTGAAGCAAAAGAAGTATACCAAATTTGATCTAAATCGATCAACAAATGGCCGAGATATTGGGGTGTAGTGATGAAAAGTGAGACACACTGTATACATATAAACAAAAATAACAAATTGAGTACAACATGATTGAAGTCTCAACTGCCCTAACTTGTCACTGATTTGTCACACACTCATTTATTAGGCAGATTTGAGTGACTGATTGAGTAGAAACTGTTTATGAATACGGTTAGTGTCTGTTTCGAGTGAGATAAGTATATGCTGAGTGTGAGTGCAGTTTGAGTAAAGTTTTGAAATTCAGGTGATTGGTCACTGACCAATTCGAAAATTTATTGGCGGAGTACAATTTAGGATCCACCATAGTCGTGCGTTTATGGGGGCTAATGTACGAATGGATTTTCCGAAAATTTATATCAGCGATTTTTTTAGAAAAAATATAATGGAATATTCTTAAGGATAGGATTTTGCAGAGTAATGTAGGGAGTAATGCAGGGAAATATGCGTTTATTTTCGGTTTATTATAAATATTTAAAAGATCATAAATGATATAATCTTTAAAATAGTTTCAGGTACTTCCCATTGCTTTAAGGCAATATACAGTTTTTATCATAAATGTTGTATATAGTTAAATGCCATGCTCTAATAGTGAAATTAAGAACTATCATTTCCAAGGTAGAGGTATTCAAATACAACAAACATTTACAATAAAAAACATTTATAGTTTTGTATCCCTACCAAGTATCTAAAACAGTTTTAAAGATTATACTATGATTGGTTTTTTATATATTTATAATAAATCAAAAATAAACGTATATTTCCGTCTCACCCTGCAAAATCCTATCCATAAGAAACACTTTTATGCAAGTTACATTGAGGTGGGTTGAAAGGTGTTTGACTCGATGTTTGATATACAATGAGCCAGAGGCAGTTAAAAAAATTTTTTTCAACGAAAACAAATTTTTATCTACAAAACGGTTTGTCAAATGAAAAAAAATGTATTCTTCATTTTATGTTCAGAATTGTGTGTTGAACGTAAAATATTTTGCCAAATGTAAAATTAAGAACGAGAAAAATTATGTCAATAACTTTATAATAATAAAGAATTAAATAAACTTTACATTACGAATACATTGCTCGATCCTCATCATCATTTCTGGCGTTAGAGCCCTGGGTAAGCCTTAGCCTCTTCTAAGATTTGCCTCCAACTGTTCTTGTATAATTCTTTTCTCCGTCATTATCTCACTGCTATTATTGCTAGGTTTGCTTCTACATTATCCAGAAAGCGGATTTTCGGCCTCCCTCTTTTTCTGTATCCTACTGGTCTCTTTAAAAGTGTTTTCCTTGTTAGGTCGTCGGCATCCATCCTCATCATCTGAGTGGTCCAATTTTAATCGTTGTAATTATTCCAGGCTCCTGAAACGTTGATATATTTCGAAGTTTTACCATCTTCGCCTTATTCTACTTTCATTGACCACTCCGTGTATATTTCTAAGGACTTTCCACTCAAAGCATTCTAGTATCCCTCCATTCTTCTTTGTGAGTGTCCACGTTTCAGAACCATATGTTCGTACGAGTCATAAGACTCGTACGAACATATAATGTGTTTTGTATATTTTACATTTGATGTTTCTCATGATGCTGTGAGATCTTAAATGCCATGTAAGTGCGTAATAACATCTGTTGGCAAGAAGGATTCGTCGTTTAATTTCTGCTGTTATGTTACTGCCCATACCCAATGATCACCGGTATATGAACTTGTTAACCTGCTCGATTTCATCGTCCTCAATTCTCAGCGTCTGTGGTCCCCGTACGCCTGCGTCAGCTGATTGTAGCATGTATTTTGTTTTATTTCTGTTGACTGTTAATCCCATTACGCTTACTGCTGCCTTTAACGAAGTGAAGGCATCCTTAACTCCTTCCTTTGTTCTTCCTATTACATCGATGTCGTCGGCGTAGGTGACGATTTGGATATACCTATTATATATCGCGTCCGATGTATTTACTTGTGATGTTCTGATCGCTTTTTCGAGAGCCAGATTGAATAAGATAAAGGACAAAACATCCCCCTATCGTAGCCCGTTGAAGTTTTGGAACTCTTATTGCTATGCTATTAAATATAGCATTTGATCTCTAAAAAATAATGAAATGAAATGAAATTATTTTTTATATCTTGTTATTTTTACATTACATCCATACCATAAAATGTAAGTGGATACGCTACATATACCCCCCCCCCCAACGCGAAAATAAATAATTTTAAGTCGATCTCTCTCGCTCAATCTCGCTCAACCTACCAAAGTATCAATATTAAAGCGGATTTTCTTAAAATCTGATTTGACAGGTAGATCAGTAACAACATTTAACAAATATACAGGCTTAACTATGTCCATAGCGACAGTAATGTACTTTCCACGTTTAAGGACCGTAACAATTTTGTTTGTCCGAGAAACCACTTGAGAAGGCCCTTCGTACCAAGGGGAAGTAGTTGACTTAAGCTTTTCGTATAAAAACTTATCTACAAGATTTAATGCCAGGACTGAAATAAGCGTTTTGAGCACGGTTTTGTTTAGAATTTATAAATTGTAAATTACCGAAACAATTTTGTAATTTGTTAATAAACAAAGGTATTTGAGGATCAGTATTTCATTTAATAAAATATTCACCAGGAAAACGTAAGTGTTGTCCACAAACAAGCTCTGCAGGTGAACAAAGTTAATCATATTTTGCTCTTAAACCCAATAAAATTACTGGAAGTTCATCAAACCAATGAGCAGAGTTAGCTCTGGAAATTAACACATTTTTTAAGGTACTATGAAATCATTCAACCATTACTTTACCGATGATATGAAGTTGTGTGAATTCGATGGAAACCTAAAAATTTTGAAAATTCACGAAATAGATTTAATTCGAACTGGACACCTTGGTCAGTAGTGACACGTAGTGGAATGCCAAGGCGGCAGATATAATTTTAGCAACAGTTTCGGCAGAAAAATAAAGGCTAAGCTTCTGGCCAACGAGTGAAACGTTCAATAACAGTAAAAATGTAAGAAAAACCATGTGAAGGTGGCAAAGGTCCAACGAGATCTAGATAGATACGCTCAAAACGAGCTTTGGAAACTTCAAAATTACCAATATGAGTTTTCGTACGTTTATTTGTTTTAGAAGTTTGACAACTTAAACAAGTCTTGGTCCATAAGGTGCAATCAGTGTTAATTTTGGGCTAGAAATAGTTAGTACTTATAAGTGTCTTGGTAGAACGTATAGCAGCATGTGTGAAGTTACGAAACATATCAAAAACTGCAGGTCGTAAAGATTTTGGTACGAAAGGTTAACATTTAGAAAAAGAAACTTAGCACCAAACTTCATCACTTGAATTAGCAATATTAACTTTTTGTAAAGAGTATTTGACTTTATTACTTGCATTTGGCTGATTTGTAAGTAAATCGGAAAGTTCACAATCATTGAAATTAATTGAGTTTATAGGAGAAATTGAGACAGGCGATAAAACAGTACGTTGTTCGACTAAAGAAAAATCGTTTGTGCGCGATAAAATATCCGCTATGATGTTTTCTTTACCGTGAACATGACGTATGTCATTCGTGAACTATGCAATGTACTCCAAGTGTCGCGTTCGGTGAGGGATCTTTTCTGCATTAGTAAATAGAGCGTTTGTTAATGTCATATAAGTATATAAAAATGAAAAGAACTTCATTCATGAAACGTTGAAATGTTCGTCCAGCATTACGTAATCCAAAAGCCATTCGTAAAAAAAGAAATAATTTGTGGTAATTACTGTTTTGAAAATAACTTCGTCCGCGACGGGTATCTGATGTTAAGCGCGAATTAGATCGATTTTTAAAAAACAGTGCAACCGTATAATTGAGAATTAAAATCGTAAATATGAGGCAATGAATATCGCTTTGGAATTGTGATTGTATTAAGTTTTCTATAATCACCACAGGGGGCGCCCATCGTTAGGTTATTTCTTTGCGATCATATGCAAAAGGAAGAAACTGATAACGAAGACAGTTCACAAATTCTTAAATCAACCATCTGTTATAATTTATTTTTAGTAATACTGAATTTAATTACATCCATCCTAGGCACAGTGAGGGATTTTGCTATACTTTTTTTCAAAATTCTGAAAGTCGTTCAATTTTAAACAGATTTTGATGTGGTTGTGCTTAAAATGCTTGAAAAGTTTCATTCTTTGACATGCAGGTGCCACATTTTCATAAGCTATCAGCTATCATGTACAACCCCTAGAAAATGTAATGCACAGGGTGCCATTAGTTTCATGTCATTAAAAAAAAAATTGGTGGTGGGGAACGACTAGACAATTAAAAAAACCCTATATAACTGAGGCCTAAAGCCCATGTTGCTTTTGTTCTTTTTTAATTTTGGGCCACTGTATTTACAGTTAAAATTTATTTTATTGACTTACCGTTCAAGTCATTAAATACTTCGTTATGTAATCCAATTGACATTTCAGAACAATGGCATCAACGTATTTTAATGTGCTTAGAAACCATAAAAATGATCCTAATTTACCAAATGTGTTGAACGGAGTGCGTATGTCCTTAGTTCGAGTTGCCGAAATGTGTATTGATGCCGATGAAGGTCATTTCTAACATTTTACATAAATCAACAAAATTTTATTGGTAAGTTCTAGAATTCTCGAATAAGCCGGTCCACCGAGTTGTCATATTGCTGTCACTTGCAAATCAGAGTCGCTGCTGAGTTAGGTATTTAAACTTTATTATTATGAGCAACTTTTGTGGTTTTGTGACAAATTCAAAAGAATTGTTCTGTTATTGGGTGCTACCTATTGGGCAATAAAAGTATTATTGGTATAATTATTATTATTTTTTTTCTTTTTAACCAGTCGCCCTTCTCTGTGGCTCTGACCCTCACAGAGGGAAGCTGGTAGTTTCAGCAGCATGCTCGTGGGGTGAGTGACTACTGGGTCTGAAAATCGTGTGCCCTGAGCAGACGTAATGAACCAACGATGACAGCCTTCTGCATTCTGCTGGCTAAGACCTCTGCTGAGTTTCGGCATGTCGGTATGATCTTAAGATCCGAAGTGTGTGTCTCGTTCCACCGAGGGCTCCTATAATCAGTACCACAATCTTAACAGCACAGTCTGTAGAGAGTCTGCGGAGTTCGAAGAGCAAATCTGGATATTTTGTCCGTTTTTCCTCCTCCTTCAAGACGATGTTGTTCTCCGCGGGAGCCGAGAACTCCACGACAAACATTGTCTTGAGTTGGTGGTCGAGGAGGACTACGTCAGGCTTGTTGGCTTGTATTTGCCTGACGATGGGAAACGAGTAGTTCCAATAAATTAGATACTTCTCATTTCCCACAACGGACTCAATATTCCTAGAAGCGTAAAGTAGCACTAGTATCTCGTCTATCCCACATGAGTGCCTTAAATGGTAATAAAGCACTTGTAATACTCCGTCGTGCTTTTGGATATAGGCTGAGACTGCATATATCGGGCAAGCCGACAGCAAGTGCATAGGAGTCTCTGGCGCCCTGCGGCAGGCCCTGCAGCTGACATCAGGGACATCTATACCCATGACACGACTACGATAGATAGGGTGTTGAATACACCATGCTGGGAAGCCATTATGAATCCCTCGGTCTAAGACTTCAGCCCGGCTGACCTTAAGAAAGCCTTTCGGATAAGCAAAGGTTTTCTATATTTTTATAAAAAAAACTTCATGCATTGGCTTATCCGTGTGAAGCTGCAGAAAGATGTTGTGATCGGAACGGCAAGCATGTTGGTAGCAGACACCTTATTCTTCCCCGACAGTTCTGAAGACCAGATATTCTGTCGGAGTCGATGCTGGTACTTGCCGCGGAGAGCGTTTTTCACTACACTCACATCTTAGGTGGAGCGTTGCTCGACATCCAAGTAAGTGTACGACTCTCCGGCATCTAGATGAGGTAAGTTGCTTTCGTCTACGAGTTGCGCGTCCTCTTCGTAGTCCCCGTATCATCCTTTCTTGAGATGGACCAGTGCACATGTGTCTAACCCGAACTCTATACTGACAGCCTGCGTGTACTCCTGTACCAATCTGAGGGATTGGTGTAGGTCCCTTTCTCCGGGGGCATAAAATTTAGGGTCATCCATATAAAACAGACTTATGCCTCCGGTCGCCGGGGGTATCACAGCTATAGCCATGGGTTTTCCGGAGCGAAACGGATAATGGTAGTAGTGAGATGCAAAACAGAAGGGGGCTGAGGGAGTCTCCCTGAAATACTCCCTTCGGAACGATACCGGCTCCGTCTGGACTCTATCGTTACCCGATGTTATGGTAAAGCGAGTTCTCCAGGGCGGCATCAGTTCTCCAATACATCTCACTATGGGACCGGGCACCGCAAGACATTGGAGCGAGTGTAAAATAATCTCATGAGATGTCATGTCAAATGCCTTGTGGTAGTCAATCCAGGAGATAGAGGGGTACGCTTATACTGCACGGAGTCCTGCATGACACACCTGTCAATCAGCAGGTTCTCCTTGCATCCATCTTTGACCCTCGTCGCTCATATATCAGCTCGTAAACCGGTTCAACTGCGTGGAGCACTCGCATGTACAAGATGCACGTAAACACCTTGTAACATGTCTTTAAACAGGTTATCGGCCGGTAGTTCTTTGGGTTAGACAAATCTCCGTTCTTCGGATGATCCCGAAGAACGGAGATTTGTCTAATCCAAAGAACGACCGGCCGATAACCTGTTTAAACACAGTGCTGATGCACTGTCCGCCCCTCGACAACCCAAGAAGCAATTTGCTGCTCCCCATTTAGCCATGAATTGAAAATTCTGGCTAAATGGTGGTAGGTACTGGATAATTTTGTCCACCAAAAATTATTGATCCCGTCGGGAAAAAAAAAATGTTTTAAAAAGTTGGTTTCAAAACTCTTCTTTTTCTTGCCAGATTCGCTCCAGTAATAACAAAATTTGTATGAACATTTTCGCGATGTCATTATAGCGCGTCTTTCTTCTAGTGAAGAAAAATGCCTAGACGACTTATTGACAGGCTTTCAGATGGCCGATTGTAAACTGACTGACTTTTATAGGTACATGTTGGGTATTGTCGGCAGCTCACACATGGTAAGCCAAGATTTGTTGATTAAACTTTAGATAAGACGCTTACCAAAAACAATTTTTGTTGCAATCACTGCCTTTGGTAGAACCACTATTGACGAAATTATTGACATAGCTGATAAAATTTGGGAGTCTTACCAGAACCCAATTATGTCCCAACTCAACCAACAATTCTTCACAAAATACTTCTGCTTCACCGACAACAATAGCAATTTTACTAACCCAATTTATATATCTTTACTGCGAATTTTCAGTCTACATTGAACCAAATTTTACAAAGACAACAATCACTAGAGTCACAAGTATCTATACTACAATCTACCTCTTTTCCATCTCCATCAACTGTTTCCTCTTCTGTTCATTCGACTCCTTTTGCTACTAATAACTATTGTCTCAATTGTCGAAACCGATCTCGTAAAAGCACCCGTTCAACAATTCGCTCTCCCAATTGTAATCTTTTCGATCCGACTAACAATACTATTTGTTATTACCATCAATTATACAGGGTGTAATTAATTTTGTTGTTAAAAAATAACTGGTAATGTTGACCGACTAGACAAACAAAAAACCTATATAACTTTTTCTTCCAGGAGCACTTTGAAAAAAACTGAGTCAACAATTTGAATGTTAACATAGGAGACATGTGAGAACCACTGCTTCTCTGGGTCAATGGACGTATAGTTCCGACTCATAGAATTATTTTATTACTTTTAAAAAGCCATAAAAAAGTATGAAGATTACCGACTTTGTCTCGCCGCCGACCGGGCGGTCTCAAAGCAAGCAACTCGGCTCTTTGATGACACCGCTTCAATCGAACTTTTTATACAAATAGGTATAAAATTTTATAACTATAGGCACTTGTTTTAATTTCCATAGGTGTTTAACTCCAAAGCGAGGTTTTCATATTTTGTTATTTTATGAGTGAAAGCCATAAAATAACAAAATGTGAAAACCTCGCCTTGGAGTTAAAACACCTATGGAAATTAAAACAAGTTAAAATAGTGCCTATAGTGATTTCGACGGATGAAATGGTAACAAAGAATATTACGGCTAACTTAGTCAAATTGAATTTACTAACTTACTTGATATCCGTTATACAGAAAGCAACTATTCTTCAAACGACTCATGTTATAATGAAGTTTTTTAACTCTGAGGGCTGAAATGAATTTTCCCTTGATGACTACCTGATCTTACTTAAAACCGCAAAGGATAGGATAGGATAGGATAGGTCGAATAATTCCAGTAGTAATGCTGAGGAAGTGAATCGAATAATAATTATAATTCGTGAGTAGCGCCACCACTTACTCCAGCTGGGGATGCAAAACCGAATCGGCAGCCCTAGCGCATCCTAGAGGGGAAAGCGTCTTCCCCTCTGGTGTCGGTCGTGGGCTTGCTGGGCTAACCACCCTCAAGCCCAAACCTTCGGTTTCTATTGGCCGAGGACAAGGTCCCCCACGATCGACCCCGTTCGGATAGGGGTCAAGGGCAAGGTGGTGTGGCCCAACAAGATTGACAGCCTATTGTTGACGACCGCGACGAACAAGGACGCTTTGAGTGGACCGATGAACTGAGAGACGACCTTTTGCAATGCTACGAAAGAAGTGAGCCCACACGAAGAGGATACATGGGGAGAATGCATGTTCTTCGGGTGATCCCGAAGAACGGAGATTTGTCTAATCCAAAGAACTACCGGCCGATAACCTGTTTAAACACAGTGCTGATGCACTGTCCGCCCCTCGACAACCCAAGAAGCAATTTGCTGCTCCCCATTTAGCCATGAATTGAAAATTCTGGCTAAATGGTGGTGGGTACTGGATAATTTTTTCCACCAAAAATTATTGATCCCGTCGGGATCTGGAGCAGCAAAGTTCTTAAAGCCCTTAAGAGCTCTTCGAACCTCTTCTGGGGTTATCGATTGGCACACCTGTTGTGGTTGCTGAAACTTTTTGCAAAAGGTTTCAAAGTTTGCCAGGGCTGGA
This sequence comes from Rutpela maculata, assembly GCA_936432065.2. Classification (NCBI taxonomy): domain Eukaryota; kingdom Metazoa; phylum Arthropoda; class Insecta; order Coleoptera; family Cerambycidae; genus Rutpela; species Rutpela maculata. The sequence continues at coordinate 105,655,114 of OW386287.2, read as the reverse complement.
GAGTCTCTGTTGAGTGGAAGCTTCTGTTCGTACGTTTTCCAGATGTTTTCCGCCTGATCTGCAGTCGGCGGATTTTCAGCAACACGCTGAGGCGGTTCGAAAAGGCGCGAGGGCTTTTTGCGGAAAAGTTGATTTTCCGCTAACCCCCTCGCCCGCCTTACTTGTGACTTCTTACAAGACATTAGCATCCGTATCCTATCGAGGCAGTTCTGTTTGGTGGTTTGCAGCACTGCCCCATTGAGTGTGTGATGGACGCGTCCTAAGTTGGCAGCTACTCGCCGCACTTTAGGCGTGAAAGGCCTATTGGCCGCCATATAGTCCATCACACATTAGATACGGGATGCGTGTTGCCTCACCGACCGGATCTTGGCCTCCATCTTCTGTATGCGCCGTCTCGCTCTCTCTTGTGGAGAAGCATTGTTTCGCCTCTCCACTTGAGGCAAGCGCCGAACGGCAACATACACGGCACAATTTATGTACCAGATGTCAGCCCGTTTTGGTAGCGCTGCACAAAGTTCTGCATCCACTCTGGCCAGATCTTGTAGCCCGGGGGGTTTTATGCTGTACTGAGGCCATCTGGTACTGGTGGAACGACTGGGGCTGCATCCTCAACCGGTTCATTCGGTAGACCTTCGACCACCTCATTCATCGGCTAAGGAGCAGTTCTCACGTAGCCCGTGCGACGAAGGTGGGATACATACTCACACAGGTTTTGTGACGTGAAGGCGTTGTGCTCTGGGTGCCTTACACACCACAGAACATGTATTCGCCCCATGTATCTCTTTCGTGTGGGCTCACTTCTTTCGTAGCATTGCAAAAGGTCGTCTCTCAGTTCATCGGTCCACTCAAAGCGTCCTTGTTCGTCGCGGTCGTCAACAATGGGCTGTCAATCTTGTTGGGCCACACCACCTTGCCCTTGACCCCTATCCGAACGGGGTCGATCGTGGGGGACCTTGTCCTCGGCCAACAGAAACCGAAGGTTTGGGCTTGAGGGTGGTTAGCCCAGCAAGCCCACGACCGACACCAGAGGGGAAGACGCTTTCCCCTCTAGGATGTGCTAGGGCTGCCGATTCGGTTTTGCATCCCCAGCTGGAGTAAGTGGTGGCGCTACTCACCAATTATAATTATTATTCGATTCACTTCCTCAGCATTACTACTGGAATTATTCGACCTATCCTTTGCGGTCTTAAGTAAGATCAGGTAGTCATCTGAGAAGGGAAAATTCATTTCAGCCCTCAGAGTTAAAAAACTTCATTATAACATGAGTCGTTTGAAGAATAGTTGCTTTCTGTATAACGGATATCAAGTAAGTTGGTAAATTCAATTTGACTAAGTTAACCGTAATATTCTTTGTTATCATTGCGTCCGTCGAAATCACTATAGGCACTATTTTAACTTGTTTTAATTTCCGTAGGTGTTTCCGTCAGCTTTCAGTCATAAAATAACAAAATATGAAAACCTCGCTTTGGAGTTAAAACACCTATGGAAATTAAAACTAGTTAAAATAGTGCCTATAGTTATAACATTTTATATCTAAAAAGTTCGATTGAAGCGGTGTCATCAAAAAGCCGAGTTGCTTGCTTTGAGACCGCCCGGTCGGCGGCGAGACAAAGTCGGTAACCTTCATACTTTTTCATGGCTTTTTAAAAGTAATAAAACAATTCTATGAGTCGGAACTATACGTCCATTGACCCAGAGAAGCAGTGGTTCACAAATGTCTCCTATGTTAACATTCAAATTGTTGACTCAGTTTTTTTCAAAGTGCTCCTGGAAGAAAAAGTCATATAGGTTTCTGTTTGTCTAGTCGGTCAACATTACCAGTTTTTTCTAACGACAAAATTAATTACACCCTGTATAATTGATGGTAATAACAAATAGTATTGTTAGTCGGATCGAAAAGATTACAATTGGGAGAGCGGGTGCTTGTACGAGATCGGTTTCGACAATTGAGACAATAGTTATTAGTAGCAAAAGGAGTCGAATGAACAGTTGATGGAGCTGGAAAAGAGGTAGATTGTAGTATAGATACTTGTGACTCTAGTGATTGTTGTCTTTGTAAAATTTGGTTCAATGTAGACTGAAAATTCGCAGTAAAGATATATAAATTGGGTTAGTAAAATTGCTATTGTTGTCGGTGAAGCAGAAGTATTTTGTGAAGAATTGTTGGTTGAGTTGGGACATGATTGGGTTCCGGTAAGACTCCCAAATTTTTTTAGCTATGTCAATAATTTCGTCAATAGTGGTTCTACCAAAGGCAGTGATTGTAACAAAAATTGTTTTTGGTAAGCGTCTTATCTAAAGTTTAATCAACAAATCTTGGCTTACCATGTGTGAGCTGCCGACAATACCCAACATATACCTATAAATGTCAGGCAGTTTACATTAGCCCATCTGAGAGCCTGTCAATAAGTCGTCTAGACATTTTTCTTCACTAGAAGAAAGACGCGCTATAATGACATCGCGAAAATGTTCATACAAATTTTGTTATTACTGAAGCGAATCTGGCGAGAAAAAGAAGTTTTGAAACCAACTTTTTAAAACATTTTTTTTTTGACAGTTCTGTTACATACATTCTCATTTATCATGCTATCAAGTTAGTTCAGCTTAATCACACGAGGTGGGGCAGGAATTCGCATTTAAAATTCACAAAAACACGTTTCTTCACGATAACTTAGTTATTATTGAATTGACGAAAAAAAAGTTAAATTGAAAATTGAAGACCTCGCGAAAACACATAATCTGGTAAATTTTTTTCCAAATCGGACGGTAACTTTTCGTGAATTTTTTTTGCCGTAACACTAATATACAAAACAGTAATTCCTTAATTTTTTCACGAAAAAAAGAAGTTAGGGGGCTGAGATTTTTTTGAGGTAGGTGAAATAGATAAGAATTGATAGAGCCGGAGGATGAGAGTGGTGGGCCAATTAGGGGAGGAGGAAGAGCTAAGGAAAAGAAAATTATTCAACCCCCCCCCCCCCCCCCCGAACTTTTTTCCCTGTCGTGCGATTTTGAAAAACCAAAATGGAATTTGTTCGCTGTTATCTCTAGTATTTGACTGATTATTTTTTTTTATTTTTTTCAAATAACCAAATTTGTGGGAGGGGAAAAACTTTTTGCACTTTTTTTCAAATGCGTTTTTTTTTACGAAGGGAAGGGTTCAGAGGAGAAACATTTTACAAATAAGTGATATTTATACAAAAAAAATATATCGCAATCCAAGCAATAGAAAGGGAGGGAGGGGGCATAATGCGTTTGCGCTAATGAAGGGTTAAGGAAAAGGGATAGGGACTTCGGACCTTGATATTCGGCAATTTAAATCTTTTTTCCATCTTAATATTTTATCAATGTACCCTTTATCAAATATTAAACTACCGAAACAGCAGTTTATAAATAAGTTGCGCTATTACTATAGTGTACACGTTGCACAAACCTTATATTCGGACGAGTACTTTAACAACCAAGTTGGCGTTATAACATTAAAAATGCTTAAAATAAACATGATTTGTTTTTTTAACAAAATCGATCGGTAAATAAAAAGTTATTAATCATTTAAAATAAAAAAAAAATTGTTTTCTGACTTCTTTAGATTTGTAATTGAACAGAATTTTTTTTAAGTGCTATTTTCTATCATTTATTTATATATTTAACTAATATATATTTCATAACAATATAACATGAAAACATAGACATGATTTTATAACGTTAAATTTTAGTCACTATAGACCGTGACCTACATTACTGCCCGAGCCTGAGACTTTAACTCTTGGTTGTAGGTACAAGCCCAGTCGACGAAGGTATTTACCCACAAAAAGTTGCAAACTGTGTAAACTTTTTTTTAATGAGTTCGTGAAAGGGTGTAGAATAATATCCTGAAAAGTTTACATTTCGCTCGGGTGCAGAACATAAAAAGTGAAAAAAAAAATTTTTTTTCTTCAGGCGTATTAAAATGTTTAAATTATGTCACCAAAAACAGAAGTAGAAGTAGGACATTGTTTTACTAGTAACAAAATGTTAGTACCGAACGCCACCGTAGTGGACATTGTTTTACTAGTAACATAATATTAGTTCCGAAAGCGCCACCGCAGTGGGTATTGTTTTACTAGTAACATAATGTTAATACCGAAAGCCACCGGTGGCGCGCTATCCACTAGCCACTTGTCATATTGTGTCAACATGTAAGACTGTAGTTTAAATATTTGTACATTTATGATAAATAAATGAATTTTTGCATTTTAATACGCTTGAAGAAAAAATAGTATATATTACACGGAGTAGAACGCCTTTTTTTGTGTTTCGCCCAGTTTGCGGCTTCGGCTTCGCCTCAGCTGCAAATCCTGGGCTCAACACAAAAAAGAGTGCGTTCTACTCCTAGTAATATAATATACTATTTTCATCTATTTTTTCAAAATTTTGAAATTAAATCAAGTGAAAAAAAAATAAAAAATACAGATGGATATATCACGTATTTATGAACAAAAAATGTCCTAACAAAATTTATCGTTAAAGCCACGATTTTCCCGGAAAAAAATAGTCAAGTGTAACGTTATAACGCGGAATGAGATCCATGCGTGCACGCGCTTAAACACACATGACTGTGACACCGACGCACTGAATTACATGTCACTAAATCAGAATTTGTTCAAACTATATGAGTGTTGGTTCATTTAAAAGATGGAAATTGTAGCTTTCTGATGCTTTTTTGTTTCAAACAATACAAGCAAAGGATGGATGGGAAAAATATGCTTATATATATTATTACGTCCAAACTCAATCGTCGCAATAAAAAAATATAAAGAAAAATAAAAGCTCTTCAAAAAAATTCTTTCTTCATTGAGAATTATTAAAAAGTATGTACACTTCATGATTATTATGGTTTATTAAGTTGTAGTAACGTGGATTCAAAAAAAAAAGTACATCTCAAATCATTTTAATTGAATTGCTTGATGATTTTCTTGATAAATATATATATTGGCGGCTGTAACTTGCCGAGAAATTGACCCATTGGAAAAAATAAAATATCACTATTTCGAAAAAAATGTATACTTTTCGAATGTTCAAACACAAATTCGTTTACTTTTATGCATTTTTTCGAAAATATGATTAATCATATCATGATAAGAAATGCGATTGTCACGCTCTTATCTTTATAACTATGAAAATATCTTTGACTGTTTTGAATATAAATTCTGGAACTTTTCCAATACATTAAGAGGATGATTTGCGGTAGGACACATAATATTTTCATTGATATATATGAAAAAGGTATATACGGGTGGGCGTGCACCTTTGACCAATGAAATATGCCCAAAGGCGGAGATAAACATATTGTGTAATATAAGAGAAATAGTTCAAATATATTTCTGTCGTACAGAGTCGAATTCGCGTTGGGTGCACAAGAATTTTTATTTAAAGTAATTTGAGAAGGAAAACTGAATGCGGTTGTAGTGATTCCTTAGGCAGTGGTTTTTAATTAAAAGAAAAAACTATCTGTAGGTACATAATGTATATTTACAGTGTACAGGGTGTCCTAGTTAACGCGTTATGTCCGATTTTCTCGGTAGTTTTTGAGATAAGTATTTTTTTTTCCGGGGAATCGATGCCGCTAAGAAACATATAATTGAACATCAAAGAAGAATTGATCGTATTATTTATGTTCTTAATTGACTATTAAAGGAAAATAAAAAAAGGCATGTAAATTTTAAATATCACTTCCGGTTTACATGGCAATGGCTTTCTTTTTCTTGAAAATAGAATATTAATTACTTCCACATCCAGTGGAAGTATAATAACAAAAAAATTTTTGGAAATTTTTATTGTTCAGATAGGCTTAGACTGTCATGAAAGGTCGACATTTTAAGTTTCAGCGAAAAAAAATTTCTGTCTGTCTGTCGGTCTAACTTTTTTGTGCGCACGATTACTCTGGAACCGTTTAAGATATTGACTTGAAATTTGGTACACGTATGTACTTTAACGGGATCTGGAACTAGATTATATTTTCATCTTATTCCATCGAAGGGTTGGAGTGTAAATTGGGGTAAATGGGGAGGTAAACAGGTAAATCAAGCAGGTAAGAATCCGTAAAATTGGTATTTAGTATATACAAGAGAAGCTAAGGTCTCGAAAAATTTTTTGACATTAGCTACCCCCATTACCCCATTTTTTAAGGGGACAAAAAAAGTGTGATTTAGTGTATGTACAAGAACCAAAAACTTCAAAATATTTTTTTACTTTATAGTCCAAAAATTTTTATTGAAAAATTACCAAAAATCCTCGCTATGTTGGGGTGATTTCTATTACGAATAACTGGCAAAATAAGGATACATATATTACTTCCGCATCCAGTGTAAGTATAGTAACGACAAAAAATTTATTTAAAATTTTTATTGTTCAAATAGACTTAGAATGTCATGAAACGTCGAAATTTTAAGTTTGAGTGAAAAAAAAATTTCTGTCGGTCTGTAACTTTTTTCTTGTGCGCACGTTTACTCTGGAACCGTTTGAGATATTGACTTGAAATTTGGTACACATATGTACTTTAACGAGATCTAGAACTAGATTATATTTTCATCTTGTTCCGTCGAAGGGTTGGGGGATAAATTGGGGTAAATTTGGGGTAAATAGGTAAATAAAGCAGGTAAGAGTTCATAAAATTGGTATTTACTATATACAAGAGAAGCTAAGGTCTCAAAAAAATTTTGGCATTAGCCACCCCCATTACCACCTCCACCCCATTATTAAAGAGGATGGAAAACAAAATTTGATTTATAGTGTGTACAAGAATCAGAAACCTCAAAATATTTTTTTACCTTATCCACCCCCACTGCCACCCTCTATCACCACCCCCCACCCCCCACCCCACTACCGATGTGGGTTATCGTTTTATGGGTTTTTGAGGTAGACGAATTCAAATATTATATTATTAAACAATTATTTCCACATACAACATTTTTTCGTTGTAAGTGACTTGGATAGAAAATCTGGATGTGGAAGTAGTGATTCTTTGGGCAGCGGTTTTTTTTTATTGTTAAATTAGTGTACAATATCGATAATTCTATCATTTCCAATTGAAATTAAAATTTTGTGGACATGCCTATTGAAAGTCGCATTTTGGAGATATGAACTTTACTTTGCTTTTTTTTAAATTGACGCTCAATATATGTACCATTTGAAACGCCATAAAAAAAGCTTTGTTTTTATAATATGGTACTTATCTTAAACAAATTTTGTCTAATTTACTATAAATTTACAATTTATCAAATTAGCCATGGAAAACAAAAGTATGTAAATTAAAATAAACAATATGTTAATTCTGTCTAATTTCACTTTATTTTAAATAAAATGGAGAATTTCAATAATTGATACAGTGTGTTTCACTTGAAATGGTAACACCCTAATAACTTTTTTATTTTTTTTCCGATTTGAATCACATTTTACTTACAAATTAGTATCTACTTATGACCAGAAAAACATTCGCCTCCTACGGTACCAAAGCCACCTGCGGTACCAAAATATGTGGAGAAAATCGGAAAATCATATTAGGCATTTTTTTGTCGGAAAATTTTGTTAATAAAACTTGTTCAGAATTATCCAAAATGGTCAAAATTTAATCCAAATTAAAAAATGAAAAACTTGAAATTTTAAAAATTTTGAAAATAATTATTTAAAAAAAAACTGTAAATTGCTTTACAACTACCTGGCAGCTTGGGTTTAATTTCAAACAAAATTGTCATAGTACAGTTTTCTAAACGAAAAAACCCATTAAAATGATATTTTAGGACTTTGACATTATTTTAATAAAAATTTATATATTTTTTATTTTGATTAAATTTTGGACTTAAGGTTTCTGAACAATTCTGAACAAGTTTCATTGACAAAATTTTCCAATAAAAATATGCTTAATATGATTTTTTTATTTTATCCGCATATTTTGGTACCGCAGATGGCTTTGCATTTGTAGGAGGTGCATTTTTTTCTGGTCATAAGTAGATCCTAATTTGTTCCATACTTAAGTAAAATTTGATTCAAATCAGAAAAAAAAATTAAAAAGTGAAACACACTGTATATTTTTCGGACTACCATGACTTAATGTAAGAAAACATAAAACTTAATATCTACTATAGTTTTTAAGAAAAATACTGTGTCATATATCATTGGAAAGATTTTTCTATGGCCTTTCAAATGGTGTAAAGATATATTTAAAAAAACCAAGGTAAAGCTCATATCTCCGAAATTCGACTTGTTTGAATTGTTTTGCTGAAATGATGTTTGGAAAATACATGTGATATCCCATAACTTTTATTTTTGAACTTATTTACGTAACTCCCAAAATAAAGAAGTTAAATGAGGTTCTAACGTTTGCACAACCACCCTGTACTGTTGACTATAATAAGGAACTTTAGTCTAGTTAATATAAAAAACACGTTCTCAAATAAATTAAACATGTTTTGATAGAACATATTAATAATAATAATTTTTTGTTTTTGTCTTTGGTGTTTTTCAAAAAAATTGCCGCCCTTGAATTTTGCCGCTAGAGCCCCTATAGCCCCCCCCCCCCTAAATACGCCACTGACTGCGCTCCGTCAGAAACCCTAAAATATCTATATGCATGTTTGGAGCATATTTAATGTCCGATATATCAAAAAATATTACAGCTAGATCTATCAATCCTTATATGTTTGAAATCAGGGATAAAGGATCTAAAAGAATATGTAAAAATATACAGGGCTTTCATTTAAAAAGCAACCCTCATTGTTATATCACGTGACATATGCAAGCAATTGTTTTTTAATTGCATTTAAAAAAATATGCATACAACCCTACAACTCTTATACGAAACTTTTTTTTATCTCCAATAATAACATAAATAAAGGGGGGTCAAAATATAGTTATAATTCGTCCGCTGTCCTGGATTCCTAAATTTTTTTAAAAATTCGTAACCCGCATCCCCGAAAATCTCCAGATATCGATTTTCATTCGAATACGACCAGAGATAACGAAATTCATCCGCCATCTTGGATTCCTAAATTTTGACCAAAAATTCGTAACCCGCATCCCCGAAAACCCCCAGATATCGATTTTCAGTCGAAAAGGATCATAGATGACGAAATTCGTCCACCATCTTGGATTCCCAAATTTTGACCAAAAATTCGTAACCCGCATCCCCGAAAACCCCCAGATATCGATTTTCAGTCGAATGGGACCATAGATGACGAAATTCGTCCACCATCTTGGATTCCCAAATTTTGACCAAAAATTCGTAACCCGCATCCCCGAAAACCCCCAGACATCGATTTTCAGCCAAATAGGACCATAGATGACGAAATTCGTCCACCATCTTGGATTCCTAAATTTTGACAAAAATTCGTAACCCGCATCCCCGACGTATCGATTTTCAGTCGAATAGGACCATAGATGACGAAATTCGTCCGCCATCTTGGAGTCCTAAATTTTGATCAAAAATTCATAACCCGCATCCCCGAAAACTCCCAGACATCTATTTTCAGTCGAATAGGTCCATAGATGACGAAATTCGTCCGCCATCTTGGATTCCTAAATTTTGACCAAAAATTCGTAAACCGCATCCCCGAAAACCCCCAGATATCGATTTTCAGTCGAATAGGACCATAGATGACGAAATTCGTCCGCCATCTTGGATTCCTAAATATCTTAGCAGTATGAGATTCCTCGGAAAACCTACGTCAGACTGGATTTTGAACCATAAACTTATCTCAGAAACTACCGAGAAAACCGAGCATAGCGCGTTCACTGGGACACCCTGTACATTTGGCTTGGTAATAATTTCGAATAAATTGATTTCTGACCTAATTAAAAACCGCATTCAAATTTTCATAATAAAATTTGTAGGAGTGTTTATACAACGGTCCTCTCTATTTGGCACCTTTTATTTATGTATTAACATTTTCAAGAATTTCATCTATTAAGTCATTCCAGTAAGATAAAATAATTTATAAATAAATTTAAGATTACAATTACCAGAACTCCTAAATGCTTCCCTGGCAAGCATTCATTCGCGTCTGGTCTCCATGACAACAAGTTCCTCCCTAAAGTCTGAGAGCGTGTAAAGCTATGCGAATGCCGAGGCGAGTGCCATCTATTGACGGCAAAATTGGAAACTATTTATTGAATCTATGTTTGAAAATTAAGAGGTTATATTTTATCCACGTAATTAATTAAGGACTATCTAGGGCGTCACGATTTCGTTTTTTGTAAATTCCAATTTTTCGACGTCAATTTTTTCGTAGATCACGTGTTTTTGATTAAAACAAAAAATTAAAAACGTGACGAACTAGAATATATATTTTAATACATACGTACAAAATTTGAAGTTTCTATCTTCAAAAATAAGCCGAATAATTCGTTTCTTCATTTCACTGATCGCAGATTATACTCTTAACAAATGTATAAGGAATTCAATGGATATAGCTGAAATGTGGATAGGTGTATCTGCAATAAAAACAATACAGTAAAGGCACGTGAAAAATTCATGCGAGCGATTCAGCGGTTATGTGTGGTGTCTGTGTATGCTTTCATAATTGAAGAGCTAAGTGGATAAAGGTGTTATGTCACAAAAACACGTTATTGAGTAGTTTAACTCGAAAGTTTTTAGGCGAGAACTTTTTTGTTATAACGACTATATAGCTTGCATTTTTCGATGATATTGACATTTGATGTACTTTTCAGAGACAAATAACTAAAGTTGTCAGTTGTCATTATTTTCGAAAATTTTAAAAAATTAATGTACATAACACCTTTATCCGTTTATAAGTTTCTCTGAAATGAATAAGGAATTAGTGAATAAAAGTGTTAAGAAATTAAACATATTTTATTATTATTAAAACATTGTGCAATTTTTAGGTAGTCGGACAGTTCTACGGTTTTGAGCCACAATTTGGTAATTTCCAAGTATGTTGTGATAATACGGTCTTACCATTCATTTATGAATGGTAATTGTTCTTTAAGATTGGCCAGTTTTCCTACCCTTAGGCTGCCCTTGTTTTCATTAAACACCGTTAGAGCAATACCGTCGGAATTTATCTTATGCATATGCCTTTTCTTTAAAATATCAACTTTGTAAAATGGAGTCATTTCATCTAGTGATGTAATAGTAGCACCCATAGATGCCATTTTATACCGTCGCGAAAATAAACCTTTTCGTTGTTCAAGTTTTTCTTCCAGTTGTACAAATTGAGTTTTGAGGCAATTCCATCAATATCCTTGAAATGATTCTTCATATCTATGACAACGGCGTCTTTGGGAGTTCTTAAAATTTCTCGATACTGGTCCGGAACGTAGATGTTTTGATGTTTCCTTAAAATTTTCTCGACTCTGCCAAAGTCTCTGTCTGAATCTAAATATGAATGTCCCACCTCCGAAAATTTATGGTCGATAACTTTAAATTCTCTCTTTAAAATCAACAACGTCAAATGCAATGATATTGAAGTTTTTATTTTGTCCACCACAGGAGTCGGCCCATATTATAATGTGATCGATCTTTTCTTGGAAATATTCATTGTAAATTTGTGAAAAGGTATGTAAGCAACTAGCAATTTCTAGGCTTTCACGGCTGGCTATATCTTCAGTCCATGTGAAAAAGAACGTTTTTTTTCAGTATTCCTCAATGTATGTATGCCAAGGTTGTAAAACCACATTTGACGAAGGTAAAATGCTTTCGATGTACTTAATTTTGGCAGCGGCATGGTTTGCTGAAGATCTAAAGTAAGAAAGCAAATCGTTGTATCTACTGTAACTTTTGCTCCGTCACGCTTTTGTTGTTCGAAAGCTAGTTTGTAATTTTCTCCGTATTCTTTAGTATTATTTATTTTATTATTTTTTTAATTTTTTTTAACCCAATAGATGTAGGCATAATGAACCCTGTAATTCTTAAACGATAACCTTACAAACCCAAATGACCTTTGACTTGATTGGCGTAATTATCATACTTATTATTTTTTCCGCAAGAATTTCGGAATTCGCCAGATTTGCCTTAAACAATTTAATGCTCTTTCAAAATATTGGGTGGGCAGAAGCCATACCAAATATCAGTTTTGCTCTTGTCATAAAAATTTCTACGATCCAGCCCTCTTCTACTTGTCAGCATAAAAATGTTTGTACAAAAATCAACACTGCAAAGCGTCACTTTCCAGTATTTCTGATTTACATACTAATTTGCTAGAATTTGCATTTTATATTGATAATGTTTTGTTTTTAAAAGATTATTAAAACTTGCCTGGGAAGAAATTGCCACTATGTGACTGATTTCTGTTGAATTGCCAAAAGGTATAAATGTGTTTACAGCAATTAGATACTCAAGTACCATCTCGACTCTTGTACCATCTCATACCATTTCGAAATTGAACGAAATGAATATATGGATTAAAACACTATAAGCACTATTTCCAACATCTTACATGATTCATGAAATCGTTTATTCATTGCCATTTGTAATATCAGTTTACTACGACTGGCCATTTTCACTATAATAGTAAAAAACACTTAACACAACTTGTCACATTACTGTCAATATAACATAACTTTAAAAGCAAAGTGTTTTGGATTAAAACAATTTAATATCGCACAGTAATGGATAAAGGTGGTATGTGATCATGACACCTTAATCCATTAAAATATATAAAAACCATATGTACATAACACCTTTATCAAACATTAAAACGCATTTAGGAAAGGTTTATTATCCCAAAAACTTATTGAAATGATAGATTATAAGTTAAAATAGTTGTCTGTGTAGAAATTTCAAAATTTTCAAAAATGTCACATAACACCTTTATCCACTTAGCTCTTCAATTATATATTTTCCCTCCAGACTCACTGTTTATCCTCTTAGTCACTAAGAGAAATGTTAAAAATTTGTAATCAGAAAGAGAAAAAAGCTTTATTTTACTTGTTAGAACTGCTAAGAATTTTTAGAGGTTCCGTAGTATGCATTTAATCGTGCGCTTGGCCGAGCAGAGTGACAAAGTTATTTCACTATTTTTTTCCGGGAAAACCGTGGTATTAGCGATAAATTTTATTAGGGCATTTTTTGTTCAGAAACACGTGGTCTACCAACCTGTATTTTTTGTTTTTTTCTAGCCTGACTTAATTTAAAAATTTAGAAAAAATTGATAAAAAAAATGTTTTACTTTTTTTTTTTTCTGCATCCGAGCGGAATGTAAACATTTCAGGATATTACTCTATACACTTTCACGAACTCATTAAAAAAAATTATTCAGTTTGCAACTTTTTGTGGGTTTAACTATAAAATGATCTCTGTCGTCTGGGCTATACGGGATTAGCAGACTGGCGGATATCTCATTACTCTTACCTTATTAGTTGTTCTCTATAATACAACATCAAACGATCTAAATGAATACTAGTGGGCTCAAAAGATAATCTCTAACGGTACCATGGGCGCCACCTTATTTAAGAATATAGATTAATTACCTATATATATTTATTGATAACCTAGAAAAACAAGGAAACCCGGGTTATTTTATGTTGATGAAATTTAATCAATACCTACTAATTAATAACAACACCTTATAACAGAAAAACAATATATTAACTAGAATGATTGTACAGTGTACATAAAAAATCTTTACAACTCACTATAGATAAATACAAAATACCGTAAATCAAGCTTGATTCCTCGGGGCGTTCATAAAATATGTCATTACAAATTAACATAGCAGAATCGATAATGCAACGAAACAAATAATGCTAAATATGGACTTAAACTTCTAATACAAACAAATGTAATGGAGTATTTATTACCAGCATATCAATAATGAACATGAAAAATTATGCACTTTAGTCAGTACCATTAATTAACTAACGGAGACTTACACGGAATGGCAATAATTGTCTAAAAGTTTCTTCCGTACGAATATTTCCATAAAAAAACACTAGTAAAGAATTTAATTGTTCTAGGCACGAACTGATAATGTACACGGTAAGATATGTAGCATTCGGCTACTCTAACAAGGTAATTTAAAAAGAAAAGAACACCGTATAACTTCTACAATAACTAGCTATGAAGGTTAATCCATAATAAAAAATTAAAATTTCAATTTGAAAACGTAAAATATATTAACGATAAAATTATAATTTGTATTCCGTTTTTGTTGATTATATATTATGTGTTATTTTTTGTTTAATAGCAACAAAGTTTCTAATATGAGGTAAGTACGTTACACCCCCCTGCAAAATAAAAATCAACCTACCAAAGTATCAATATTAAAATGGACTTTGTTACAGTCAGAAGTGACGGGTAGATTGACAACATTATTTAACAAATATGCAGGTTTAACTCTGTTTAAAGATACAGTATAATCTTTTCCACGTTTAAGGACCGTTATAATTTTGCTTGTTCTAGAAAGAATTTTAAAAGGTCCTTCATACCAAGGGTATAAGGTTGGTTTAAGTCTACCTTTCCGAATGAAAACAAACTTACAATCTTTAATGTCTGGACTGACAAATGTGTTTCGAAAATGATCCCGTTTAGGATTTGTAAATTGTAAGTTATTAAAATGTTTTTGTAATTTGTTAATAAAGGTACTTTAATATCGGAATGTGATTTAATAAAATATTCACCAGGAAGGCGTAAAGTTTGGCCATAGACAAGTTCTGCAGATGAACAAAGTAAATCATCTTTAGGCATTGCCCGTAAACCTAATAAAATAATTGGTAATTCATCAAACCAATGAACTGAGTTAGCTCTGGCGATTAATGCTGTCTTAAAAGTTCTGTGAAATCTTTCTATCATGCCAATATATTCCGGGTGAAATGAAGTTGTGTGAATTCGGTGAAATCCTAAAAATTTTGAAAATTCACGGAAAAGATTTGATTCAAACTGAACTCCCTGACCCGTCGTGACACGAACTGGAATGCCAAAGCGACAGATATAATTTTGAAATAAAATTTTAGATCAAGATCAATATGAATATACTCAAATTTACCCTTGGGGACTTCCACATTACCAATTTGAGTTTTTGTATGCTTATTTATTTTAGAAATTTGACAATTTAAGCAAGTTTTCATCCACAAGGTGCAATCGGTGTTCATCCTTGGCCAGAAATAGTTAGAATTGATGTTTTTTTGTAGCACGAATACCAGCATGCGTTAAGTTATGAAAAATATCAAAAACTGCGCGTCGTAAGGAGTTTGGTACATATGGTCGACATTTAGAAGAACAAACATCGCACCAAATTTCATGATCCGAATTGGCAATATTGATTTTTTGTAAACAGTATTTGACTTTAGAATTGACATTTGATTGATTGGTCAATAAAGAGGAAAGTTCACAATCGGTGGATTGAGCGTCTTTCAATAATTGTAAAGTGAGATTAGTTGAGTTTATTTGAGAAATTGAATTAGGTGATAAAAAATCATGCTGTTCGAGTAATGAAAGATCATTTAAACGCGACAAGGTATCCGCAATGATGTTTTCTCTACCGTGAACATGACGTATACTATTAGTAAATTGTGCAATATATTCCAAGTGTCGTATTTGACGAGGAGTTTTTTCAGCACTAGTAAAAAGAGCTTTTGTTAATGGTTTGTGGTTTGTAAAAGAACAACCTTCTAAAATATGTTTAAAATGTTTGATCGACGTATATAAAGATAGCAATGCCTTGTCAAAAATTGAGTACATTTTCTGAGAATCATTTAATTTGCGAGAGAAAAATGCTAAAGGAGTAGACAAGTCTCCAATTTTTTGTTCTAAAACTGTACCCATGGATATGTTTGAGCAATCCACAGATAATGTAAGCGTTACATCTTTGTTGTAGATAGGATGAGATAAGATTGTTGCATTTGCTAAAGCGTGTTTAGCTTTTAAAAAACTATCAGTACAATTAGTTGGCCAGGAGTCTATAACTTTAACTTTATTACGGGCTAACTCAGTGCTGAAGGAATGTAAAGAGATTAAAATGTTGGCAAAGTTAGGAACAAAACGGTGATAATTAATAATTCCTATAAATCGTTGTAATTGTTTGAGAGTTGTAGGTTTTGGAAAATTATCAATAACGTTAATGCGGTCATTGGTTGGTGAAATACCGTTAGCGGAAACATGATGTCCAAGAAAATCTAGAGAACTTTTACCAAAAACACATTTAGACGGTTTAATATTAATTCCGTAAGTGTCAAGGCGTTCAAAAACTTAAACGTAAATGTAATAAATATTCATGAGAGTCTTCACTTGCAACCAAAATATCGTCTAAATATATAAAAATGGAAGGTAAGCCAATAAGAACTTCATTTATGAAACGTTGGAATATTTGTGCAGCATTACGTAATCCGAACGGCATTCTTCAAAAATGGAATAAACCAAAAGGAGTGGGTAAATGCTGCTTTGTAAACGTCTGCTTCTGCAATGGGTATCTGATGATAAGCATGAACTAGATCGATTTTTGAAAAAAATAGTGCAACCGAATAATTGAGAATTAAAATCATGTATATGAGGTAATGGATATCGGTCAGGAATGGTGACTGTGTTAAGTTTCCTATAGTCACCACAGGGACGCCAATCATTGGGTTCTTTTTTTGCGACCATGTGTAATGGGGAAGAAACTGATGAAGAAAATGGTTCACAAATTCCTAATTCAACCATTTGTTCGAATTCATTTTTTGCAATATTATGTTTAGTTGCATCTAATCTACGTGGATGACAAAAATGTAAATAACCTTCAGTTATGATGTAATGTTTGACGGAGTGCTTAATTGGTAGAAAATAGTTGGGGGTGCTAACAAGATGTGGAAATTGTAGCAATAACTTCATATATTGATCTTCAACGAAAAAATTTTTGGGGAAGAAATTGTAATATGTTCAAGGAAACAATTAACTGACAGTGACGTTTTGTTGTCTGTCAACCGTTTATTTTTCAAGTCAATAATTAGACCGAAATGAACTAAAAAATCAGCACCAATTATAGGTACAGAAATACAAAAGAAAATTCACGACGTAAACCTAAATTAACCTTCAATTATTTTTTACCATAAGTATGATGCAGCTAAGACAAGGTCAGGATTCCTTTTAAAATCTGTTAGATAATTTCTGGGAATAACTGACAAATCGGCTCCGGTGTCAACTAAAAAACGTAACTTGTTGGAATGATCGTAAACGAAAAGGCGACATTTGTTGTCCAGTATACTAGTATCTGGTGTTTGGACACTAGAACTTATTAGTTTTTTGACGTTGAAGGGCTTCTAAATTGTGACATTTGAGAATGATTTTTATTGTAAATACACCAAGTGCCGGAGCATTTAAAAGCTCGATCCTTATATAATTGGTGATAATAACAAACAGTATTATTAGAATGACCGTAAAAACTACGATTGGGGGAGCGAGATGATGAGCGGTTGTTTGAACGAAATCGATTCCTGGAATTTCGACAATTTTGACAATAATTACTGGTAGTAAAATGAGTCGAGCAAACTGTGATTCAAGTGCTTGTTGTTTTTGAATCTGATTCAAAGTAGTTTGAAAATTTATAGTGAAAGCATTGAATTGTGCAAGTAAATCTGACATAGGCGTTGTAGGATGAGGAATAACTTTGTGAATGGTTATGCGGTATGTCTGATTCTCTATCAATTTGGGACATAATAGGGTTTTGACAAGATTCCCAGATCTTGTCGGCGATATCTATGATTTCATTAATATTTGTTTTTTCCAGAGGCAGTGACTGCGACAAAATTGGTCTTAGGTAAACGCCTCTTCCATAATTTAATTAGTAGTTCCGGGCTCACCATATGGGATCCTCCAACGATGCCTCGTAAATATCTGCAAAAATCTGATGGCTTACTATCGCCCATCTGCGAACCGGTTAACAAATCATCTAACCTTTTTTCTTCACTTGAAGTAAGATGCGAAATAATTGTCTCTCGTAAATGACTGTACAAATTTTGTTCGGGAGGATTTTGTATTACATCATAAATATAATTAATGATCTCAATAAGTAATGATGCCAAAATATGATCGTATTTGCGTCGATCATTTTTTATTTTGGCCAAACTAAACTGTGCTTCCACTTGGGTGAACCAAAATCAGGTTTGGTGATCCAGAAAGGTGGAAGACGTACTGTGCAGGTAGCATAAGTATTTGGTCTTGAACAGGTAATGTATCTTGATTTTGTATATTTATTAAATGATGTCAAATTTAAAAAAAAATTAATATAATGAGCGAATAAATGAAATGATTGAAATTTTAAGTAATTGTAATTGAGAAAATTAATTTAGAAATTAAAATTAATAAGGTATTCGAGTATATATTGATACTAGTATATATTGATACTTGATTGAGCAGGGAGAATAATAGGTAGGGACTTACCTACACGTATACAAGATTATATATGGGAGTTGTTTCTTGTCCTTATTGACTTTTCTTATCCAAGTAATACAATTGGGTAAATCTAATGAGTCATCAATCTATAATGTTAAAAATTTGCGATTTTTCAGGTAAAATTCTTAACATCAATCTCGGGAATTGGAGTTGAACTTGTGGGCGTCAGTAACCAATTGAGTTTCTTGATTTATGGGTGTCGGTAATTAACTGAGCTTCCTGTTTTAAGTTTGGAGTGACCAATTTATGGATTGGTATTGGGACAGTAAATGGAGCTTGTCGAAATTCCAAAGTAAATTATGGAGCAATTTGTGGCGATCTTTTGGTTTAAGTCCACATCGGTTTTTGACGGTTGCTGAATGTTCGTTCAGCTTCGGGGTCACCAACTTATGGGGACCTTCTGGTTCAATTTATGGAGAGGTTGCTTAATGCTCGCTCAGCGTCGGGGTCACCAATTTATGGAGGTCAATTCAATTTCAATTTGAAAACGTAAAATATATTAACGATAAAATTATAATTTGTTTTCCTTTTTGTTGATTATATATTATATGTTATTTTTACTTCCACGTCCAGTGGAAGTATAGTAACGACAAAAAATTTTTTTTTAATTTTTATTGTTCATATAGGCTTAGAAAGTCACGAAACGTCGAGATTTTAAGTTTGAGCGAAAAAAAAATTTGTCTGTCGGTCTGTCGGTCTGTCGGTCTGTCGGTCTGTCTGTCTGTCTGTCTGTCGGTCTGTCTGTAACTTTTTTTGTGCGCACGTTTACTCTGGAACCGTCTGAGATATTGACTTGAAATTTGGTACACGTATGTACTTTAACGAGATCTAGAACTAGATTATATTTTCATCTTGTTCCGTCGAAGGGTTGGGGGGTAAATTGGGGTAAATTTGGGGAAAATAGGTAAATCAAGCAGGTAAGAGCCCATAAAATTGGTATTTAGTATATACAAGAGAAGCTGAGGTCTCAAAAAAAATTTTGGCATTAGCCACTCCCATTATCACCCCCACCCCATTATTAAACGGGGTGAAAAAAATTGTGGTTTAGGGTATGTACAAGAACCAGAAACCTCAAAGTGTTTTTTTACTTCATCCACCCCCACTACCACCCCCTATCACCACTCCCACCCCGCTACCGATGTGGGGTATCGTTTTATGGGTTTTTGGGGTAAAGGATTTCAAATATTATATTATTAAAGATCCATAAACAATTATTTCCACCTACAAAATTTTTTCTTTGTGAGTGACTTAGATAAGAAATCTGGATGTGGAAGTAGTGATTCCTTGGGCAGCGGTTTTTTTGTTATCTATAGCAACAGAGTTTCTAATATGTACACCAGCCTTCTACATCACAAACACTGTACATGCTGGAATAGTTCTTCATTAAAGAGAAGTTAACAGTAGAACACATTTATTATGTTCGTTAACACAAAACATAGGAAATAATCAGGCAATTTCTTATGACAGACATCAGTAATATGAAAAAAGGCTGTTTAAACACAGATTTACTTGGAATACACCATTAATTAGGAAGTTTAAACATTACACCTAGACAACATTAATCACTAGGGATTACACTAAATTTACTTCCACATCCAGTGGAAGTATAATAACGACAAAAATTTTTTTAAAAATTTTTATTATTCAAATGGGCTTAGAATGTCATGAAACGTCGAGATTCTCAGTTTGAGCGAAAAAAGAATTCTGTCTGTCTGTCGGTCCCCATCTGTCGGTCTGTCTGTAACTTTTTTTGTGCGCACCTTTACTCTAGAACCGTTTGAGATATTGACTTGAAATTTGGTAAACATATGTACTTTAACGAGATCTAGAACTAGATTATATTTTCATCTTGTTCCGTCGCAGGGTTGGGGGGTCAATTGGGGTAAATTTGGGGTAAATAGGTACATCAAGCAGGTAAGAGTCCATAAAATTGGTATTTAGTATATACAAAAGAAGCTAAGGTCTCAAAAAAAATTTTGACATTAGCCACCCCATTACCACCCCCACCCCATTATTAAAGGGGATGAAAACAAATTGTGGTTTAGTGTGTGTACAAGAACCAGAAACCTCAAAATATTTTTTTTCTTTATCCACCCCCACTACCACCCCCTTATCACTACCCCCACACCACTACCGATGTGGGGTATCGTTTTCTGGGTTTTTGGGGTAGAGGATTTCAAATATTATATTATTAAAGTTCCATAAACAATTATTTCCTCATACAAAATTTTTTCGTTGTGAGTGACTTAGATAGAAAATCTGGATGTGGAAGTAGTGATTTCTTGAGCAGCGGTTTTTATTGTTCAAATAGGCTTAGAATGTCTTGAAAAGTCGAGATTTTAAGTTTGAGCGAAAAAAAATTCTGTCTGTCTGTCGTCTGTAACTTTTTTTTGTGCGCACGTTTACTCTGGAACCGTTTGAGATATTGACTTGAAATTTGGTACACATATGTACTTTAACGAGATCTAGAACTAGGTTATTTTCATCTTGTTCCGGGTTGGGGGGTAAATTTGGGGTAAATAGATAAATCAAGCAGGTAAGTGTCACTAAAATTGGTATTTAGTATATACAAGAGAAGCTAAGGTCTCAAAAAAAAATTTGGCATTAGCCACCCCCATTACCACCCCCCCCCCCCCCACCTCATTATTAAAGGGGATGAAGAAAAATTGTGGTTTAGTGTGTGTACAAGAACCAGAAATCTCAAAATATTTTTTTACTTCATATCTACCCCCATAAAATGAACGTTACAATTTTCAAATAGGGACATTATATTAGCAATATTATCGCTTTCGGGAATAGGGTATGGTGGTGTAATAGGTAAAATTATAACTTGAAATCCAAGGATCGCAAGTTTGAAACACAGGCATATTATTATAGATGTACTTGCTCCTTTTTACTTTTTTTTATACTGACAAGTTTTATCAAATAAGTCGTCAATATAAGATTTAAGAGTATAATCTGCGATCAGTGAAATGAAGAAACGAATTATTCGGCTTATTTTTGAAGACAGAAACTTCAAATTTTGTACGTATGTATTAAAATATATATTCTAGTTCGTCACGTTTTTAATTTTTTGTTTTAATCAAAAACACGTGATCAACGAAAAAATTGACGTCGAAAAATTGGAATTTACAAAAAACGAAATCGTGACGCCCTAGATAGTCCTTAATTAATTACGTGGATAAAATATAACCTCTTAATTTTCAAACATAGATTCAATAAATAGTTTCCAATTTTGCCGTCAATAGATGGCACTCGCCTCGGCATTCGCATAGCTTTACACGCTCTCAGACTTTAGGGAGGAACTTGTCATGGAGACCAGACGCGAATGAATGCTTGCCAGGGAAGCATTTAGGAGTTCTGGTAATTGTAATCTTAAATTTATTTATAAATTATTTTATCTTACTGGAATGACTCAATAGATGAAATTCTTGAAAATGTTAATACATAAATAAAAGGTGCCAAATAGAGAGGACCGTTTTGTATAAACACTCCTACAAATTTTATTATGAAAATTTGAATTCGGTTTTTAGTTATTATTATAGTTATATAGTTTTTATTCGAAATTATTACCAAGCAAAATGTACAGGGTGTCCCAGTGAACGCGCTATGCTCGGTTTTCACGGTAGTTTCTGAGATAAGTTTATGGTTCAAAATCCAGTCTGACGTAGGTTTTCCGAGGAATCTCATACTGCTAAGATATTTAGGAATCCAAGATGGCGGACGAATTTCGTCATCTATGGTCCTATGCGACTGAAAATCGATATCTGGGGGTTTTCGGGGATGCGGTTTACGAATTTTTGGTCAAAATTCAGGAATCCAAGATGGCGGACGAATTTTGTCATCTATGGACCTATTCGACTGAAAATCGATATCTGGGGGTTTTCGGGGATGCGGGTTATAAATTTTTGATCAAAATTTAGGACTCCAAGATGGCGGACGAATTTCGCGATCTATAGTCCTATTCGACTGAAAATCGATATCTGGGGGTTTTGGGGGATACGGGTTACGAATTTTTGGTCAAAATTTAAGACTCCAAGATGGCGGACGAATTTCGTCATCTATGGTCCTATTCGACTGATAATCGATACCTCGGGGTTGTCGGGGATGCGGGTTACGAATTTTTGGTCAAAATTTAGGAATCCAAGATGGTGGACGAATTTCGTCATCTATGGTCCTATTTGGCTGAAAATCGATACCTCGGGGTTGTCGGGGATGCGGGTTACGAATTTTTGGTCAAAATTTAGGAATCCAAGATGGCGGACGAATTTCGTCATCTGTGGTCCTATTCGAATGAAAATCGATATCTGGGGATTTTCGGGGATGCGGGTTACGAATTTTTGGTAAAAATTTAGGAATCCAAGACAGCGGGCGAATTATAACTATATTTTGACCCCCCTTTATTTATGTTATTATTGGAGATAAAAAAGTTTCGTATAAGAGTTGTAGGGTTGTATACATATATATATATATATTTTTTAAATGCAATTAAAAAACAATTGCTTGCATATGTCACGTGATATAACAATGAAGGTTGCTTTTTAAATGAAAACCCTGTATATTTTGACATATTCTTTTAGATCCTTTATCCCTAATTTCAAACATATAAAGATTGATAGATCTAGTTGTAATATTTTTTGATATATCGGACATTAAATATGCTCCAAACATGCATATAGGTATTTTAGGGTTTCTGACGGAGCGCAGTCAGTGGCGGATTTGGGGCGGGGGGGGGGGTATAGAGGCTATAGCGGCAAAATCCAAGGGCGGCAATTTTTTTGAAAAACACCAAAGACATAAAAACAAAAAATTGAGAACGTGTTTTTTATATTAACTAGACTAAAGTTCCTTATTATAGTCAACAGTACAGGGTGGTTGTGCAAACGTTAGAACCTCATTTAACTTCTTTATTTTTGGAGTTACGTAAATAAGTTCAAAAACCGCTGCCCAAGGAATCACTACTTCCACATCCAGATTCTCTATCCAAGTCACTCACAACGAAAAAACTTTGTATGTGAAAATAATTGTTTATGGAACTTTAATAATATAATATTTGAAATCCTCTACCCCAAAAACCCATAAAACGATACCCCACATCGGTAGTGGGGTGGGGGTGGTGATAGGGGGGGGGGGGGTGGATGAAGTAAAAAAAATATTTTGATGTTTCTGGTTTTTGTACATACACTAAATCACAATTTTTTTTTCATCCCCTTTAATAATGGGGTGGGGGTGGTAATGGGGGTGGCTAATGCCAAACATTTTTTTGAGACCTTAGCTTCTCTTGTATATACTAAATACCAATTTTGTCAACTCTTACCTGCTTGATTTACCCATTTACCCCAAAATTTACCCCAATTTACCCCCCAACCCTTCGTCGGAACAACATGAAAATATAATCTAGTTCCAGATCTCGCTAAAGTACATACGTGTACCAAATTTCAAGTCAATATCTTAAACGGTTCCAGAGTAAACGTGCGCACAAAAAAAAGTTACAGACAGACAGACCGACAGACAGAAAATTTTTTTTCGCGCAAACTTAAAATCACGACGTTTCATGACATTTTAAGCCTATTTGAACAATAAAAATTTTTAAACATTTTTTTGTCGTTACTATACTTCCACTGGATGTGGAAGTAATATATAAATTTTTATTAAAATAATGTCCAAGTCCAAAAATATCATTTTAATCGGTTTTTTCGTTTAGAAAACTGTACTATGACAATTTTATTTGAAATTAAACCCAAGCTGCCAGATAGTTGTAAAGCAATTTACAGCTTTTTTTTTAAATAATTATTTTCAAAATTTTTAAAGTTTCAAGTTTTTCATTTTTTAATTTTGATTAAATTTTGGCCATCTTGGGCAATTCTGAACAAGTTTTATTAACAAAATTTTCCGATAATGCCTAATATGATTTTCTCCACATATTTTGGTACCGCAGGTGGCTTTGGTACCGTAGGAGGCGAATGTTTTTCTGGCCATAAGTAGATACTAATTTGTTCTATACTTAAGTAAAATGTGATTCAAATCGGAAAAAAAAAATAAAAAATTTATTGGGGTGAAACACACTGTATCAATTATTGAAATTCTCCATTTTATTTAAAATAAAGTGAAATTAGACAGAACTAACATATTGTTTATTTTAATTTACCTACTTTTGTTTTCCATGGCTAATTTGATAAATTGTAAATTTATAGTAAATTAGACAAAATTTGTTTAAGATAAGCACCATGTATTATATTATAAATACAAAGCTTTTTTTATGGCGTTTCAAATGGTACATATATGGAGTGTTCCTTTAAAAAAAAGCAAAGTAAAGTTCATATCTCCGAAATGCGACTTTCAATAGGCATGTCCACAAAATTTTAATTTCAATTGTAAATGATAGAATTATCGATATTGTACACTAATTTAACAATTAAAAAAAAACCGCTGCCCAAGGAATCACTACTTCCACATCCAGATTTTCTATCCAAGTCACTCACAACGATAAAATGTTGTATGTGGAAATAATTGTTTAATAATATAATATTTGAAATCGTCTACCTCAAAAACCCATAAAAACCCCCACATCGGTAGTGGGGTGGGGGTGGTGATAGAGGGTGGTAGTGGGGGTGGATAAGGTAAAAAAATATTTTGAGGTTTCTGGTTCTTGTGCACAAATTAAATCAAATTTTTTTTCCATCCTCTTTAATAATGGGGTGGGGGTGGTAATGGGGGTGGCTAATGCCAAAATTTTTTTTGAGAACTTAGCTTCTCTTGTATATAGTAAATACCAATTTTATGAACTCTTACCTGCTTGATTTACCTATTTACCCCAATTTACCCCCCAATCCTTCGACGGAACAAGATGAAAATATAATCTAGTTCTAAATCTCATTAAAGTACATATGCGTACCAAATTTCAAGTCAATATCTCAAACGGTTCCAGAGTAAACGTGTGCACAAAAAAAAAGTTACAGACCGACAGACAGAAATTTTTTTTCGCTCAAACTTAAAATCTCGACGTTTCATGACATTCTAAGCCTATTTAAACAATAAAAATTTTTAAAAAATTTTTTGTTACTATACTTCCACTGGATGTGGAAATAATTAATATTCTATTTTCAAGAAAGAGAACGCCATTGCCATGTAAACCGGAAGTGATATTTAAAATTTACATGCCTTTTTTTACTTTCCTTTAATAGTCAATTAAGAACATAAATAATCCGATCAATTCTTCTTTGATGTTTAATTATATGTTTCTTAGCGGCATCGATTCCCCGGAAAAAAATACTTATCTCAAAAACTACCGAGAAAATCGGACATAACGCGTTAACTAGGACACCCTATACACTGTACATTTACATTATGTATCTACAGATAGTTTTTCTTTTAATTAAAAACCACTGCCTAAGGAATCGCTACAACCGCATTCAGTTTTCCTACTCAAATTACTTTAAATAAAAATTCTTGTGCACCCAACGCGAAATTCGACTCTCTACGACAGAAACATATTTGAACTATTTCTCTTATATTACACAATCTCCTCCTGTTTACGTAGACGGCATATTTCATTGGCCAAAGGGGCACGCCCACCCGTATAAACCTTTTTCATATATATCAATGAAAATATTATTTGTCGTACCACAGATTATACTCTTAAAGTGTTCAAAAATTAACATTTCCCAAAAACTGGAAAGAATATTCTAAAGAATGTGCAACAATTATATAAAAAGCTAAACAAATCGGCGAGGAGTATGATTTTTACTCTAGTTTTTTAAGTTCTTAATTTACCAACCGTAAACCCAGGCAACAAGGTGCCGTCATTATGACGTCGTTTTTTCGGCATTAATTACGTCAATTTCACCTTAAGCATGACGTAAAAATGACGTGAAAAAGACGGCACAATGTCGCAGCCCAATGACGTCATATATATGACGTCAATATGACGTCATACATATGACGCCAATATGACGTATTGGTTAATCAGTGAATTTTGCGATAAGGGATGCAAACCTCTCATTATAATATTTTTCCATAATTATTAATAAAGTTTTTGACGAAAAAAAACCGGAATGTACAGGGATCGAACCGCGGACCTTTTGACTCGCAACCTAACACAGCAACAACAACAACAACAAAACAAATTTATTATGTGTTTAACATAAATGCGCCTCGCCGGATCCCGGCCTGGAGCCAGCCCGACAATCACGGCAACCTAACACTTAACTCACTGAACCATTGAACATCTTTATTTAAATATGTTTAAAAGCTGTATACCTAATTAGAAATAGTAAAACAAAAGTATTATTACTATGTGGCAAAAATTGAACTAGTCACTAAATACTTCTATTTATTTTTATTTTATAATGATTTATTTCACGTCATTTTAATGACGTAAAAATAATGACCTAAAAGAAACGTGTATTTGACGTCTTCATGATGACGTCAGAAGTACGTATTAAATATCACGTCTCTGGTACGTCATTTATTAATGACGTCAAAATAATGACCTAAAAGAAACGTGTATTTGACGTCTTCATGATGACGTCAGAAGTAAGTTTTAAATATCACGTCTCTGGTACGTTATTTATTAATGACGTCAAAATAATGACTTAATAGAAACGTGTATTTGACGTCTTCATGATGACGTCAGAAGTACGTTATAAATATCACGTCCCTCGTACGTCATTTATTGGGACAATGACGTCGGCGACGAAAAATCACCTTTAAAAGACGTCATAATGACGTCACCTGCTACCTGGGAAGGGCTGACACTATTAAAAATTGAAG
Organism: Rutpela maculata; assembly: GCA_936432065.2. Taxonomy (NCBI): domain Eukaryota; kingdom Metazoa; phylum Arthropoda; class Insecta; order Coleoptera; family Cerambycidae; genus Rutpela; species Rutpela maculata. The sequence goes on along the minus strand of OW386287.2, from coordinate 105,627,987 downwards.
AGGGAATATACGCAAAACTTATTTAATGACAAAAAGATCATAAAGAAAGTGGATGTCTAATAGCAATTAATCGCAGTACCGGGCCAACAATTACTGATTTGCAATTTTCTCGAAAACTGCTAATGCTAGAAAAAAAAGTTTCAAATAAAAAAGTTACGCCAATCTTTTATCTTCATATGCTCTCGATATACTTGGTATCTATTTTCAAAAGATAAACAAGTTTCCCGCATGTTACATTTGAGAATGCAAATTTTCGACATAGGCTTAGAAAAAAAAGTACTTAATGATTTCTACAGTTATTAAAATTTGACCTACATGTTAACACATTTTATTAACAAATATATAGTGATAACATGTTAAAAAGTTGAGAGTAATCCTTATGCCGTTTTTGCGTTAGAGCGAGTTAAACCGAAAAATCAATGTTTTTATATTCAATAGACACCTAAAACTAGAGAAATGGGTCGCGAAAGCTTGTGACGGCGTTAAATAATTATAATAAGTTTAATATTTGATAAAGGTAAATTGATAAAATATTAAGATGGATAAAAAATTTATATTGCCGAATATCAAGGTCCGAAGTCCGAAGCCCCTATCCCTTTTTCTTAACTCTTTATTCCCGCAGACGCATTATTTCCCCTCCCTCCCTTCCTATTGCTTGGATTGCGATAATTCTTTTTTTTTAAATAAAGATAAAAAAGATCCTCACTTACCTGTAAAAAAGCTTCTCCTCTGAACCCTTTCCCACGTGAAGAAAAACGCATTTGAAAAATGCAAAAAGTTTTTCCCCTCCCACAAATTTGTTTATTTAAAAAAAAAATAAAAAATTAATCAGTCAAATACTAGGGATAACAGCGAACAAATTCCATTTTGGTTTTTCGGGGGGTTGAATAATTATCCTTTCCCTATCCCCTCCCCCTCCCCTAATTGGCCCACCACCCTCATCCTGCGGCTCCATCAATTCTTATCTATTACACCTACCTTAAAAAAATTTCAGCCCCCTAACTCGTTTTTCCATGAAAAAATTAAATAATTAATTTTTTGTATATTAGTATACGGTAAAATAACGCGTATTTAAAGAAATAATCACGAAAAGTTAATGTCCGATTTGGAAAAAATGTTACCAGATTATGCGATTCCGCGAGGTCTACAATTTTCAATTTAACATTTTTTTTTGTCAAGTCAATAATAACAAAGTAAGTAAGGTAGTTAAAATGTTATCGTATTTTCTTCTATCATTTACGATTCTAGAGATATTAAATTGGGCATCATCTTGAGTGAACCAAACGTCTGGTTTTGAGGTCCAAATAGGAGGAAGTGTATGGTGGTTGCATAAATATGTTGCTTTGGTAGAGGATTTGACAAAATGCCATTACCTACAGCTTGATCATACACTATAAGAATGATGTTATGTTATACAGGACTATAAAATTAGTGATACCTTGATAAGATGGCTTAATAATGCAGGGAGTCGTATAAGCAGAGTACTTGCCTACACATGTACAAAATAAATAGTAAATGTGCAGTCTTCTGGCTTTAAACTTGGAGGTGTCCAGGCTGTTGAGTTGCGGCGGGGAATCTAATGGGATCTAGTGTTTATGACGGTCCTAAAATTCCGTAAGTTCCGTTCTGTTTTTGTAAGATCCCTCTATTGAATACGAATTTTTAACTTAAACAATATAGGTTTTGATATGACTGAAAAATAAATAATTATTAATGAAAGGGACAGTACTTTTTTATACTTTACGATAAAGTGTGGATCGAGGTAACTTTTTTATTTTTCAAAATAACTGCATACTGTAATCGAGTAAGCTGTAGCTAATGAAATGGAAAAGTTTTTTTTACAAAATGTATATTAAGAGAGAAAAAGGCCGTGTAACATGAATCATACGCACGGCGCTCTGGCTCGCAATCCCTAACCGTATCGGGCAACAGATAGTTTTCATTTTAATACGTTATATGTGAGTAAGGAGTGTTAGAGTTTACTGCTATTATTTTTTTTTTACATTATTGTAAACATGTGCACATTCCTAAATATAATTTTTTAGCTCTATCTGTGGTCAACATTGACTTTGATCAGTGTATTGTGTGTCAGGCAGGAACTTTAGAAACTGTTTAAATTGTTACAGAAGAAAACTATACATAACTATTACACTCGGCGTCATTTAAATCGGACAATATATCAATGGCACTGGGAGCTCATTTGGAAAATAAGGATTTTTTTTTTTTCTAAGAATCCCGTTTATCACGTCAAGTGTAGAAGATCGTATATGAGGATTTCTTATTAAGACATACATGTTTCTATGAAAAATGCCGACAATAAAGGCACTACTAAAGAAATGTCTTATTTGCAATAAAGAACGCGACATTAAAGGAAATCGAAAGCAACTGTATGTAGGGTCATTTAACCGGCAAAACGAAATTTTCCAGAAAGCTAAGGAGTTAAACGACGAGGAAATATTATATAGAATTCAAGGGAAGTTGCTTAGACATGACAGCAAATGATTTGAAATATCACAATTTATGTATGTTAGATTTAAAAAAAAAAACTAATACTTCAAAGAAACAAAAAAAAGCTAATATTCTTCAATTTGAAGACCTGTTTTTGCAAGCCTTATTAAAATTAGAAAAAATTATATTGGAAATGCTGAATATACCTCAAATTCGTCACCTTCTTCATACAGATGCCACTAAATACAACATCTATTGGACTGAATCATATCTAAGTTCAGATGAGATTTCAAAGAAATTAAAGTAACATTTCGGAGATAAATTACTAATAATTGCAAGGGATTCAAAGTTGTCTAGTTATGTTTGTTCAACGGCAAAAATAATAAAATTGTTGAACTTGCCAGAAGAGAGCACATCTCAGTCATCAGATACGAAGGATGTTGCCGGACAGACCAATTATTCTTGTCACTTATACAGTCTGACATCTACCATCTTGCTAAAGTCTTAAAAACAGATATTCACGTATGTAAATCTACAGTTGATAACATAGAAATTACTAAAGAATGTGCTTCTAAAATTATTCCGAATTCGTTTTACAATTTTTTTTACAAAACTGCCTATTTCATTCAACCAAAAATACCAAACCTTTGTGAATTTGGATGGCACAAGACAGACAGCAACATAATTCCAATCACGATGACAATTAATGCGAAGCCAGATTTTCCAAACATAACACCATTTTGTAAGTGCAAACACCTAATTTGTAACAAATCATGTTCCTGAGCTAAAGCAAATGTACTTTGTTCCATAAGCTGTTTATGCGAAGGCAAGTGTGTATATATCGAATAAAAATGTATTTATTGTGTGCGACTGCAGAATTCTATTGCTCAGTATAATATTATCAATATTACTTTATGAATACATCTGGAAACGAATGCTGTATCGTGTCATTTCATGTTCTCTACGCTGTCTGGTGTATGGTTCACCCAGAATTTAATGCAGCGCGTACAACGCTCAAGCTTATTACACTTTTATGACCACCAAACTGTTGTAAACAACGATTTTATGTTTTTCAAAAATTAATTCATACCTTAAACTACATTTCACTCGTTATACTAGTACTCTATCTTCAATAATAAAAAAGTTTCCTCGATATAGACTTTTTCAACGTCGCTACTGAAAAATTCATGTGAACTCGAGTGAAAATATTTTTTTTCCACCAGATAATTTATCTTTAGTATAATTTTTTTGTATGGCAATCGATTCATCATATTTCAAAATATATGTGACCAAATTTTCAAGCCGAGTTAATTGTTATTAACAAAGTTATGGGATGAGAAACATAAAATATTGTATTTTCGCGGAATTTCAGAGAAAAGTGGAAAAGTGCAATTTTCTCCAATTTCGCAATTCCAAATCAAATCGCGACCTCCATATTCGAATTCGGCAGATCATTTTACGTGAGAATATGACTTCAGTTTTTGTGTGTTCGTGAGTTGCATAGACCAGTTTTATTTTGCATATTTCGAAGGTCTCGGTCTCCGGCTATGTGTTGCTTTGGTAGAGGATTTGACAAAATGCCATTACCTACAGCTTGATCATACACTATAAGAATGATGTTATGTTATACAGGACTATAAAATTAGTGATACCTTGATAAGATGGCTTAATAATGCAGGGAGTCGTATAAGCAGAGTACTTGCCTATACATGTACAAAATAAATAGTAAATATTCGAATTCGGCAGATCATTTTACATGAGAATATGACTTCAGTTTTTGTGTGTTCGCGAGTTGCATAGACCAGTTTTATTTTGCATATTTCGAAGGTCTCGGTCTCCGGCTATGTGGGACGGGAGGCCTGCTCTCTTTCTACTTTTATATTCACTACTTCAACGTCGTGTTTTGGTCACTACTGGTATATTTTTTCTAATTCTCCATAAAAAGCTTCTTTTTCTTCATTCGATTTATTTTTAGTTGGGGCGTGCGTATTGATAAAGAAGTAATTAAAGAATTTTTCTTTGTAAAAGTTCCATATTCTTGAGCTTGCACTCTCAAATCCGATGACCAATTGCTTCATTCTCCTGTTTACCACAAAGCCAACCCCTTCCACATGATCTCTACCATTTCAACTATAGTATAGATCATGTAAGTTTCTTTATTATTCCACCCTGTCCATCCTATCTCCTGTGAGGCTAATTAAGCAAAGTTTGTGTGTTTTGTACTTACTAGTCTCATATCGTTTGCTTTTGCTAGTTCGTTTTTCAGAGATCCGTCCAGATAAGCATGTTCGAGTTTCCACAACAATAGTCTTTCTACAGTGTCGGATGGTTAGTCATACGCCGAACCTCTAACCATGAGGGCCAGAGACTCTTCTGTTGAGGTTATCATGCCCTAGCTGAAGAACCCCAGTTTTAAGGCGCCAGAGGTTCGCTCTCACCCTTCTCTTTCTGAGATACGGCTATGGCGGTATTGCTCAATTCTTCTTTCTTGCATATCGATAGCATAACTTTTCTAAGAAATAAGAATTGCATTTCAAAACAAAATAAAACTAGTGTAACATATTATTCTGAATAAAAAGTGAAGATTACATTTTTTCCATTTGCCACCGTTTTTCAGATAGTTTTTTTAATTGACTATCCTTCCAAAACCTTTGGACCCATGTCGATGTAATCTTCCACAGATAGGTATCTAAAGGTGCTGCTTAAGAATATTTTATTAGATTTTTTCTAAAAAAACACTAATATTTTTCGCAAAATCCACTCATGCCTCTGCCACTGTGAACGTACGACTACAGTGAATCTTAAATTGTACTACGTAAGTAAATTTGAATTGGAAGCAATGACCAACCACTCGAATTTCAAAAAGCAACAATTTCTCTTTTTTGGGAGGGGGAAATCGCTCCGACATTCAAAAAGTTCATATTAAATGCCATTTTTGATATATAAGTTTTTTTGGCAAATTTTCAAAAAGCTGTGACTTCATAAATATGTATTTTGGGGCGCTGAAACCGAATATGACGATGAAAAAAGATTTTAAGTATCCAAATTTCCCCTAGCGCCCCCTTACAACCCTCCTGGGGGATTGAAATTCCACTTGTTCTAAGCATTTGGAAAGTAGGTTTTTTGGTGCGCTGAAACCGAATATGACGATAAAAGCTGATTTGAACCATCCAGTCACCCCCTACAAGACCCAGGGAGGGTTGAAATTCCACTTTTTCTAAAAATTTAAAAAGTATGTTTAATATTAGGTTATTTGGTGCGCTCAAACCGAATATAACGACAAAATACTGATTTCAACCCCCAGTCACCCCCTAGCATCCCCTTACCTTTTTTTTCATCATATTCGGTTTCAGCGCACCAAATAACCTGATATTAAACATACTTTTTAACTGTTTAGAAAAAGTGGAATTTCAACCCTCCCTAGGGCTTGTAGGGGGTGCTAGGGGGTGACTGGGTGGTTCAAATCAGTTTTTGTCGTCATATTCGGTTTCAGCGCAGGAGGGTTGTAAGAGGGTGCTAGGGGAAATTTGGATAGTTAAAATCTTTTTTTATTGTCCCAAAATACATGGGGGTAGGAGAGTCTACCTTCTGGGTCTCGAATTTTTTAAAAGGACTCCTTACACCACAGATGGAAATCCGGTTTTCTCCAATTTTTGATAAGTTGTTCTACTGATCCAGTATATCAAAAGTATCAATGGGCACGAGTCTACCTTTTTTACCCTTTTATGGGGGTGAAAAGCACTCGTATACATTGAACTACTAACTTTCCATAAAAAAAATATTTGTATCTTTCAGCACGGTAGAAAACCTCAATCGAAGGATCTGATTTACATTTAGACATCTGCCCGCCCTTCCGGGAGGTGAAAATCGCTTTCATAGCTTCACAGTGGTATTTCCCAGACAGCACTTAATATCTTCAGTATATCCTAGTACAGTCCCACTGTCCCCGATTTAAGATTATTCCATAGACATATTCCTAGTTCATCCCAGGGTTGATCTGACTGGATACTAATATCCTGTCCTGTAAATTATGGATATTCTACGAATATCCGCAACTGATTGCCTACGGACATCCCGACGTGATGCCGATATCCAATACAAAATATGTAATATTATGTTTTAATGATTTTTTTATTTTTTACGAAATGAAATTTTGTGAAAAAAAATTATTTATAAATTTCGAAATTATAATATCTCACCTTCAGTTCTTATCCTTCCAGTAGTTCTTACTATGAGACAACTCAAACCCCTGTAGCAGGTTTTCAATCTAACTTGTATTTTTATTTACTGAGAGCTGGTTTATCAATGCACAGTTAACTTAAATTAACCGTCGGTTAGTTACTTCTCGACCAATGGGATTCTTCTATTTCACTCTAACTGACAGCTAATTTAATTAACTGGTCTTTGACAAACCGGCCCTTAGTTGTATAAGAATAGCAGGTATTTCAATTTTAAACATTTATTAGATAATATAATCAAATAACATAGCAAAAGTTTAAAGCTACTTTTAACTCACTACAAGATTAATTTTATTTATGTTTGAATTTCTAATTTTCTTTTAAAATATATTTTTCTGAAAACACTATTGTTTTAGTAAAGTACCTACCTTTTGTAGCCTTCGGATTTCTTCTATTCTTCCACTGATTGATTTAATTCTTTATAAATGATTGATCCAAGTTTCTAATTTAAAACTTATAACAAACCAATATTTTGTTATGTCAAAATTGTCTATTTGATATTTTAAAATTTACATCTGCTTTCTTTCAATTAATATTTCGTAAACATGAAAATTAATAACACCGGCACACAAAAAAAATAAAAGTCTAGTGCTAGGATGCAGATCTATATACCCCCATGCATTTTGATCTGCTGAATACGAATCCGATGTCCGCTTTGCACGATTGGCTCTTACATTTTTGCTAACCTCAAAAAACACCTTAAAAATGCCAGAAAAATATCCCAAACAAGTAAATAAAAAGCATAAATGAGCTGATCACTATATCTATACGTAATTTGGGACGCTGAAACTGAATATGAGGTCAGAATTAGCCGATCAATTAAGAATTTTGACATCATCTCAAAAAACACCTAAAAAATGCCCGAAAAACCCCAAACAAGGAAATAAAAAGCTTTCATGAACTGATCACTATATCTATACGTAATTTGGGGCATTGAATATCTTGTAAAATCCATATTTAGGATCAAAACGTACTCAAAAATGACTGAATCATAGCCCCAAATTGACTTTGCTCTAGATAATATTTGAACATTTATTTTCCGACATATTTTGACGAGCTAAACACAACACCTACCGTAGTCAGAATTAAAGCGCAATCTGCAAACTGCATGGAGAAATATCATTTCAGCATACAATAAGCGGAGATGGGTAACTTTTAAATTTTTAAGTCTAATTTTTAATCTAAAGGAAAATATTACTGAATAGTGACATTTTTAGGAAAAATTTTTCGGGCAAAGTTTGCTCTGTCGAGAAAGGAATATCGTTTGGACTTAACATTTACCTACACCCTCCCTTGATGATTTTTTATTTTTTTTTTTCTTAGAGCTGTTTAGAATTGTATAGTTTTCTTTATGCTGTTTGATTGCCATATGCCATTTGTTTCTTTTTCTATTTTTGCGACTAGGACACCTCCACGTGGTGACGGCCGGCAACGATTTATTTCGTCTAAGTTCCTAGGTAAAAAAAAATGCCGTCATGGAAAAAGTAGAGAAAGAGTTTACGATGCAGGGGAGGGAAACCCCAGTATCGGCGGCCGGTCAGGTTGGAAAAGCGGGACCGCGGGCGTCGTCATCGTGCAACTGCAGATCTAGTGAAGTGGGAAACTTGGCTTATTATGAGGCTACTAGAAATTTGCACAACTGTGTAAATAATGCGAATTTCCTCTGTTTTGTTTGTAGTAAATTAAATGGCATATGACAATCAAACAGAATAAAGAAAACTATACAATTCTAAACAGCTCTAAGAAAAAAAAGTAAAAAACCATCAAGGGAGGGAGGGTGTAAATATTAAGTCCAAACGATATTCTTCTCTCAACAGAGCAAACTTTGTCCGAAAAATTTTTCCTAAAAATGTCACTGTTCAGTAATATTTTCCTTTAGATACTTGAAAATTTAAAAGTTACCCATCTCCGCTTACTATATTTGATGAGAATATATGCTGAAATGATATTTCTCTATGAAGTTTGCAGATTGCGCTTTAATTTTGACTCCGGTATTGTGTTCAGCTCGTGAAAATACGTCGAAAATTATATGTTTAGATATTATGTAGAGCAAAGTCAATTTCGGGCTATGATTTAGTCATTTTTGAGTACGTTTTCATCCTAAATATGGATTTTACAAGACATTCGATCGTCGCGCATAAATTCTGACCTTGGATTCGGTTTCATTGTCTCAAATTACGTATAGATATAGTGACCAGTTCATGTAAGCTTTTTATTTACTTGTTTGGGATTTTTCGGGCATTTTTTTAGGTGTTTTTTGAGGTTGTGTCAAAATTCCTAACTGATCGGTTAATTCTGACCTCATATTCAGTTTCAGCGTCCCAAATTACGTATAGATATAGTGATCAGCTCATTTAAGCTTTTTATTTACTTGTTTGGGATTTTTCGAGCATTTTTCATGTGTTTTTTGAGATTAGCAAAGATGCAAGAGCCAATCGGGCAAAGCGGGCATGGGATTTGTATTCAGCGGATCAAAATGCAGGGTAGTACATAGGTCTTCTAGCACTCGACTTTTATTTTTTTTTGTGTGCCTGTGTAATTATTCCAGTTATTTACCATTAGAATTTATTTATATAAGTTAATTAATATTGGTACTGAACTTGCTTTATTTATAATTGTGTGATTGTTTATTTCAAATCTTCAATTCTATAATTTCAAAATTATTTATTTTGCCACTTTGACAATAGATCATTTTCAATTGACGTCATGCTGTCGGCGTGGAGGGCACCCAGATATTTTGTTTTCTAGAGATGGGTACAAGCTGTTATTTTTTAATAAAATAATCGGTTGTTAAATAGCAACTCATCTCTAATTAACTGTTTTCATTTTCATTGCCTGTTATTGGATGAGGTTTCGGGTGCCCTCCAGACAGCTGCGTCGAAATCAGCTGACCGAAAATGATCTATTGTTTTTTATAATTTTTATTTGATTTCTGTTATGAAATGATGCATGCTCTTGAGTTAATGAAAATCAAAAGTGACATAATTTGTGACTTTATACAAAATTTTACTACTTGATTTTTTATTATATTCTTTAGTATTGAAATTATTCTTTTCTCTTTTATTTTCGTATAATTCTTACTTTTATTAAATTTTAAATTAAATTTTCTTTTTAATGATGTTTTATAATCTTTTATATTAATTTTCATTTAGAATATTTTTTGATAGTTAAAATCAAATTTTCTAATAATTTCTGAAATCAATTTTAAAATTACATAAAACTGCCTATTATTTACTTCTAATAGCTCTACATGAAATGTTTCCTACTTAAGTTATATCTAGAGTTGATTTTATTACAAATATATTTCTTTAATGACATAATCATGTCTATCATATTTCTCATACACTATGGCATATTTTAGATTAACTGATAAACCTTTTATTTAAATATTTTATTGAAATGTCGAAATGTTAATTTGAAAAATATTAATTTTGAAATAGAAAAGCTCTCCATGAATATTTTAAAATAAAATCTAGATGTACTGTTTTATAAATTAATTATATCAGAATATAACAACACTTACATTTATGAAATAATTCCCTTTCGATACAACATAACTCTAACGGAGAATTACTTACGACCAGGACCTGTCATTTTAGTATCCTGTAAATTGGAGAACCGGAGATTATTTCGAAGTTTTATTTTGTATTCAACGCAGGAGATTCCAGGCAATGGTCTCAACCTACCAGTAATCGGAGCCACCATGTGGTCTACTGCTGCTGGATTTCGGGTGTTTTAAAAGTTAAGTTGTCCTCTATTTTGTATGCATAAACATTTTTTTTCTCTAATATAATTAAAAATTAAACTATTTTTCCCCTAGCTTCAGTGTGACGATTGTTAAAAATTATTGAAACCTGTTATTTATATATTTTACTAAATTGTATGATATTTTTTTCTGTAACTTACTCGAAATTGTACAAAGGAATAAACTGAAATTATTTTACTTTGTTCTTTTTATTGCTCTCTATCTCTCACCAAAAGGATTAGTAATATCTGGGACTTTTTTATTTTTTTGGGGTTTTGAGATCGTAATAACTGGTCCGATTTTGGTCGAAATGATTATAAAAGCTTCGGAGAAGCATATCCGTTCGTAATTCAGGTGTTCCATGAATATCTTGTTCATAATTTTCCGTTCTAGTGATGTCAAAATTTCAAAAATTGAAAAAATTCCAAAATGATGCCATTGCGCTGATAAATAAAGACTCGGAGGGAAAAACGTACCCGAATAAACATTTCTCCTCATATTTTGGGCTTTCCATTGGTATGTCTACCTTCTCTGTAGCGTGACCCATTACGGAGCTACGCCACTCCGCGCGTCATGCGCCTGGTGGAACGGTCCTGGTTGCACTGATGAAACTTGTTGCAAATTCCTGTTTATGTATTCGGAGTGGAGTAAAGTAGTATTACTATGAGAAGATGCCAGCAAAAAATATGCGCAGAAACGAGTTTGTGCGCTCCATCATTCTAAGCCAATGAGAAAGAATTACGTGACATTCAATGGCAACACCAGTGGCGGCGGTGCCCTGCAGTAGAGCGGCGGTGACGGTAATAATAATAATAAAACAACTTTATTAGGCAAAGTTTAGTAGAACTTACTATTCTTACACTTCTCCTGAACAAAGGTTACTCGTAAGAGTTGGCAAGTTTTAATCTACTCCATTTTCACAGTTCCTTGACCGCGAAACTTTTATTGCAATTACACATCCCTATACCCCAGATAAAGCTATGCCACTGGTAAAAATATTCGCGCATTTTGGCTCCGCCCTGGCATCTTCTCATAGTAATACTAGTCTAGTTCCGTAACGGGTAACGCTACAGAGAAGGTATACTATACATACCAATGGAAAGCCCAAAGTACAAAGAAAAATGTTTATTCAGGTACGTTTTTCCCTCAGAGTCCTCATTTATCCACAATGGCGCCATTTTGGAATTTTTTAAATTTTTGAAATTTTGACAGCACTAGAATGGAAAATTATGAGCAAAATATGGAAGGAACACGATATACCAACGGATATGTTTCTCCGAAGCTTTTATGATCATCTCGACCTAAATCGGACCAGTAACAACCTTTCTGCTGCTATTCGTAGCCAGCTCAGCAATTTCTGTGGCTTAGGCCCTTGTTGCTCCGAAAAAACAGGGAAGCCGACGGAGGAGAGTAGGGGAGTTTTTGGTACGTATTGTCCTGGGCTAATACTACAATCCTGCGCTTTACAATAATTAATACCAGGTAGAAGCGATATACTGACTAGAAATCATGTGCTAGGTATTCTTTGCACCTTTTGGGAGATACTGCTCAACAGCTTGTCCATCCCATAGTTTGAAATTATTTAATTTTGATTCATGTCAATAACACAAAAAAAAATCTGCTTCAAGGACTAAACCTATCATGCCTTAAGTATTTTTGTGTGCTGAAATCCCGGTTTATATTGTCAAAAAGCCGTGTTTTGACGATATAAATCGGGATTTACTCGAAATCTACGCGGTAGAAAATTTTTTTAACTGAAAATTCGGATTCAGCACACAAAAATGCTTAAGGTAGGTTTAGTCCTTGGAACAGATTTTTTTTTATAGACCTTTGCAGAGGTGCACATGTTGCAGGCCTACAAAAAAAAATCAAGGACTAAACCTATCATGCTTTAAGTATTTTTGTGTGCCAAATCCGAATTTTCAGTTTAAAAAATTTTCTACCTCGTAGATTTCGAGTAAATCCAGGTTTTTATCGTCAAAATATGTTTTTTTGACAATTTTTGACATTTACTCGAAATCTACGCAGTAGAAAATTTTTTAAATTGAAAATTCGGATTCAGCACACAGAAATACTTAAGGCATGATAGATTTGACCAGTTGCCCAAGGATATCCAAGCACGGGAGCATTTTTGTCATCTTTTTTAAGAAACGCATTTCTACAAAAACGTTAAAACATGGACTTATATTTATATACTTATGTATTAAACAAATTTAACAAAAAAAAAAAACTAAATGAAAAAATAAATAGAAGAAGAAAAATAATTTTTAATCAATATCTACACACATGCGCCTTCTAGGAAACTGGTCCGGAGTCAACCAAACAACCACGGTGCGCAGCGCCATGGTGAATGTAGGGTTGAGCGAAGCAGGTACGGTTCGGCTAAAACAACAAATGAGGGAAAAAGTTAAACTCCTGTCTAAGGTAAAAGACTTAAAATTAACAATTTGGTTTGGAAATAATATATAGAAATACTTTTAAAAACAAACAGCAACAAATTTAAACATAAAGAGCAAACTTATTAAGTTAACAATACACACAGGCCTGTAGCTAGGGGGGGGGGGCAGGACGGGCGGCGCCCGTCCTGGAATAAGTTTCGCCCGACCTACGGTGATCGTAATGGGGGAAATTTTAACTGTCTTTTTAATATTTTGAAAGAGATTGGGTAAAAACTTTTTAATTTTTTCGGATTAAAAAGTTTTTTTTGGATTTCTCCCCCCCGCTCATCAAAAAATTTTTCGGACTTTTTTACGGACCCGCTCTGAAAAATTGTTTGCCCGCCCTGAAAGCACTTTCTAGCTACAGGCCTGAATACACACGTATTGTCACACGTATCTGTCAACTTCTTTTTGTTTCCACAGCACACTTCTTATTTGCAGCGTTGCTTTCTTGACAAAATGAATGTTTTGAATCTAGTTTTATTCAATTTCCACGGCATACTTACTGATAAGCGTATTTTTTCGATATTTTAATTATTATCCACCAAAGAAGTTGTGTATTTGGGTTAATATCAAACCGATTTTCGATTTGAAGGTATCAATGTATTTGCCGTGAAAATTAGCATTTAACTACTGGGCATCTAAATGATGTTGCCATTTGAAAAAGTTGACATAATTACAAATTAGTAATTTCGGAAATTTTGGTTTGTGGTAGCTACTAAACCAATTCGAAAAATTTCACGTTTACATTTTTCTCTTATTATTTTGGTCCATTTGCAGTTGATTGATTTGAGTGCCCTAAAAAAATCAAGTGGTTTCAAAAAAATTTTAAGACTACGCAGTCGTACATAAAATCGTCTCCGGAATCCAAAAATGTAAATATGTTTCATTTAAAATTTCAAAATTGGGGAAACTGGAAGTGGTGGGAAGTGTCAAATTATGAAAAATTTGCCGTTTTATATATATATATATATATATATATATATATATACAGTGCTCAATTTCTAGAAATTGAGGTACCGGAACTACAACCTGCCGAGACTTATCCCCCCCACCCCATCCCGTCTCATTCCACCGCCACCAAAAAAATATTTGCCTGTGTAAAGTATTAGGTTAAAAAAAGAACATTTTATTGAACGGAGGGGAGGAAGATTTTCTTAACTCTCTTAGTGCCGATTTATTTTTTATTTTTAAAAGAGAGAGGTCCCGGAACGCCGTTCCGCCTCAAATCGAGCCCTGTATATATATATATATATATATATATATATATATATATATATATATATATATATATATATATATATATATATATATATATATATATATATATATATATATATATATATATATATATATATATATATATATATATATATATATATATATATATATATATATTGTCGTGACTGTGAATAAATTATATTTATCAAAACTGTAATAGAAAATTTGTTTTAGGTGCCACTATTACAGTATTCAACAACTTTTTATAATCACGCATTAATTAGAGCATGAGCTACACTTGTAGAAACTCCCTCAGTGCAGGTTTAAATTTGTTTCAATAAATCAAAATGATGTCAACAATAACAATTTTATTTTAAGAAGTAAAACCATGCGCTTATACAAATTATTTGCTATCCTTATTTAATTAATGAAACCCAGGCCTTGGTTTTAATTTAAATAGTGCAAATTTAATCTAATAGCAATTTGTAATGTTTAAAATTGACAAGTAAGTAATGAAATTTTATCTAATGGGAATTTGCAATGTTTAAAATTGACAGTTGAGATCTCTGTTTCCTATAGACTAACACAGTAAGTACCTTTCGATCGCAGACGTTACCGAATTATGTGGAGCACTGACTTCATATTATGCATAAAACACTTGGCTGGAATCTCCTACACGTTCTCTGCCTAATATTCCCTCAAGATGTGCTTTATTTCGATGTGACTAACTATTCCAGTGATTGTTTGTTTGATAAATGTTGTGAGCTTGATGCTGAAATGTTTAATTTATAAAGGAATACAAACTTACTACTACCAGGTAAGTCAAAATGTGACGTCTACTTGACGTTGTTGGTTATGTTATATTTTGATTTTTGATGATGAGATTTTATTTGAAAATACACAACATTTTGGGTTCAAGCTACACCTCGAATGCTTATCTTCAATTTCTGTTACTTTTTGTTTAGTTTTATAACAATTTTCTTCAATATTCAATTAAATTTTATGGACTTTTGACACCAATTCAATTTCTCTTTTCAGCGTTCTTGTTCCCTCTTTTTTAACAAAACTTCTTAGCTACCAACTTTTTTCGAGTTTTTGTTCTGAAAATTTGACTTGAATGACAATCCTAGATTACTAGACTTGTCATTTCTGAAATTTGAAATATGAAATAAATATAAATTTTCTTTATTGAATCGTTTTCACTCTTTTCACTACCAAAATCATATTCCTTGTGTTTCGTGGTACATTTCAATACTCTTTGCTCTTTTCTAGCTTCTGTTTTAAGCTCATACCAAATTTTGTGTCTTTCCTTACATAAAAGCTTAAAAATTACTTAAAATTATATACAATCTATGGTTTTACCTTCTTTCCTATATTAACTTTACTTATTTACTAATTCTATTAACAAACTCAGATTCTTTTTTAAAGATTTTATACTAAATTAAATTCGACCTTTTTCAAGGGCTACCCAACATTTCATGAACCAGTTCAGTCCCTATTTCACTAACTGCGTTGGTGAAAATTACTGAAATACGTTCCTTGAAGTTTCGTCATTGAGTACAACGTACAATACAATAACTATTAACTTTCCTATGGTTTAAAATTGGAATTGACCAGTGACAACATAAAACTTTGGTAACTGGTAGTCTATTTTCTAGTAGAAAATGAAAATTAAACACTTAGTTCAAGGAATTGTCTTTATGCAATAATCTTAAGGTAAAACTCTTTGATTTACTTTATAAAAGTTCCTTACACGAGCACTTATTTTAGATAACTTCTTAACTATTCTTTGTCATGATAGTGAATTTTTTTATTATAAGTTCATACACTTTTATTTATAATTTTCTACAGTTTTTCAATTTTGTACTGTTGTTGTTGATAATCTCTAACATTTGTTTTAAATTTTAAGTTTTTAATTTTATTTTAATGTTCAATTTGACTGAATTCTTATTTCAGATCTGGAAATATGCATTTTCTAACTTCTTAAGTTTTCTACACTACAAGCTGTTCAAACTCAACTTATGTTAGTCTGTGAACCAGAAACTCTTCATCGGTGGATTATTTACCATACCTTTCTGTTTTTAATGTTTCATTAAAGAGGTCTGTCTCTTCAAGATAAGATAACTTTTTACATATAGCCTTATATTTAATCTGAAATTCTGAACTAATTAAATAAATTTTATTGTTATTGTTTAGTCACTTCGTTTGCCCAGTTGAATTTTACACTGTTGGTGTATCCACAAATATATTTTCTTGAAATTTAGTTCTTAACTGATACTCTAACAGTGGCGTAAGTTCATTACATTTTTATATCTCACATAGAATGCGAATATTGCATCATTTACCCCCTCCAACTATTAAAATTTGAAAATTTTGAAAAACTTTGAAAAGCTTTGAAAATTTTACTAGTTAGAAAAATTTGATGGAATATTCACACTGTCATTCCTTGTTTTTGTTTTGATTTACTCAGTGACATACGGATAAATCATTTCCACGTGGAATCTTCCACGAATTCGTTCATTTCTTGACTCTTCTTCTTCTTCTTCTTCTTCTTCTTCTTCTTCTTCTGGGTATTTTAATTCGTATGTGTTTTCATTTAAAACTTTGTTCACGATATACGGACCATCATAAGGATATAACAACTTTGCACAGATGTTTTGTTCCTTGTTTGATATCCTCATTCTTTTTATAATTACCTTGTCTCCTTGTTTGAATGAGACTTTTCTTTTAATTTTCTTATTTTCGCGAGCCATATACCTTTCTGCGCTTCTCTTTATCCTTAATTGTGCAAGTTCATGGATTTTACTTAAGTTTTTAATATTTTGGTTTTCCCATGGCCTATCTGGATCTCTCCCAAACATAGTCATTATGGAAGATATTTTGGTTACCGTGCTTGGTATGTTATTCATATAATTTTCTATAGTTTCTACTGCCATTGACCACTCAGTGTGGTTTTGCTGTACCATGATTCTCAAGAATATTATCACCTCTTGGACATACCTCTCACTTAAATTCGATCTGGGATGACGAATTGTTGTGAATCCTATTTTGATGTTCTTGTCTCGTAGATACTTTGATAGTTTGTCGTTATTAAAATACGTCGCATTGTCCGCTAATATCCTGCTGGCGTCCCAACCGTTTTACAAAAATGACTAATTTTTTTAATGGTTGTACTAGTATTACTTCTCTTCGTGGGGTATAGTTTTATAAATTTTGTAAAATTATCCACCATGACTAAAATGTTTTTGTAACCTCCTTCTGCTAAGATGAGATTACTAATGAAATCTATTGACACGAGCTCCAGTGGTCTCGTTGTAATCGTGCTTTTTATTTCATTTTTGTTGACGTGATTTTTATTTTTTCCTAAACAACATTCATGGCATTTTGATAAAATTTCTTTTGTTAAGCTCAAATCTTTTTCTGTGTAGAATGTTTCCCTATAAACTAACCATGTTTTTCTAATCCCGATATGCCCGTATCGAAAATGTAAATCTAGAATTAACCTTGCGGCTAAAGTTTCATCTAATACATACTTCTCTTCATCTAGAATGGTTTTTATTATAAAATTATCTTTTATAATGTAACCTCTCTGTGGTTTTTCGTGTATTTTATCTCTTAATGTTTGTAATTGTTGTTGACTGTCTAAAACTTGTCTAGTTGTATATAGACCATGATTGTGTGATAATGTATTGATTGATACTATGTAATCGTTTGAATGTTCAGTTTTAACTTGTCGATTTCATGTTAATGCATCTGCAGTGACATTGTTTACACCCGGGCGATGTTTGACAGTGAATGAATACTCTTGGATGAGAAGTGACCAGCGATATATACGATTATTCGCGAATCGGTTTTTCATAAGAAAACATAGGGCAGCGTGATCGGTTTCTAATGTGAAATGAGCAGCTGTTAAGTAAAAAGAAAGCTTAGATATTGCATATACAATACTTAACATTTCGAGCTCTCCGACTGAATAGCGAGTTTCATAGGGCTTAAGAATCCTAGAAATAAAACATATGGGCGTTTCTACCCCCCCTTGAAACTGTACCAACTCAGCCGCTACTATTGACTCTGACGCATCAGTTCTTAATGTGAACGGTAAATTAAAATCAGGGCTGTATAGCAAAAGATTGTCGTGAAAATTTGTTTTTAATTCGTTGAAGGCAGTTTCTCTATGCTCATTCCATTCCCATTTTGTTTCTTTTCTTAAAAGTTCAATAAGGGGGACTTCAAGTTCTGATAGCCTCGGTATAAACTTTTTGTAATAATTCAATACCCCTAGAAAACCACGTAACGTTTTTAAATTTATAGGACGAGGATAGTCCTTTATCTCTCGTACTCGATCTATCCCAATACTTATACCTGTTTGGGTTATTTTATAACCTAGGTATTTAACAGATGTTTGATAAAATTCACACTTTTCACTGTTAAGCTTTAAACCCGCTTTATTTAAAACGTTTAAAATTGTATCCAGATGTTCACCGTGCTTTTCTATTGTTTCAGAGAAAATCAGAATGTCATCTACATAATGAAAACAGAATTCTTCAAAACGATAAAGAATACTTTGCATTGCTCGAACAAGTGCTGAACTTGCGCTTTGTAGACCAAAAGGTACTACCTTAAATTGAAAAACGTGTCCATCGACACTGAACCCGGTATACCTGCGAGAATCCGGATGAAGTGGAATTAACCAAAAGGAATTCTTTAAATCGAGTTTAGAAAAAATTGTGTTTTTCCCGATTCTTGATCAAATTGATTCTACGGTTTGTGGTGAATCAAATTGTGATTTTGTTAGCGTATTTAGAACGCGTGCATCTAAACATAGTCTTATTGAGTCATTTTTCTTTTTAACTATTACCAACGGATTAATGTAATTTGTTTTTGCCGATTCAATTATATCGGATTTTAACATATTTTGAAACTCATTTTGTACTTGTTCTATGTACTTGAAAGGAATAGGATAATGTTTGCTTTTAAATGGTTTTGTTTCATCTACTTGTAGTTTGTGAATATAGCCTGTTGCAACTCTTGGTTCATAGTTTATTAGTGAGATATTTTTTTGTAAAAGTTCATGAACAATTCTTTCATATTTAAGTGGACATTTTATATCAATATTTTTGGGCATAACATAATTACTATTCATAACATATGTGGGTACGCTCTCCATCATATATTCCGCATTGCCGTGATTGCCGTTTAATTCATTTATTACCGCATTTTTATATTTGATACAGGTGGTCACTGTGCCTCCCTTGTATCCCGCATTTTTTCCGACATGAGTGGTCACTGTGCCAATCTCACGTCCCGCATTGACTTTATCGTCATTTAATCCTTTAATTACCGCATTTTTATTCAATATAACCTCATTTTTACTATATATAGGTAACGTTTTATCTTCAAACTTAAGGAATCTTGTTCCCAAATCAATATTAGCCCTCAACTTATATAAAATATCTTCACCTAGAATAATGTCGAAATTTAATTCAGGTACTATAAATAATTCACATTTAAAAGAATAATTTTCTACATTAAAAGATGTTTGCAATACTTTGTTGGTCTCAGAAAATTTCCTGCCATTGGCGTTAATTAATAGTATTTTTGATATTTTGATACATTTGTTAGCAAATTTATCCTTATTTTTGTTAAATAAACTTTCATTAATCATTGATATTTCCGACCCGCTATCAATAAGTGAGTTTACGAGTAGACCTTGTATATTTAAATTAACCATTGGTAAGTGACTTTGTTTTGTTTTATGTAAATTTCCATTTTCATCATCCATTGTGATAAATTCGCGGGCGTGAGAATAGTTGGTAGTTAAAACATATCTACTTAAAAATCCTGTTGTCCTTAAATTTTCTCTGGAAACCCCCATACTTTCATTATATTTTCCGTTGAAAAGGTTGAGTCTAATCTTTTGCTGATTATACTCCCCCCAGTATTGCTTCATTACCAATTGTTCAAATTGTTCAAAACTACTAAATCTATTTTCAATCGTGGCATACCAAATTTTACTTTCACCTCGCAGCATGGTTTGGATGACTTGCTTGATGTTAGTTCCAGGGTGTAGTGTCTCTAAATGTTGTTTTAGCCTAGAAGTGAAAATTTTCGGGTGAGTTCTAGAATCACCATAAAAATAGAATTGATTCTTTTGACATGCGTGATTTACCGTGTATCCATGTGTAGAGTTCGCTCCCTGTTTACCTTCTGATAACTTCGTATCCATTATTTTTGTTAACTTTCCCTCCTGTTCTTTTAAATGCTCTTTTACAGTTTCATTCTGTTTCTTGATACGTTCATCTATTTCCGTGAATCCTGCTACGATCAAATTTTCGACATTTACTTGCACTTCGGCTTTCGCTGCTTTTACCTTTTCGTTGATTTCCTCTGCTATGTCTTCTTTTATATTCTCGAGTCTCAGCTCAACGCTTTCCACTCTTACTTTCATCTCGTTCGTGCAATCTTCGAGCTTCCTATTACATTCGTCCAACCTTTTGTTCATGTCTTCTCTGTTTTGTTCCATTGTTTTGTTCGTATCTTCTATTTTTCTTCCTATTTCTTGCTTAGTTTCATCCAGTTTTTGTTCAATTTTTGTATTATTTTCTTCGAGTTTTTTGTTCATTTCTTCTTTTAGTTCATTCTTCGTGTCATCTATTTTTGTACCTATACCCGCCATCATTTGCATAATTTGTTGTAGCATGTTCGTTTCTGTTGACGTGGTTGTCTGTGCAGTGTCTCCCATTTGTGTTGAATCTTCTTGTTGTTCTTCTTGTACTGGTCTGGTTGTCTCTGGCTGTGTTTCTGCATTATCTGTTGTTTGTGACGCAGATGTTCGCGCAGTTTGTTCCTCTGTGTTTTGCATATTCTTACCTGAACGCAACCTCATATAATTTACTTAATGACAATGTTAAAACACCAACAAAATCAATATATATATAAAATTCTCAAAGAAAACACCAAGCCTTTATTTTATAATTTTAAAATAAGATTTTCGTTAATTTTTTTGTTTTGTTTTACTCTTTACCCACGTTGGCTACTTTTTTTGAATTGCAATGAGCCTCGCGTTGGACGCCAAAATGTCGTGACTATGAATAAACTATATTTATCAAAACTGTAATAGAAAATTTGTTTTAGGCGCCACTATTACAGTATTCAACAACTTTTTATAATCACGCATTAATTAGAGCATGAGCTACACTTGTAGAAACTCCCTCAGTGCAGGTTTAAATTTGTTTCAATAAATCAAAATGATGTCAACAATAACAATTTTATTTTAAGAAGTAAAACCATGCGCTTATACAAATTATTTGCTATCCTTATTTAATTAATGAAACCCAGGCCTTGGTTTTAATTTAAATAGTGCAAATTTAATCTAATAGCAATTTGTAATGTTTAAAATTGACAAGTAAGTAAGTAATGAAATTTTATCTAATGGGAATTTGCAATGTTTAAAATTGACAGTTGAGATCTCTGTTTCCTATAGACTAACACAGTACCTTTCGATCGCAGACGTTACCGAATTATGTGGAGCACTGACTTCATATTATGCATAAAACACTTGGCTGGAATCTCCTACACGTTCTCTGCCTAATATTCCCTCAAGATGTGCTTTATTTCGATGTGACTAACTATTCCAGTGATTGTTTGTTTGATAAATGTTGTGAGCTTGATGCTGAAATGTTTAATTTATAAAGGAATACAAACTTACTACTACCAGGTAAGTCAAAATGTGACGTCTACTTGACGTTGTTGGTTATGTTATATTTTGATTTTTGATGATGAGATTTTATTTGAAAATACACAATATTTTGGGTTCAAGCTACACCTTGAATGCTTATCTTCAATTTCTGTTACTTTTTGTTTAGTTTTATAATAATTTTCTTCAATATTCAATTAAATTTTATGGACTTTTGACACCAATTCAATTTCTCTTTTCAGCGTTCTTGTTCCCTTTTTTTTAACAAAACTTCTTAGCTACCAACTTTTTTCGAGTTTTTGTTCTGAAAATTTGACTTGAATGACAATCCTAGATTACTAGACTTGTCATTTCTGAAATTTGAAATATGAAATAAATATAAATTTTCTTTATTGAATCGTTTTCACTCTTTTCACTACCAAAATCATATTCCTTGTGTTTCGTGGTACATTTCAATACTCTTTGCTCTTTTCTAGCTTCTGTTTTAAGCTCATACCAAATTTTGTGTCTTTCCTTACATAAAAGCTTAAAAATTACTTAAAATTATATACAATCTATGGTTTTACCTTCTTTCCTATATTAACTTTACCTATTTGCTAATTCTATTAACAAACTCAGATTCTTTATTAAAGATTTTATACTAAATTAAATTCGACCTTTTTCAGGGGCTACCCAACATTTCATGAACCAGTTCAGTCCCTATTTCACTAACTGCGTTGGTGAAAATTACTGAAATACGTTCCTTGAAGTTTCGTCATTGAGTACAACATACAATACAATAACTATTAACTTTCCTATGGTTTAAAATTGGAATTGACCAGTGACAACATAAAACTTTGGTAACTGGTAGTCTATTTTCTAGTAGAAAATGAAAATTAAACACTTAGTTCAAGGAATTGTCTTTATGCAATTATCTTAAGGTAAAACTCTTTGATTTACTTTATAAAAGTTCCTTACACGAGCACTTATTTTAGATAACTTCTTAACTATTCTTTGTCATGATAGTGAATTTTTTTATTATAAGTTCATACACTTTTATTTATAATTTTCTACATTTTTTCAATTTTGTACTGTTGTTGTTGATAATCTCTAACATTTGTTTTAAATTTTAAGTTTTTAATTTTATTTTAATGTTCAATTTGACTGAATTCTTATTTCAGATCTGGAAATATGCATTTTCTAACTTCTTAAGTTTTCTACACTACAAGCTGTTCAAACTCAACTTATGTTAGTCTGTGAACCAGAAACTCTTCATCGGTGGATTATTTACCATACCTTTCTGTTTTTAATGTTTCATTAAAGAGGTCTGTCTCTTCAAGATAAGATAACTTTTTACATATAGCCTTATATTTAATCTGAAATTCTGAACTAATTAAATAAATTTTATTGTTATTGTTTAGTCACTTCGTTTGCCCAGTTGAATTTTACACTGTTGGTGTATCCACAAATATATTGAGCTACAGTGACTAGTGTTGGCACGTGATTCGACATCAATAAAGGTCATTATCTGACCACCAAGGGTAAATTCAATCAGGGGTGTGCACAAAATTGGATAGTGGGGACTTACTTCTCCCCCCCCCCAAATTTTTTAATGTGAATTTGCTATTCTCATCCTCTGGAGAGTGTGTAGCAAAATGTAAGCATTTCACGCCAAAATAATATTTTTGCTACTTTTAGTTTCAAGCAAACACTGCAACATAATGATTTGAAGTAGTAAAAATATTATTTCGTTGTGTAATGCAGTTTGCTATGCAATGAAAGACATAACGCAGCAAGTTGCTGACATTGTTTAAAAGCAGTCTGGCTATTTAAGTGAACACTATGGCCCTGAAAGCCTACAACGATATCATAAGGATAGCATAAAACAAATCCTGTAAGGGTCCCAGGGATATCCTAATGATATACAAAACTACGTTCGTGGGATATTCTGAAGATACGGAAAGTAGTGCCACTTCTGGATCCTAGGGATATCCCTCGCACATCTTGGGATATCTTCAGGATATTGTTATATCCTAACTTTTATGGTGCCCGTAGGATAATCTTGTGCTACTTGGGTTTGGTTTCAAAACAATTATGAAACTGTTCAAATGAGCAGAAAACTTTAAAAGATAAATTACTCTGAAGTCCTCCTAACGCTTTCCCACTCCTGTGATTCTCATTAAAGCGACTGCATAGTGTTATCTTTGTTCCAAAAAAATACAGAACCACTCAGATGAGTAGTGCATCTCCAAAAAGGTGCAGCAATGACCCTGAGCCAATGCCTGACCATTTTCCAACCCTTCCGGGTGTGGAAATCAATTACCTGCTGATACAAAAGTACAAAGTAACTAGGCATCCTTGTATCTTTTTGACTATAGCCTAATAAAATATTCAAAAAATGATCACAATGGTCACAAGATCGCAGTAGAATATTTGTTATATTTCCTGAGTTTTTTATTCCTGTAGGGGATGCAAAAACAAACATAATCCTAGGAAATATAAGGATGATATCTAAACTGTGTGTCTCTGAACATTGAAACGCTTATAATTATTTTCAATGAGGCAATACTTCTGTATCTGTTTAATTGCTTTTGTAACTCCCTGAAGGGGGTAATTTTTTTTATTGTGTTTTCTTCTCACCTCTATGAAAAGCGAAAAATATTAGAACTGTGACTGATGAGCACAGGTACGACTGTTCTGCGAAGTATGGTTGCAACGATGAAAGAATATCTAGTGATTCCATTACTTTTTTGTCAGAAACATACCGCTATGCAGTTAAAAATCATTTTCAAGTGTTATGGGGTAGCTCAGAATAATTGCTGCACTATATTCTGAGGCTTGTGCTCAACTGAGCAGTTCCATAACTTTTTCCGGAAAGATACCACTATGCAGCAGTGAAAGTGATTTTCACCCCTCGGAAGGGTTGGAAAATGGTCAGGGATTGGCTCAGAGTCATTTCTGAACCTTTTTTTGTACAGGTGGTTCCATAATATTTTTTGAACAGCCGCACAATGGACTGAAACCCAAAAATGTGACAGAAAAAAAGTTTGTATCTAGGGACTTTTAATGGTTGGAATAGTTGTAGTTGTGATAGAAAAGGACAGACAGACAGTTCGTGATTGCCTTTAGAATTCATTTGTTAAGTGAATATCGAACTTGTTGCATTCAGTGCTTACGCCCGTCGAAAAGTAAAGACTGGTTTAAAATCGCACAGTGATTGCCAGAGTCGAGATATTTCAGTTTGGCAAAATGTATTCTTCTTCCGAAAGTAGGTGCATTTTAAATATGTCACGCAACATATGCATTATTAATGTTTGAAACGCTAAATTATATAATACATGTGGTTCATAATTTTCTTGAATGCTCTCCAAAAAATCGTGATAAAGAAGCCCAAAATAAATTTCCTTTCAGTTCCTGTTCCTTAAATTAATTTTATATTATTTATTAGCAATTTCTTTATAACATATAAAAAAAATTAGCTGCCAATGTGAAGTCTGTGCAAGTTTTTCTATAATGATGCATTAATGCATTTCAAACCGCGCATATTTAACTTTGTACTGTTTAAATTTTTAATGGCATAAATTAGGTACCTATCATTTTTCATAACAGTAATATAAAATAATGTTTACTGAAAAATACATTTTAATTACATAAATAAATAAATACATTAAATACATTTGTTAATTGGTATTGAACAATAAATTTATTTAGAAAGTATAATTGTGAAAATTTTAATATTTAAAATGGATATTTTTAATATTCTCTAATTAGTATAAACGTAAATTTTATAAAATTATACGAAATTGAAGTTTTCTAAATTTAAAATTTGTATTAGCCAAATGTTCAATGTAAATTAATTACTCTTATTTGTTTAAAAAAGTTTTTTATTAATATGTTTGATTTTTTCCTTCGCATAACAATAGGGAAGATGCATGAAATTTTAAAATGCTTGAAAAAGTGATTTGCCCTTAATTTCCATTACACAGAAAACGATTATAACAAAAGAAATTCAAAATAAAATTTATTTTCCTTAAAATTAATATTTAGATTATGCCGTAATTTGTAAACAAAACCAGGCAACTGTAAACGGTGGTGCCAAGGCATGTGATGTCCCACTCGGCCTCTTAATTGAGATCACCGGGGTGGGTCACAACGCGCCAGGTTCGGTTGATGCGATGTCAGCGCTTCCCGCGTGGCACGATTTGTGCATGCTGTGTGCTTTTGCATGCTGAGTACAAACTGTTTGTGCTTAGTGTGTGCAGGTACATGCTGGGTGCGGACTGTGATATGTGGATTCAGTCCTAGCCTCTCACCGTTCAGGATCGTCCGCCCGTGATGATGAATCACAACCTACCCGAGGTGGCACTATTTCAACAAAAGGGGCGGATCTAGACCGGGAGGTCAATAAACATTCTGCAAGCTAAGGTGTAAGCGATCGTGCCGAGGGCTGTATGGTACCAGGGTTTTGGTATCTCAAACGATGCCTATGGGAAACCGGGCGATCTCCCATAGTATCTAGCCTTGCCCCCGTAACAGGCTCTGCAAGGGTCGACAACACTTCCTGTCCACTCGTGGGAAAAAAAATGAAATCCTCTCTGCCCACCTCATCCGGGGAGAGTCCCTGCACAGGGACCTCCCCATTCCTTATTAAGGGAGGCTCCAAAGTTGGAGTCTCCTACCTCCTTTTCACCGGGGAAGGCTCCTCTCAAGGGGCCTTCCACAACCTCCCCTCTACCAACCCCACCCAGGAAGGGAGCTCCGCTTCTGGTGCTCCCTCATATTTCCCTGGTACCGGGGAAGGCTCCTCACAAGGAGCCTTCCCCAATTCCAACCCCACTCACGAAGGGAGCTCCGCTTCTGGGGCTCCCTCAACTTCAGCCGTCACAGGAGGACTCAACTTCTCAGATGGGCCACCCAAGCGACGGAATTGCAAAATAGAAATACTCCAAATTAATCTGCAACACAGTGAGCCGCCCTCCGCAATCGTGAGTAGGCAGGCCGCTGTGGGACAGACACAAATAGCCCTCATACAGGAGCCTTGGGTCCGCCAAAGTAACAATGTGGTACTATACTGTGATATACTGTGATAGTTAGACCAATGATCACGTATGCTTCTGTTGTGTGGTGGCCTGCCGTAACCAGGCTATACATTCAACAGAAACTAACACAACTCCAAAGACTCGCCTGTTTGGGAGTCACAGAAGCAATACGCACGGCCCCCACAGCAGCTCTGGAGGTCCTTCTGGATCTCGTGCCCCTTCACTTGGTGATTGAGGCCGAGGCTCGGAAAGCGGCCTACAGGCTGAGGTGCGGTGGTCAGTGGAAAATCGGAGGAGAACAATTAGGGCACACAAGGGTCCTTTCCGACGTGATAGGGACTCACTCACTTCTGGAGGCCAGGAGTGATGATATGGTGCCTTCCTTCTCCTTCTCAGAACCCTTTGAGGTTGTCATCCCCAAAAGGGAAGACTGGAACCCACTCAAGGACATACTCAGGCCTGCCGATATCGTCTGGTTTACAGACGGATCGAGGTTTGAGGAAAGTGCTGGAGCGGGTATATACGATGAAAGGCCCAGAGCTGAACTTTCTTATGCCCTGGGCAAATTCGCCACGGTATTCCAGACCGAGATGTTTGCTATTTTGGTCTGCGCACAGGAGAATATTCGAAGGAAATATTCCAACAAGCACATATATATATGTAGCGACAGTCAAGCGGCCCTCAAGGCCCTTGCATCAGTCCGGACCAAGTCAAAACTGGTTCAAAACTGTAAACAGGCACTCTGTGAACTTGGCTCATCCAACTGAGTCAAGCTTCTCTGGGTGCCTGGACACAGCAACATCGAGGGTAACGAGCGGGCAGACGCTCTGGCCAGAGGGGGCTCTCAGATGCCTCTACTGGGTCCGGAGCCTGCTCTCGGCTATCAAGTGCCAATAAGTCAGTAGAGAACTGGACACGGTCCCAGTTCTTTGACTTCTGGGCTTCCTACCCAGGACTCCGGCAGCGAAGCTCCTGATCTCAGGGCCCTTGCCGAAGCGAGCAGAACAAATCCTGCGACTAAGCAGGACACAGAATCGTGGTAAGTCTCTTGACTGGACACGGCTCTTTAAAAAAAACACCTGCACACTATAGGGGTGGTTGAAAACCCCGACTGCAGGTTCTGCGGTGACGAGGAGAAGACTTCCATCCACGTCCTTACTTCCTGCCCTAGTCTTATGAACTTGAGGTACAAACACTTTGGCATTGGTTTTCCGGTGCTGGAGGAAATAAGGAATGCCCCTATAGGAAGGATTTTGGCCTTTGGGCTAGAATCCGGCCTGAATGGGGGAATTCAATAAATTCGTAGCGGTAGCACAATGGGCCACAAGGCCTGAGTGCGGCGACCCTTCGTCGCCTCGCTAAATGAAGAAGAAGAAAAATACTGTAAACGGTTTCTTATTGGCGTGAAGTCAATGACGACATCCGTTAGTCGGATAACTTGCCCAAATTAGACACAGTGTCCTAACTGTCTACGAACTAATTTTGGAGAATCTTGAATGTAAAATTACCATATTTGTAGTGGTACTCTTAGTTTTACATTTAGGCACAATGCAATATTTGTAACTCATAAATCATAATAATGTTGTTCACTAGCTCATTAACCAAATAAAATAACACCACAAACAAGAACTTGGTAAACTGAGTGTAAACAATAAACAGTAAACTGACATTTGACAAACCCATCGAAATTGCTTCAGATATACGAAACTACTGAAGCATGTTTATTCGGAAAATGAAACTTCCGTTTACTATTCCGTACTTGACAAGATCTGATTGGTTGAAGAAAACGTCCGATTGGCTTAAGCGTCTGTACTCAGACCGAGAAAAAGGATGGACGCAAGTTTCTCTCTCTGTGTCACTTTCTCTAGTCGAGTGCACCTTCCAGTTTGTTATTAATTTCTATGGACATATCATAACGGAAAACGTCACAGTTAATGGCGCAAAATAACTGCCGTTTTGAAATATCCAAATTCCTCACCGATGAAATTATTTATTTTCTCTCTGTATTAACATTCAAAAAATCGTAAATTTTACATTTTTATAACTTTTTTTGATGCCGTATCGATTTTCATTATAAAAAAAAATCATGCAACTTCTCCATTAATAAGAAAAGACATGTTTTTGCTTTTGAAAAATAAATTAAATAAAAATAACAAAATAGTATGTAACACTATTGAAAAAAAGTTTGTCTTCTTTTTAGAAGACGTTTTATTTTCAAAACGTCCTTATATTTGCCGAAAAATGCGAAACATGTCATTGGCAGATTGTTACCCGAATTAAAAAAAAAAAAAAAAATGGCAACATGCTCATAGGACAGATAAGTATTTCTTAGTGAAATTCAACGATTGGTTCAACATTTCCATCTCATTCATTGGACACGATGACAATGATTCTTCTTTGGATGGCGAATCTGTGTAAAATAATTCTTGCTAGGAATATATGAAATTCAAACTATGTATTTTCTTAAATTATTCTATTCCTACCTTCTACATTCCCATTTAAAAATTATTAACTGCAGACCTTTAAAACATTTGGCACCAAATTTAAATTGAATTCATCTAGTTTCTCATAATTTAATCCACCATTTTTTTTCCAAAAAGTTGACCCCGGATTCGTAATCAGTGGCTTCGAGAACCTCTATTTACGGACTTTTGTAATAATTTAATAATTCTTAAGCAAGATTCGTAATCAGCGACCTCAAAAACCCCTATTTATGAACTTTTGTAATAATTTTATAATTTTTAAGCATTTTGGAGCTGCCATTTTCTAAAATTTGAACCCAGATTCGTAATAGGCGACCTCGAAAACGTTTATACGGACTTTTGTAAAAATCGAGGAATAGCTTTATTTACCACCAGTTTTTCAGGATTTCAGACTGTAAACCGCTTTATTGAGAATCACCCCCTAAAGGTGGAAAAGCAAGGTGCACTTTAAAGTGATTCTTGAACCGTCTTTTAAAGTTTTCTGTTTAACTGAGCAGTTTTATAATTTTTTTGGAATATTCAATTTTGGGAGTTCTGAGTGTGATACTCCACCATCCAGTGGGGGATTATCTGGAGACCAGTACCAACAATTCGCCCATTTACATGACATGACATTAGAAGGATGGTACTTTGCTTTCTTGAATATTCTGTGGACAGTGGACACTGCCTCGTCAGAATTAGACGCAATGTCCTTAAGTGTGGAATGAGGACTTTCTTGCTTTCTCAACAAAACATTACGCTGATTTTTCTTCTTGTGGTGATGGCCGACGCCGACCAGATTTAGGAAGATCGTGAACGTGCCCGAATTCCCTGAATTTTGACCATACTCTGCTTACCATGCTTTGGTTAATAGGTTGTCGATCAGGATGAGTTTTTTTTTTTTTTAACTATTTAACGTCGGCCTATTTCCGCTACCAGGGCCTATCACCGACGCCAGGAGACGAGCTACCCCCAACCTGTAAATTTTTCCGAACCTCTTCCCTTAAGAAGAGTAGGGATCTTTTACCTGCCTAACATTTAATAGACAAGGGACCGCCTGCTTTACATCCCCTCCGAAGGATGGTATATCCACTACGTAATCCTCGTCTGAAATTACGTAACTTCCGAGTATACACTGATATACAAGCCTCTAGAAGGTGGGACGAGAACGCTGTATTTCCCAAGATGGGAGCCCATCCAAGTACTAACCGCGCTCGACGTTGCTTCAACGGAATATCGACTGATATTCACATTGAAGTCGCCTCTACGCTCGCCCCCTCAGGATGAGTTGTATTGACCAATTCAACTACTTCTGTTTGGGTGTGTCACATTTAAATATACAGGTTTGTTTTACAAATTGAAGGCATCGATGTATCGACTAAGACTGCGACCTGCATCTCAAGCAGCGTAGATCTTCGGCATGTCCGTACCCTACGAAAAATATTTCAGCTTTTTATCACCGAAAGCATTATAATAAGCATCTTGGCTACTGTCAGGCTGCAAATGGAACACAATTCGAATAATTAATTTAATTGTTTTTGAAATGTCTTCATCTCTAGTACAGTTAGTACTTTTTGAACTTCGGGACAGTTTTTCTTAAAAATTCCTTACTTCGATATTTACGGTAAATATCGAATATTATGTGTAAAAAATTGCGATCTTTCAAATTCCGTTACAAAAAATGAGAGGTGCCGTTTAAAGACAATATTAGTGACGTCATAACTTGCCAAAAAACATTGAAAAATATATCAAAAGAGGGCATTCATTATGAACCTTTTGATTATCTTTGATGTCCGAACGACTTTTCAAAAAAAAAAAATTGTACACTTTTTATCATCAAATTTATCCACTACTTCACGAGAGCACTATATATATTAGCGTAGCAAATTAAATAAATATCCAACATTTGTTAGTAAATAAAATAATTGCTTAACTGTCTTGTATTTATTATGTTGTTTAAAAATCGATTTTAGTGAATTTCATTGCATACAAAAAAAAATAATCTCAAATAATGAAATTTTACACCAAACAATAATTTGTTGAAATTGATTTTTGTACCTTTTACACAACTAAATCTATTAACGATTAAAAAAGACCTACAGCGAAAGCAATTTTTAAAGATTTGAGCTTTTTATAAATAATACAATTTTCTGGCAGATTTACACTAACAGAGTGTTTAAGAACCGGTCGTTTTTTATATATCCTACGTACTGAATCTTTTCAAAACCTTGAGAGCTCAGTTAGATGTGAACGATTGAATGAAGTGAATTATTGTTCGGTCGATCAACTAGTTAATAGATAAATTATATGGTTTCACGCTCAATCACTAGCTGATATGATCAACTGTGTATGCATTGTTATGCCGACATGGGCTGTGCCTCTTCAAATTTCATGCGACATTAAGTCAAAATAATGTAATTTATCACAAAGATTCCACGTTATAGCGAGCTTTGGATATTGTGCAAGGGCGGCTTTATTATGTGCCTGGAAAGCATAAAAAAGTGAACTTCACAACAACACAACAGTAAATAAAATGACTGAAAATTGAGAATGCGAGAATATAATTACTGCTGTCCATGAAGTAAGACAAAAATGTAGTTGAGTTTAGAATTAAAATATTCACCAAACATCTTTTCACGTTACATGTAATTATGTGTGTATTTATTATTTATTAGTTGATTTAGATGACTATTTTCATAATCTAAAAAAAGAAAAAAATGGAAATTTTTTCAGGGGACATAAACATAAACACACTGCAAATGCTTGACTTTAATGTCAACAATTATTTGGGCAAATTAACGCAGAATGGATTTAAATCTTATATAAATAAGCCGACTCGGGTCACAGAAACCAGTAGTACTTTAATTGACCATATATTTGTAAGAGAATGTTGCGACTTAACAAAAACCAAATAAATGTAGGGCCTTAACCAATATTAGTCAAAATATCTTTAACTGACCACTATTCTGTCATCCTATCAATAAAAATATTAAATAATACCCAAAAAAAGAAACCTAAAAAATAGAATAAAAAATAATTTACAATCAATTATGTAATGCCTTATCGGATGAAACCTGGGCAAGTATATATAGACAGATAATGTCGAGAGTGCCTATAATAATTTTAATAGTACAACACTTGCAAAACTGTTCTAAAAATGTTAAGAAAAATAACATTCTATATAAAATCAAACCATGGATGACAAATGGATTACTACATTCTATAAAACAAAAAGATAAGTTAAAACTAATACAAAATTTTTCAACAGAAAGTAATGCGCAATTTAATAAATATAGAAACATATTAAAAAAAATGATAAAAACAACTAAAAATGAATATTATAAATGCCCAATAATTAAAGAAAAAATGACTTCAAAAAGGTGTGGAATATAATAAACGGTTCAAAAGTCAAAAACAACTATAAAAGTATAATAAACTATAAAAAAAACAGATTACAGATAACAAAAATAAAGTAACATTATTCAATAAATTTTTTGTCAACGTAGGGGCCAATTTGGCAAAAAATATTAAATGAAATCACAAAGAAACTAATCTAAATGTAAACAGAGCAGCAAACGCTCATAATTAGCCCATCATTAATAAACTACGTGCATGCCTTCACTAGATCATTGGGAAAGTACTGGCAAGGAGCGCTAAATTATTGAATAAAGTGCAACATCGGCCAACGCTCCGCCATCACACACTTTGCCAATAATAATGGAGGTATACCGTATTTCGAGCATTAACTTATTCTGCACGTGCCGTCTATGAAAAGTATGATTATTTTACTATTACCTTGATATATGGTAGCATACTTATATACGGGGATTGCAGATATAGTTCGAGAGAAAATGACGAATGTATCCACTACGTAATTCATATTAGTATTATTTTAGAAAATTGTATCAACATAATCTATGCATCTTCGAAGACTTTAAATGTGTTTGCACAGCCAGTTTTACTGTAAACCTATATAAAATAGTCACAGAAAACAAAGGGGCCTCACGAAATATCTAAATTTTAAGAACGGATAATAGAATTAAATCTGAATATTTTTTTTGCAAAATTTCAAGATGGCAAGGTCATCAACAGTGATCATTGGTAGTTAATGCATTGATTTAGTGTATTTACCCGGGTAGCAAGGGTACGTTATAATGACGTCAAAATCTGGTGATTCTGGTCAAAAAGCCGTCAGGGCACTAAAAATCGACGACAGAATGACGTCTTATAAATGACATTAAAATGACGTGCTACACATCACGTCATATTGTCGTCTTTTTTCGGTGTTAAATTTAATTATATATTTTATCGGATTACAAACTTTAAAACTCGATAATGACATTTTGTTATCGTAAGCAGAGTGTAAAGTTAAAAAAAAAATAAACAGTGTCGTGAGGGCGTTTTTATTCGAGGATATAATGTTTTTTAACATTATCCAAAATAATTTATATTCGAAAGAGTTTGCGAAGATTCGGCAGTTTATTTGTTTAAATTATATTTCTATCTATTCTGTTAATAATG
Organism: Rutpela maculata; assembly: GCA_936432065.2. NCBI lineage: Eukaryota > Metazoa > Arthropoda > Insecta > Coleoptera > Cerambycidae > Rutpela > Rutpela maculata. The sequence goes on along the minus strand of OW386287.2, from coordinate 105,594,200 downwards.
AAATTAGATTAAAATGCATTAAAAAGCAAAATCTATCCGTTGCGTGTTCCAACTATAAAGTCTTTAGGTAAGTAGCCTCAGAAAGGTTGGTGGCCGAGTGCTTAAGGCGTCGTCTTCCAAGTCATGAGGTCGGCGGTTCGGCCCCTGCTCATTCCGTTTTTTTTATTGCAAAAAAAATTTTAGTTGTTTTTTTTAAGGCAATAATTGCTTATTGGTTTTTTTCAATTTTAGGTCTGTTTTAGACCATTAAATATTCTATTTATGTTGCAGATGACGATATTACACCTTTACCGTTTTTTCTCCAACACGCTTCCCAGGTTTGTATAAGTACCTCAACTTAAAACTTTAATTCTTAAAATAGTTGACTCCTGACTTCACCTCCACCGCTCATCAAATATGAGATAAGGAAAATATTTTTTTCGGATTTTTCCCTCTGCTCTTCAATTTCGAGATCTGGGGAAAATATTTTTTTTTAACGAACCACCACTAATACTAATTAATGTAATAATTACATTGTTCAACAACTACTCGTACTTCTCAGGTGACACTGGTGACAGTTTAATTAAATTAAATAAGTTCTTCTTAATAATTATAAATAAATAAAAATACTAGTAACTCGAAGCGTGAAGATTTTCATATATTTTAAATAAGGCAAGAAATTCAATTTCACATAATAAAGACTTCATTCACCACCATAAACACTGCTTTTAGCATCCAAAATAGCGGTCGCCAAGCTAGCTCAGTTGGTTGAATCGTCAGTACTGTAAAACCCACACAAAACATCCCACTCCACCCCAACAAACACACAACCCCACCAACACCCCCTCCCCCAAATTTTCCCCCTGAGGAACCCAGCGAGAGGAAATATTTTATCGCTACACAATACAACACCTAATTTGCGTCATCCACACATAGATATTTTACCATATTACCATTCTGCAGTTTTATTACTTTGACAGAAGTGTCGTAAAGCAGGTTTTTCCTCTAATTTTTTTTCCTGCATATTTTTAACCTTAACTGTTCAACACACCAAATCTCAACCTATCTTTTAATTAACTTAAACGCCTGTATATTAAAAGAAATTCGCAAGATCTTTTCGTTTCGGAGTGCGATTAACTTATATAAAGCTCTGGCGGCTTGAAATTCTCCCTCGCCTAACATCGGCGGATTGGGACGCTTCACGTCCCCGCGACGTATGTAGCGTTCTAATTAACTAATATGTGATTGTAATAATGAGATACACGAGACAATCAAATATAGCCCATGATATGTCAACTTAAAAAATATCTAATAAATACTTTTAATCGTTAATCAGTACTGTAATACGGACAACGGGAGACATGTAGGTTCGAATCCTACGGACCGCAATTGGTAAAGGTAAGTAAAAATGAATTTAATAACTTAATAAACATTATAATTTGCAGGCAACCCTTGTGAGAAAAAGTTGGAGTGATGGTAAACAATATTAGATATGTTAATGTAAATAAAATTACGGATGGGGCTAACAAACAAATTCATTAGGACAAAACTTATTTATGCATTAATTATTTTATTTTTATCAAGTAGATTACTAACTAGTATGTAGTTTTATATGTTCCTATTACTAAAAACATGTGGGGGGGATTACCAAATATAACCTGAAAAAGACGTCATTCGTCTGAGACATTAGGAAGTCATTTTCACGTTTCATTTACGTCATCTAACTCGTCATTTCTCGTCAGTCCTGACCATTTTTTCACGTCATTTTCACGTGCCTTTGCTACCTGGGTACTAGATCTACTTTTCGATCAAAATGCAACATGGCTGCCTCCCATCTTGTCCTAAAGGTCTGAAGGGGGTTATAATAATTATAGACAAGTAATTTGTATGCACTTTCCAGGTATTGGCAAAAAAGTGCTATTTTATATTTGCTATACCAGTGATGGATAAATATTTCCAGCTGGTTACACAGCACTTTGTATTAGCTTTTTTGGTATTGACAAAAGAGTGCTTTTATACATTTAACGTACCAACGATGGTGAAATAATTCCAAGTATACAATAACAAAACACAGAAGGCCATCAACTTACCATTACAGAACATATGATATAATGTTAAACAGTACTTTCTATTCGCTTTTCAGGTATAGGCAAAAGTTGCCAACACTTTACCGGTCATAAATGATTTATTATAAATCTAATGGTCCATTGCTTTGCCACCTCTAGTGTGTTTGCTGGGAGGCTTCCAAACTCATTTTATATAACTCGGTAACAGAAACAGAAATCATAATGCACATAAACGAATTAAAAAATAAAACGGCACCGGAACCAGATGGATTATCGACTAAAATTCTTAAAATTACAAATAAATATATAAAAAGTCCTCTTAGCTACATAATAAACTTAGTTTTTTCAAAAGGCAAATTACCTGTGGCCTGGAAAACCTCAATTGTTACGCCAATTTTCAAAGCTACTAATTACAGACCAATATCGCTAATCATAATCAAAATAATACAGCAAAAATTTTTGAATATTGTTTGAAATAAAGATTAATTGACTATTTAGAAAAATTTAAAATTCTAGATGAGCATCAGTATGGTTTAAGAAAGAATCTTAGTACAGAACACGCAACGAATTAACTTGCCAAGATAATCATAGATGGTTTCGACGGTAACAAAAAATGCTTAGCCATATTTTTAAACTTGGCTAAAGCCTTTGATACCGTCAACCATGATATTCTATTAGAAAAATTAAACATCATGGGGATTAGAGGAAGTGAACAAAGACTATTTAGAAATTACCTGACAAAAAGAACACAAACAGTTAAAATCGATAATGTCCAAAGTGAATACTTAGGAATGACCAGAAGCGTCCCATAGGGGACGGTAATTGGTCCGATCTTATTCCTCTTATATATAAAGAGTATGCTAAGAAATGCCATAAAAGGCCAGATAATATCTTACGCCGACGACATAGTCTTAATATTCAGGGACAATACCTGGGAAAAAGTATATAATAAAGCTGAAAATGGTTTGAAAATCATAAAGAATTGGTTAGATAATAATCTTCAAAAAACTAAATTTCTAACATTCTTCATATTATCTGACGATCAACCAGAAACCAACCAAATTGTTGCCCATGAATTTCCTGTAAAAATACTTTAAACTGTACTTGCGATAAAGTTACGGAAATCAAATATTGAGGGTTAATGGTCGATCAACACTTAAGATGGAATGTACACGCAATGTATCTCACAAAAAGACTTAGAAGATTAATGTACACATTTTATCAGTTAAGAGACACTAAATAAAAAAAAATCTAGTAATTTAGTCCAGTCAACGAATGACCTAAAGGGTGGTGTAGAGTGCGTGAGCAGGGACCTAAGCGATTACTTTAGAAAGTTGTTCAGGGTGTTTAGGGAATGAACATACTGAAAGTCCTGACGTCTAGGAGGTGAGCCGGAGGGGAGCAAAATTTAGATATATTATCGGAATTAATTTTTTTTCTATACATATATGTTTTAGTTTTTATACTTTTACTTTTATGTGATTCTATAGAGAGAATGATCAGATAAATGTAAATTGACATTATTTATCAGAAATATTCTGTATCGTAAGGACCAATGAAAAAATTATCTAAGCAAGTATTTGTTGTGGCGGTTACTCGAGTCGGACTATTTATTGTTATTTCAAGACCAAAGGAGGTCAATAAGTCAGTAAGTAAGGATACATTATTACTATGTACATTAAAATTAATATTAAGATCCCCTCCTATGACAACATATTTTTTAGGCTTGAAAATTGCATGAAGTAAATCGTAAAATAATTCTAAAAAGGCATTAAAATTTCCTGTTTGTGGCCTATATATGACAACAATAATTATATTGCGGTTGACTAGCTCAATACAGGAACATTCCAAAATACCTTCCTTACAGTACTCACTTACGTTTATCATTTTTACATTAGTGAGGTTTCTTTTTAAATAAATGGCTGTTCCACCATGACTAGCAATCTCACGGCAATAGAATGAGTGCAAGGTGTAATTACTGATAGCAAGCAGTGAGATCTGCTCCTTTGATTGCCAGTGTTCAGTGACTAAAAATACATCAACATTCTGCAAAATTTTATTAGAGAGACACTGTACATTTTGATGCATAATATTTAAATTATTTTTTATATCTGACTGATTATTCGAATTTTGAATATTTAATTTACCTACATTTGAATTGTTTGATATTACAGTGGTAGCATCATTTGGGATAAACGAGGGTATGTATAAAAAATTGTTTGTAATCCTGGAATCACGTAGCATGTCAATTTGTAAAATATTACTGACACTGATATCTTCCAGGTCATCAGTTGCACTAATCTGAGTAACCTGTGTTGAGTTTTCAGCCTCACCTAAGGATAATCCTGTTAAGTCCACTTGTGTGACCAAAGGAACGTTTTCACTGTTATTAGGGTTGAACTCCATTAACACATCTCTATTTATAAACACAAAATTTTTATGAACGTACTTTGCCGTTCTTATTATATTCATAATATTTTTACTTATTTCACTTTTACTAAAATGGGTAAAATGGTTTTTATTCACGTTTAATATACTTAGTTTACCAGGTACACACCTTTAATTTTGTGACCACTTCAAATAATTTGTTATTAAACTTATAGATAAATCTGTTTAAGTATCGGTTGTTTCCAGGCCCGACGAGAGGGGGGGCGGGGGGGCGGGGGGGCGGGAAATTTCCCGGGCCCACGCCACTTTTAAGGGCCCATGCCTGGGCCCCCTCAAGTATAGTTTCGCACTGAAGAATTTTTAACACGTATTTCTATTTAATTTTTAAATGTACTAAATTACCTTATTATTCCATAAACTAGGTACTACAAAATGTAACGTGCTAGTTTTATCACCTTGGGAAATAAATACCAAATGCATCTAATAATAGAATTATACGATACCTAAATAATTGATTATAAAACCCCAATAAATCGTTTGTTACAAATCCTCTAAATGCAATCTTTAAATGTTGAAATTGTCTTTTGTTAAATAATATTTAAGGATGTTTAATTACTTCCACATCCAGTGGAAGTATAGTAACGACAAAAAAATTTTTAAAAATTTTTATTGTTCAAATAGGTTTAGAATGTCACGAAACGTCGAGATTTTAAGTTTGAGCGAAAAAAAAATTTCTGTCCGTCGGTCTGTCGGTCTGTCTGTCGGTCTGTCTGTCGGTCTGTCTGTCGGTCTGTCTGTCGGTCTGTCTGTCGGTCTGTCTGTCGGTCTGTCTGTAACTTTTTTTGTGCGCACGTTTACTCTGGAACCGTTTGAGATATTGACTTGAAATTTGGTACACATATGTACTTTAACGAGATCTAGAACTAGTTTATATTTTCATCTTGTTTCGTCGAAGGGTTGGGGGGTAAATTGGGGTAAATTTGGGGAAAATAGGTAAATCAAGCAGGTAAGAGTCCATAAAATTGGTGTTTAGTATATACAAGAGAAGCTGAGGTCTAAAAAAAAATTTTGGCATTAGCCACCCCCATTACCACCCCCCACCCCATTATTAAAGGGGATGAAAAAAAATGTGATTTAGGGTGTGTACAAGAACCAGAAACCTCAAAATGTTTTTTTACTTCATCCACCCCCACTACCACCCCTTATCCCCCCCCACCCCGCTACCGATGTGGGGTATCGTTTTATGGGTTTTTGGTGTAGAGGATTTCAAATATTATATTATTAAAGTTCCATAAACAATTATTTCCACATACAAAATTTTTTCGTTGTGATTCCTTGGGCAGCGGTTTTTTAATATCCTATTATATTTAATTTTAATTATACTTGTTCGAGATTTGGATCCCTAATTTACCCTAAAAAACAATGTTTTGATTGCATACTGAATTAACAGTCAGATAGAATTGGGAAAGTAATAAATTTGCTTGAGGTATACTAGGGTACTAAGTGTCATTAAAAACAGGTCAAATTTAGTCCCAAAAGACTAGAAATAACAACGCTCCCGCGGCCCGCCAGTCACCACCACGATGTTCTGATCGGCAGACGCGTTTTAACTTGTATTTGTATTTTATTATTAAATTGTGTATAGTGTTGTGCCGAGTGAAGATTAATAAAGTTATATTGTTATGGTGTGTCAAGACCGTGCAGTAATTTTGAAAGTGTACAAAAGCTAAATATATTGTTTATATATTACAGAAATCTTTTAAAGGTAAGATAATTTTATATCTATATTTAATAAAGCTGAAAATTATTACCCAATGTTGTGTCAACCGACAAGAAGGATATATTTATTTATTTAAAAAAAAAATAATAAAAACGCGAAAATACAAAAATGTCTTGAAAATCAGAAATTTTGGAATCAAATATTTTTTAGACTTGCTTGTCAAGGAGTATCAAAATGTGAGCAGAAAAGTTTGGTAAATTTTTTTGTCAAAAACAATTTAATTAAAAAATCCAATTATTTATCTTCCATTTTTTCATATTAAAATTGAGTTTAAAAAAATCAAATTTTGTGTTCTAATTTTAGTATCAATTATTTCTACAAAATGATTGCTTATTATTATGAAACATTGTAAGCAACAATTAGTAGCTGCCATTTTCAATTTAAGCGCATTTTTAAGTTTAACGCCCAGCACAGCTAAACGTGTTTTTAATTATCTCAAAGTGCTTATATCTTGATCATATTACAGTAGTCTACTTATTTGCATTCTGTAGCACCTTGTATGCGTTCATTTGGCTGATTCTATTAATTCTCTTAAAAAAAATAAAATATCGCTAAAATATGACTCCTTACCCATTTCAGATTTTAAGATGAGTAACAGCAGTTGTAAAAAATATAAATCTGGCGCACAAAAGCGAAAAGAGCAAGATAATCGAGAAAAACTTGCAGGTCAAGGGCGAAGAACTCTTGAAAGTCTTGGCTTTATTGTTTCTTCTTCTGCAACTGATTTTAATTTATCACAGGAAGAATCATTTCATGAACTGGCTAACGCAGACGTACCCACCACATCTTCCATGATTTCCTCCAGTTTAAGCGAAGAATCTGCATTTAAATTAAGTAAATTTATTGCAAACGAAAAAGGTACAACTTCTGGACTTACCCAATCGGCTGGCGATAATTTAATATTTAAGACTAAACAAGAGGAGGATTCTGTTATTTCTGAACCATTACACAACTTTGATATTGGAACATTAAAAAAAAACACCTCTGTGAATGACATTGAAGATGCTGTTAGGCGAGGACCAGAGCCACACCCGTCAATTTTTCCACCAGATTTAAATGATATGCAGTTTCCTACATACGTGCTTAATATTCATTTAAAAAATAAAGAAAGGGTTCCTCGGGATTGGTTGGTTTCCCTTGCCGTCTATTCAATAGAGTTTCAGAAGTACAGTCTTCTATTTTAGCATTATAAACTGACTGGGGTCCTTCCAAGGGTTACAGAAAATTATATGACAAATTACCTAAGCATGAAAGTAGCAATGATCACCGAGCCTACTATGTTGAATGGCGAAATTTGGAAAGAAAGCTTAAAAATAAATCAACAATCGATGGTGTATTATGGCAATCAATTGAAAGCAAAGAACCCCATGGAAGAATATACTAAAAAGGATTCTTGATGTGGTACTGCACCTTTCAGAGCGCGGATTGGCTTTTAGAGGGATAGTCACTTAATAGGGGATAAAAGAAACGGCAACTTTCTAGGAACGTTAGAACTAGTTAGTCACTATGACCCACTACTATCAGAACATCTTAATAAAGTCAAGCAGTCCCAAATTGATAAAAAAAGGATGCAGGTTCATTATTTGTCTGCGGAAATACAAAATGAGTTTATATCGTGTTGTGGTGAGTACGTTATATCATGTATTTTAAAAGAGAGGGATTTTGCAAAGTACTTTTCTATAATTGTGGACGCAACTCCCGATGCAGCTCATATAGAGCAAACTACATTCATACTAAGGTACGTTTGGATTAATTCAACTAACGAGTACGAAATTTTTGAGAGATTCTTGGAATTTGTTAATTGTAATCGTTGATTGAAGAGTCTATAAGATACGCAACTATACGGCCAAAACCGTTCCTATATGTTCATCTCGCTCATCACGCTTCCCCCACACGTCCCTATCCACATATTGTTCGTTGACTTGTGGTGCCACCGCGCGGTGTTATTTTGCGCGAACCGCGAATAGAAATACTGGACGTTGATATCCGCCCTGATAAAAAACATTTACAACTTACTACTGTTAGGACAAATTTATTAATAAAAACTTACAAACAAAAATCTCAGATAAATAATTCTTTCACTAGTTTCACTTAAAATTCAAAAACAAGAGAAACCTTTAACTATCAATTATTGTCGCATTTCATCTTTTAAGTCGCCACGTTGTGCGCTGTAACAATCGTGTTTTGTTCGAAATTGCAATTGTTCCTTGTCCTCGAGACCCATTTGGGGTTCAAAAAATGGTTATTTTGAGATTTTTGTTCAATTTTGAATTTCTGAAATTTATAAAAATGTGATAAATTAAAAATATTTTATTTTGCTATTCGGTTCAGCTTCATGGAATAGTATTTATGAGTACGTTTAAGACCTCCCAATTTTTTAAAATAATTAGAAAAAAGAATATGCAAATGTCGAGGATGGTGTTTTTGATCTTTCAGCGCTTGCGTAGAGAGAACGGTAATAAATACGAAAATGCACCGCACTTGTTTTTGTACAACATGGAATTTTCTACAAACAAGTCCGCGAGGGCATATTCTTATCTACTATAGTTTTCGAGCTACAGGTGCTCACGTCTAAGCATAAAAATGACTGTTTTTTACGCTACTCTGCAAGTGGCACTGGCGACTTAATTAACAAACAAAAAATTAAGAAAACGGCGATGCTAATAGTCAAATTTAAATTACACAAAATATAATGAGTAACTTCTGCTTAAAACTATTTTTTATACGATGCATAATATTAATAATGGAGTTACAAGTATTAAAAAAATGTTGAAATAAAATAAAAAAAATAGTTAAATATTCTTTGTGTTATTGAAATGTATGTACAATTATACAGAAAAAAACACTAATTAATAAAAATATGCGGCAAGTTCCAGTTATATAAAAATCGATGAAAATGAAAAATTACACTTTTCGGTCCTAATATTAATTGTTTATATGTGATGAATAAAAACAAAATGATATGTCAATAATAGATACATTTTTTTAAGAAAGAAAATTACTTCTTACAAGGTGGAAAAGTTCAAATGTACGATTTTTTTTAATGTTTTTTGCATTAAAAAACGCATATTTAAGAAAAATGAAGGACGCCATCGTGCAGAGCGATCAGAAATTCATAAATAAAAAAATCGACCACAAATTCTCATTGGACAAATAATATTTAACTGCTTTAACGGGCTGCTTGGAGAACAGCGCGAAAAACAGTTACTTTGAGGTTTGCGCGCGGGCGCCTTTGGCATGTGAGCTACAATAGATAAAAATATGCTCTCAGGGACTTTTTTGTACAAAATTCGATGCTTTATAAAAAGTGCATTGTGTACCATTTGTGCGATACTTTATCGCCTCGAAAACTATGCTCTCGAAAAAGTAATACCTACTTGTAATAAAAAAAAAATTAACCAGTCTTTCCGCAGATATTCAAATTAAATTAATTACCTCCACATCCAGTGGAAGTATAGTAACGACAAAAAAATTTTAAAAAATTTTTATTGTTCAAATAGGCTTAGAATGTCGTGAAACGTCGAGATTTTAAGTTTGAGCGAAAAAAAATTTCTGTCTGTCGGTCTGTAACTTTTTTTGTGCGCACGTTTACTCTGGAACCGTTAGAGATATTGACTTGAAATTTGGTACACGTATGTACTTTAACTAGATCTGGAACTAGATTATATTTTCATCTAGTTCTGTCGAAGAGTTGGGGGTAAATTGGGGTACATTTGGGGTAAATAGGTCAATCAAGCAGGTAAGAGTCCATAAAATTGGTATTTAGTATATACAAGAGAAGCTAAGGTCTCAAAAAAATGTTTGGCATTAGCCACCCCCATTACCACCCTAACCCCCTTATTAAAGGGGATGAAAAAAAATTGTGATTTAGTGTTTGTACAGGAACCAGAAACCTCAAAATATTTTTTTACTTCATCCACCCCCCACTATCACCCCCCTATCACCACCCCCCACCCCACTACCGATGTGGGGTATCGTTTTATGGGTTTTTGTGGTAGAGGATTTCAAATATTATATTATTAAAGTTCCATAAACAATTATTTTCACATACAAAGTTTTTTCGTTGTGAGTGACTTGGATAGAGATTCTGGATGTGGAAGTAGTGATTCCTTGGGCAGCGGTTTTTTTATTATGTTTACTAATTATTACTCTTTTTCCCAATAAAATCGCTTTTTCGTTTTAATTATTAAAAAAAGCAATTACAGAGAAAAGCCTATAAACAAATAAATAACTTTAAATGAACCCATCACTGCAGCAGCAGTATATTTGGGAGAGGATAAAAAATATTTTTGTACAAATTGGTTATTACAGTTCAGCAGAATTAAAGAGGGGAATGGTGTAAACCCGAAAAATATTGCAACATGTAATATTTTTGCGGCAGTAGTAATGGAAAATGTCATCTAAAACATATTCAAAATTTACTAGGGTGAAGACGGTTAAGAAAGGTGCAAAATGGATAATTTTGTGATATCTTAAAAATAACAGTTTCATCATAAAATGTCAATATGCCTTTTACTTCCACATCCAGTGGAAGTACAACAACGACAAAAATTGGCATTTAGTAAATACAAGAGAAGTCAAGGTCTCAAAAAATTTAACCATGGGGGGGGGAATAAAATTGTGAGTTAGTGTGTGTACAAGAACCAAAGGCTTCAAACATTGTTTTTTACTTCATCCACCCCCACCCCCACTACCGATGTGGTATATCGCTTTATGAGTTTTTGGGGTAGGTGATTTCAAATATTATAATATTAAAGTTCTATAAACAATTATTCCCGCATAGTAGAGTGCAAATATAGTATCAAAATATTTTTCGTTTTGAGCGACTTGGATAGAACATCAGGATGTGGAAGTAGTGATTCCTTGGGCAGCGGTTTTAACATTTTAAAATGAAAACCGCAGCCCAAGGAATCACTACTTCCACATCCAGATTTCCTATCCAAGCCTCTCAAAACGAAAACACTATATTTGCACTCCACCATGTGGAAATAATTGTTTATGAAATTTTCTAAATGAAAACCAAAAAACGATATGCCACATCGATAGTGGGGGTTGGGGTGGTGGTAGGAGGTGATACGCGGGTGGTGAAGTGAAGTGGAAAATTTTTTGAGGCCTTTGGTTCCTGTACACACTAAATCACAATTTTTTTTTCACCCCCTTTAATAATCGCGTGGGGGGTGATAATGGGGGTAGTTAATGCCAAAAATTTTTCTAAGACTTTAACTTCTTTTATATAATAATAAACTAAATACCAAATTTTATGGACTCTTACTTGCTTAATTTACCTATTTACCCCCATTTATCCCAATTTACCACTCAACTCTTTAACAGAATAAGATCAAAATATAACCTAATTCCAGATCTCGTTAAAATACATATGTGTACCAATTTTCAAGTCAATATCTTAAACGGTTCCAGAGTAATCGTGCACCCAAAACGTCAGAGACCGACGCGATAGAAATTATTTTTTGCCTCAACTTAAAATCTCGACATGTCATAACATTCTAAGCCTATTTAAATAAATATTTTCAAAATTACTACACTTATACTGGAAGTGGGAGCAATACGTAGAAAATGGCATGACAAAAATATAAACAATCATAATGTGCCGTAGACTACACGGTGGAAGTAATCTACTTCAAGCACTTTCTTTGAGGAAACGCATCTATACTGCTCGAGGTAACCCACTGCGCATCCATTTTACTCGAGAAAGCCCACTGCGTATCCGTATAGGTAACCTACTGCGCATCAACAGTACCTACTCAAGGAAAGCCACTGCGCATCCATTATACTCGAGGAAACCTACTACGCATCCATACCACCCGAGATAACCAACTTCGCATCCAAACTACTCGAGGTAACCCACTGCGCATCCATGTTACTCGAGGAAACCCAATGCGCATCCATACTACTTGAGGTAACCTACTGCGCATCTATTTTACACGTGAAAACCCACTGCGCATCCATACTACTCAAGGTAACCCATTGCGCATCCATTTTATTCGAGGAAATCTACTGCGCATCCATATTACTTGGAGTAACGTACTGCGCATCTATAGTACTCGAGGAAAGCCACCGCGCATCCATAGTACTCGAGGAAATCCACTGCGCATCTATATACTACTCGAGATAACCCACTTATTAAAGAATAAAGAAAATAATAGAAACACCGAACAGGTTGCATGGTATTTTAATTGAAAATCGTAGAAGCTAGATACACACGCAAGGACGCGTTGCTATATCCTCATCTATCCTTGAACCATTGGTATCAATTTAGCAACATGTTTATAAACCTTAAAATTCCACATCCACGTTTTCTATCCAAGTCTCTCACAAAGAAGAAAAAAATTGCACTCCACTATGTGAAAATTATTTATGAAACGTTAATAACATAATATTTGAAATCGCCTACTCCAAAAACCTATAAAACGATATGTCACATCGGTAGTGGGGGGTGGTGGAAGGGGGTGGTAGAGGGGGCAAATGAAGTAAAAAATATGTTGACGCTTTTCCACCCCCCTTTAATAGTGAGGTGGGGGTGGTAATGGGAGTAATTTTTTGAGCCCTTACCTTTTCTTATATATACTAAATACCAATTTTATGGACTCTTACATGCTTAATTTACTTATTTACCCCCCCTTTATCCCAATTTACCCTTCAACGGAATAAAATGAAAATATAATCTAGTTCCAGTTCTCGTTAAAATACATACGTGTATCAAATTTCAAGTCAATATCTTTAACGGTTTCAGAGTAAACATGCGCACAAAAAAGTTACGGGCAAGCAGAATTTTTTTTTGCTCAAATTTAAAATCTCGACGTCTCATGACATTCTAAGCCTATTTGAACAATGGCAGTTTTTTTAAATTTTTTTGCCGTTACTATACTTCCACTGGATGTGATTGATGTGAAAGTAATAAAATTCACTTTATCACGTTGTGCGCATTTGTGATGCACATGGTACATGGAACTTTTACTTTTCTTTGTTATGTATTATTTAATATTATATCAAAATGGTTTATTTTACTGGGAAGAAAAATGTTTTATGTTGCCAGCAGCTCATTGGGTTTTTATATTTAATTGTTATGAAAATAAACATAATAAACACGCCACACACTAAACAGAACAGGAAGGTATGTGTTTGATTCAAAATTGTTTTTTATTTGCTAGGTATGCATTACATGTTTTTGTAAGAATCATTACCGTTTTTAGGTTAAATTTAAAAATACAATGTAGCTGGCAATGATGAATATTTCACCATTTCGTCGTTTTTATGAATGTTTCAGATGTTGCATTGCATTTAAATATTATGTCTATATGAGAGCCGTCTCTGGCGCAGAGACAAATCTCCTTGTTTATCAAAAGCGACGACTTACGCGACGCGAACCATACGAGTGCATGCCATCAACCTAACTGATGTTTGTGCAACTGACTAAGATCTAAGACCCCAATACCGGTGGCGCCGTACTATACATCAGACCCTGCTTGGGCTACGATTTCAAGTACACGGTTGCGCCTCTTGGTAAACTTTTCACTCAACGTTGTAATCAGAAAACAGGAGAAGCAATAGCAGATTTGATTATTGAAACTATTAAGAAACGGAGAGTACCGATAGAAGACGGTCGTGGTCAAGGATATGACAACGGGAGTAATATGAGTGGTGCCTACCCAGGCACAAGGTACCGTCATTATGACGTCGTTTTTTCGGAATTAATTACGTCAATTTCACCTTCAGCATGACGTAAAAATGACGTGAAAAAGACGGCACAATGTCACAGCCCAATGACGTCATACATATGACGCCAATATGACGTATTGGTAATCAGTGAATTTTGCGATAAGGGATGCAAACCTCTTAGTATAATATTTTTCCACAATTATTAATAAAGTTTTTGACGAAAAAAAACCGGAATGTGCAGGGATCGAACCGCGGACCTTTTGACTCGCAACCTAACAATCAATCAATCAATCAATAACAAGTTTATTAAAATTAGAGGTACATAATGTGCCTCCCCGGAATCTGGCCCGGAGCCAGCCAGACAACCACCACGCGCAGCGTCGTGGTGGGTGTCGGGCTGGACGGGGCAGGTCCGGTTTGGCTAAAGCTGAATGTGAAAAGTTAAAACTCCTGCCTAAAAATAAAGCTTAAAATTAACAATTTGGATCAATAATAGTACACAAAAATACTTAAAAAATAATTAAAATTAGCACTTTAAAAACTAGCGGTTTCGCGCACAGACGAACACTTTGGAATTTTGATTGCTGACACGGGAAAACAGAACTCAACGAAAAAACCCGTTCGAAGCAATTCCACCCTGGCCTTCCTTCCAGGAAAGTGTGGTGGATAAAAGGTGTGGTTTAAAATATTTGGATTTCTAGGGAATTTTTCGGCCTAGACGGAATTTAGAAACAAAATGGACAAAAGAACAAAAAGGACAAAAAGGACAAGAACAAAACTGAACAGAGATAAGAAGAGAGGGTTGTAAAGTTATACAGTTGAAGAAAGGTAAAGAGTAGGGTAGAGATAAGTTATGGTAGAGGAAAGTTTGGCTAAGGGAGTTGCCGGAAAATAGGCAACGCCTGGTATGGTAGAGGGTGTCTGATATCGAAAAGTATTGCATTATGCTGTCTGATTCGAGTTATGTTGCGGGTTAGTGGACTATCGCCCAGTTTGAATTGATAGAATTTTTGTGAAATTTCTTGGACGTAGTCCGCTAGTGGGGTTATGTCGTGGCAATTTGCGTATAGATCTCTGAGGGAGGTGTACCTGTCCAAACCAGAGATGAGGCGCATAAATTTATGTTCAAGAACTCGAAGTTTTCTCATTGTCGTGGCCGGGATGCTGCACCATACCGGCGCCGCGTATGTGATTGCCGGTCTAATCACCATTGTGTACAACATTTTTTTATTTTGTCTGTTTAGTCCGCTACCCCTGGCCAGGAGCGGGTACAAACTTCTGGACATGGAGTAGACCTTACGTACTGTCTCATTAATATGGGTGTTAAACGTCAGTCGTTTGTCTAAGTTAACCCCCAAATATTTCACGCACCGTTTGATAGGAATTTGTCTACCCCCGATCGAAAGTGGCGTTAAAATCCGATTTTCGGTAAATCGGCGCGTGAAGAGAATCGACTCGGACTTCTCGGAGTTGATCCGAATTTTCCACTTGTCGTAATACGCCGTGGCACGGGCCATGTGTGCCTTCAGCAGCATATTGGCCGCTTGAGCATTATGTGAGTGCACATACATGGCCGTGTCGTCGGCGTACTTGGCAAGATTAGAATTCGGGAACTCCGGGAAGTCGGAGACGTACAAGTTGTACAGTTTCGGTGAAAGGCACGACCCCTGGGGGACGCCCGCGCGAATGTCCCTCCGAGTAGATAGTTTATTATTCACCCTAACCTGCAGCGATCTATCTGTCAGAAAAGAGTGAATAAGTTTGGTTATGTACAGGGGAAAGTCCAGTGCGTTTAGTTTGTGAAGCAGCCCCGAAATCCATACGGTATCGAAAGCTTTCTCAACATCGAGGAGCACCATGACAGTGCTCTTCCCGAGGTTGCATTGTACCTTGACGTCATTCACGATCCTGACGACCTGCTGCACAGTGCCCCTGCCCCTCCTGAAGCCGAACTGGCACTCATCGTCGATGTGAAGTTCATCCTGAGCAGAGTCTAGTCTGATCAGGATGACCTTCTCAATCAACTTGGAGATCGCCGACAGTAACGAGATCGGTCGATAACTGCCGGCGAGCTTCGCGTTCTTGTTCGGCTTCAGGATTGGCACGACCACGGCGCATTTCCACTGGCTAGGCCAGTGTTGCAGTCGCAGGATCGCGTTGACAATGTACGACAACTGTACAATACCTTTCCTCGGGAGATATTTGAGTAGCTTATATTCGATGCCGTCTGAACCCGGGGCTTTGTTGTTAGGTAGAGTTCGTATGATCTTGGCTACTTCCGAAGGCTTGGCCATGACTTTTAGAAATTCTCGTCGTGTCAATTGGACGTCATGGCCAATTAGTTCGTTAATGTCATTTTCAATGCGGTCGTGTTCAACATTGTTCGGTATCAGTACGTTGTGTATGTCCTGAAAATGGTCAGCTAAGTCATTCGCCTTCTGCGAGTCCGTCATGGCCGTCTGTCCGTTTGGTTTTGTTAAGGCGGGTATGGCTTCCCGCGTATTTTTCATTGCCTTCGACAGTTTCCACAGCGAGTTGTCCTGAGGATTCAGCGCTTCCAGCCTATCCCGCCATTTCCGGTTTATTGCGGTGTTAATGGCGGTCCTGATCTGCCGTTGCAGTCTACCCATCTCGGCCTTAGCACCGACATCGCGATTTCGCTGCCAAAGTTGTCTCAGTCTGTTTTTGTCTCGGATGTCTTGTATGACCGCTGCGTCGAGTCGGTCTTTGTATGGATTTATCGTTATCGTTGTAGCAACACTCTGTTTGGCGTCCTGCAGTACCCTTGTGAACTCACCCACAGCATTTTCCAGCTCGGCGGCTGTAGTGATGTTGTTTGTAAGTGTTAAGTGTGTATTAACGTGTGTCTTGTAGAGATGCCAGTTGGCGTCTCTATAAGATGTGATTTTGCGTGTAATGTCTTCCCTCGACATATCTTCCAACTCTAGGAAGATGGGATTGTGGTCGGATGTGAGCTCTTCCAGCGCTACCGGCAGCGTGGAGTTTCTCACACCCTTGTTGATCACTATGTCGAGGGTGGAAGGTGTTGTACCGTTATCTGGAAAATGCGTAGGATCGTCCGGATACTGCATCACGACGTTACGATTACTAATGTAATCATACAGAGTGTTGCCGTTCGCGTTGTTGCGATGGCAGTTCCATGCGCGATGCAGTGCGTTAAGGTCGCCTATGAGCAAGCAGCGCGGGCTTGCGCTCAGCAAATTCTCAAGACAACCCGCCGTGAAGCCATTCAAGGGCGGGTTATACGCGGCAACGATGCTCATGCCGCCGTCCAGCGTCACACACACGTTCTCCACGGACGTGTTCCGCAGAGTACGGTGTGTGTGCAATGTCTGACTTTATGAGCACGGCCACTCCGCCTCCTCTGTTAATGTCAGCCCTATCTTTTCGTATAGTCGTATACCCCCGGACGCGTAGCTTGTTCTGTCGGTCAAGTTTTGTTTCATTCAGAAGCATAATGTCGATTTTGTGCCTCGATAGATAATTTATCAAAAAAGGAATTTTATTACCAATACCATTAGCGTTCCAGGAAGATAGTCGAAACCTAAAAGGCATCGACAGGAAGACCCTGGAAGAAACTCACAACCACCTGAAATTTAGCCAGGGAGGAGGTGCATTTCTCGAGCTCATCGGTGAGCTCAGTCATCCGTGCCAATATGATGTCTAAATTGATGAGATTATTCATCCTCTCGATTTGTTCGTGAACCAGTCGGAGCTTGTTCATATTTGATTCCATTGTACTGGATTGGCTCCGCTGACTCACTTGTTGCGATGCTGGTGGCGGTCTTGTTATCGGTCTCTGCTGGACTTGGAATTGCAGTTGTTGTTGGGAGGGCTGAGACTGCTGCATCTTCGCGCGTTCAGTCCACACGTTTGTTTGTGGTGGTGGTGCCGCCACGTACTTCATCTTCGAGGGCGGTGGAACCCTCGTCCGCTGATCGATTTGCTGTATCCTTCTCTTATATATGATACAGGCCACGCTATTTGCGGTGTGGGGCTCACCGCAATTACAACATGTGGCCGGTTCGTCCTTTGACTTGACACACTCCCTCGTCAAGTGGGCGCCGGCGCATTTAACACAGCTGGGGGCCGCATGGCAGTTGGAAGTCGCGTGCCCCCACTGTTGGCACCGGTGGCACTGAATAATTCCTTTCGAATTGATCTGTCTTTCCCACTGGACGCTGGTGTGGTCAAGGCAACGGACCCGAACCTGTAGATCTTTCAGCGTGACCTCGTTGTTCGTCACTATCATATATAAAGGGTTTTTGGTACCCTTCATTGTGTAGATGTCGCGGACGGCGATTTTATGTACTTGTTCCAACTCTTCTTTTATATCTTTAGTATCCACTTCGTGGTACATACCCCGGAGAACAAAGGCATGAGATTTTTCGTCTCTCGGGGTATAAGTATGATACTCTATTTGCCCCTCGTTGAAGTACTCATTGATTTTCGTCCAATCGCTTTTATTTGTGAGCTGGAGCATAGTAGAATTCGCTGAGTGTTTCCAAGTATACTCACCTCTCAACCTGCCCTTTAGAAAAGTGTTCACTCGTTTGTGGTCCGTCAGCCGTCCATGGATGACAATGGGCGGCGGCTTCTTGTTGGTAGGTTGAGACTTGACTGCTTCTAGCTCCGGTTCAGCGATTGGCTGTGGCGGCACCACGTCCATGTCTTCGTCCATTGATACACTGCCTTCATGGCGATTTTGAATTTTGATGGGCGGCGTCTGAGGCGGCAGCATCGCTTTTCTTGTTGAACCGGGATGGGTGAATGTCGGGTTTCCTGAATCGACCACGGTCATTTTCATTTTCTTTGGTGAATTTAACTTGAATATTGCGGCAATCTCTGTATTTGAGGACGCTTCGGGTTCCGGGGTGTTGTTCCGTGTTGAAGGTTGAGTTGGCATCGCGCGCGCCGGCGCCGCCTTTACACTTTCCTGCGAACCTTCTGATCCGCTGTCCGGTTGCGTTGGTACTGGTTTTGGGGCTGGTCGTTTCATTGGTAACTTCTTGTGTAGTCTTTTCATGACCGACCTTCGGTCCAAACTGACAATTGACGCGTCCGAGTCAGTTCCGGAGGTCGGTTTAGTTGGGAGTGTCGGCCAGTCGCTCTTTGGCCAGCCTCTCAGCTGTATGCGATCTCTATTGGATGCCGACGGTAATTGGTCCATATTCGCTTTATGATTTATATTAGATGTAATTTTTGGGCCTCGACCGGTTTCAACCAAAAACCGGTCGGGGAAATGTTACTGATGGAATTAACGAAGATGGTTTGATGTCGATGTCACTTTTTGAATTTGAGGTTAGATCTACTTGAATTATTAGGTTAAATCACTTTTTAATTTTGGCAGGTTTTAGAAAAGTCAAATTAATTAGTTTGGGAAAATGCAAATGTCACTTTTTACGATAAGGTTTAGAAATTAGCTCACCGGAGTTATTTCCAGGGCTGTTTCCACTTATATGGGTATACACTCTTCTTAGGGGGATTTCTGCGTCCCTTGGGGGCTTTAAATAGCTTGAAATCTACAAAATATATCTCGACGTCGATACTGTAGGACAACGCCTCGCAACCTAACACTTAACTCGCTGAACCATTGAACATCTTTATTTAAATATGTTTAAAAGCTGTATACCTAGTTAGAAATAGTAAAACAAAATTATTATTACTATGTGGCGAAAATTGAACTAGTCACTAAATACTTCTATTTATTTTTATTTTATAATGATTTATTTCACGTCATTTTAATAACGTCAAAATAATGACCTAAAAGAAACGTGTCTTTGACGTCTTCATGATGACGTCAGAAGTACGTTTTAAATATCACGTCTCTGATACGTCATTTATTAATGACGTCAAAATAATGACCTAAAAGAAACGTGTATTTGACGTCTTCATGATGACGTCAGAAGTACGTTATAAATATCACGTCTCTGGTACGTCATTTATTGGGACAATGACGTCGGCGACGAAAAATCACCTTTAAAAGACGTCATAATGACGTCACCCTGCTACCTGGGTATAAGGGTGCACAAGCTCGTATATTGCAACATAACTCCCTAGCAGTTTTCTCTCCTTGTGCTTGTCACAGCTTAAATCTCTATGGAGTACATGCTGCAGAATGTTGCCCAAAAGTAATTACATTTTTTGGAGTGGTGCAAAAGCTCTACAACATATTTAGCGCCAGTCCTCAAAGGTGGGAAATATTGAAAGAAAATATTAGTATTTCACTACACTCCATGTCAACTACTCGCTGGTCGGCGAGAGTAGAAAGTGTAAAACCATTTGTTGAAAACTTTCAGGGATTAAAAAAGCAATTCAATTGGTCTTAGAGTTAAATTTAAGTCCAGAAACGCGAACAGACCTAAACGGCATTTTGACTTACGTGAACTCGTTTGAATGTCTTTTGATGGGATCAATTTGGATAAATTATAGAAGTGCAAGAAAGGAAAGGAATGGATATAGAAATTAAAAATTTTTCTAGTCCATACTCAATGAATGCAAGTTAGTTGCTGAAAACTTAGGTTCAGCGAGGGATTTGTCTTCATTGCCTGAAAAACGCAAAAGAAAAAAAAAACTTTTTTTGACGATAGTAATCCAAACGATGCTTTTGTAGAATTGAATCCAGAGGAAATATTTAGAATCAATGTGTTTAATGTTCTTCTGGATAGCGTGATTCCAAATATTTCAACCCGATTTGAGTCAGCAAAAAATATATACAATCTATTTAGTGTTTTGTGGACATTTCGTGATGATAATGATGATCAAATTAAAAATAAAACAAAAAACTTCAGAGCCCTTACGAACTTGATATTGGTCTAGATATATTCGATGAAATAAAACACCTAAAAGCAATTTACGTCTCAAATTTTGAAGAAAAATTACTATCTCCCATTAATTTATTAAACAAAATTAGGTATTTTAAACTGGATACTTTATTTCCTAACATTATAATTGCTTTAAGGATATTTTGCACTATACCCATTACTGTAGCTCAAGCAGAACGATCTTTTAGTTTCTTAGCGCGTATTAAGAATATATATTAAGATCGACAATGGCTCAAGATGGTTTGTCAGATTTAGGTTTATTAGCTATTGAGTCAGAGTTAGCTAGAAATTGTGATTTTAGTACAATAATAGAATCATTTGCAAATCGCAAGGCCCGAAAAGCCCCGTTATATTAATAAGTAAGTAGAAAGTAGGTACATAACTCATAACTTTTTGCCAAAAACTGTTTAGGGGTTTGTTCAGTGTTTAAATGTTTTATTTTTTAGATATTTGATAATAATTATGAATAGTACCTACCCTGTTGTATTATGTATTAAAGTATTTGTTTTATTGTTTTAAGTTTTCACTGTATGAAGCTATTTAATCAATTGAGTCCAAATAAATATTTAGTTGTCGTTATGTGTGCTTCCTTACGTTCAGGTCCGACAAATTGATACCAGATACCACAAAAGATCAATATTTTAATGCCGTTATGTAGCCTCACACGGATTTAAAGGGTCAGACAAATGCAATGACCTTGAAATTCCTGAAAAATTTTCTTCTGTGGCGCTTCCTGCGATCTTCTACTCCCGGACCCCCGTAGCTCGCCACTGATATTGACAGTGTTGGGGCCCGGAAAAGTCTTTTGCCCCGGGGCCCGCTCTGGCTCTCGACGGGCCTGGTTTTTTCCTAATGATACAGTAGCAATGTGATATTTAATCTCACGCATAATTTTATTTTACCACAAAGGTCTCTAAAAAGTGGGTGTTTATTCTTTTTATTAAAATTGTTTGAGCCGGCTAAGATAACAACTTGATCATTGGTCGAAAAATTTTTGGTCAGAGGGTCAATATTTTCAATCACTTGTTGAAACTTTGCACCAGGTGTTACAACTGACTCCACTTGGAAATTGCGCATATCTGATTTTCTTGATAGTATTGCATTAATGTTATAACCAAAATCGTCACTTAATATTAAAATTTTTGTATTTTTTTGAGTTCACCTTATAATACATAAGGATACACTGATCTGGTCCCCAGGCCATCCCACTTTTTTTTGGGGAGGGGGTGATTTTTGGGGTTAAAGGTGAAAAACGAGCGAATCTGACAATTTTAACTTCGGATTTGGTTTCAGAGGGTTAAAATTCATAAGGATACACTGGTATGGTCCGCAGGCCAGACCACTTTCTTGGGGGGGGTGTTTTTTTGGTGTTAGAGGTGAAAAAAAAAGTAATCTGACAATTTTGACTTCGGATTCGGTTTCAGCGGGTCCAAATACATAAGGATATACTGGTCTGGTCTGCAGGTCAGACCACTTTTTTTTGTGTAGCTGTGTAATCCATGCACGTGGTGCCGCAGTTTTCATTTTGAGCCTGATTATTTGTCAATTTGTGTTGTTTGCCCTCGCTGTGATATTCGCTTTTTTTGTTGGTGCATTTGTCGTTGTGTATGTTGAACTGAACCAGTTTTCTATAACCGAAGTTACATCAGAGGACCATCATAGGAGGGCCCTCCGGAATAATCTGCGAGGTCTGCTAGCTGCTGTATGCTGCCAACGTCTGGGAGAACGGGTAAGTCCTCGCTCACTCGCTGCCTCATTTGTACTACATTTTGTTTAGCGATTAAACCGTTGTTGAAATATTACGAAATGCATTTTATTCAGCTCTCGCTAGCTTCAAACAGTATTCGTGAACCGCAAATCATACATTTTTTTGGTCCTTCTTGCGCGGATTGTTACGTAATATTTCACTATTTTTGGGAGTAAATAGTCTTAACAGATTAATTGAATATATTTCAATTTATTTCAATAAGTCGTATACCGCCATATTAAATTTCAACGGCAATATTCATTTAGATACAATCAGCTAATTCTCGTGTATCCTCTTCCTTCTGTAGTTGCTAAATTTGGGAAAATTGTCACAAATACACATTGCAACGCCCACTTAATTGCTTCGGCACTGTGACATTCTAATTATCGACCTCAGTCAGTTTAGTAGTCCGGTAATTTTAGATTCAAAAGGAACGATTTCCCGGAAAGTTTTGGGACAAGCCAAAAATTAGCCTACCCACTACAGAATTTCCTCAGGAATCCGAAAAAAATAGTGTTGACCACTCAAAATGGCGGCTTTAAGTGTTATTCAACTTTTTGTAAACAAAATGAATTTTGCAACTTGTTTGCTTATATCTTCATTTCTAAAGGTCGTAGAAAAACGTTCGACCCGTCAATTTCTTCGTTACGGGTTCTCCTATAAGGATGGTATATGAAAAGAACGAATTTTTGATTGTGAATAATATTTTATGACAAGAAACTAAAAAAATTGAATTTCTCGATTCTCGAACTTTGAAGTACTGTGGAAACAAATATAAAATCTGCATGTTAACGATGCTATGAGAAGTAATACATATTTTTACCCTTAATGAAATGCACTTTGTCCCGTTGCAAAATATTAATTATTTTTTTTGCAATTAATTTATAAAAAAAGAAATTCAAACTGTCATACTAAAAGATCATGTTAATATTTTACAGTTCTGTTTCGGTAGAAACGTTGTATTTGACATACATTTACATAATCAAAAAGAATATTTCAAAAAAATTTTAATTTGCGACTTCTTTACTCAAAAAATCAATTTTGCAACTTAAATGTAAATATCTCAGTGGATTTTGAATAAAATTTATTGCAACTAACGGCACTTTAATTTTCATAAAAGAACACGAATTTAAGAAAAAAAAATTTTTGCTCCGATGCTTTGGAGCCGAAATATGAAGATTTCACGTTTTTTGTGATTACGGCGAAATTTGAAAATATTCTTACTTGAAAATTTAACTGAATATACCTCAGAGTGTGTGTTATCACTTACAAAAAGTGCCATGTCTATATATCTAGATGGGCCATGAAAAAAAAATCGAGAAAATTGCATCCTGACGCTCGCGTTCACGCTAGACGCCAGATTCCCCTCCCCCTTCACTGCTAATGGCGTACTTGGACAGGTTTACCCCGGCGGCAGCTTTATTTCTCTTTTTCTCGGCTTCAAGAGTGGCTAGATGGACGGTTTTTTTAATCCAACTTATTTTTTTCTCAGCTTTCCGATTATTCGATTATTTTTCAATTATTCAATTACGTTGCTCCGCAAAAAGAATTTGTAATACAGCGGCTTTATTATTTTATTATTATAGATAAAATAATTTCAGTAGTTTATAATCAAACATATTATAATTATTTCCACATCCAGTGCAAAAAGTAGTAACGCAAAAACAAAATTGTAAAAATTTTTATTTTTTAAATAGGCTTAGAATGCTATGAAATGTGTGAGATTTTAAGTTTGAGCAAAAAAGTCTGTCGCTCTGTCGGTCGATCCGTCTGTAACTTTTTTGTGCGCACGATTACCCTGGAACCGTTTAATATATTGACTTGAAATTTGCTATATGTATGTATTTTAACGAGATCTGGAAGATTATATTTTGATCTTATTCCGTTGAAGGGTTGAGGGAAATTGGTGTAAATGGGTAAATTAAGCAAGTAAGAGTCCATAAAATTGGTATTTAATATAAATAAGAAAAGCTAAGGTCCCAAAAAAGGTTTTGGTATTAGCCACCCCGTTACCACCCCCACCCCATTATTAAAGGGGGTGAAAAATAAAATTATGATTTAGTGTGTATACAAGAAGCAATGACCTCAATTTTGTTTTTTAATTCTCCACCCCCACTACCACCGTTCCTACTCCTACTACCGATGTGACATATCGTTTTATTGGTTTTTTTTTCGTTGTGAGAGACTTGGATAGAAAACCTGGATGTGGAAGTAGTGATTCCTTGGGCAGCGTTTTTTTACAATTTTACAAACATTCTATAATTTAAGCAATCACGCATTATTGTTATGTTATGAATTAGATGTTTATTTCGCTGTTTAAAACAAATTAAACCAATATTGATGTCTGTCAGTTTAAATTAAATGAAATGCAAGAAAATGAGGAAGTTATTGGAAATGTTGATATAAATAATGACGATGATGACAATGATTGTTTGTACGCAGAAATGCGAGACGAAACGGACAGCGAGCTCGACACAGGAAATCACCCTAAAAAAAACGAGGACAGAAAAATAAGCTTCAGTTTGTACATTCAATAAATTAATTTTTAAATACAAAATGTATACCCGTTTTATCCAAAATAAGAGTAAAAACTAGTCACTCATCAATGTCTTATCAAATAAATTGTATGTAATCTTTACATATTTATTTTATGAAGCAACGTAATTGAATGATTGAAAAATAATCGAATAATCGGAAAGCTGAGAAAAAAAAAAGTTGAATTAAAAAAAAACGTCCATCTAGCCACTCCTAAAGCCGAGAAAAAGAGAAATGAAGCTACCACCGCGGTAAAACTGTCCAAGTACGCCACTAGCAGTAAAGGGGGAGGGGGATCTGGCTTCTAGTGTGAGCGCGAGCGTCAAGGATGCAATTTTCTCGATTTTTTTTCCATGGCCCATCTAAATATATAGACATGGCACTTTATGTAAGTGATAACACACACTCTGAGGTATATTCAGTTAAATTTTTAAGTAAAAATATTTTCAAGTTTCGCCGTAATCACAAAAAACGTGAAATCTTCATATCTCGGCTCCGGAGCAAAAATTTTTTTTTTCAAATTCGTGTTTTTTATGACAATTAAAATGCCGTTAGTTGCAATAAATTTTATGCAAAATCCATTGAGATATTTACATTTGTTTAAGTTGCAAAATTGATTTTTTGCGTAAAAAAGTCGCAAATTAAAATTTTTTTGCAATATTCTTTTTGATTATGTAAACGTACGTCAAATACAATGTTTTTACCGAAACAGAACTGTAAAATATTAATATGATCTTTTAGTACAACAGTTTGAATTTTTTTTTATAAATTAATTGCAAAAAAAATAATCAATATTTTGCAAAGGAACACAGTGGGGGTTAAGGGTAAAAATATGTACTATTTCTCATAATATCGTTAACATGCAGATTTTATATTTGTTTCTACAGTACTTCAAAGTTCGAGGATCGAAAAATCCAATTTTTTCAGTTTTTTGCCATAAAATGTTATTAACAATCAAAAATTAGTTCTTTGCATATACCTACCTTATAGGGAACCCATGGCGAAGAAATTGACGGGTCGAACGTTTTTCTATGACCTTTAGAAGCGAAGATATGAGCAAACAAGTAAGTTGCAAAATTCATTATGTTTACAAAAAGTTGAATAACAATTAAAGCCGCCATTTTGAGTGGTCAACACTATTTTTTTCGGATTCCTGAGGAAATTCTGTAGGGGGTAGACTAATTTTTGGCTTGTCCCAAAACTTTCCGAGACATTTTCCTAATATCACCGAGACTATAGATCGATCGCGTTTAAATACATATTTGCACCTTGTTTTGTTTACATTTACGCTGTAAAAACGTTTTAAGAATTGTTTCGTTTTTTCATTCTTTATTTATATCAGGCACGCATCAATCTCTTCTTGTACTTAACGCTTGCTTAATTTAGTAACAAAATGTCCGAGAAAGTGGCAGAAAAGATTAGAAAAATTAAGGGATTTCGTCAAATTGAAATTCGTAAAATAAATATGTTAGAATCCGCAACTCTAGCGCGTACAGATCCTGCTGAACGGGAGATTTTCAAAACTATGATGCCCGACATACAGGACATAAAATCGGAGTTTATGGCCCAACACAACGCACTAACTAATATTATATTCCAGGATGAGGAAGAGTTTAATGACGCGCTTTCATTTATGTCAGAATTTAATGAGACTATTTATAAAATTAAAGGGTGTTTTGAGACATTGTTCAGCGAAAAATATAAGTTAAAAGTAGAATCTGTTGTCGATTCTATACGCATGTCAAGTTACCTAAAATAGAGTTATTCAAATTTAAAGGTGATATTCAGTCTTTTCCTACATTTTTAGATATGTATGATTCTTTAGTTCACAATGATTCTGCTTTATCCTCTATAGAAAAATTTAACTATCTAGTTTCTTTGCTGGAAGTTTCCCCACTTAGTATAGTAAAGTGCTTACCAATGTCCAGTGCCAATTATGAAACTGCCTATAATAGTCTTTTAAAGCGTTATAAAAATAAAAGATTTCTCTCACAGGCGCATTGGTCAGCTATTGAAAATGTACCGAAATTAAATTCTGAGAGTCCACAAGCCCTACGCAATTTATTGAATATTTTTTCTGAGAATTTAGAGGTTCTTAAAATCCTAGAACATCCTGTGGATCAATGGGATTTTATATTAGCTCATACCTTGCTTAAAAAAATTGACAACTCACTTGCCACTCGCTTTGAATTCCATAACGCAAATTCTTCAGATACAATGCCTAGTATGCAGATATTTATAAATTTCTTGAAAATTATTTTAACGCTCTCTTTACATTAGATTCTTCTTCCGATAAACCTAAATTTAAGAAAAATGATACCTTAAAATTTACACGTTCTCCAATTCTCCCTGTACACGCGTCTACTTCCTCTTTAAGTACTAATAGTAATTCTAATAATCATTTTCCGTTTTATGCAAACACAATCACGCTCTATATATGTACGAAAGCACCCTGGTGTCAACATTACTTTTATTTTTTAAAAGTCAATATATTGACTTTATTCTCAATATATATTATCTATGTATCCATGGATTTATTTTTCTTTTTTTTATTTTCTTTTTTTAATTATTTAAGTATTATGTATGTTATGGACACTATAATTAAAAAGTTAACACGAAACAGATGTCTATGAATGGGTTTTATTAACATATTTTTTGCGAAGAACTGATTGCTCCAAAAATATTATTGTCATTGCGAATTTTCTGAACCGCTACAGATTTGCAAAATTCGAAAAAATTGAGATATCTGAAAATTCTAAATCCGCTCTCACTCGGCTGTTTATAAAACTAAGAAAAGTTATTTGGTACCATGATAATCAAAACGATAATCTAGGTTTTTAAGGATCTATTTTTCTTTTAATATTTTTTTAAGTTTTTATATGAGTTATAAATACCAAAATTCAAAAGTAAAACCATAGAAACCTAGATCAATGTTTCGGTAATCTTGGTATTATATAACTTCTTACAATTTCCTTAAAACAGTCGAGTGCGCTGGACTCTTTTTATTTACCGAAGACACTACTTTTAAATTTCTAGTATTATTATTGTATTCATTGTAATACACAAAAATTTGAAGTACGGCTATGTACTACTCTGTACAAATCTTGTTAGCATGTGATAGCGCAGACATTAATATTTTTAAGGGCAGTTTTTGTAACCTTCTTTATATCCACTGTAAAGATGGAATAAACTCTACTCTTTAAAATGCCTTGTTTGTAAAACTACAACTATTCTCGACTTAGATTCGCTCTGGAATACTGAATGCTTGGTTATTAATAAGTAATTACTCGAAAACTAGACGTCAATGAATAATGTGGAGAATATAATAATATAAATAAAGATCTGAAATATTGATATTTGTAAACTCTGCAAACCATAAAAACTATATGATCATCTCCATGCGGCAAGTTGTGGAATTACATTTATCGAAGGGATAGTTAGTATGCAATCGTTTATGATCGATACGATTCTGCCTATTTGTTTTATAGCAACTAATTAGTAATTATAATTACTGGAAATTTCAACTCCAAATCGAGATGTCAACATACCAGTATTGGTAGATTATTGCACAGAATACATCAATTAAAACGTCAAATTGTAGAAATCCCATTTATTAAAATGAGAAACGAAAACATACGACCGATGACGATTCTAACATGGGCAAATATACAGGAGCATCTGAGAAGCTAGCCGCCACCAACATTAACGCCATTTGCATTTTGCTATTGTTGCAGTTAAGTAAGTTTTATTTTTCTGCCTGGAAGGACACTGTGTGCATCAAAAATAAAAATAGTGCGGGTGTCGGGTCAGTTAATTATTATTAATACTTAAACTGCTGTGGTTTTTTAAAGATACATTGTTTTTTCAGTAATGGACGAGAAGAAGGTTAAAAAATATTCATTTGTGTTCTGTACATTCAATTTGTGATTGTTTTTATGACTTTTTCAGCCCCTGGCGAAGGCTTAGTACCAGCATGAATAAAACATTCGAAACTTAGTATCGGCGTGGTTCATATCAGGCCCAGTAGCAGTTCGTCAAATAGAAGACAAGATAATATTCCTAATAGTTAAGCACTTTTGAGGACAACTGCCAACTTGATTTTATGAAGCTGATATTTTATTTTATGGAGGAATAAGATATACTTTTGTTATATATTTTTATATTTATACACTATGATTTTTTTTTAGATATTTACAGTTTACAAATATTTAAAAGTGTTTCTAATACATGTTTTTTTTTTATATTTACTGGGTAATTTTATTTATTTGTAAACATCTAAATGCCAAGGAAAGATTGATGGAACCGACAGCCCAGTGAAGATAAGTAGAAAGTTAAAAAGAAAATTGAACCCCCTTCCAAAAAGGTCGCTAAAAATTATGAAATAAAATTTTACGGTCGCCCAGTTAACTGAACCTTAATATTGTTATTGAAGTCGCCTAAAAATATATTTCAATTCATTATTTGTTTATTTTTACACCGGCTACAATTTCATAATGTTTATAGCAGAGATGTGCCGAGGATACTCCATATTTGATAAAAGTCTGTAAAAGGCATGTAAATAATATAACTGTATGCACTTTTTTGGTATCAAAATGAAGCTTGCATCATCACGAATCAGATTTCACCATAAAATAGCTTATCAATATACCCAATGGAAAGTTAGAAGGAAAACTTCCTGGAAACTTTCCATTTTGAAAACTCCGAAAGTTTCAGGAAGTTTTCCTGCTAACTTTCCATGGGGTATATTGATAGCCTATTTTATGGTGAAATCTGATTCATGATGATGCAATCTTCGTTTTGATACTAAATGAGTGCATACAATTATATTATTTACATGACTTTTACAGACTTTTATTAAATATGGAAAGTTTTCTCAGCACATCTCTGGTTTATAGCGACCTTTCCTGAAGGAAATGTTTCTTTGAAACGTTTCTTGGGTATCTCTAATATTTACAATATATCTAAAACGTTTCTATAACAGTTCCAGGAACGTTTCATATTTTTCATTATATGCATTTTTTGAGATGTCGGAAACATTTTTGTAAATATTCATAAATGTGTCGGGCACATGTCTTTTGAAATGTTTCATTGAAACGTTTCTTAGGTAGGACATCTTGAGTTTTTGCAATGAGTCTAGAACGTTTCTGCGTACTTCTAGAAACGTTTCATGTTTCAGTACATGCATTTCAGAAACATTTCCGGAACAGAAAAATGTTTAGTGGGTAGTAGTATGTAAATGAGAGAACCTCGGCTCAAGGTTGTGTTCAAGGTCAAAACCTATGAGAGAGCTGGCGGAGCAGTGATCAGTTTCTAATAAACGCGAATGACCGTTATAATGAACACCTGCTATGAATTCTAAGAAACGATAGCAACGAGATGGCTGGTATCTACAGACTTGTCTAAACTTGTCTACGAAAGGTTACGTGAAGGTCATATAGGTCAGCGACTCTTTATTTCCAAGAAGAACACCTGCGGTAAATTTCATTTTAATTGCATTGGAAGAAACATTTCGATCACTCTGTATATGCTAGTGACCTGCGGTAAATTTTATTTTAATTACATTGGAAAAACATTTCGATCACTCTGTATATGCTAGTGACCTGCGGTAAATTTAATGATATACCTATAATTAATTGGAAGAATATTTTGGCATATCAGTGGTCCTTAAAACCAAAATGTATTGCATTGTTTAATTTTAAATAATATATTATAAAGAACTCAATTCTACTTTGTTATAGCAGGAAATAAAATATCTCAACGGTCGACATACAATATTCTTATACAGGTGATAAGAAAATCACCTTGTTTTAAAAATATTTCTCAAGTTAAAAAGATTACATATTCTTACATTCTTGCAAATGATATGTAGAATAAAATGTCACAGGACGTTCTTTTACAATCTGCGCTTTCTCATGTAAAGTGGAAAGACATTCTGATACTCTCATATAGAAAAAAAAATTGAAAGAAATGATGTAAGGAATGTATTTCACAGGGTGTCATATACTATCTGGACAACGCTTTCGGATTCAACATGTCAGACACCTTTGTATCGTGTTATAAGATTAGATAGGAAATCACAATTACATACTCGAATTAAAAGATAACACATTCTTACCTTATCACATAGCAAATACAAAGAAATATATTTTTCACAGGGCGTTCTTTTTCAATCTGAATAAGTCTTTCACACGCGATGTAAAGTGCAAAGACATTCTCATATAACAAAATTATGAAGAAATATGTAGAATATATTTTTCACAGGGTGTTCGCTTTTTGATTCAAATGCCTATGCATCAGACACCTTTGTATCGTGTTATAAGATTAGATACATTATTCTCCCATACTCGAATTAAAAGATAGCACATTGTTGGGCTCTCATATACCATCATATTTTTTACAGAGTGTCATATGCAATCTGGACAATGCTTTCTCACGCGATGTCTCCGAAAAAAATAATGATGTCATAACATGATGCAATATATTTTTTACATATGCAATCTGTACCTTGAAATAACCTCAACACATGGTTTCATTAACTTGTCTCGACAGGTTTAGGATTCCACGAATAACATATGGTATGTAGTTGTTGCCATAGCAACAGATTTTTAGCCCCTCTCCCTGCAAAAATGTTATGATATATAATGCCGAGATAAAGCATATTCTTCAGTATCGTATAGTTTCTTATACAACAATGGAGTGTGAACAATGCAAGAAAGTTTTCTCATGCAAGAGCAGCTTAGTTCGGCATATTCGCCAATATTGTCCGGCTCTAAATAATGGAAGTGTATCTTGTGAGCCTCCAAATAAAAAACAGAAGCTTGATAGCATGCCTTCTACAAGTGACATTAATAGAAAGCAGTGCATTCCTTCTACAAGTAGTAGCAGTGATCCAAAAACCTGTGGATATTATGGAAATAACTTCTCACTATCTTCCAGCTTACAACGCCATATTAAAAATAATAGATGCCCTGCCCTGAATAATGTGTTTATGATTGACAGAAAAAAAATTAATTGCTCTATTCTAAGCAGTTTGGGAGATAGCGTCTACAAACTTCATTGTGCATTTAAAAGCAGGATCGCTAGTTACCGCTTTAGCAGTCCTAGAAGCCATATCGATTATTTTGATTTTTTAAAAGAAGTTAAACAAAAAGTTTTAAGCAAAATTGAAGAATACTTGCAAGAATACCAGGCCCTCAAGATTAACTTTGAAATATTTGGGATTTACGAAATACCAGAAAAAGAATTGTCTGATATTAAGTCGTTCAACACAAAGAATAAAATAATTACTATAGCAACGGACCTGCATCAGATCTTTGAAGAATTTAGGGAAGAAATGACCGTACAAGCATCCGAATTCCAAGAAAATGACTCTGGTTGGACGCTGAGGCGTATAATGTTCCTTGATGTAAATATAAATAAGTATACACCAATGTCAGCTTCATCGTATATTAAGTTACCCAAATTTATAGAAGCAAAGAGAGCTGTTTTAAATATACAAAACAAGGATAATGCATGCTTTGCATGGTCGAACATTGTAGCCATTTTTCCCGCAGAAGGTGATCCAGTGAAAACTAGCTCGTATCCACATTACGATACTTTGCTGAATTTTAGAGGCTTAGAATTCCCTATGAAACTAAAGGATATAGTCAAATTTGAAAAAATGAACATCTTTGTTAATGTGTTTGGTCTTGAATCGAAATTCAAAGATGGGAAAACTTTTACTGAAGTGGTTGGACCATTACATTTTACTTCATGCCGACAAGTCACGCACATTAATTTACTACTTAAATCAGACAACGCAGGTAACACACATTATTGCTTTATACAAGATTTGTCAAGACTAGTTTCAAAACAAAAATCAATCCATAATGGCCAATTACATATTTGTGACGGATGTCTACAATCTTTTAGAGAAGTAAAACAACTGAGAAGACATGAAGATAACGACTGTAACCATACATACACAAAACTACCATCTACTGACTTGAGAATTAATAAATATGGCGAATCAGTCCCTGAAAATATCCTTAAATTCATAAACTTTGAAAGACAATTACCGGTTCCGTTCGTAATTTATGCTGATTTCGAGAGTTTGCTGAAACCCGTAGACCATAATGAACCTTGTGACGACATATCGTTCACTGTTAAAGTAAGTAAACACCAACCTTATTCTTTCGCTTTTTATGTGAAATGCAATTTCGATGATGAGTATTCAAAAATTGTAACGTATCGAGGACTTGATGCCGCTGAAGTATTCGCTAAAAAGTTGAATGAAACAGTTCTACACTTGTATAATACCCACTTGAAGCATGCTAAAGACATGCTACTCTGACGGACCAAGAGAAAGCCGAATTTGAAAACGCGGTTTGCTGCCACATTTGCGAAAAGCCATTCAGACCATGGGAAGCAAAGGCCCGCGATCATCGCCACTTAGAAGGCCAGTTCAGAGCTGCTGCTCATTCTGTTTGTAATTTGAACTATAAAGTGCCAAAATTCATAACAGTTTTCTTCCACAATCTGACAAACTATGATAGTCATTTATTTATTAAGAAATTAGCTTCCAAGAAGGAGTGTGTTTCTGTAATAGCTCAAACCAAAGAGAAGTATATGTCATTCTCTAAATCAATTCTCGTGAAAAAATCTACAAATCCTCAAGAACCGGACACTTACCTGAGACTAAAATTTTTAGACTCTTTTCGATTTTTATCCAAATCCTTTGATAAGCTGAGCCAGAGTTTAGAATATCATCAGTGTACAAAAATTAGAAAATATTTTCAAAATTATGAGGAATTCAGTTTAATCAGACAGAAAGGTGTTTTTCCTTACAATTATGTAGACTCGTTTGAAAAATTGGAAAAAACACAGTTACCTTCGAAAAACAAGTTTTACAATGATTTAACAAATGAGACCATTTCTGACGATGATTACGAACGAGCTAACAAAGTTTTAAACATCTTCAAATGTGAAACGTTGGGACAATACGCAGACATTTTATTATTAGCCGATGTATTTGAAAATTATCGAAAAGTGTGTTTGGAGCAATACAAATTAGATCCAGCTCATTATTTGACGGCGCCTTCTTTGAGCTGGGATGCCATGTTACATCACACAGGTGTTGGACTTGAACATTTAACCGATGTGGATACTGTGCATTTCTTTAGAAAAGAAATTCCAGGTGGCGTGGCCCAATGTAGCAAAAGGAAGGCTGTGGCAAATAATAAATTTTTACCGAACTACGATCCTGGTAAACCACCATCATACATTATGTACCTAGACGCCACAAATTTATATTGCACCGCAATGGAAAGATACCTGACCACAGGTAATTTTAGGTGTTTAGAGAAAGAAGAAATAGATAATTTTTATTGTTCCCTAATTTGAGAAAATTCACCAAAAGGATACGTTCTAGAAGTGGACTTGGAATATCCTTCAAACTTGCACGATGACCATAACGATTTACCATTCTGTCCTGAGAGAATGATTCCTCCCAAAAACAAAACTGCCAAATTAATTCCAAATTTACGAAACAATTATAAATATATCATACACTGCAAAAACTTGAAACCCTGTTTAACATATGGTATGAAATTAAAGAAAGTGCATAGGATAATAGAATCACCTTGGTCGAAGTCATATATCGATTTAAACACAAATCTCCGAAATGCTGCCAAAACAAGTTTGAGAAGGATATATTCAAGTTAATGGTGAATTCAATTTTCGGCAAAACCATGGAAAACGCCGACAAAAGGCAAAACATTAAACTATGTACGTGTTGGGAAAATAAAAAAGGTGTACTAGGTGCCAGAGCATTAATAGCCAAGCCACATTTTAAATCATGTTCAGTATTCGATGAAAATTTAGTAGCAGTTCAATTAGAGAAATTAAAAGTTGTGTATGACAAACCACTCTACGTAGGCTTTTCCATTTTAGATATTTCCAAGACAATAATTTATGAATTTCTATATGGTTACATCAAATCCGTGTATGGAGATGAAGCAAATGTCCTCTACACAGACACCGACAGCCTAATTTTAGAAATATTTATAGATAACTTTTACGATGACATCAAGAAAAACAACCAATATTTCGATACTTCAAATTATAACATCGATAACATCTATAATATATCCAAAACAAAGTCTGTGGTAGGGAAAATGAAGGACGAATATGCTGGAAGACCAATTGAGAGCTTTTACGCTACTGGTGCCAAAGCGTACTGCGTTAAAGCCGGTGATGTAATGAAAAAAGCGAAAGGTGTTTCTAAGAGTGTCGTTAAACATCAAATAGATTTTTCAGACTATGTTCAGGTTGTCGAAAACGGCGGCTTAATATTCCGTAAAATGTCGATATTTAAATCCACTTTACACACTATTCATACTGAACTTAAAAATAAAGTAGCTCTATCATCTGCCGATGATAAAAGGTATGTTATACCTGGAGATGTGAGAACTTTTGGCTTGGGGACATCATCTAATTACTGACAGTACTGATAAAAATTTAGACATTTTGCCAAAATACGCTAGACGTTTGGATATGGAAGAACCTGAAGCAGGATGGGATAGTGTTAATTTAGACGAGTCTGAATCAGAATGTGATAATTGAGATTTAGATAATTTTGATTTATTAGATTTGTAATTTATTAGGTTTGAAATTTATATTTAAAAACATACATTATTGTTTACATATAAATAAAACACATATACATTGTTTTTTACTTTATCCATACATGGTTTATAAAAAATATAAAGATATGGTAAAATTATTTAATATAAATCATCCGCATCTTTGAAGGCCCCATTTACATACATGACATCTGGATTGCGAGTCTGGTGGACCATCCACGTGACTATTCCATTCAGATTGTGGTGTACAAAACAAGGTAGTTGAATCGTTAGTCTGAAATTTTCTCTGTATATTCCTTTGGTAACTTGAGCATATTAAACTTTTCATTAACACATCATAATTTATAACTCTCTATATTCTTTTGGTGTATAAGTATTTTATTTTCATCATAAAATTGTACTTTTATAAACTTATTAGTATGAAACGTGAAATCAATTTATGCAGCAGGTGGCCTGATAGGTTGTATGTCACAATTATCACGAACGGTGAATATTTTTTCATTTTTGAACGTATTGTATTCCTTTAATACACTTTTACATCTGATACACATCCATACACAGACAGGCATAATGATAAAGTATTTAGAACAGTGGTAAAACATGTACTGCCTTACCTAATTAGGTGTAGAGCTGTACCTTTGTTTAGGAGTTTTGGTTTGTTCTTTAGTATTGTAAGATTGTTGTATGTAGAGAATTCAATGCCAAATGGCTTGCAAAACTATAAATTGCGAGGTTATCATCGTAATATCTATAAACACACTAATGTTCTATTAAATTAACATGAATTTATATTCTATTATATATAGGAAAGAGAAAGAATGAGACTACTTTTCTTATAAATATAATTTATTAAACAATAAGTATAATTTATTTATTAGAGAACCTTCGTTTATTTCTAAACACTTTTTCGTCCCAGATCTTCTGTACTTCATGGGGTATATGAATGGTTTTTTTCTTCACAATGATCGTGGTAGTTACATTGCAATAATTACGCGCTTCAACTGGATCCAAATCAGGCTATTTTGTTCCATTATCAGGCAACTTCTTACATGACTTTTTTTGATGATGTCGCAGGTATTCGTTGCGGATAAAACTTGCACTACAATAACCACATATATGCTTAGACGTTGATGGAGTCTCAAGTCCAATATCGGGCAACTTCTTACATGACTCTCTTTGATGACGTCGTACGTGTTCTTTGCTTGTAAAACTTATACTACAATAATCACACATAAAAATTTTGATTCTTTGCTGTAGGAGACCAGCACCGCAAATAAATAATCGCCAATATTCTTGGCTAAAGATGTCGGTCTCGGGTGACTGGGGCCGGGCAGGACTATTGCCCTTTACCCCAATGCATCGCTGTAGACCGGGGACCAGTAGACCGGGGACCAGCCTCGTGCAGGGCGGGCGAACTTACTTTACGCCGGCCCCACTCACAAATGTGAGCGGTGCAGACGATTTCGGTCCACCTCCCTGGGTCCTGGCTCGTTGGACCTTGTTGGCTAAGGCCTCTTCTGGCGTTCTTCTTTCTTCGTCTTCTGTTCTTCGCCAGCTTGTTTGCCCCCCGGGGGGTAGTCATCTGTCAGTTGGGTGTTTTTGGGTTTGTGGCGGGAGTGACTGCCGGTACACAAGATGCCAAGAGGCATCCCGTCATCCGGATCATCGGTAGGGTAAGGATGAGCTGTGTAGCTCGAGGAAGGGCAAACCTAACTGCTTTGGTAGCATTTTTGGTCTGCCCGGAGCCATGGTGACTACGAGTACTGGACGGTCTTTTGTCCGGTACCCGCAGGGTCTTGGGTGGGTGGTTGGGTGATCGTCATATCTCTTCCGTGGGGGTGGAACATCGAGTGGTGGTATGTCTCTCATACTCACCCGTTATCCAGAAGCTGCACCTTCGACCTCTTGTGCCTCGGAGCATCTGCTGGGTCATAGTCAGTTGCCTCCCTGACTAGTGGGTTCCCATGCTACTCGGCAAGGGCGTACATCTTCCTGGCTCTCTCCTTGATGATCTCCGTGACCGGGGTGTAGTCCAGGTCCCTGAAGATGTCCTCGTTGCGGACGAACCAGGGTGCGTCGACTGCTCTTACGTTCTCCACTCTTTGGATCTGTTGGAGGTAGCTCTTTGCTTGGTAGCCCCAAGCTACCGAAGCATACGTCAGTTGAGGCCGGATGAGGGACCTGATAAGCGTGAGCTTGTTCCTCAGGTTAGTCTGCTCTGTCTACCCGTCATCGGGTAGATTAGGGCTCTTGTCCTCCTGGCCTTCTTGACGATGGCCTCCGTGTTCAGTCTCCCTGTTAGGCCTTTGTCCATGACCACGCCAAGGTAGTTGGCGGTGTCGTGCCATTGGATGTCCTCACCAAACATGGAAACGTGACCTGTGGGGTTTTGTTTTCTTACCTTCTTGAAGAGGACTGCCTTGCTCTTCTCGGCGTTGACGGCTACTTTCCATCTGTTGCACCAGTCCTCTAGGAGGGTGGCTGCCTCCTGGAGGTTTCTGGTGGCTAGCCTGGCGCTCCAGGATCTGCCTGTCAGGGCTGTGTCGTCGGCGTAGAAGGCCATGGAGGTCCCCTCCGTCCGAGGTAGATCGGATGTGAAGATGGAGAACAAGTGCGGGGAGAGCACTGAGCCTTGGGGGACTCCTGCCTCCATTGTTCTGTACGTGGACACCTTGTCCACGATCTTCACCTTCATCTATCTCCTGTGGAGGTATGATCTCACTAGCTTGACGAGTGCAATGGGGTAACCCACACTCATCATTTTGGCTAGGAGACCATCGTGCCAGACCCCGTCGAAGGCTTTGGCAACGTCCAGGAACAGCGCTGCCGTGACCTGTCGTTGGTTGAACCCCTTCGTGACCTCCTCGGTGAGGCGGAGCACTTGGAGTTCGGTGGAGTGCCCTGTCCTGAAGGCGAACTGCTCGTCTGGGAGGACGTCCAGTTCTTCGGTCTTCTCGGCTATCCTCTTGAGTATGACTCGTTCGGATACCTTACTCATCGCTGGGAGTAGACTGATTGGCCTGTAAGAGGAGGGAAACGTTAGGTTCTTACCTGGCTTCGGGATGACTACGACGTCGGCCTTTTCCCACCTGGAGGGGAAGTGTC
The DNA here is from genome assembly GCA_936432065.2 of Rutpela maculata. Taxonomy (NCBI): domain Eukaryota; kingdom Metazoa; phylum Arthropoda; class Insecta; order Coleoptera; family Cerambycidae; genus Rutpela; species Rutpela maculata. Next base: position 105,555,456 of record OW386287.2, on the reverse strand, counting down.
TCAACCTCAACATTGCGTTGATGATGTTGACCATCGCCGCTACTCCTTCCCGGGGCAGCTTCTTGAGGGCGATGTTCCCAATGCCATCACATCCTGGAGCTTTCCTGGGTTTTAGGCTCCTTAGGATCTCCTTGACCTCCTCGGGGGTGGTCGGGGGGATGTGGTCTTCATCTGGCAGACGGTTCATCCTACGGACCCTGCGTCTCACGTCGTCCTCCCAGTCCTCGTCCTCATCATCGAATTGGTTTTCCCTACACTGCAGTTCCAAGCTGTCAGCAAAAGCCTCGGCTTTTTCCTGGCGCGTGTAGACAACACCATTCTCTCCGTGGATCGGGGGCATGGGAGTCCGTCGGTTTCGCAGGGCCCGTTGGGTGGTCCAGATGCTCCTGTCCTGTGTGTCCAGGGATTCCAGGTGGCGTTGCCACCCTTCTTGTCTTTGTTCCTGAAGGACGGCCTTGACTCTCCGGCTCAGGGTGTTGTAGTGTCTCCTGTCTTCCGGGAGTCTGGTCCTCTGGGCCCGTCTCTTCGCACTTCGTCTAACCCGTATCAGCTGCCTGGTGTCCTCTGGGAGGTTTGCCATTGGCGCTGGTGCTCGCCTCGTTTCCGTATCGGTGGTACTTTCCCTCAGTGCCGCCTGGATCTGGTTTTCCAGGGAGGTGATGGCCCTCTCTACGTCCGCCTTGGTTTCTAGTCTGGGAATTTGTGCAATGTCCCTTTGCAGTGCTGCACGGAACCTTTCCCAGTCCGTCCTCCTTTTGATGAAAGTTGTCGTGTTCTCACCGTCCTTTTCTCCTAGTTCTAGGAGAATAGGGTTGTGTTCGGTGGAACCTTCCATCATGGCGGTGATTTCTGCTTCGAGGGTCATCTCCTTCAGCATCGCAATGTCCAGGACATCCGGCCTGGTCACACCATTATCATGGGTCGGTCCTTCCGGCCCAAGGACCAGCAGGTTGCCATCCTGTCGTCCCAGAAATCGCCGTAGCTCTCGTCCTCGAGTGTTTGTGATCCTACTGTGCCATTCCGGGGATTTGGCGTTGAAGTCGCCGATGGCAACCGTCTGGGTTCCTGGGGGGAGGACCGAGTCCAGGTCTGCGACTCGCAGCATGATGTGAGGTCGCTAGTAACAGGAGACCACTCTGATGTTGCCATTTCGTGCCGTGGACACTACTACGGCTGTGGTCTCCAGGTTCTCCATCTCCGGGAGCAGAATCGGATGGTGTGCGATGCTCGTCTTAACTAGCAGGGCTACTCCTCTCATCACTCTTCTGTGAGGCCGGTTCCAGTCCTTCCTGTATACGTGGTAGCCTGGGAAGTTGATAGCCTGGTCTGGTCGCAGCTTTGTTTCCTGCAGTGCCATGATGTCTATGTCGCCCCTGGCTAGAAGCTCCTCCACCTCGAGTTTGCGTCCTAGCAGTCCGTTGACATTCCATGGGGCGATCTGCAGGAAGCCAGGTTTCACCTGAAAAGCCAAACATTAGCGAAGGCTGGCATTTGTGCAAAAAATGCGCTCATTGCTGAGCACATTTGTTGCATTTGTGCAAGCACCGCGGTGAGGTTTTCGGCCTCAGAGGGTGCCTGCTGCCTGTGGGCTGGGCCGGTGGGCTGCCCTGCCTTTCCCTGTGCTACCCTGGCGTAGCTCGGGCCTCCGGAGGTAGGTGTTGCCCTCCGTGTGGCTGCACTGGCTTGGGTTGGTTTGGGGGCTGGTTTTGTCGCCGCCGTCTTCTTTGGGTATTTGGGACATCCTCTGGGTGTGCCCCCTGGCAGTTGGCACACTTCGGCGGTACATTTCGGGGCTTCTCGCAGTCCCCGGAGTGGCTCTGCGCACTTCACGCACTTGGCCTGTGCGGTGCAGTGTCCTTGGGCATGGCCGAACCTTTGGCAGCAGTGACACTGCGCAATTGCCAGGGCGGCTTTCTGCCTCTCGCTCCTAACTACCAGTGAACAGCAGCGGTTCACCGTTAGTATTTTCTCCTCGTTGAGGGGGACCTGGACAAGCATCAGGGGGATCTCTTTTTTGGTCCGCCTTGATGTCATCCTGTGGACTGCCACGAGGTTGAAGCCCTGGGTTTGGAGGTCCTCTTTGACTTCATCGCTGGTCACTCCGCTTGGGATTCCTCTGATCACCACCCTGAGTAGTCTGTCCTCAGGCAGGGCGTAGGTGTGATATTCGCGCTTTTCCTGCGCGAACATCTTCGTCATCCTACGATAATCCTCGGGCGTTTGGGGCTCGATGGCGATCCCCTCTAGCACGGTCTTGGCCTTGGTGAACTTGATGGCTGTCTCGTCCAGTCTCTGCCGGACAGCCGACCATGTCTCCGCCTTTCGGAGGATCACAGGTGGGATCTTGGGAGTCTTGTCTTCCCCCGGTTGTTGTTGGCCTGGGGGCCCTCTGGTTGGCCTGACTGGTAGTGGGGGCCTCTTGGGTGCTGCTTAGCACCTGGGACTCCTGGTTGGCCGCCTTTTTTGCCCTTGCCCTGGTGACAAGGGTGAATTCGCCGTCACTTTCCGTGTCGGCGTCGGCCTTCCTTTTGGGGGTCTCTTTCACTGGGGCCAGGGGTTGGGCCAGTGGTTGGGCCTGGGTCTGGGCCTGGGGCTGCATCGGGGGGCCTGGTGCTGCACCTGGGGGGTCTGGGGGTTTTGGCTAGCCTGGAGGGTGTGGATTGCGGCCATCAGGTTTTGATACTGGGTCTGGCTTTGCTCCTGTACCATAACCAGTTGAGCTTTTACCTCTAAAAGTTCTCGTCTCAGCCTGGAGTTTTCCTTTGCCAGGAGTTTTTCCCTCTTAGTGGGTGGACGCTCCTGGGAGGACTCCCTGGACGAGGCCTCTAGGGATGAGGACGTGTTTTCGTCCATATCCATGTCGTAATAAATGATCATCAGTTAGCTCTTCTCTTTATAGCATCAGTATAAATTTGCTTCCGCGCATTGAGATAATGAAAGTTTTGCGCATGCGCTTACATATTGAATTAATTTATATATAGGCGCGTCTAGCCCAACCTAAACTAACCTTAGCAGCAGAACAGGACAACAAGGGACAACGAATGATAAAACGAAAGGACAACAAAGGACAACGAACTCGCTATCACATGCAGGCCTTTATGTATGTTGGTAGATGCTTCATGGACGTTGATAGACACTTCATGAATGTTGATGAATGCTTTATGCACGTTTGGTGGACACTTCATATCTGTTGATACTAGTGACACCTAGACAGAATGTCTCTGTATTCAAACCAGTTGAGATGGATTGGTAAATACTAATTACGTTCCAGACGTCGGTATAAAATGAAATTATCTCAATAGTGTCAGAATTGCGTGATATGATCCTGGTAAACCAACGTCATACATTATGTACCTAGACGCCACAAATTTATATGGATCCGCAATGGAAGGATACCTGCCCCCAGGTGACTACATATGCAGCATTAGGTGCTTTAGGAAGTATAGGAGGTGGTGCTGCAGGAATTGCAAAAGCGGTTAATGATGCAAAGGCCGCAAAAGAAAAACTCGAGCATCGTACAGAACCTCCAATTCTTAAATGTATTGATAGTGATTTAGACTAAGTTGAAACATGGAAATTTTGTAATGTCATAGAAATAAAAGAACTAAAATATATTCCATGTGTTCTATTTTACAAACAGGTTTAATCATGTCTAGACAAGTCTGGACTCGTCTAAGATGTACAGGAATGCTAGATGGATAGATATGTGGTAATTAATTCAATATGTAAGCGCATGCGCAAAAGGTAATTAACTTTCATTATCTCAATGCGCAGAAGCAAATTTATACTGATGCTATAATGAGAAGAGCTAACTGATGATTATTTATTTGCGGTGCTGGTCTCCTACAGCAACGAATCAAAATGTTTATGTGTGATTATTGTAGTACAAGTTTTATATGCAAAGAACACGTACGACGTCATCAAAGAGAGTCATGTAAGAAGTTGCCCGATATTGGACTTGAGACTTCATCAACGCCTAAGCATATATGTGGTTATTGTAGTGCAAGTTTTATCCGCAACAGATACCTGCGACCAGTGTCGGATTGGGGCGCAAGGGCCCACCGGGAAAAATATGCAGGAGGACCCCAGACCAGAGATGTGGAAAGTCTGGAGGTGTACCCCCACCACATCAGGGACCATTGCAGAAAATTAATGTTAAATTGTAGGAAAAAATTATATAAATCTAAAACTTGGAAACACGAAAATAATTTTTATTTTTTCTCTGAATATCAGTACAAGTTTTGTTTTAAAATAAAGTTCATTTATACATAAAAATAAACATACACAAAAAATAGCTCTTTATAAAATATATAAAAGAGAAAACTCTTAAAGTTAATATTAAACAGGAAACATGAACAAACGAACCATTATGTGCACAAAAGGTAACAAATATATTTCTTTTAAAAAATGTTAGACATCTAGTGAGGTGGCTTAGGGCTGTATTTCAAGATTACCGTTACCTGGCGGATAAAATCGCCAAATTTGGTATGGAGGTACCTCAGGGTATACTAGTTAATGTTAGCCTAGGAGCCCTCTGGAATTTTTAAAAATTTTCATGTACGGCACTAAAATCCAAGATGGTCGACAAAATATCACTTAACACAATCTACTATACCGTTAATTTTGAACTACAGCTTTAAGCCTCGAAAAGAAAAACTCACCTGTGATATTTTGTCGTATTTGTCGGTCATTTTGAATTTTAGTGCAGTACATCAAAATTTGTAGAAATTCCACAGGCTAATAAAGTACCTTCATACCAAATTTGGTGCTTTTATCTGCCAGGTAACTAACGGTAATTTCAATAAGCCACCTCATTAATCTCACTAAAATAAACTTAACATTTCGTTATTTTCAAAGTGAAACTAGTGCAGAAAGTTTCTTTGGTTTCTTAACTAGGGTATCAATTATTAATTCATAATCTTCTAACAAAACCCATTCAACACTCATAATTAGAAATACTTCTAACATCTCCGAAACCAATAACGATCTTAAACTACTTAATATAATTTTGAGCTTGCTAAAAACTCTTTCGAAAGACTCTTGTGTGCAAGAGAGGGTTAAATAATATTTAAAGGCAATATACAAATTGGAGTATGCTGCACAGTGAAGATTATATTTTTCTAAAATTTTTAGACAGCAAACAAAACAGCCCGAACAAGAATCCTTTAAATGAATATGTTTTTTTTAAATCAGCTCTATTTTCATTTTCGTTATCGCTGCTAACAGGCGACTTGTAAATGTTTGTCATCTTGATTTTGGGCTAATGGTGAGTATCACTGATCTTTTAAAAGTTACAAATTATTAAAATTTTGTGCAAAACTGATAAGCTCATTCTTGATTAAAGATGCATCAAGTCCTGTCAATTGAAATATTATGGTGAAAGATTAATAGGGAACTTGCCCAAAAAATAAAATTGAATTAAAATACTCAAAATCGTAAACTGACATCATTAAAAACCCCATAGACAACAAAAAAATTTTAAAAAAATCCTCCAGAAATATAAGCGATTAAGATCTGCCGGATTTTACCCACTTCTGAAACGTGACGTCAGAGGTGAAAGTCGGATGACGGCGTCAAGAGACACCGATTCAGCTTTCGCATGCTCATTTGTCAGAAACAACTAGCAGTGAACACAACCTCAAATTCGTTGGAAAAACATCTTCAATATTCTGAAATGTCACAAAATGCTACTTTTGATTCGTTCGTGCCGAGCCGAATTTTCAAATTTCGCCGTGCAATTTACGATCAGGTTTATCTGGAAGCCTTCCTCTTTACGTCGCGACATCGTACGGCCATCCCAATGGTGTTTGTCGAAAAATATGAACGAGTCAAGATTGCATGTTTTTGCAATTTTTTCGGCGCCGAAATATAAGCTGTTTTTTGCTATTTTTTGCAGATATCTTCGAAACGGTGGGAGTTAGCTCGAAATAAAAAATAACGTCAAACGAGTATTTTCACTGCGAATCTTTTGCTATCACCAGACTTTTGATTTTTTTTTTTTCGTTTCGGAGATAACTACAGAAATGTCGGCCACGTACGGCAAAAAATCGCAAATTTTGAGCTTCTACAGTTGGCAACTTTTTAATCTTTGCTCCTACGCCAGAACACTACTCTAGCTAATTTAAACATAATTAAATTTGCTAAAACTCTTTTTTTATTTTTTGAATTCCGACAAAAATTAAGGAATTAGAGGGGGCGGGATTTGGGACTTTTTTTTTCGGTAAAATTTCTCCATTTTGTCACCGTAATTAATCGATAACACAGCCCCACAAAAGAAAAAAAAAGTTCTGTACCAGAGACGTGAATACATAGATTTAGTGTATTTTTTTATGCTGAATCCGAATCCGCAGCCAAAAATATGGGTTACCCAGGTAGTTTTTTAGTAAAACGCAAAAACATCCCCTAAAATAGAGTGATACGGTAAAGCTTCATAATGAAATGCAACAATTTGTAAATACTTTGAGAAAACATTTTAAAATAAGATTTTGTGCATTAGAAAGAAATATATGCAAATTAAATCCATACCCACCTCTACGAGGGCGTAATTCTACCCCCAAGATCAAAAAACGAATGTTATAGTGCAAAACAGTGTGAAAAACCATCGCCTCGTAGTTTGTAATTCCAAATATACAAATGTAGGTTGAGAGACCTAAAAAATATAATATAAACTTATTTTTAAGGGGCTTGAAACCACCTCTGCAGACCTAGGTATTTCTTACCCCTTTGAGTAACATATTTTTCTATTCAATGGTTTGGTCTAAATTTTGTTACCGTGGGTTTTTGGAGTCGCTGATCGAATCTGAAGAAGTCCGAATTAGAAAATTCCTGAATAAAAGATGGCGGATCCAATATGGCGGACGTAAAAATCGGAAAAGCATTCAAAATTTGAAGATTATGGCTGAAACTTGTTACTCGGGGGTTTTTGGAGTCGATGATCACGGTTCTCCGTAGACGCCTATTTGGTAAGAATTATAAAAAAAAAATTTTTTGTCGCGCCACATTGTAAATATCCTGCGGAAGCATATTATATCTAGTCGACATTTTGGGCATCTATTTCCATATACTCTAATCAGAATAATTACTTATAAATCAATTTCCGCAATAGTTACCAACTTAAATCCTTTATTATCTTAAATACTTTTAACAAACGTTAAAATATCAAAGTGTCACATGTCAAACTGATAGATATCAAACTGACAGATGTCAAGCGGGATAAACGTCACTTTGACAGATGTCAAACTGGCTGATGTCAACCTGACAGATGTCAAACCGGGTAAATGTCATTTTGACGGATGTCAAACTAACATATGACAAAAGGGATAAACGGCACCTTGACAGATGTCAAACGGGACAAACATTATTTTGGCAGATGTCAAACTGACAGATTTAAAACTGGCACATGCCAACCTAACAGATGTCAAACTGGATAAACGTCACTTTGACAGATGTCAAACTGGTAGATGCCAATCTGACAGATGTCAAACCCGATAAACGTCATTTTGACAGATGTCAAACTGACAGATTACAAGCGGGATAAACGGCACCTTGACAGATGTCAAACTGACAGATGTAAAACGGGACAAACATCATTTTGGCAGATGTCAAACTGACAGATGTCAAACTGGCACATGCCAACCTGACATATGTCAAATTGACAGATGTCAAACGGGATAGACGTCACTTTGATAGATGTCAAACTGACAGATGTCCAAGGAAGTAAACGCCACTTTAACAGATGTCAAACTGACAGCCCCCCTCTGCCTGGATAGACGTGGTCATAAGATTAATAACTAGTGGAAGCATTATACTCTTCGCCCATTTACTGAGCTTTTTATATAATTGTTACACATTCTATAGGATACTCTTCGCATTTTGCTTGTAAATAATGTTAGTTTTTGGACATTCTAAATTTTGTGATACCAACTTTGTTGTGAAAAAAAAATATATGAAAAAAAAATCGCCATGTGAGGGATCGAACACGAGACCTTTGGATTGAAAGGCAAATGCTTTAGCCATTGGGCTATCTCATCTTACCACAAAACTTGAATGAATATCGTTCAAAAATTATATTTCAACGGATTAGATACATTATTATGAAATATATATATTGGTAAAATATAAAAACAAAAAAAAATTATAGGGAATAACATTTCGCAAGATTTATATTTAAATACAAATGACAGAAATTATGAAAAAAAAATTTTTCTTATTTAAATGATTAATAACTTTTTTATTTACTGATTGCTTACTTTCTAAATTTCAATACAATCGGACTTTTCTTTCTTAAGTTATCGTGCTTACAAGAAACGTGACGGATGGACGGACGGACAGACGGACATTTTGAAAGTTGTTCAGAATTCGTTCACTAACATAATGATATGAAAATGTTTTCTCTACGAGCGATATTTACTGATTTAGAAATGTGCCGATCAAATACAATGTACTCTTCGTTTTTGCGAAGAGTATAATAATAATGTACTATTCGCCATTCAAATTTTCCATCCAGCTCATGTAACTCATTAGGAAAGGGGTACTTTCAAGCTCTAAATTATAATTTCCCACGATATTGCCACGATGATCAGTTTTATATATTTGGCTCCAAATCGTCCCTATTTCATTCGTCCTCACTTTCACATTGCAAATCGAATTTATATTCCTTGTATCTCATTTTTAGACATTTGCCTATTTTTACTCAAATGCCTCAATTTTTTTAAACAATCATAACGTATTTCTTTGGGTGATAAATATCAATTTCTATGGTACTTTTTAATCCGCCATAATGGGTCCGCCATTTTGGATTTAAGAATTTATGAATTACGGCCCCAGAATCGTGATCAGCGACTCCAAAAACCCCCGAGTAACAAGTTTCAGCTACAATCTTCAAACTTTGAATGCTTTTCCGATTTTCACATCCGCCATATTGGATACGCCATCTTTTATTCAGGAATTTTCGGATTCGGACTTCAGATTCGTAATCAGCGACCTCAAAAACCCGCGGTAACAAAATTTAGACCAAACCATTGAATAGAAAAATATGTGACTCAAAGGGGTAAAAAATACCTAGGTCTGCAGAGGTGCTCTCAAGCCCCTTAAAAATAAGATTATATTATATTTTTTAGGTATATTGTCTGTCAACCTACATTTTTATATTTGGAATTACAAACTACTAGGCTATGGCTTTTCACCTTGTTTTGCACTATAACATACGTTATATGATTTCGGGGGTGGAATTACGCCCTCGTAGGGGTCGGTATGGATTTAATTTGCATATATTTCTTTCTAATGTTCAAAATCTTATTTTAAAATGTTTTCTCAAAGTATTTACAAATTGTTGTATTTCATTATAAAGCTTTACCGTATCACTCTATTTTAGGGGATGTTTTTGCGTTTTACTAAAAACTACCTGGGTAACCCATATTATTGGCTGCGGATTCGGATTTAGCATGAAAAAATGGGGACACTCGAATTGCGCACACATTGATGAGGGTCACACTCGAATCGGGCTCACATTAAAATCAGGTACTTTATTCCCATACTGAACTGCGCTCACTGCTCGCAGGTACTAAAAGTAGGAATAACTAAATATTGTCTACTTAAATGTTGGTTATGGCGTTTTCTTAATTTTTCTGTGTTTCTTATTGGGATACAGAAAAATTAAGGAATAATTAATAAACCAACAAACTAACAAACTAACAAGCTAACAAGCTAACAAGCTAACAAGCTAACAAGCTAACAAGCTAACAAGCTAACAAACTAACAAACAAACGAACTAACTAACTAACGAAAATTTTATGAGCGAAAAACCACAAGACAGTCGAGTGGATCAGTTTATACATTTTTTTATTGGAAAATTATATCGAAAGTGACTCTATTTCCACCGACAATATGGGCTGAAAAAACAGCAAGTATTTTAAGGACCACAAATGCATGTGAATCATTTCATTCAAAGTTTAAAAGTGAACCAGACCTAACCTTATCAATATGGCGTATCCAATATGGTGGATCCAACATGGTGCATCTAATATGACGGACCTAACATGGTGGATGTAATTTGAACCCTGCCTATCACCCACGTCTAACTCTGTGAGATAAACAATCATTATAAAAAGCGTTGTTTTACATATGAGAATAGATACCACAAATCATAATAGACATACTATAAGTTTTGCTCGGTCTTCCTTTGCTTCATGGTACGTCTAACAGCATGACCTCTTTTATCGTGGTTGCTTGTTAAGCGTACGATCTCATTAAAATATAATATTTTTATGTTGTTATGTTGACTGTCTAATGTTTACTTTTTTTAAAATATATCCTACCAATAAACAATAATTATAAATTATAACGAAGCGTTGTTTTACATATGAGATAAATTTGGAAAAATTGTGTTATCTAAACTAAAAATGAAAATTTACATGTCTTGAAAATGTGAAATCTATAACACTGAACCAAAGTGAGCGCAGTTCGAGTGTTAAATTAGGATTCATTAGGTATGTGAGCGCAATTCAGTGGCACCGGAAAAAATACACAAAATCTACGTCTCTGGTACAGAACTTTTTTTTTCTTTTGTGGGGCTGTGTAATTAATTGAAATCGATCTCATTTACGATGTTCACGTAATATCATGTACTATTTTGACGCTCCGTTAATCTCGGCCCTTCGAAACAAAGGTTTCTGAGGAAAAATATTTTTTTAAGATTTACATACACTCTATAGGAAAACGTGTAATTTCCTACATTTCCTCGAATATCTCGATAATTATCGTTTTTTTCGAAAAATTTGTAGACAGTTTATGTAGAGAGAATTAATTGAGCTTTCCGACACTTTTTATTTTTTCTGTAACATAAAAAACAAAAGACTTATGACCGAATATGCGGACGTCTCAAAGCCAACCGCCGCCCAGTCTATTAATTAGGGTGAATGGCTAAAGTACGCCATCTGTTGGACACCACGCGAGACCAGTTTTCACCCGGTGACGTCACAGTGATTTTCGTGAGGAGTGGCGATGATTTCAACTTTAATTATTTATTGCAAAATAAGTACTGCGATTTAAGATATTCGGTGTAGCGTGTTTTTATACATAAATACACACTTTATTGAAATAAAAAAAAACCGCTGCCCAAGGAATCACTACTTCCACATCCAAATTTTTTATCCAAGTCACTCACAACGAAAAAAATGTGTATGTGAAAATAATTGTTTATGGAACTTTAATAATATAATATTTGAAATTCTCTACCCCAAAAACCCATAAAACGTTACCCCACATCGGTAGCGGAGTGGGGGTGGTGATGGGGGGTAGTGGGGGTGGATGAAGTAAAAAAATATTTTGAGGTTTCTGGTTCTTGTACACACACTAAATCACATTTTTTTTTCATCCCCTTTAATAATGGGGTGGGGGTGGTAATGGGAGTGGCTAATGCCAAAACTTTTTTTGGGACCTTAGGTTCTCTTGTATATACTAAATACCAATTTTATGGACTCTTACCTGCTTGATTTACCTATTTTCCCCAAATTTACCCCAATTTACCCCCCAACCCTTCGATGGAACCAATTAAAAATATAATCTAGTTCTAGATCTCGTTAAAATACATATGTGTACCAATTTCAAGTCAATATCTCAAACGGTTCCAGAGTAAACGTGCGCACAAAAAAGTTACAGATAGACAGACCGACAGACAGACCGACAGACAGACCGACAGACAGACCGACAGACAGACCGACAGACAGAAATTTTTTTTTCGTTCAAACTTAAAATCTCGATGTTTCGTGACATTCTAATCCTATTTGAACAATAAAAATTTTTAAAAATTTTTTTGTCGTTACTATACTTCCACTGGATGTGGAAGTAAAATGGGCAAGTTCCCCATTGTTCAGGTGCAGTTTGAATTTCTTTAAAATTTCGTGGATTAAAATAATAACATTATTTATAGGTGTTTTGGTGATTTAAAAATCCGTTTTTTTAAACTTTGCGTAACTTATTTAATAACACAGGCACACAAAAAAAAATTCGAACCCAGGAGACCGACGTATCATTTGCGAAGGATTTTCGGGCGCTGAACACGATGCCGTAGTCAAAATATATGACTTAAGGGCAAATTTTGGAGATAATCGCAATTACTTCCACATCCAGTGGAAGTATAGTATAGAATAGTAAAAATTTGTATGGTTCAAATAGGCTTAAAATGTCATGAAACGTCGACATTTTAAGTTTGAGCGAAAAAAATTTTCTGTCTGTCGGTCTGTCTGTAACATTTTTGTGCGCACGTTTACTCTGGAACCGTTTAAGATATTGACTTGAAATTTGGTACACATATGTACCTTAACGAGTTCTGGAACTAGATTATATTGTCATCTTGTTCCGTCCAAGGGTTGGGGTAAATTTGGGGTAAATGGGTAAATCAAGCAGGTAAGAGTTCATAAAATTGCTATTTAGTATATATAAGAGAAGCTAAGGTCTCAAAAAAATTTTTGGCATTAGCCAACCCCCATTACCACCCCCACCCTATTATTAAAGGGGATGAAAAAAAATGTGATTTAGTGTATACAAGAACCAGAAACCTCAAAATATTTTTTTAATTCATCCACCCCACTAGCACCCCAATTACCACCCCCACCCCACTACACATGTGGGGTATCGTTTTATGGGTTTTTGGGGTAGAGGATTTCAATTATATTATAATATAATATTTGAAATCCTCTACCCCAAAAATACATATATAAATATTATATTATAATATCATATTATAATATAATTGAAATCCTCTACCCCAAAAACCCATAAAACGATACCCCACATGGGTAGTGGGGTGGGGGTGGTAGTGGGGGTGGATGAAGTAAAAAAATATTTTGAGGTTTCTAGTTCTTGTACACTAAATCACATTTTTTTCATCCCCTTTACTAATGGGGTGGGGGTGGTAATGAGGGTGGCCAATGCCAAAATTTTTTTTGAGACCTTAGCTTCTCTTATATATACTAAATACCAATTTTATGAACTCTTACCTGCTTGATTTACCCATTTACCCCAACCCTTGGACGGAACAAGATGACAATATAATCTAGTTCCAGAACTCGTTAAATGTGTACCAAATTTCAAGTCAATATCTTAAACGGTTCCAGAGTAAACGTGCCCACAAAAAAAGTTACAGACAGACCGACAGACAGAAATTTTTTTTCGCTCAAACTTAAAATCTCGACGTTTCATGACATTTTAAGCCTATTTGAACAATAAAAATTTAAAAAAATTTTTTTGTCGTTACTATACTTCCACTGGATGTGGAAGTAATTGCGATTATCTCCGAAATTTGCCCTTAAGTCATATATTTTGACTACGGCATCGTGTTCAGCTCCCGAAAATCCCTCGGAAATGATATGTCGGTCTCCTGGGTTTGAACTTTTTTTTTGCGTGCCTGTGTTATAGGAGCTCTCGGTGGAACGAGACACACACTGCTTTCAGAACTTAAGATCATACCGACATGCCGAAATTCGGCAGAGGTCTTAGCCGGCAGAATGCAGAAGGCCGTCATCTTCGGTTTATTACGTCTGCTTAGAGCACACGATTCTCGGACCCAGTAGTTACTTACCTCACAGGTGTGGGGAGTGGCTGCCGGTACTACCAGCTCCCCTCTGTGAGAGGCGGAGCCACAGAGAAGGGTGACTGGTTTTTAACTAAATAATAATAATAATAATAAGAGGAGTATTCCAGGGAGATTCTTTGAGTCCCCTCCTCTTTTGCATCCCACTAGTGCCGTTATCTGAACTCCGCCAAACTCGCGGGTACCATTGTGGGTCACTCAGCAACCGGAGCCATAAGGTCACTCATTTATTCTATATGGATGACCTGAAACTGTATGCCTCCGGAGAGCGTGAACTTCAAAATGCTCTAAGGGTGATCGAGGAGTACACGCGGGCCATTGGTATGGAGTTCGGGTTGGACAAGTGGCGCGGTCGTCCACCTCAAGAGAGGGCGTTGCGGAGAATTTTCTGAGGACGCGCAGCTCGCAGACGGAAGCAAACTAAGACATCTGGATGCCGGAGAGACCTACACATGCCTGGGTGTGCAACAACATCATATGCAGGATGTGCAACAAATCAAGGAATCTCTCCGCGGCAAGTACAGACGCCTACTCCGAAAGATTTGGTCGTCCGAACTTTCGGGGAAGAATAAGGCGTCTGCTACTAACATGCTTGCCGTTCCTGTTCTGCTCTACTCCTTTGGGGTAGTAAAATGGACGGTAGATGAGCTGCGCCAACTAGACAGAGACACCCGCAAGATGATGGACATCCATAGGAGTATTCATCCTAGATCGTCCGTTCCTCGTGCGAGGACTCTTGGAGTGTATGCATGGCAGAGTAGTACTGAGTATGGCATGTAACATCCTCAGGAGCTTGGATCCGCTCCTGTTATTAGTGAGAGATCATGAAATAGCAGGGGTGGGCGCAGGATTGTTTAAGGCAGCAAAAAGAGCCGCAGATAAACTTGGTCTCGTATTCGACGTCAGACGATGTGGCCGGCGCGGTGCTGACCCAGAGTCAGTCACTGAATTTCAGCCAACTCGTCTGAAAGTCCAAATAAAAGCTGCCGAACAGGAGAGTCTGTTTAGGCAGCATATCGATAAACCCATGCACGGTGTATACTTCAAAAACATGGAAACACTGGATTTATCGACTAGGCTGACATTCGCCTTTTTAAGGGCTTAAGTCGAAGACCGAGGGACTCATTGTGGCCTGTCAGGATGGTGTAATAAACACCTTGGTCTACAGGAGCCGCGTAATGGGTGTAGAGGTCCCTGATATCAACTGCAGGATCTGTCGTCAGGCGCCGGAATCGCTGATTCATTTGCTTTCAGCATGCCCAATATACGCGACTTCGACCTACATCCACCGCCATAACGCGGCTTTACGAATGCTATACTACCATCTACGGCACCCGTACGGGGTAGATCAAACACCAGTGCTGCCTTACATCCCCGGAGATATTGAGTCAGTAGTCGAGAACGAGAGGTGCCGAATTTATTGGAACTACTCATTCCCGACTGTCAGGCTAATCCAAGCCAACAAGCCTGACATAGTCCTCCTCGACCATCAGAACAAAGTGATGTTTGTAATTGAATTCTCAGCACCTGCTGAGACAAACATTTTGAAGGAGGGGGGAAAAACGGACCAAATATCGTGATCTCCGGTATGAACTCCAAGTGCTGTACCCAGACTACTCGGTCAAGATGGTCGTCTTAATAATCTGCGTACTCGGAGAGATGAAGCCTTCGCTGCTCTCAGAATTGAAGATCATACCGGCCTGTCAGAAGAAGGCGGTTATCTTGGGGTCCCTTCGTCTACTTAGGGCACACGATTTAGGTATTTACAGTCACTCCACAGGTCGTGGAGAGTGGCTGTAAGGAATCTGCCGGCGCGGCTACCGTGAGGTGTCGGAGGCCACGGAAGTCCTGTCCGGCAGCGGGCTACCCGGAAAAATAGTAATAATAATAATAATAATAATAATCTTTATTGGTTTAATACTGCTACAGAGTTGAAGTACAATACAAATCTAAATGCAATCAAACAATATAAACCAATAGGGCAAGATTCGGCATAGCCGATTTTCAATCTTGCCTAAAAATCTTAAATTCTAAACACATAATACACACACTAGCTTTTATAAAAAACATAATCACGTTACACATATTAGATAAAAAATATAAACAGATAATTATTATAAATAACTGTAGATCTGGTTGAGTAGTACTACCGATTTGAACGCTTCTCTTTTGTGAACTGTTGGCAGCGCAAAGTATTCAGGATACTCATTTAAAAGTTTAGATGCATAGTACTCAAAGCAGTTCTCAAATTTAGCGCAGTTATGTTTGGGTACTGTATAACGACTTTCAATATTCCTAAGATTTACATTATGGATGTCTGTTCTGGATGTTACCAGATCTATTAGGTACTCAGGTAATGAATTTTGGACAATATTATATAGTAAGCTTGCATACATAAACAAAAATTTATTCTCAATTTTTAATAGTTTTAGTTTATTATAATGTGATGTAATGTGTTCAGTTTTGTTTATAGTATATGAATATCTGAGACAGAAGTTTTGGAGTTTTTTGGATTTTATTTTTAAATTCGTTATTTAGGACATCCAAATTCCATACTACTTAATATCAGACTATTTGTTAAATTCCATTTGGTTGCAGGCGACAATACATATTTATATCTCCACAACACTTTGAATTTAGAGTAACTTGTACTTAATTTTTTAGTGACATGATTTTCAAAGTTTAAGTTGGTGTCTATAATAAATCCTAAGTTTTTGGGCACTATCACATATATTCACAATAGAGTCATTTAAGATAACATCAACGTTAGCACTTTCTTTGGCCTTGTTAACTAAGAGTTTGGATCCCACGCACATCAATTTAGTTTTAGTGGGATTGAGCACTAAACCATTATTTGAGGACCAAAAGCTCACTGAGGATAAGACACTGCACAATTCTTTTAATATAACATTACTCTGTTCTTCAGGTTTGCAAAATTTATATAATTGTGTGTCGTCGGCGTAAAGATGAATATTCCAATTGCTTGTAATGATATTATGCAAATTTGCTGTAAAAATTATAAACAAAAGTGGTCCTAAGACACTACACTGGGGCACCTCCTTAACACACAATTTTCTTCTGAAAATCTTCCATCTAGTGTGACAGTTTGCGATCGCCCTGATAAGTATTGTCTTAACCATTTTAGCAAACATTCGTTAATCTCATAAACTTGAGTTTATGTATTAACAAATCGTTGTTCATGACGTCAAATGCAGAGCTAAAGTCCAATAGAACAAGGTAAGTAACTTGAGAGTTATCGATGGCCTTTGTTAAATCATTGGTAATTTTGATCAGCGCAGTATTCGTGCTGTGGTAGCTTCTGAAGCCACTTTGAATAGATGGAAGTAATTTATTGGTGGTTATATGTTGGTTTAAGCAATCTTATACGTAAGTTTCAAGATTTTAGACATCGTAGGAAGAACATTAATAGGTCGAAGATCGCTTAATTCATTAGCCATTGAAACCTTAGGTACTAGAGTTATAAGTCCTTTCTTCCAAATGCTGGGCATCACTCCAGAGTCAAGAGATCTGTTAATATTGCGAATCAATGTTTCCATACAGAACGGTATTACATACTTGAGCATTTTTAAATTTATACCGTCAACTTCAAATGCATTAGATTTCAGTTTTTTTAGAATAGATTCAATTTTCTCTGGGGTAATAGGATCCCACACGCTTCCTTCATAAATTCCATGTATATTTTGCTGGTAGTAGTTAAGTGTACAGAATTAATGTTTATTAATGTTTATTTCACGTGCTTTATTAGTAATTGATTAGAGTTGGGTCTTTTATGTCTTCTGATATTGCTGACTTAGGTTTAGCATGAATATTCCAGGTCGAAAAATCCTTCCACAATTTCTTTGAATTTTTCACGTTAATTTTTATTTGAGGAGCTATTATATTATTGTAGTTTCCTTTTTCACAAACAAAATCTGAATCATCTGATTCATCGCCATCGACGGAGCTTTATTCACTATCACTTTGAAAATCATCCTCACTTTCCGAAGCATTGCTTACTTCGTTGTTGTCAATGTCTTCTGCTGTAACAAATGAATCTTTAAAGTCTGCTTCATCTGTTTCCATTTCAGAAATCGATAAAACATCGTCTTCATCATCGTCAAGTTCGTCCTCAGTTTGTTTCAGAACAGCAGTTGCAATTTAATCCATTACAAAAATGACACAAATTTGTACCTATCCTTTTACATGAAAAAAGTTTTATTTTGTAACCCGATTTACACATACAACAAATAGTCTCCAATAAATTATCTGGCAAAGGATTTTTTGTTGTTGTCAGTGGCATTAATTCATTTATGGTATCTTTCGAACCATACTCTTCAGGATTTTTATCTGCAAATCCCAACCATTTCTGTATTTGAAAATACACCCGCATTGAATGCTCGTTTGCAGCTTCTTCGGTTGGTAGGAGAACAGATAATTTGCATGTTTTTGAAGTGCATTTTTTGAAACATTCAAAACGCAGAACGTATAAACATGTTCATTGGATCTGAATCATACAGTGCTACGATACAACTTATGCCAGCAGCAAATATCCTTGCCTTGCTTGTCGATCATAAAAACTTGCACATCTTTTTGTAAACATGGATATTTCAGAAGTGTACTAAGCCAGGTACTTTATAAATATGTAAAAAAAAAATTTATACCAGCTAATGCTCCGTATTATTGACCAGAGAACACAAGGAGAACGTCACTTCCGTTGGAGCAACGAGAAGCAGTAGTAAGTATTTATCAACAGTAAAATCACAAGAGCTTTTTTTTTATCGGATAAATTTCTCTTTGTAACGAAATAATTTTGCCAATCAGTGATTTTATGAGAAAAACTGACATGAAAAAATCGCGAGACCGGAGGTCGAGCGATATTGTCAAATGTCAGTTTTTCGAGCAAAATTACTGATTGGAAAAATTTTGAGTTAAAAAGAAATTTATCCATAAAAGAAAAGCTCGAGTGATTTTTGGCAAGATAAATTAACGACAGAATATGTGAACGAACAACAACAATTAAAAATAATTATAATTTTCTCAAAACGACTCATATCGTACAGTATAGTTTCCACAAGACTTAAAAATTATAGCTGACAGTACAGATTTTAAAATGACGTGCGACTACTAGATATACTCTGCTTTTGAGGAACAGGCATTTTTATCGTGATAAAAAACGATGCACCTTTTTTATCGCTGTCAAAGTGACAAAATGTGACTGTCAAATTGACTTTTTTATATAGGAGTTAATTTAACAGCGAAAAATCTGAAAATGGCAAAAGATTCTTCAGAAAAGCCCCGTCTATGAGTCACGCGGGACTACACTTAGAAATCCACAACATTTCATATCACACTAGCGAGAACAACATTTCTTCATTTTACTCTGAAGCAACGAAGCAAAAGTGGCTCAATTACAAAAACTATTTCGTACTTCAGATAACACATCGCATATAATCAATATTGTCCTGAATTATTTTATTAAACATAGAAATAATATCTACCTAAATTAAAATTTCCAATGCATTTTAATTAAATAATGGCTAAACAAATTATTTTACGTTACAATACATTAAAAATTGAAAATAAACACAAAACACAAATATTTTAAAAAGAACCAGAAAATCAGATATGACAAGAGCCGAAAACATTATAAAAAAAATAAAGATTGTTGAATTTTTGATGAATAAAAACTTAACAAATAATATTTTGTTAAATAAAAGAATCAGAATATACGAAAAAAGACAAAAATGTTAAAAAAAACTCGATACGATGAAAATGGAATGATGATGTATACCATTAATTAAGTTAATGTCCTACAAGTCTGTTATTTTACAATAACCACCCTATTTTGAGATACATTAAATGAAAAATAACGCCCTAGGGCGTTATGAATATCTATAATGCCCTAGGGCATTATAAAATTATAATACAACCCAAAACAAGTAAATTTTGATAGCGTTATTGACAAACAAAATGCGTTGCTATGCAGCGGCGGCGTTTACAAACAATTTTGATTTTTACTCTCTTTTAAATCAAATCGTTCTGAACATAAAAGATGTCAAATTAATAAATCGTAAATGTCAAAAAAAAAATCGAATTAAATAACGGACTTGTAGGACATTAAACGTTGAAGTAGGGATGGCTGATCCGAATATTTTTACGGATCAGTTCGGACCTAATCCAGTCCAGAGAAGAACCTAGTCCAAAGATCAGTTTCAGTTCCTAGTCCATGCTAACCAACTCGCACGGTGAACGGCTGAGCGGACCGGCAGACAAACTGGACTCAGTGGGCTGGACTGGTGCAAAAGGGACTCGTAATCTTGTACTGTACTAGTCGTACTCGTTTAGTTCAACCAGTCCATACGTCTATAAAGTGCGCGCGCCATACCGAGTCTCTAAAAAGTTCAGCCGGACTCGGCGTACTCGGACTAATATTCGTACCTGCCGTATTTATTAATTGAGATCAGTTCCACTAGTCCAACCCACTGGACCTGTTCCAAAGTATCAGTTCCAGTTCGGGTTAGCCAACCCTACGTTGAAGGCACCACGGGTGTTATAGGATAATGACGCCCTCGGAATGTACACTGCCGACCTCGGTGCGTTATTATCCTTATAACACCCTTGATACCTTAATAACTATAGTTGCCTGTTACAATATTCAAGGAGTGGGGAGATAATTTTTTTTTCGAACGTGCGTTATGTCCTCAATGGTGCTTTATGCGATGTAATTTAAAAAATTTTAGTTTTCAAGTAGCAGAGAGAGAAACATAATCATTTTGGAACAATATGCGGAAATTTCAAGAAAAAAATATCAATATGTTTACTTATAATCGACTAAAACGCAAAAACTAACGTATCACGGATTCAAATGCAAGTAGAACATCATTCTTTTTTTAAACGTTGGTTATTTCATATACTTTCATAATAGCCCATGCGAAAGTTGCAAAAACCCCAAAAGTGCAAGGATAGCGACAAAATATGTCTACTCCCCCGTTTTCCAGGATGGCCAATACGATGGTGATACTCGCGCGTCCCTACCCCTCTCGAACTACCCCTAACGCAAAAAAACAACCCCTTTTCTTCCATTTTTCGTTGTTAGGCATGCGAGGACTAGTTGGATCGGCTTTTTTTTTGAGGAAACTCAATATGTCCTATAAAATTTCGCAACCAGACATCCTAACAACCCCCGGAGGTTGAAGCCACCCCCCTCCCTCTATACCGGAATAAGCAAAAAACATGCCGAAAATATCTTTCTACACATTTTCAAGGGCGGGGAACACGATGCTGATATTATTTAGCTTTCCACCCCCAACCAACTACCCCAAATGCATAGAATCACCCCGTTTCTTCCATTCTTCGTTTTTAGGCATGCGAGGACTTGTTGAATCTGTTTTTTTTTTTGAGGAAACTCAATATGTCCTGTAAAATTTCGCAACCGACATCCTAACGACCCCCGGCGATTGAAGCCACCCCCTCCCTCAATACCGAAATATGCAAAAAACATTCAAACGTGCCGAAAATATTTTTTACACGTTTTCAAGGGCGAGGAACATGACGCTGATATTATTTAGCTTCCCACCCCTAACCAACTGCCCCTAAATGCATAAAACCACCCCTTTTCTTCCATTTTTCATTGTTAGGCATGCGAGGACTTGTTGGATCGGTTTTTTTTTAGGAAATTCAATATGTCCTGTAAAATTTCGCAACCAGACATCCTAACGACCCCCTGGGGGTTGAAACCACCCCCTCCCTTAATACCGGAACATGCAAAAAACATCCAACTACCCCCTAGTTGGTTAGTGGTGGGAGGCTAAATGATATCAGCATCGTGTTCCCCGCCCTTGAAAACGTGTAGAAAACAATTTTCGGCACGTTCGGATGTTTTTTTTGCATGTTCCAGCTCCAAGTCCTCGCATGTCTAACAACGAAAAATGGAAAAAAAGAGGTGGTTGTTTGGGTTTAGGGGTAGTTCGAGAGGGGGACCGCGTGAGTATCATCGCTGGCCGTCCTCGAAAACGGGGGAGTAGACATATTTTGTCGCTACCCTTGCACTTTTGGGGTTTTAGACATTTTTTGCAAGTTTCGTATGGACTATAATTCGCTTATCGTTTTGGGTTTCACAAAAAAATCACGTAGTTATTTAAAATTGCTTATACGTGCAATATCCATAATTAAAATTAAATTCCAAAAAATTGGTTTAAGTTTATTTTTTTTTTCTTTCTAAACACCACCGTAAAGTACATATAAAAACCTACACTTTAAAAGAAAAAATGTCCTACTACGAGTCGATGCACTTAAACAAAATGCGATGGAAATTTCGAAATTATTGTTGAGTTTTAGCCGTTTGAATAAATATTTTGCGCTAAAATTTGGCACGGAGGTTTAGTTCAATAAAGGGCATGCAACTTTCGTTAAAATTGATGGATTATTATATCATATTTCTTAAACTGTTAAAAAAAGGCAATTTTTGGTGGTTTTTATTTTTTTACAAATTTACAAATTGTCAAAAAATTTCTTCATATGCCTACTCTTATTCATAATTTTATAGTGAACAGTTTGGTATTTTACTTCCCACATCCGGTGGAAGTATAGTAACGACAAAAAAATTTTAAAAATTTGTATTGTTCAAATAGGCTTAGAATGTCATGAAGCGTCGAGATTTTAAGTTTGAGCGAAAAAAATCTGTCTGTCGGTCTATCGGTCCGCCTGTCAGTCTGTCTGTCTGTAACTTTTTTTGTGTGCACGTTTACTCTGGAACCGTTTAAGATATTGACTTGAAATTTGGTACACATATGTACTTTAACGAGATCTAGAACTAGATTATATTTTCATCTTGTTCCGTCAAAGGGGGGGTAAATTTGCGGTATATACGTAAATCAAGCAGGTAAGAGTCCATTAAATTTATTTAGTATATACAAGAGAAGCTAAGGTCTCAAAAAAATTTTGGCATTAGCCACCCCATTATTAAAGGGGATGAAAAAAAATTGATTTAGTGTGTGTACAAAAACCAGAAACCTCAAAATATTTGTTTACTTCTTCCAACCCCACTACCACCCCCACCCCACTACCGATGTGGGGTATCGTTTTATGGGTTTTTGGGGTAGAGGATTTCAAATAGAGAGAGAAGAGAGAGAATAATATTTATTGGATCAAATGTTCCAAAAGGCCAGCGACCGAACGGATTTCAAATATTATATTATTAAATTTCCATAAACAATTATTTCCACATACAAATTTTTTTCGTTGTGAGTTACTTGGATAGCAAATCTGGAAGTGGAAGTAGTTTCCTTGAGCAGCGGTTTTTATTATTGCGATACGATTACTATGACCTGAGATAATAGGAAAAATAGCAGAAAATTTCTGTGTTGAAAAATAAATTGTTAAAATTCTACAAGAAGCAATGGACGGATTTAACAAAAAATTGCTCAGAGCACTTGTTATTATACCTACAACAAATTAAAAAAATAAAATTGCTGTAACCAGAGAATTCCATTCAAATTTTATTTTGACTCCACTATTGGTGCTTGCGGAATGTGCTTGAGAATTAGAAGTGGGCTGATTTGAGGAATATTGTTCGGTAAGTTCAATAATTTCTGGAATGCCCTTGATATATTTTATAGTAATATCGTTTTCACCATTTTCTTTTCTGTTAGATAATTCGTTTCTTAAATTCTGAAGGAAATCACGTTGATTTCTAGTTTGATTTGATTTTATCTTTATATCACTAAATACCAAGTTTATTAAAGTTTTCTGGTTCGATAGTATGAATTTAGCATTTTGAGAATGGTCAAGTGGCAGGTCTTGGACGTTCGTTTCCAGGTTTACCAATTCGTTCTGCAGAAATTATTTTATTCTCAAAATCGGTTTGAATGACTTTAATAACTTTCTTTGTGTATTCTAAAGGATTTTCAATTTCAGAAATGCCATAGACGACAATATTCCTGCTTCTCTCAATTCTATCCATAGCTTCATTTACTAGAATTTCAAAGTTGGCTGTACCAGAGGTTGTATTTTCCTTAAACAAAGTATTCATACTCTTAATTTTTACCTCCAAGTTTACAAATTTTGCGTTTAATTCTTGTAATAAGTTAGATATTTCATTGAGTTTGTCGATACCATTAATACAGTTCTTGCAAAATAATCCAAAACCTTTTGCTCTGGAACGCGTAAATTTCGATATATCTTCTATGGTTGAGTCTACACAAGCCGAGTGCATTTTTAGATTGCATTTGTCGCAGTTAATACTCTTTGTGGCATTGGATACGTTATTATTACAGTTAGGACAAACTGAGCTCATATTGCAGGAAAAATAAGCGTGGCGACGCTGCAATTATTTAGTTATAATTTGAGAGAATTCACACCACTGGGATATATCCTCAACGTAACTAATAATTGATTTTAATTCAAAGTTAAAGCTTCCGGGTAGCAACTATGATATAAAACAATAACCCATACGTTAATATTATTATGTAGTAGTTTAAAATAATTAGTTAAAATAGATTTACCGATGGTTTTAGATAAATATCAACACAAAACAATTTAACTAGTGTACACACTGTTGCCAGACACACACTATAAATAAAGTGACCATATTTGAATCTTGCTAATGCGGGACATGAGGAAAAAATTTCCAGGTTCAATAACTGATGAGCGTGGGCCCTAATAGCACATAAAGGGCCAATAGACACCCACTGGCTATTCACTGGACTGCCACCCTTCAATATACCGGACATCCAGTGGATATTCACACTACCGCCTTTCCTTGTACAATGGAACTCCAGTCCAACGTGGATACTTCTGTTCCTGAAACGGACATCCAGAACAGTGCCCAAGGATGTCCAGTCTGTGTACAGCCGGTCATAATCTGGATGTACAATGGACATCCAGAATTGTACCAAATTGTATACAATCTGTGTACACCTGGCCTCAATCTGGATGTACAATATACATCCAGAATGATGCCAAATTGTCTCCAGTCTATGTACAGGATTATCACTTATAATATGCCACCCATCTAAAAAAATTTATTTTGGGATGCAAAAAAGTAGTCTCTGTAAAGGAGTTTCAGAATATTTACTAAACTTTTGTAAATTGTCAACTAAAAAAACAAATAATAACCACAAAATGAGAAATCCAATATTTTCCAAATAGGACACAAGCCCAAGATGCTCTATTTAGGTACACATTTTGCAATTATTTTTTTTTATTGACAGGTCAGGAAAAACATCTAAAACGTTTGTATAAACTATTTTTTCTTCATCTCGTCGAATAAATATTTTAAAGGGGGTGGCAAATTGTAATAAATAAACCCTGAACAAGCAGAAATAATACATACAGTGTGACAGACTTAAGATGAAGACACTTTTATTTTTTTTTTCAGATTTAAACCAAATTTTACTGAAGTATACAACAAATTAGTATCTACTTGGGGACAAAACAACATTTGCCTCCTACAAATTCAAAGCCACCTGGGTTATCAAAATAAACCGAAAAAATGAATAAATCATATTAGGCATTTTTTCATAGGAAAATTTTATCAATGAAAGTTATTCAGAATTGTTCAAAAGCCTTAAGTCCAAAATTTAATCAAAATTTAAAATATAATGAAATTTTGTTTAAAATAACGTCCAAATCCGAAAATATTATTTTAATGTTTTTTTTTTGTTTAAAAAATTCATGACAATTTTGTCTGAAATTAAACCCAAGCTGTCAGGTAGTTGTCAAGTAATTTGTAGTTTTTTTTTAATAAATTTATCAATTTTTAAATCCTCCCAAGATTCTGTAAATCATCAATTTTTGTTTTAAAATGGTATGATTTTTGTTAATTTTGGGAAGAAATTTTTTTTTAATAGGGTAATTACCCCCCCCCCCAAGAAATTTTCATTCTAAATTTTTTAGGATGAAAAAATTTTTTCTCTGCTGTTCAAAAAAATTTCGGGATGAAAAATATTTTTTTTTGATTTCTCCCCCCCGCTCTTTAAAAAAATTTTAGGGGCGAAAAATATTTTTTTTTTGATTTCGCCCCCCCGCTCCCAAAAAAATTTTGGGTTCAGTGTTACCCCCCCAAGCTCAAGGTCCAGATCCGCCCTTGGTAAGTCTAAACTTATCGTCTTCAAATTTGGGTTTTCAAAATTCTTTTGACATCACATGCACCAACAAAAAACACTTTTCATGTTATTGACAGTAAACACAATTCACCAAAGTCAAGAGAAAACTAATGTAAAAAATCTGAATAAAAAAAACAAACTAAGATTATTAAATACAAGAATAAAGAATAACAGATACTTAGATACAACATATTATAAAACCCATCAAGAACTATTTAGGTATGTACCTAACTATATTTTATTCTATACCCGCCGTTTAAAATAAACTAATTTAACAAATATCGCACACAGCAATAGAATTAAAGTGCCAGAAGAACTTTAACTTTGACTTACCTGATTTGAAAATTATTCGAATAACATAATAAGATTTTTGGTTTGTTCGTGACACTGACAAACCTCCACTTTCCATTATAACAACGAATTAAATAAT
Source organism: Rutpela maculata (assembly GCA_936432065.2). Taxonomy (NCBI): domain Eukaryota; kingdom Metazoa; phylum Arthropoda; class Insecta; order Coleoptera; family Cerambycidae; genus Rutpela; species Rutpela maculata. The sequence goes on along the minus strand of OW386287.2, from coordinate 105,529,331 downwards.
AATTGCAAACGGCTGCGCCCTTGAGTGAGAACTGGACCTAACGGGAGCATGTGAGCACTGAGCATATGATGGGAAGTTAAAATTTGATTGGTTCTAGAGCACAAACTAAACAACATTCTAGGTAGGTACCTAGTTGCGGTAAAACGGTAAATTTAAAATAATTTAATGTTCTTTTACCACAAAAATCATCAACTTGTTATTATACTCTTTGAAACAAACGTTATAAAAGTGATATGTAGATGTAGAAATCTTATTTAACACTGTATGTAATAGTATATTACGTAATGAGTGTTGTAAGAAGCATATTACGCACGAATGAAAAAGTTACGCACGATGCCGCGTAGCGGAGAGTGCGTATTTCTATGAGTGCGTAATTGCTTTACAACTCGAATTATGTACTATACTTTACCTGCGATCACATTTATTTATTTATTTAGTAAAATCTGAATTTAGTTTACTAGTCAACAATATTATTCAACAAATATTATGTCAGTTTTGACAACGTTTGAAAATTACGTAGGCGCATTTGTTTTTTTAAACCCCGCGTTAGCGATATAAGCCACCTATAATTGCGTGTCCCGTGCGTTTTGTTTACCGTGCGATTTGTTTTTTGATAAAATACTTCCCTTTGGTAAACAAGAGAAGTAAAAAATGAGTCTTAACTTAAAATTTTGAAAAAATCATTCTTTACAAAAAGTTTTGATTAGCTGAAAACTATTAAGAAAATGAAAGAGTTGAAAGCAAATTTTTTTTTCCCTCTTTATAGAACAAACATTTTAACGCGCACTGTAAAGTTCATTATACGTATAAATTAAAATTTAATGTTAAATTTACGTTAAATTTTCACTTTTTTACTTTTTAAAATAGTGTTTTTTTTTTTATTTTTGAACTTTCGTTATTTTAATAATTAAGACTTTTCTAAGATTTAACCCAACAAACATAAATATATGGCATATACGTAAATGCTACGTAAACTAAGTTTCTCAGAAGTAACGTGCTATGTAAAATGTGACGCATAATCATATGTGCATACTCTGCGAAATGTCAGCAACATGTGCATATGATTTTTACATAGTGAAGGGGTAACACTGTGACCTCACGGAATGGAACAAATGACGTAACGTATATATATATTCAACCACTTGCTATGTAAAGCATACGTAACTAATTTTATCTCTTTATGATGTAGCATATATGTATATTCAACCACTTGATAGTGACCTTACGCTACGTAACTTATATACTTTTTATCTCTTTATGATGTAGCATGTATATATTTTATCTACCTACCGTATGTTCAAAATAGCATATCCCAGCACTTTTTAAATATTGATACTACACAATTGGATTTTTAAAGTTAGATATATGAATAAAATTCCGTATAAGTTATACAGAAAAATATATTTCTTTAGAAAATTACCGAAGTTGAAATTTTTTAATTTTTGTATTTAAAATATAAAACTATCTAACTTTCTAAAAATGTTCACAGGTATTCTACTTAAAAATAAAAGTTGATGTCTCCTCCAGTTATTTCCTAAAGAATATCAATTTTTCTGGACAATTCATGAGGAATTTATATTCATATATTTAACTCCAAGAATCCAGTTCTCTAGTATCAATATTTAAAAAGTACTATAGGGTTCTATTTTGAACATATGATATTTGTTTCTTCTCCAATGATGTATACCCACCTACCTACCTTGCCTTGCATTCCTAGTAAAGCTCAAATTTCATTTAATTTATTTTATTAACTGTTGATTTAGGAGAGATTAATACTAGTGTCTTTTGTGTAACTAATCTATATTCAAGTTAACTAAGTACCTACAATGTGTTAAAAGAATTTCTCGGGTCGTTTCTGATTGTACTCGTTCTTTGGTCAGCCTTCGTCACTCTGACATTTGCTACTTGAACATCAGTTACACAACCTGTGAAAATAATTGAAAAATTAGTCTATTTCATATACGGGGTGCACCATTTAAAACTCCCCAGGCTTGTAATTTTCTTATTAGGTATACAAAACAAATACATGCTACATCAAAAAGAGATAAAAAGTATATAATGCAAGATATGGTTGTCTGATTTGTCAACATATATTAGCTTAGGAAAGATTCTCGAATTGAATGACAGTTTAAACTAAGTTAATTAGTATCAACAAAGTTTCAATCCCATCTTAATCTCTGCATATCCCAGTAGGTAAACCAGGCATTAGGCGTTGTCCTCGACGTTGTTATCTATATGTTCTTTAGAAAACAGCTATATGATATTTTTTTCTTCTCCAATGATGTATACCCACCTACCTACCTTGCCTTGCATTCCTAGTAAAGCTCAAATTTCATTTAATTTATTTTATTAACTGTTGATTTAGGAGAGATTAATACTAGTGTCTTTTGTGTAACTAATCTATATTCAAGTTAACTAAGTACCTACAATAAGTGTTAAAAGCATTTCTCGGGTCGTTTCTGATTGTACTCGTTCTTTGGTCAGCCTTCGTCACTCTGACATTTGCTACTTGAACATCAGTTACACAACCTGTGAAAATAATTAAAAAATTAGTCTATTTCATATACGGGGTGCACCATTTAAAACTCCCCAGGCTTGTAATTTTCTTATTTTTTAAGGCACATCAAATTGTAGATATTTTTAAAGCATTTAAAAAAAAATTTGAAAAAATTGATAAGAAAGAAATCTTACTTTCCTTGAATATTTTTTTACGTCACCCTGTACATGAACTGCGTTAATGTTTTCTTATTAATTAGCTTCAATTTATATTATTACGTCATATTCGAAATTCTTTTTGGTTTTAGAAAACGGAATTAAAAACACTCCAAACTGATTTTTTTTTTAAATTACTTTGAAAGGAATGTAAACAACAATTTTATGCTTTATATGTAAAAGACATATCACAAACAATATTCAGCGTAATAAAACGGTAACAAAAAATAAAAAATAATATTTTTAAAAACTAACTTAGATTAAAATGTACTAAATAGGAAATGCAAATTTTTTATTTTTTAAGTTTTTTTATTTTAATAACATAAATTGAAGCTAATTAAAACCTTTGTAAGAAAACAATAACACAGTCCATGTACAGGGTGAGGTAAAAAAATATTCAAAGAAATTAAGTTTCCATTCTTAACACATTCATTGCCGGCACCGCCCCAGGGGCGTTCATCCGATTTTGATAAAAACGCCGTGACCGCCCGAAAGGCGTTCTTCTATATACCTAATACAGTGTTGCACTAAATTTCAATTAATTAAAAAAAAAGAAAAAAAAAAGAAAAATGAAAGGAAAAGAGAAATGAAAAAAAAACTAATTTTTTTTAGCAAAAAAAAATGGAAAATTTGAACTTAGTAGAATGTCCACTAGCTAATCACTAGCTAATACAAACATTAAATTAACAAATTGCAAAAGAAAATAGGTGGCACACGATCAATCGTCACTAATGAGCTCTGGCAGTGAATGTAATAACCATTCAAAAAAAAAATAATATTAATCACTCTGTATGGATATTTAAAGGCTTTAAAAATGTCTACAAGTTGATGTGCCCAACATAGTCATCGCTTCGAAAATAAAAAAGTTACAAGTCTGGGGAGTTTTAAGTGGCGCACCCTGTATAGTGCAGAGCTGGGTAATTCCTGATGAAAAAGTAATTAGCAATTACAATTCCTTTTTTTTTTCGTGTAGTTGTAATTGTAATTAAGTACTTTTTTTTATTAAAGTAATTTGGAATTGTAATTGCAGGAAAATTGTTGAAGGAATTGTAATTTGTAATAATATTATTTGAACTATCTAATTACAAATTACTTCTATAATTACAATTCGTTTTTCCAATTACAATTACTTTTTCCAATTACAATTACTTTCTCCAATTACAATTACTTTCTCCAATTACAATTACTTTTTCCAATTACAATTACTTTTTTCAATTACAATTACTTTAAGAACATGCGTATGTGGTTTAACAAACAAGAATGCATTAAAGCAGAATTTTACAGTTGCATAGTTTAAAATGAATTTGAAAAGTTCAAAAAAAGTTACTGACTAAAAACGAGTTTTTGCCGTGGTCCGCTGCACGTTTATGTTTTTTATTAAGTACACAAGCTTTTGTATTTTTGTTCAATAAACTTTTAAAAACTAAATGTGTTTACTGTTTATTATTATCATTCTTATTATTATTAGGCATTGTTATTATAGTGGAGTCGATTTAGTCAATAAAATAGCGAGGTTGGGAAATTTTTTAAGATGGATGCAGACCCGGCGGAAATTGTTTGTCATGGCGAGTATAAATCTTGCGCTGACGCAAGAGATGGCTTTATTAGGACGACCTTTCTATCAAATCTTGTTTTATAGGCCGAAAAAGTTTTTTGAACATTTTAAGGGTCAAATTTTCAGTCTTATATATAAAAAAAAATTGAAAAAACCAAATTTCGGCTATCTTGATCAGATCTCAACCGAATTGGCTGAAATTTGGAATGGAAGTAGTCTTTATCACACAAAAATTATTTACCAGATTTTAGCCAAAAATATTAAATAGTTTGGCTGAAATTGCAGTTTCAGTCAAATTTTCTGAAATGTTCAAATTGAATTATCTCCGGACCTAAAAGACGGATCGAATTTTGCTTTATGGCAAAAGGTAGGTTATTTTATGTACTTTTACATGATATAAGTCAAGAATCACTTTTTTTTACATTCGGTCGTTTTTTAGTCATTTGCATTATATATATAATATACAGTGTGTGTAGTGGCGGGCTGGGCATAGGGAGTTAGAATTGCAACATCGCGTGTGCCAGCTGGCTGAAATGAAATAACTGAGAACGGGGATGCTTCAGAGAGGTCTAGTGCCGACCCTTTAATCTATGCCACCGACGGGCGAGTGGTTGTCATATCTCTCGCGCTACATGGAAGTACATGCCCAGTCCGCAATTTCACGCAGTGTGTGTACTCAGTGACTATGTGTGCGCGCACTGGTATAAAGCAGAAAACAATTGTATTTATTATTTATAAAACTTTAAAAAATATATATATTTTTTATTTATATAGACGTGCCTACTGCTTTGACTAGATATAGATAAATGTATGTTATATTATATATGTGTGTGCGTGCGTGTATTTATTTCTGTAAGTATGTGAATGTGTTACAAATTTTATTTTTTTTTATTTTTACGTGACTCAGGTAGCCGCTTCATGTATAATCGAAGGGTAACCGTGGTCTAACCTTTACTTTTCAAAACGAGTATTTTGATATTATACCTCGCCTACCTTTTGCCACAAAGCAAATTTTGATCCGACTTTTAGGTCCGAAGTTATTTCGATTTGAAAATTTCAGAAAATTTGACTGAAACTGCAATTTCAGCCAAATTATTTAACATTTTTGGCTGAAATTTGGTTAACAGTTTTTGTGTGATAAAGACTACTTCCATTCCAAATTTCAGCCAAATCGGTTGAGATCTGATCAAGACAGCCGAAATTTGATTTTCTCAGTTTTCTTCGTATATATATATTTATGAAATCGGATTTGAAGGAAACAAATACTCAGCGGGCAAATACCCCGGACCTGCATTGAATTACACCTTCAAATCGTGATCAGTAACCAACTATCATTTGTCTGTTCCTAACCAGACATAGACCGGTTTCGAACTTATTATGTTCTCATCAGTATGCCATAGGTCATGGAACAGACAAATGATAGTGGTCAACTTGGTAGTCTTATACAAACTGAATCAAATGAAGTGACTGAGAGGTAAACTCTCATATAATTGGTTACTGGCCAAAAAAGCATGGTTTCACCCCTCTTTGGAAATTAAAATTGTAGGGTTTTATTATACTCGTCATGACAAACAATTTCCGCAGTCTGCATCCATCTTACAATATTTCCAAATCCTTTCCTAAACTGACTCCACTATGCTGCCTTTTCTATATGTTTATTTAATTTTTCCTGATTACTCTTAAGGTCAAACATTCTAATAACGATTCTAATAAATATTAAAACGCACATATTACACAACACTTTTAATTAAAATTTTTAACTTACTTTTTTGTCTGTTTGGTCACTATAATTTACTTTATCATAAAAGTAATTAGAAAAGTAATTAGAAAAGTAATTAGAAAAGTAATTAGAAAAGTAATTGCTAATTCTTTTTTTAAAGACATGTACTTTGTAATTGTAATTAATTCCTTTTTTAAAAAAGTAATTTGTAATTCTAATTAGTTCCTTTTTTAAAAAAGTAATTTGTAATTGTAATTATTTTCAAATTACAAGTAATTACCCAGCTCTGGTATAGTGTAGTAAATCTGGTTATATAGCTAGTATCCCTTTACTAAATTGTGAAGAAAACTAGACGCAAATTATTTTGATCAATTTGTTAAGTTATTAAACAATTTATGATAGCTTAAATAATAATGTATATATTTTAACAAAACTTTACGAAAACACGCTTCTAATGGAATGGAAAATTGAGATCGATCCGATAAGTTTCAGAAGTATACTGCTTCAAACATGAACCGATGTGCTCAAAGTGCTGTCATTCAATCCTAAAGTCTGCCTCAAAGTTGAGTTTACACTGTTAAAACCCAGCTATTTAAAATCAGATTTGTCTAATCTGCCAGAGATGGTGATTTGGGGACTATTGGAGTATTTCAAAATAAGAGTACGCAGCATATAACTGCCGAAAAAAAGGGGAATGAAAATGCAACTAGGAGTGATTGACTTCACGCAGCGTCTATATTCTTGATTAATTTTAAAGTCTCTAGAGATCTTAGAATATCCTGGTTTTTTGAATTCCGCTCTAAAATTAAGAGATTTTTTTGCAAAATGTAATAAAAAATATGCTAAATAAGCCCATTAAATCATCACACCAAATTTCAAGTGGAAATGTTTATAACAACGCCAAAAAAACAATAACAAAGTCGAAAATTGAACCGTTGACTGTTTAAGTGCATCAAGTCATAGAACAATTTGTTTTAGAATGTAGATTTTTCTCCTACTCTTCAGTGGTGTTAACACAATTTTTTAAAACTATTTAAAATCATTTTAAATTTTTTTAATGGCGATACAAGCAATATCATTAATCACAAGACAACAAAAAAAAGGGCTGCGCTTTTGATCAGAACCATCTAATCCAGTTTTTTAACATGTTGAAACCGATTCTGATATTAAAAAAAAATTTATCAGTTTTTGGTTACCACTCCTTTTATCCCCTAAAAAGAGTCAATGGTTTTGTCCCAAGGTTCTGATCTAATTTTTCTGAAGTATTTTGACGTGCTGAAGCCAATTTTGGATAAAAGAAAAATTGCAGGAAAATATTAGCCTACTTTACACATACAAAACTTTGAAATATATGTACAATACAATAACGAACACAAAGTAGGTTAAGTGGAAGAACAAGCCTGTAGTAGAATCTCTACTATAAGGGTTGAACTTCGCCTTTTATTTCCAATCCATTATACTAGTTACTCCCTTAAAATGTAAATTCAAAGGAAATAATAAAGACATTTATTATTATTATTATTATTATTATTATTATTATAAGATGTCGGTAAACAATAACCATACCTCTATGCATAGTACTTCGCAAAAGCTTTTGGTCACTATTAAGATCTGGGTTTCCTTGAATTACAACTTCTTACGCTGGATTCAGTTGAACAGTTGAACTTAATAATGTGGGAACAGCACCAACATACAGCTTTTGTGTAACAAAATCCATGTAATGATATAATTGTCTGTCGAGAATAACGATTGCCCGTGAAATAATTCTAACCTATAAATAGATTACGTTTCATTTAAATAAAGATCTTTATAAAAACGGTACAACACAAACTTACTTTTGGATCATTCACTGGAAAATGGTGCACCTCCAACATAGGTATGTTCACCAAATTCGCAAACAAGAGGGCATGTTTATGTTTGCACGTAACCTCTACACTAATAAAACGTCCAAATAAAATAATATTTAAAAAAGTCACAACGCTTTATGGTTCACAGTTCTGCATCAAAGTTATTAAAAGACATCATCCACAATTTTTCACAAAAATGATCAAAAAAACACAAACGTTAGATTTTGCATCATTTTACACTGGCGTGCTGCGTGAGCGTGACACTGACCACTGACGCGTTCCATGACTTCGATGTCGTAAAATGAAGTAGGTATTGTAGGTAAACATTTTTAAGTAAAATTATGTAGCAAATATGTAAACTTTTGTATAAGTAATTATTAAGTTAATATGTTGACTTAAATATGATATTATTTTACGTATATGCTATGTAAAATTATGTAAAATATTTTATATAAAAATGTTCTAATAATCTTACCTCTCAGAGAGGTAAAGTTACATTAATGTTTACTGGAAAAATAAACCAACTTTTTAGATGATAAATCCAGTGGACATTAAGTAATGGACATCCACTTTTTTCTTTGTTTGCGTCTAATAATTGACGAAAGCGGGGGCGAAATGGAAAAACTCATGAAACCACAAAAACGAGGGACATTTTGGGGACACTCATCACATTGGGGGACAACATCAATAGGGGGACTGTCCCCCTAATGAGGGACGAGTGGTAACTTTATTCTAGAATTATTAAAAAATTTTCCCCGGCGGTTACAATTTGATTAAATCAAATAGGTATAATAAAAACAAAATCTATATAAGTATGAATCAAATCATATAAATTCTTTATGAAATATGAAATAATTTCCAACGACAAGTAGGTACCTAATATAAAAAATTTATAGAATAAATGATACAAAGTAATGTTAAATCATTAAATGCGTTTTATGTACCGTAAAATTTTCGGTACATAAACTTTCTGGATAAGTACACTATTAAGGGATTGTGACGCTGGGCGTCGTTTCAAGGTATCACGTCTAGAGCGAACGCCTCCACAAAAGAGGCGTGTCACTAAGTGTTATCTCTCTCGCCTCTGAAAATATCGACTCCGCCTCCTGCGTTAAGTCCAGCAGTTTGTTAACCGCTGAATTGTTTTACAGCAGGTAGATGAGTGAGTTCGCGCGTATAGACTGACTGGAATACCTAGCTACAAAGGCTGCCGCTGACAGCTGACTAAATGCCTATCTTTAAGGTGTCAGTCCAACACAAATGAGTTTCCTTTAATTATAGGGCCTAGTCGTTTCTGTATTATGCCGACGTTTAAGATCAGACCTGCTTCTGCATTGTCCGTTTCTCTCCAACAAATGAAACTAAGTGTTTGCACTCGAACCAAAAAGGTCTTGCCTCTAAGCAAACATATCATATGGTAAATTGCTTGCCTACTCTCTATCTAGTGTTCGGCTCGTTTATATTTGCTGCGCTTATAGCTGTGATGACTTTAAAATACACAAAGGCGTTATATAAAACAAAATCATTTATAAATTACACGTTAAAGCATCAAATTGTTGTCCGCCTCAAACGATAAATTACCATTTGTCTGGATAGAAAATTCCTTATTTATTTTGTGTAAAAAATAAATTTAATAAGAATAACTAACAACTAAAAATAATAAAATAATAATAGGTATCTGCTATACAAATATTTTTGACACTTTGACATTAGCCTCTTTGTTAAAAATTTTAAAGCATGTACATAGGTAAATACAGAGACAAGTCATTTATTTCGTATAATATGATAATACCTAATAGAGGTCTAGTTTATTCACTGGTACCTATTAAATAAATCATCTTAAGGATAATATTTGAATGTAAATAAAATAGAGATATTACATTTATTTATTGATTTATTTATTACAGAGAAAGGGGACACACACAGGCTAGACAGCCCAAGCAAGTGTCCACTAGATCTAACTTAGCAACTAAATTAAACTATAAACTAAAATTAGAGTATACAATACACCACAGAGTAATCACAGAGAGAAAAAAAATAGGTTAAAATAGTATTTTTATAGCAGTTCTAAAACTACTTAATGATAAAAAAATACATCTATTTCAAAAAAATTTGAATTGTAAGTCCTAAACATTCTATTTAAAGGGGAATTTTGACTGGAACTTGTTCTATAATAAGATACATGAAACATACTAGTATTTCTTAGGTTACGAGGGAAAATATGAAAGTTTACCATAGCGGGAATCAATTAAAGCATTCATCAATTTGTACAAAGATATTACGGCAACAAGTGACTTTATGTTTTCTAGTGATGCAATATGATGATTTTGAACAAAGCACTGCTGCTCTGGAAGTCGTTTTCTCCGGTCGCCTTAAAATTTAAATATCTCACGAATATAGGATACTTTGCACAGATTCTAACCGAGATTTGTAAAGTAAATATTTTGGGTGCCAGATTGTTGAAGCAAAATTTTTGTACGAGTGAAAAATGAATTGTTTTTATTGCAATTAATGATTTAAATTTTTTGCATATTCTGATTATAAAACCCAGCATTCTATTACTCTTTGATATTACGTAATCTATATCTGGAGAGAAGGTCATTTTTGAATCAATGAACTGAAAATCGATTATTCCAAGATCTTTTATTTGCTGTACTTGTTTTAGCATCTTGTTGTTGAAATTGTAGTCGTACTTAAATATGTTTAAATTGCGTGTTAAACAGATATGGCGACACTCTTCAAAATTTAAAAATAGTTCGTTCTTTATGCAATATTTATAAAAAGAGTCTAAATCTTCTTGGAATAAGATGCAGGTAGCTATATTATTTATTTGGGAATATATTTTGCGTATAACAAAAATTGGCCAAATTTAAAACAAGTGTGGACATCGTTTATATAGATCAAAAATAGTAACGGTCCGAGGTTCGAACCCTGGAGTACTCCCGAGGTGACTATATATGGAGATGACTTATATCCCTTCACTGTCACTATTTTTGACCTATTATACACATAAGATGTGAACCATCTCAGGAAATCCCCATGCACACCAACTTCAGCCAATTTACTGATTATATTGTCATTTATTTTAGTCGGTGTACACGGAGTCGACCTAGATTTGGTAATCCATAACATTTAAAATATATTCAGAATATAATACCAAATTCGATTCAATTGATCTCTTAGGAAAAAAAACATGTTGCTCTGTAATTATTGAGGTATTAACAGAGTTAAATAAATAATTATGACCCACGCATTCAAAAACTTTACTGAAAATATCTAGTTTACAAATCGGCCGTTAGTTAACAACTCAACAAACACCGAAGATCGGCCCATCAGCGGGCAATCACTGGGCCAGAAGCAGTGGCGGCTGGTGAAATTTCAATATTTTTTTTTTCTCGTCTGTGGCGCAAGGGACCCATACGAAATTTGGGAAATAACATCTAGAGAAGCACTTCTCTAATGACCCCTAAAAAATTTTGAAAAATCAGTTTGCGAAAAAATTTTTGAAAATTCGTTAGCTTCCCCTGGGTCTAGGGACTCCTGTTTATTTTTATTTTTTTTTTGTCATATGCATTTGACAGATACAACGAATTGAATTATTGCAATTTGTTAAATTGTAAATTACAAAATTTCAGTTCATTGTATTTCAGTTAGTAATGAAAATATTTTCACAAACTCCAAAATCCATTGTTGTATTTTTATGAAAAGTCAAATGCATATGACAAAAAAATAAAAATAAACAGGAGTCCCTAGACCCAGGGGAGGCTAACGAATTTTCAAAAATTTTTTCGCAAACTGCTTTTTCAAAATTTTTTAGGGGTCATTAGAGAAGTGCTTCTCTAGACGTTATTTCCCAAATTTCGTATGGGTCCCATGCACCACAGACGAGAAAAAAATATTGAAATTTCACCAGCCGCCACTGGCCAGAAGTTTCATTTCTGGCCCAGTGATGGCCCTCTGAAGGGCCAACCTTCGGTGTTTGTAGGGAACTAAGTTTTTGTCGGCATTTTTGTGAATAGGAACAACATTTGCAATTTTCCACAAGTTTGGAAACTCGCCTTCAGCAAGTGATTTATTAAATATCAAGGTGAGCGGTTCACAAAGACTTTGAGCGCATCTTTTTACAAAATAAGAAGGAATTTCATCTAGACCAGCTTCCTTGTTTTCATCCAAATGGACTGGAATATTTATTTACATGTAACACCAGTGGCGGTCCTAAGGGGGGGGGGGGGGGGCATGAGGGCCTTAAATTATAATTTATTGGTGCCATCTTGAATTAAGGTCAGTTTGCCATCTGTCATTATATGAAGCGTCATATTTCGAGAAAATGAAAATTTCGAATTGCAAAAAATCTAGAGATTACAGAGCAAAACTACCTACAGATTTGAACTAAGCGCCTTTAAATTTGGTAAGAACGAGTGCTGTAATAAATGCAACAAAATTTTTGTTCCCCTGTGTTATCAAGTTACAATATTCCAAGAAAAAAACGGATGACTTGCACGCGTTTCATTAAAATATAAAATTCCACTTCATAAATCAGATTGACTTCTGTGCATGCATGTATTGAAGAATATTCTTTTCTTTTATTTTGTTAAAATTAAAGTTTATTTATATTTACTGCTCTGTGTAAGTATTTAGTTGAATACTTATATATATTTTAAAGAGGATATGATTATCATGATTATATTTTCAATTTTTCAAAAACTAAAAAGATAAAATAGAAGTTATATAGTTTTATACTCTGCTCCACTTCATATTATAATACGAATTTTCAGAACAAAAATCATACCTATCAATTTTTAAAGCGTTAAAAAATTTTGGTACATATTTTAATACTGTACTGTAAACTTAGCAAAACTAAGATAGAGAAAAAATTAAAATGTCTCTCAAATTGCATCATACATCATATAACGAAAAAAATGAGCCTTCTCAAAGAAGTCTGTAAAGTGAAATTGACTGGAGACATGAGGTCCTGGAGGAGGGCATAAATCACTATTTTTTTTTCAAAGTTTTTATTTTAACTTGCTTTGTATGTATGTTAGTTAGCTTGTATGTTAGTATGTTTAGTTCAAATCTTGAAAGTCAAGTTTAAACCCCTCAACGACGTCAAACTGAGCTGAAATTTTGCATACACATGTAGTTCTTATGACAATATAATAAAATGATACGAAAAGTGTGTTTTTTAATTTTAAGAGTATAATCTGTGGTACGACAAATAATATTTTCATTGATATATATGAAAAAGGTTTATACGGGTGGGCGTGCCCCTTTGACCAATGAAATATGCCGTCTACGTAAACAGGAGGAGATTAACAGATTGTGTAATATAAGAGAAATAGTTCAAATATATTTCTGTCGTACAGAGTCGAATTTCGCGTTGGGTGCACAAGAATTTTTATTTAAAGTAATTTGAGTAGGAAAACTGAATGCGGTTGTAGTGATTCCTTAGGCAGTGGTTTTTAATTAAAAGAAAAACTATCTGTAGATACATAATGTAAATGTACAGTGTACAGGGTGTCCTAGTTAACGCGTTATGTCCGATTTTCTCGGTAGTTTTTGAGATAAGTATTTCTTTCCGGGGAATCGATGCCGCTAAGAAACATATAATTGAACATCAAAGAAGAATTGATCGGATTATTTATGTTCTTAATTGACTATTAAAGGAAAGTAAAAAGAGGCATGTAAATTTTAAATATCACTTCCGGTTTACATGGCAATGGCGTTCTTTTTCTTGAAAATAGAATATTAATTACTTCCACATCCAGTGGAAGTATAGTAACAAAAAAATTTTTGAAAATTTTTATTGTTCAAATAGGCTTAGACTGTTATGAAAGGTCGCCTTTTTAAGTTTCAGCGTAAAAAAATGTCTGTCTGTCTGTCGGTCTAACTTTTTTGTGCGCACGATTACTCTGGAACCGTTTAAGATATTGACTTGAAATTTGGTACACGTATGTACTTTAACGGGATCTGGAACTAGATTATATTTTCATCTTATTCCATCGAAAGGTTGGGGTGTAAATTGAGGTAAATGGGGAGGTAAACAGGTAAATCAAGCAGGTAAGAGTCCGTAAAATTGGTATTTAGTATATATAAGAGAACCAAAGGTCTCAAAAAAATTTTTGACATTAGCTACCTCCATTACGACCCCTACCCCTAACCCCCATTTTTTAAGGGGACGAAAAAAAAGTGTGATTTAGTGTATGTACAAGAACCAAAAACTTCAAAATATTTTTTTACTTCATAGGCCAAGAATTTTTATTGAAAAATTACCAAAAATCCTTGCTATGTTGGGGTGATTTCTATTACGAATAACTGGCAAAATAAGGATACATATATTACTTCCACATCCAGTGGTAGTATAGTAACGACAAAAATTTTTTAAAAAATTTTTATTGTTTAAATAGGCTTAGAATGTCATGAAACGTCGAGATTTTAAGTTTGAGCGAAAAAAAATTTCTGTCTGTCGGTCTGTAACTTTTTTTTGTGCACACGTTTACTCTGGAACCGTCTGAGATATTGACTTGAAATTTGGTACGCATATGTACTTTAATGAGATCTAGAACTAGATTATATTTTCATCTTGTTCCGTCGAAGGATTGGGGGGTAAATTGGGGTAAATAAGTAAATCAAGCAGTTAAGAGTTCATAAAATTGGTATTTACTATATACAAGAGAAACTAAGGTCTCAAAAAAAATTTGGCATTAGCCACCCCCATTACCACCCCCACCCCATTATTAAAGAGGATGGAAAAAATTTTTTATTTAATGTGTGCACAAGAACCAGAAATCTCAAAATATTTTTTTACCTTATCCACCCCCACTACCACCCTCTATCACCACCCCCACCCCACTATGTGGGGTATCATTTTATGGGTTTTTGAGGTAGACGAATTCAAATATTAAACAATTATTTCCACATACAACATTTTATCGTTGTGAGTGACTTGGATAGAAAATCTGGATGTGGAAGTATTGATTCCTTGGGCAGCGGTTTTTTTTTAATTGTTAAATTAGTGTACAATATCGATAATTCTATCATTTACAATTGAAATTAAAATTTTGTGGACATGCCTATTGAAAGTCGCATTTCGAAGATATGAACTTTACTTTGCTTTTTTTTAAAGGAACACTCCATATATGTACCATTTAAAACGCCATAAAAAAAGCTTTGTATTTATAATATAATACATGGTGCTTATCTTAAACAAATTTTGTCTAATTTACTATAAATTTACAATTTATCAAATTAGCCATGGAAAACAAAAGTACGTAAATTAAAATAAACAATATGTTAGTTCTGTCTAATTTCACTTTATTTTAAATAAAATGGAGAATTTCAATAATTGATATAGTGTGTTTCACTTGAAATGGTAACACCCCAATAACTTTTTTATTTTTTTTTTCCGATTTGAATCACATTTTACTTAAGTATAGAACAAATTAGTATCTACTTATGACCAGAAAAACATTCGCCTCCTACGGTACCAAAGCCACCTGCGGTACCAATATATGTGGAGAAAATCGGAAAATCATATTAGGCATTTTTTTATTGGAAAATTTTGTTAATAAAACTTGTTCAGAATTGCCCAAAATGGCCAAAATTTAATCAAAATTAAAAAATGAAAAACTTGAAACTTTAAAAATTTTGAAAATAATTATTTAAAAAAAAACTGTAAATTGCTTTACAACTACCTGGCAGCTTGGGTTTAATAAAATTGTCATAGTACAGTTTTCTAAACGAAAAACCCATTAAAATGATATTTTTGGACTTGGACATTATTTTATATAAAAATTTATATATTTTTTATTTTGATTAAATTTTGGACTTAAGGTTTCTGAACAATTCTGAACAAGTTTCATTGACAAAATTTTCCAATAAAAATATGCCTAATATGATTTTTTGATTTTATCCGCATATTTTGATAACGCAGGTGGCTTTGCATTTGTAGGCGGTGAATTTTTTTCTGGTCATAAGTAGATCCTAATTTGTTCTATACTTAAGTAAAATTTGATTCAAATCAGAAAAACAAATTAAAAAGTGAAATACACTGTATATATTTTTCGGACTACCATGACTTAATATAAGAAAATATAAAACTTAATATCTACTATAGTTTTTAAGAAAAATACTGTGTCATATATCATTGAAAAGATTTTTCTATGGCCTTTCAAATGGTGTAAAAATATGTGGGGGTGTTCTATTTAAAAAAACCAAGGTAAAGCTCATATCTCCGAAATTCGACTTGTTTGAATTGTTTTGCTGAAATGATGTTTGGAAAATACATGTGATATCTCATAACTTTTATTTTTGAACTTATTTACGTAACTCCAAAAATAAAGAAGTTAAATGAGGTTCTAACGTTTGCACAACCACCCTGTACTGTTGACTATAATAAGGAACTTTAGTCTAGTTAATATAAAAAACACGTTCTCAAATAAATTAAACATGTTCCGATAGAACATATTAATAATAATAATTTTTTGTTTTTATGTCTTTGGTGTTTTTCAAAAAAATTGCCGCCCTTGGATTCTGCCGCTATAGCCTCTATAGCCCCCCCCCCCCGCCCTAAATCCGCCACTGACTGCGCTCCGTCAGAAACCCTAAAATACCTATATGCATGTTTGGAGCATATTTAATGTCCGATATATCAAAAAATATTACAACTAGATCTATCAATCTTTATATGTTTGAAATTGGGGATAAAGGATCTAAAAGAATATGTAAAAATATACAGGGTTTTCATTTAAAAAGCAACCTTCATTGTTATATCACGTGACATATGTAAGCAATTGTTTTTTAATTGCATTTAAAAAAATATGTATACAACCCTACAACTCTTATACGAAACTTTTTTTTATCTCCAATAATAACATAAATAAAGGGGGGTCAAAATATAGTTATAATTCGCCCGCTGTCTTGGATTCCTAAATTTTTACCAAAAATTCGTAACCCGCATCCCCGAAAATCCCCAGATATCGATTTTCATTCGAATAGGACCACAGATGACGAAATTCGTCTGCCATCTTGGATTCCTAAATTTTGACCAAAAATTCGTAACCCGCATCCCCGAAAACCTCCAGATATCGATTTTCAGTCGAATAGGACCACAGATGACGAAATTCATCCGCCATCTTGGTTTCCTAAATTTTGACCAAAAATTCGTAACCCGCATCCCCGACAACCCCGAGGTATCGATTTTCAGCCAAATAGGACCATAGATGACGAAATTCGTCCACCATCTTGGATTCCTAAATTTTGACCAAAAATTCGTAACCCGCATCCCCGACAACCCCGAGGTATCGTTTTTTAGTCGAATAGGAACATAGTTGACGAAATTCGTCCGCCATCTTGAAGTCTTAAATTTTGACCAAAAATTCGTAACCCGTATCCCCGAAAACCCCCAGATATCGATTTTCAGTCGAATAGGACTATAGATCGCGAAATTCGCCGCCATCTTGGAGTCCTAAATTTTTTATCAAAAATTCATAACCCGCATCCCCGAAAACCCCCAGATATCGATTTTCAGTCGAATAGGTCCATAGATGACGAAATTCGTCCGCCATCATGGATTCCTAAATTTTGACCAAAAATTCGTAACCCGTATCCCCGAAAACCCCCAGATATCGAATTTCAGTCGAATAGGATTATAGATCGCGAAATTCGCCGCCATCTTGGAGTCCTAAATTTTGATCAAAAATTCATAACCCGCATCCCCGAAAACCCCCAGATATCGATTTTCAGTCGAATAGGTCCATAGATGACGAAATTCGTCCGCCATCTTGGATTCCTAAATTTTGACCAAAAATTCGTAAACCGCATCCCCGAAAACCCCCAGATATTGATTTTCAGTCGAATAGGACCATAGATGACGAAATTCGTCCGCCATCTTGGATTCCTAAATATCTAAGCAGTATGAGATTCCTCGGAAAACCTACGTCAGACTGGATTTTGAACCATAAACTTATCTCAGAAACTACCGTGAAAACCGAGCATAGCGCGTTGACTGGGACACCCTGTACATTTTGCTCGGTAATAATTTCGAATAAATTGATTTCTGACCTAACTAAAAACCGAATTCAAATTTTCATAATAAAATTTGTAGGAGTGTTTATTTGGCACCTTTTATTTATGTATTAACATTTTCAAGAATTTCATCTATTAAGTCATTCCTGTAAGATAAAATAATTTATAAATAAATTTAAGATTACAATTACCAGAACTGCTAAATGCTTCCCTGGCAAGCATTCATTCGCGTCTGGTCTCCATGACAACAAGTGTTCCTCCCTAAAGTCTGAGAGCGTGTAAAGCTATGCGAATGCCGAGGCGAGTGCCATCTATTGACGGCAAAATTGGAAACTATTTATTGAATCTATGTTTGAAAATTAAGAGGTTATATTTTATCCACGTAATTAATTAAGGACTATCTAGGGCGTCACGATTTCGTTTTTTGTAAATTCCAATTTTTCGACGTCAATTTTTTCGTTGATCACGTGTTTTTGATTAAAACAAAAAATTAAAAACGTGACGAACTAGAATATATATTTTAATACATACGTACAAAATTTGAAGTTTCTATCTTCAAAAATAAGCCGAATAATTCGTTTCTTCATTTCACTTACCGCAGATTATACTCTTAACACTATAATTTGATCCAGGGCCGTGTGAAGCAGGTATGCAAGGTGTGCAAGGTGTGCGAGGTATACGAGGGGTGCGAGGTGTGTAGTGCACACCTCCTTCTAGCGAGCGGCCAGATAAACGGGCCATGCGTTTTTCGAGGAAAAAAAAATTTTTTTCGAGGGAAAAAATTTTGTTTGGGTGCTCAAAATCAGATACTTTACAAATTAATTTCTTACTATTGAAGTATTAGGCGGCATTTTAGATTTTCTACACTAGCAGCCAAATCTCTAGAAACGGCCCTGATTTGGTGACATAGTGTATTCACTCCGTACGAAACACCACCATTTTTTTGGGGGAGGGGGAGGGGTGTTTTTTGGGGTTAAGGGTGAAAAACGAGCCAATCTAACAATTCTAACTGATTCAGTTTCAGCGAGTCGCAGGCCAGACCCACTGTTTTTTGTGTGGCTGTGTCATGAAATAAAGAAAGTAGAATAAGTGTAAACAAAATTTTCTGCAATGAATGATTTTAAATATCGTGGAAATTGGTTCTATATACATCCAAGAATGTGTAAAAAAAAATTCAGAGTGGCAGCAACTTTGATTTAAATTTGGTTGTAGCACACTATGTGAATTTGTTATTTAGTAATATGTTGAATATATTTGACATAAAAAATATAAATTGAAATTGAAAATTTCCTTACCGAAACATTATCATAATGGAGTTAATAAAACTGTTTGTTCGTTAATATTAATGAAGAATATAATTGTCATGATTTGACTATATTGTCTTACCATTTTGGCAATGCCCACCAAAGATTTAGCCACCTTTCAGCGGAAGTAAAATGTGATTTTTAATAGAAATAATGCATAAACTGCTTGTAGACAAAAAAATCAGCTTTGTAGATTAATATTTCGCGGCGGAAAATGCAAAACTTCTCCACGAACTGCAATGGTCCGGAGCGCAGCGGCTGCGGTCACGCGCTTGCATTCCATTACGTCTACCGAGGCTTTAGCAATATGAGATGATCGGTAGACTGTAGTTTTTGGATGTCTTATTAAATAAACTATTCCAGAAAAAAATTCAGCCTTGTAGATATAAGTCAAACATGTTTGTTTTTCCACACTTTGCGTGGGTGGTAGACCTGACATGGCAACGCTTCCGACGCGGTAGAATATTATCTTCCGGTATGTTTTCATGTCATCTGTGAGTATGTAAAATTTCAATCTTGCAGATATAATACATTTATGCAACTTTTTGTAACATGTTGTAAGTATAATTTTTTACTCATTTTTGCAACACTAAAAGTTTGGTAGACTTGCACATTCATCATTGGTACTGTCTAAGCTATCATGGGGGAAAAAAATCTAGCTTTATAGATATTAACGCGAAAAATCTGTCGCTACCTCCCTGACTATGAGAGAGAGAGAGCTTATATTTTAGTTACCAACTTAACAAAAATGAACACATTTATTGCCAACTGTTTTTCTTTACACTCTCAATAAAAGTTTTTATTTTTCGTAAATACTTAAAATTAAGCAACTCCTAAAAACAATCTATCTCTGAATATACGCTTTGTGAATACACTGCAATTTGTTCATTACTTTATATTAATAATACCTTTGTCTACATTCTCTTTAATAAAATACTTAATGTTTTACTTCCAAATGTTTAACTCTTTTATTACTGCCTGGCTTATTTGCGATATTGATTGTTGATTGGTTGTCTTCATACAATATTACATCAGAAAATGCAATCTGAAATTCTAATAATAATTTTCGCAACCAACAAGCCTCACTTGTTGCACTACACAACGCTATATACTCCGATTCTATCGTAGAAATGGGAATAGATTGTTGTTTCTTTGAACACCACAACACATTACATCCAAAGACAAATAAGCAAAAACCTGTACCTAGTGGATTTTTTATCCTGTACGTCTCCTCCCCAATCTGAATCAAATTATTTTTACTCTGCCTACAAATTAAACTCAAATCAAGTGTACCATTTACATATCTTAATATTCGCTTTAAAGTTTTAAATAAAAATTCAGTAGCACGTTCCTGGACCTACTTAGCATTGTCACAACTGAGCATAAGTCAGGCCTAGTACCCATAACAGCATATATTAGCAAATCAATTTGTTTTCTACATTTTGTCTCTATTTCTTGGCTTTCAGATTTTTCCCTTTTCAATAACTCTAACTTAAAATTACAATCAATAGGCACTGATGATGGTTTACAATCTAACATACCATATGACTCTAAAACTTTAATTAGATAATCCTTTTGATTTATTACAGTGATATGTTATTAGCTACGATCTTGTTTGACACTTACACCTAAATACTTTGACACTTTTCCCATATCTTTCATCTTAAAGTTATTACTTAACACAGATTTTATGTTCTTTATCTCATCAATATCATTGCCAAAAAATAAAATGTCATCAACATACAATAAAAGAAATAGTTGCCTGTTGTTATTTTTCATAAAAATGCATCGCTTGTGGCAATATTTCGAAAACTAAAAATTTTCTGAATAGATATCCATACACAAACTCACCCTTATTTTTAATGGTAAATAAGATAAGATTATAAAAATTGGGGGTTTCCTTTAAAAAAAAATTGATTTTTGACAGTTTTCTTAATTTCATTTTTATTCTTATTTTTTGAACACTCTGTATTAATACTTATCAAAATATTATAAAAACACTATTAACGTAGGTCTTTCTCAACAAAGAATCCAACCCAAATTAGATAATAAAGGTTTCCTTATAGGAAAAATTGATAATTCTTTTAGGGCCTGGAAACGTCATTTTTGACATAAAAATTGAAATATATCAAAAACGGAGAGATTTAGGTAAAATACATGATACACAAAATCAGCCTAGAATTTTGCGTAGAATCCAAAAATATAATAAGCCATCTACTTCCGGTATAACCGGAAGTGCCATCATCTTGAGAATATTTTAGCCGAGTTGCCCTCATCAACATTAGTTTACTACCAAATTTTCAAAATTTTACAATGTCTACTTTTCGAGATATCGATCGCCGTAGTTCGTCATGGGACCCCCTGTGTATATATATATATATATATATATATATATATATATATATATATAATATATATATATAATATATATTTATAATATATATATATATATATATATATATATATATATATATATATATATATATATATATATATATATATATATATATATATATATACATATATATATATATATATATATATATGTCTATTTCTCGAAAATCACCCTTTTTTGTGACTGAGGGTTGTGACAGTTTTTCTAATGTAAAAACCTTCAATTTGGTATAGGTCACATTACTGCACTAAAAATATCGAGAGCTACCCTACCCTTTTTTTGTATAATTCCGACGGACTGTTTGTTCGATGTTTTACATGATCCAAACTCTGATGGGCGAGTTTCTCATGCCATGTAAATAAATTACTGTCCACTGTTAGAAATTCGGTTTCACTCACATATTCGAATTAATTGCATATAACTTTCCTTCACGGTTTGCAATTGCTGCAATTTTTTTGTCCTTAGTAAATTTACATTTTGTATTGTCCGTTGTCATTACATAACAACCTTTATTTGTTGCACAGCTTACCGAAAATAAATTTGAGGACAACCGAGATACATACAACACATCATTAATTGTTGTCCCGATCCAAGATTGCCCATTAAATGCAAATAATTTAATTTGTCCAACACCAACCGCATTTATTTTGTTTCCATCACCGATAATCAGTGGCGTCCTGGCTAGGACCGCGGACTGGGCCCTAGATTATTTAGCCCCCCCCATCCCCCATCCGATCAATAAAATATGGCAATGAACAATCGAAAAATTTGTAATTTGTTTCTTATTTATTTCTACAACATGGTCTATAATTTGTCGCTACCTTCTACAGAATAAGAAACTTACCTTTGCGTCTTTGCCAGGCAACAACGCTGTCATGTCGCGTGCTGTCTGTGCTATGCTATAACCTATAAAGGCGATATTATTTTAGAGTGGAAGTGAAGTGGGGGTGGATAAATCACCTATTCATCTGGATGGATTAACCTAATGTTTATATTATTTTATTAACATTATATTTTATATTACAGCAGCGCAGCACATCGGTCGGTAATCTAATTATTGTGCTCTTGTCTTTTCAACTAATTTTTTATGCTATATCATTCAGCTATTGTAGAGATTATTATATTATATATTTTGCCAGGTACACTCAAAGAAAATGATAGGTATATTCAACCAAAAAGAGCATATGAAATCGCGCCTATCTAGTTTCATAGTTAAATCAATCAGTAAAGAATAGTCATACAACTTTATTTGTTTTCGTAAACAAATAGTAGTTTAATAATAAATAATAATAAATTTGGTAGTAGTTTAATAATCATATCTTCTTGTAACAAAATTAAATAGTACAATGACATTTTTTTATGTTCACTAACCATTTTCAATTTGGTCTACAATAGGGTCATTGCATGATATGGCAGTTTCCTACTTTTTCTTCCTAATTTTAAAGTATAACAAACCAATAGCCTTAGAAAAAAATTTCAGCTCAGTTGAATCAATAGCCACAGAGATATTCGCATTTGAATAGAAACACGCTCGGCCGGCCAACAGTCCGTACAGTGACGTCACTTGGCGTGCGCCGATACCTATATTAATCTGGAAGTAAAGTCGCTTAGTTTTCGAGAAAAAAAAACGACGTAGAACCAAACCAGACTTAGTGGGATTCTTTAGTAAGATAATCGTGTACACGAAATCATTTTTTACGACATTTTTTGGTGGTCGAGAACTTTTTTATTTCGGAAAAACACAAAACAATAGATTTTTAATGAAATATGTTTTTTAACGCCTCCACCGCTATATCTCTGAAAATATTTGTGCTATCAAGCTATTTTTTTTTTTTAAATTAAAGTAGACACAATAGCGCTTCGAACAACGTCCCATGTGAACCCGATTAATTTTTTTTTAAGTTGGAAAAATAATAGGAAACTCAAACTTGTTATTTTCAGTAGCGTAATTTTAGACAATCGAGAAAAAAATGTATTTATGAAAACTTGTATATACATGCTGCGTACAAATTGAAACCAATAGTTGAAAAAAGTTTTTAGGATAAAAATTTTTCATGTCCCGTTCATAGTATTGAGTCAGCGATTTTTTTAACGGGCGAAAGTCATATTCTTGCGCGCTCGGCTGTAGCAAGCCTGCCGACTGCAACGATCTGACGGTCCCGGTCGGGGTGTATGTAGTAGTTTAACTATGTCAATAGATACAAAACCAGTAGTGATCAAAAGCATCTAGGGGATCAATATTATTGTTCAATATTTCATATATTGTACAGTAGTATTGATCATATGTTGTTAATATTAAGAAATTGTACAATAAATATAAAATAGTCTCCTTTTAATAATAAAAAGACAGGTAGGTAGATATAAATATCTAATCTATAAATATCAATCAGTGTTACTAACTACCCACCTAATTAGTAAGTTTATTAGACATTTTTAAATGAATGAAAGTAAAAACGTACGCATAAAATGAGTTTTATTGTTGAAATAAATTTTCTATTTGGATAGATAAATATGTAGTATGTAGTTTATATAGGCCCTACATTAATAGCATTCTAATTCGTTCATATTTGCCTCGAAATCTTTAATAATGTTGTTACAGGAACGACATTTGCACTCGTTGCAACATTTTAGGCCTTAAAACAAGCACATTTTCGATTATCACAATTTTTATCCGAACAATGAATACTTAATGATTTTCGACAACCGCCACTTCTACGCGACTCTTCTGACCAACCCTGCATGCGAGGTGTATTAATTGCGTCCCAATGTCGCATTTAGCGCTGATAAAAAAAATCGCTGTTGCCATACGGTACATTTTAGGAAAAAATATATTGTTTCAAAAACTTTTGTGATTATTAGGCTTTATTTTCTTCGCTGCATGCATGTAAATATTTTCAAAAGTAAAAAAGTTTATCGATTGGTGAAGATTTCAATACATAAAATATATATTTTTAGTTTATCTGATTTTTAGAGAAATGAAAGTGGGAATTGTGCCCAAACCGTTTATATTGGTAAAAGCGCTACAGTGTGTGCTTTAATTTGACACAAAATAAATTTCGATACCTTATCTTTAAAACTATTTAAAGATATGGCGGTGGAAACAAAAAAAACAATTTTCTTTAAAAATGCATTTTTTTCACTTTTTATTGATTTAAAAAGTTCGAGACCACAAAAAAATGTCGTAAAATATGATTTCATATGCCCGGTGACATACTCAAAGAAACCTAACATGTGTGACCTGATTCTACGCCAAAAAAAAAAAAACGACACGATAGACTTACGAAATCGCTGCTCTACAGAACGAGTTAGCCACTTGCACTCATAGCCGTGTTCACTGGGCGGTTCAGCCATCTGACGTCACAACTCGACTACATGGTTATCCCGAGCGTTTTTAAGCGCGCCGACTTTAATAATTTTTTTATACATGAAGGCGGCGTCAGTAAATTCTAATTTTTGGCATACTTACTATACTCACCAAGCTCATTCAGAATATGTAATAATAAAAAATTGTTAAATGAGCCTATTAAATAGTACAACGACTTTGTTTTTTGTTCACCAACTAATTTTTACACTTTATTGTATGATGAAGTTTTTTTTGGTTAGCCAAAATCTCAGTATTGAGACATCAGACCATCCAAACCAAAGATTAGAGATCGTTTATAAGATCCATCCAAATATATCGATGATCCCTGAGAGAATTTGAACACTTAATTTTCTATAAATTCGTAAGAGGATAAGATAATGCATGATTGATTATTGTCTGTGATTTGTATGTGGCGTCATCTGGGAATAATTAATGTATAGACTACGTGGTAAGCAAGCAAATTTTATGGTAATTCTTTTAGAACTTCTAGAAGACGACAATAATATTGGTTTGTCTACCAAGTAAAATAGTACAGCGAACTAATACTGGGTTAGAATTACAATTCGATAATAGCTAAAAATAAAATATACTATTATCTAGTTTAATTTGACAGAATTCAACAAAATAATAGTCAGACGAACAAAATGATAGTCTTATTCATCTATTTTTTAAGTTAATGTTTGTTTTGTTGTACAACTTTTTATTAATTAAAATAACAATCACCTCTTGTTTAAAAATACCATCAATATAGTTTGGTTTAACAAAATTAACGATATTGTTAGTTAACCATTTTTTTTTTTGTTGAATTTACCCATACTATTTCTTTGAGTGTAGATAATTTATGAAAAATTTGAAACTACTTATATATATATTTACTACTATTTTTTTTAGTACCTACATAGATAATTTAATTATTAATTCCGAAAATGGAAAAAAGGTTTTATCCGGAAAAATATCTATTTGAATTTTAAAATTCTCCTCACTGCAAAGAAAAAAATTGGGCCCCTCCCTAAGCCAAAATCGCGGACCCAACTAAAATTTGCCAGGACGCCACTGCCGATAATAATCAATTTTTCTTCTGACAGTTCACGGTAGAATATAAACTTGGACTTGTCAAAACATATCCCAGCAAACATAAATATATAGCATATACGTAAATGCTACGTAAACTAAGTTTTGCAGAAGTAACGTGCTATGTAACATGTGACGCATAATTATGTGCATATTCTGCGAAATGTCAGCAACATGTGTATATGATTTTTACATAGTGAAGAGGTAACACTGCGACCTCACGGTATGGAACAAATGACGTAGCGTATATGTGTATTCAACCACTTGCTACGTAAAGCATATGTAACTAATTTTATCTCTTTATGATGTAGCATATATGTATATTCAACCACTTGATAGTGACCTTAAGCTACGTAACTTATATACTTTTACCTCTTTGTGATGTAGCATGTATATATTTTATCTACCTACCGTATGTTCAAAATAGCATATCCCAGCACTTTTACTTCCACATCCAGTGGAAGTATAGTAACGACAAAAATTTTTTTTAAATTTTTT
Organism: Rutpela maculata; assembly: GCA_936432065.2. Taxonomy (NCBI): domain Eukaryota; kingdom Metazoa; phylum Arthropoda; class Insecta; order Coleoptera; family Cerambycidae; genus Rutpela; species Rutpela maculata. The sequence goes on along the minus strand of OW386287.2, from coordinate 105,502,842 downwards.
ATTGTTTAAATAGTTTAGAATGCCATGAAACGTCGAGATTTCAAGTTTGAGCGAAAAAAAATTTCTGTCTGTCGGTCTGTCGGTCTGTCGGTCTGTCGGTCTGTCGGTCTGTCGGTCTGTAACTTTTTTTGTGCGCACGTTTACTCTGGAACCGTTTGAGATATTGACTTGAAATTTGGTACACATATGTACTTTAACGAGATCTAGAACTAGATTATATTTTCATCTTGTTTCGTCGAAGGGTTTGAGGGTAAATTGGGGTAAATTTGGGGAAAATAGGTAAATCAAGCAGGTAAGAGTCCATAAAATTGGTATTTAGTATATACAAGAGAAGCTAAGGTCTCAAAAAAAATTTTGGCATTGGCCAATACCACCCCCACCCCACTATTAAAGGGGATGAAAAAAAAAATGTGATTTAGTGTATGTACAAGAACCAGAAACCTCAAAGGAATTAAAAACACTCCAAACTGATTTTTTTTTTAATTACTTTGAAAGGAATGTAAATAATAATTTTATGCTTTATCTGTAAAAGACATATCACAAACAATATTCAGCGTAATAAAACAGTAACAAAAAATTTAAAAAAATATTTTTATAAACTACTTATATTAAAATGTACTAAGTAGGAAATTGCAAATTTTTTGTTTTTTAAGTTTTTTATTTTAATAACATAAATTGAAACTAATTAAAACCTTTATAAGAAAACAATAACACCATGTACAGGGTGAGGTAAAAAAATATTCAAAGAAATTAAGTTTCCTTTCTTAACCATTCAAAAAAAAAAAATTAATCACTCTGTATGGATATTTAAAGGCTTTAAAAATGTCTACAAGTTGATGTGCCCAACATGGTCATCGCTTCGAAAATAAAAAAGTTACAAGTCTGGGGAGTTTTAAGTGGCGCACCCTGTATAGTGTAGTAAATCTGGTTATATAGCTGAAGAAAACTAGATGCAAACTATTTTTTAAGTTATTAAACAATTTATGATAGCTTAAATAATAATGTATATATTTTAACAAAACTTTACGAAAACACGCTTCCAATGGAATGGAAAATTTGAGGTCGATCCGATAAGTTTCAGAAGTATACTGCTTTAAACATGAACCGATGTGCTCAAAGTGCTGTCATTCAATCCGAAAGTCTGCCTCAAAGTTGAGTTTACACTGTTAAAACCCAGCTATTTAAAATCAGATTTGTCTAATCTGCCAGAGATGGTGATTTGGGGACTATTGGAGTATTTCAACATAAGAGTATGCAGCATATAACTGCAGAAAAAAAGGGGAATGAAAATGCAACTAGGAGTGAATGACTTCACGCAGCGTCTATATTCTTGATTAATTTTAAAGCCTCTAGAGATTTTAGAATATCCTGGTTTTTTGAATTTCGCTCTAAAATTGCGAAATTCAAAAATGCATCAAGCCATAGAACAATTTGTTTTAGAATGTAGATTTTTCTCCTACTCTTCAGTGGTGTTAACACAATTTTTTTAAACTATTTGAAATCATTTTAAACTTTTTATAAAGAATTTTTTTTCTCAGAATTAAACAAAAATTATTAGAATACTTCAAAAGATCACAAAAAAATAAACAATTTTAAAAAACGGGGTTTTCTACGCCAATTGGGAGCCGTGAAGCGTGAAAAAATGCATTTGTTAAATAATTGCCAAAAAATTGTTTTAAATAATTTTAAAATACCTACCTATTTATGCAACAAGTGTGTAAAGCAGTACTTTTTTCCTGCATAAGTTGTAGACTAGTGCATCAATCTTGTGAGAATCCCATGATAAAAGTAGTTTCTTTAACAGTCATATAAACAAATTGTTAATTAACGCCACTGAAAAGTAAACAATCAACGATTCAATTTTCGAACTTGTTACTGTTTCTTAAGCTTTTTTTGTATAAATATTAAATTATATTACACTATTACATTCACCGAGAGCCATTTGATATAAGAAAATGTGCTGGGTCCTTTACCAAGATGATTTAATTCTACCAGAAGCATATTTTTAATAATGACAAATCTTAATTGTCTTAATTTATTGCAACAAAATTAACCATAAAGGTTCAGACAACCCCCCCCCCCCCTTATCACACTTAGTTACATAATTACGAACCCCACCCCCCCTGGAGCGTGACGTCATTTATGAATGGCCCCTAAGGTAAGTAAAATTGTTTAATTATCACTATAATAATGAATTTACGTAATACTAATATTAATTGGAGCATGATAGTGAAGGAATTGAAACGCGGCGCGATGGTTGGGTGATTAAAAAAGTGTTTATTTTCATCTATTTTTTTTAAATTAGAAATAAAGATTTATTCTTTAACGAGCCTATATTCGTTATTTATGGAATCATAGAATAAACCTTTACATGAACTGTATTTCAATGAAACGCAAACGTGCCTTTATCGATAAGCAAACTTTATTGAATCGGTATTATTTCGTTATTCAGGCGTTAGCATACTGTATTAGATCGGTATGTATGCCGCATCGTTGCTGTATCCATAGCGTAAAGATCTATATCGAAGTAAAACTACGACTATAGATTCTCTATATAAACTGTACAGCGTGGTTATACGGGTAGTTCTTATTTCTGTTCTATCGGTATCTATTCCGGTATTCTCATGCCCCATAGTACCGGTCTCACCAGGACGTCTGTTATTAATTATCTAAATTAAAGTCGCTGTCATCTATTTTCTTGTCTGTTATTTGAAGTATTTGTAAACAGATTTGGCAAGCACGCATCAAATTTACAACTGAAACAGATAGCAGGTTGTCTTGTAATCTATAATATATACAATGATGAACGTTTTCTATCTTTAGTTTAAAATTCGCATTCACAAAAATGACTAAACAGATTTGGCAAGCACGCATCAAATTTACAACTGAAACAGATAGCAGGTTGTCTTGTAATCTATAATATATACAATGATGAACGTTTTCTATCTTTAGTTTAAAATTCGCATTCACAAAAATGACTAAACCGAAAATTAAGATTTGACAACTATAATAAAATAGATAACTATAAAAAAATAGTCAAAATATAATGAGAATTATTTTGTAAATATAGATCCGGATCAGCATGTTATAAAATAAATAAGTAAATGTGCAATCAGATAACCAATATTTGCTACAGTTTTATGTAATTTAACTTTAATTGGAGGATGCAGGTGAAACGCATTTAAACAACATCTTAAATACGTCCATTTAAGTCGTCTTTGGAAAATCTATAAAGAGATGTCTTTAAGACGTCTTTTTAAGGTCTTCAGGCGTTCAGACATAATATGGACATAACGTATTTAAGATATAGCGTGCTGTCTGGGTTAACGCACATAGTTTTTACCTACAATCACTATTGTAAATAGTAAAAAACACACTACCTGCCATCTATGTAAGATGAACTTTACATATTGTAAACAAATCGCACTGTAAACAAATCGCACGGTAAACAAAACGCACGGGACACGCAATTATAGGTGGCTTATATCGCTGACGCGGGGTTTAAAAAAACAAATGCGCCTACGTAATTTTCAAACGCTGTCAAAACTGACATAATATTTGTTGAATAATATTGTTGACAAGTAAACTAAATCCAGATTTTACTAAATAAATAAATAAATATGATCGTAGATAAAGTATAGTACATAATTCGAGTTGTAAAGCAATTACGCACTCACGGAAATACGAAATACTTTTCCATTCGTGCGTAATATGCTTCTTACAACACTCATTACGTAATATACTATTACACCATTCTCTGCGCTGTTTTGTCCGCGAGTGCGTTCCGTATACTTAATTACAATAATTCTCCCCTGAAAACTGTTAATCTTAGAAAAAAAGTTACAAATAAAAAAAGTTAACTCCCTCCTTTATCTTCATGCATCCCCGATATATTTGGTATCTATTTCGAGGAATACAAAAAGTTTCTCGCTTGTTATATTCGCACCTGTAAATTTTCACAGTTTATCAACATAGCCTGCGAAAAAAATCGTATATGTATGTATATATATATATATATATATATATATATATATATATATATATATATATATATATATATATATATATATCACATTCTGAACATGTTACTAATGTTCATTTAGCCTTAAAAATACGTAGTTTCCGAGATATATACATCCAAATAAAAAAAAAATACGAAAAAGCAAATATATGTATTCTTCAAGAAGCTTTTCCGGAAAAACCAGTGGGATAATCTAAAAATGTATAAGAGCTTTTTTTGTAGAAAATCTCATTCTCAATAAGTTTATTTATGTTCATTTAGCTCCAAAATCGCGCACTTTTCGAGATATTTGCATTCAAGTTAAAAAAAACATGAAAAGAACACACATATATATTTCAAGTCGCTTTTCCGTAAAAGCCAATGGGATAATCGGAAAATGTATAAAACCTTTTTTGTAGGAAGTCGTATTCTTAACACATTTACCTATATTCGTTTAGCCTTAAAAACGCGTACTTTTCGAGATATATACGAATAAATGAAAAAAACACGAAAAAACGTACATATATTGTAACGATATATATTGTGAATTAATAAATACAGTAATTACTTACAGATGAATGAAATGTTTGAAACACGAAGCAAACATACATGTATACTTGAATCAAATGTTAAAATAAAATGTTAGTATAAAGAAATTGTTGTTTAGATATGATGATACTTTCATTAAGCACGAATTTTGAGAAGTGCAAAATAATCTCAAAAATTGCTGAAAGCTGATTCTCATGATAAAATTTACGATATTGTGCCAAGAACACATACAGAGACATAATCACTCTCAAAAAACATAAATTATATAAATTGTATAATATGTAATATAATATAATATTAAATTGAATAAAACACTAAATAAACTATGTAAATATCATATTGTAACACTTTGGATAAGATTTATTTAGGGAAAATGTATCCCATAAACAGGACATTAAATAATAAAAATTCAGAGCGAGAAGCCTCGTCCAAAACCAAACTTTTGAAAAAAGTGATAAAAACACTAATCGTAATCTAACTAAAAGTGGTGTACTTTAAAGATTAATAGGATAAGAGGTGAAAAATTTGGGGTGACACTAGTTTTCTTAGGTTTTAACAGATTTCAGTTCTCACTGGTATTGTACTAACAAAATTTCACGTTGTTCTTGTAGACATTCATAAGGGTCAACTTTTAAGTCACCGGCACGGTAGCTCAATCGGTTAAGGCGTATTGAGTGGCGAATACGCTGATCGACTCGCTACCGCGCTCTGGGTTCGACCCCCAGCCCCGGTATTGACAACACCGGTGGGTGTGGATGTATGTCTGCGTGTTTCCGAATGTGTAACTTCCTTCCGGACAGCCTTGGCTTTGGATTTGGGGTTGTCTACTATCTGTGGTGTGTGTTTATGTTTATGTTTAAGTGTAGTAGTTTTGAACACAGGTTGAAGTTCATATAAAATGGGGCCAAAATGTAGTGCCTGCGACAGCTTGAAAAAATACGTACATATATATATATATATATATATATATATATATATATATATATATATATATATATATATATATATATATATATATATATATATATATATATATATATATATATATATATATATATATATATATATATATATATATATATATATATATATATATATATATATATATATATATATATGTAGGTATCTCAAAAATAATTTCTTTTTTTTCTGCGCATAAACAAAAAATTGTTCTAAAAGTTGAGTACTTACTATCTATGCGGAGAAACTGCTGTTCAAAATTTTTCTCTAAAACGTGGTTTTTTTCCTAAGGCCATGGCAGGTTAAGATAAGTGTCCGTGCCTTTGTAACCCTTTTGCGCGTGGTTCCTTCCAGTGATGTATCTTTGCGTAAGATACTACCACAAAAAGTTTTGATCTCAAAAACTTCATAATATCTGGGAAAAAAATTTTTTTTTTGAAAATCCAAAAAAAATTTTTTACTGATATTTTCATGAAATATTTTCATGAAGAAAACAAAAATTGATGCTTTTGAATTTTTCGAAAAATTTACGTACTTACCCGTTAGCGACCACCTCTATTTTTATACTAATTATACACCATACAATAAGCTATAGCATATATTTTTTACAAAACTCTATCGAAGGGGTAACGTAGTCAAATTGGCAAAGATAATGTTACGTGCTGTCACCCCCCTTCGTAAACACCCTGTATCGTGGGTTCGGAAATTATAACACCAGGGTAACACTAAACAATAATGTATTTACGTTCGCACTAATTACAACAAATAAAGAAAAATAGTATAAATTGGTTAGAAATTCGATATATTAATAAATATATAAATGAACAACTGCTTGGATTACACGTATTGAAAATTTTTTGGAGCAGCCTACGTATTTTTTTGAAACAACGAGATGTATTTTTCACAATACATATATTTTCTACAAAGCTCCATCGAAACGGTAATACATAAAAAATTATGTGTTTAATAATAAGGATACATTACAAAAAAACATGGTATGCTAATGATATATGATAATATTAGTTGTCTTCATCACTGTCCTCATTTGTTGGAATATTGTCGAGAAACCTTGCATATGATAAATTCATGTTTAAGTTAAAAAAAATAAATTAGTTTTCTGTTACTTAAAGATGGATTTATCATATCCAAGGTTAACGATATTCCGAAATCATCAATAAAACTGTCTGAATTATTCGCAGAAGATATCAGTGTTACAATAAATGAGGACATATATCATTAGCATAACATGTTTTTTTATTATGTATTCTTATTATTAAACACATTATTTTTTTATGTATTACCATTTCGATGGAGCTTTGTAGAAAATGTATGTATTGTGAAAAATACATCTCATTATTTCAAAAAAATACGTAGGCTGCTCCAAAAAATTCTCAATGCATATAATCCAAGCAGTTGTTCATTTATATATTTATTAATATATCGAGTTTCTAACCAATTTATACTATTTTTCTTTATTTGTTGTAATTAGTACGTAAGTAAATACATTATTGTTTAGTGTTACCCTGGTGTTATAATTTCCGAACCCACGATACAGGGTGTTTACTAAGGGGGGTGTAAGCACGTAACATTATCTTTGCCAATTTGACTACGTTACCCCTTCGATAGAGTTTTGTAAAAAATATATGTTATAGCTTATTGTATGGTGTATAATTAGTAAAAAAATAGAGGTGGTCGCTAAACGTATAAGTACGTATATGTATACATTTTTCAAAAAATTCAAAAGCATCAATTTTTGTTTTCTTCATGAAAAGATTTCATGAAAATATCAATAATAAGTTGTCCTGAGTATATTTACAATATATGTGAAATACAAACAAATTGGTTCACTTGATTAAGAAAAAAAATTTTTTTCGGATTTTCGAAAAAAAAATTTTTCTCAGTTATTATGAAGTTTTTGAGGTCAAAACTTTTTGTGGTAGTATCTTTCGCAAAGATACATCCCTGGAAGGAACCACACGCAAAAAGGTTGCAAAGGCACAGACACTTATCTTAACCTGCCATGGCCTTTGAGTGAACTGTAAATGGAAAGTGTAGGTATAGCTCTCCAGTAAAGTTTTTCTCATATTCACACGCACACACACTCTTACATACACACACACACACACACACACACACACACAAACCAATCATATACATATGTGCGTAGAAATTTTTGAGCACGCTTAATTACACTTAAACTCTTGAATAACTTACGAAGGTTTACACTTTTATTATAATACTTCTACAATTTCAGAATGGAGAACAACAAATAATTAACGATTGATGAAGAAACTAATAATGTTATCACTAATTAATTATTTTTCTAATCTTGATTAGAAATATTTTTACTACCCAACTTCAACTATTTATTGAACTGACGTCATAAGCCAGAGCAACTATGTCGTTTTCCTTTGGCAAATTGCCTTCTGCAGGTTCAACACACAATTTCTATTGTTCGAAATGGTTCCGTGCATCCTGTTAAAGGGAATTTTTTTGGCTCTTGTTCGCTATAATGTGCCAATAAGAGGAACTTCGAAAGAAGGGAAATAGTAATAAATTAGTTAACTTAGAATATCATGGTTCATAATTAACATTGTTATACATTTTCGGACGCTTTAACAAAAACCGCTGCCCAAGGAATCACTACTTCCACATCCGGATTTTCACACAACGAAAAAATTTTGTATCTGGAAATAATTGTTTATGGAACTTTAATAATATAATATTTGAAATCCTCTACCCCAAAAACCCATAAAACGATACCCCACATCGGTAGTGGGGTGGGGGTGGTGACAGAGGGTGGGAGTGGTGGGTAGATAAAGTAAAAAAATATTTTGAGGTTTCTGGTTCTTGTACACACACTAAATAACATTTTTTTCATCCCCTTTAATAATAGGGTGGGGTGGTAATGGGGGTGGCTACTGCCAAAATTTTTTTCAGACCTTAGCTTCTCTTGTCTATACTAAATATCAATTTTATGAACTCTTACCTGCTTGATTTACCTATTTACTCCAAATTTACCCCAATTTACCCCCCAACCCTTCGACGGAACAAGATGAAAATATAATCTAGTTCTAGATCTCGTTAAAGTACATATGTGTACCAAATTTCAAGTCAATATCTCAAACGGTTCCAGAGTAAACGTGCGCACAAAAAAGTTGCAGACCGACAGACAGATCGACAGACAGAATTTTTTTTTTTTCGCTCAAACTTGAAATCTCGACGTTTCATGACATTCTAAGCCTATTTGAACAATGAAAATTTTTCAAAATTTTTTTGTCGTTACTATACTTCCACTGGATGTGGAAGTAAAATATATTTGATAATATTCCCCTCCTCATAATAATGGCCATGAACCACATTTTCCCTTTATTTGATTAACCCAGTAGCTACCGGCACAATAGCTCAGTCGGTTAAGGCGTATTATGTATAATCTCGGTAAAAGTACTGCCATAGTAGTATTACATATGGAGAAAGCCTTCAACACCGTTTGGATCCCGGGGCTAATATATAAAACCGCTGCCCAGGGAATCACTACTTCCACATCAAGATTTTCTATCCAAGTCTCTCAACAAAAAAGCTTTGTAAGTGGAAATAATTGTTTATGGAACTTTAACAAGATAATATTTGAAATCGTCTTCCCCAAAAACGCATAAAACGATATCCCACATCGGTAGTGGGGTGAGGGTGGTGATAGGGAATGGTAGTAGGGGTGGATGAAAAAAAATATTTTGAAGTTTTTTTGTTCTTGTACACACACTAAATCACAATTTTTTTAATCCCTTTTAATAATGGGGTGGGGGTCGTAATGGGGGGTGGCTAATGCCAAAAAAAATTTTTGAGACCTTAGCTTCTCTTATATATACTGAATAACAATTTTATGGACTCTTATTTGCTTGATTTACCTATTTACCCCCATTCACCCCAACCTACCCCCCAACCCTTCGACGGAATAAGATGAAAATATAATCTAGTTCCAGATTCTATTAAGGTACATACGTGTACTAAATTTCAAGTCAATATCTTAAACAGTTCCAGAGTAATCGTGCGCACAAAGAAAAAGTTACAGACAGGCATTTTTTTTCGCTCAAACTTAAAATCTCGACGTTTCATGACATTCTAAGCCTATCTGAACAATAAAAATTTTCAAAAAATTTTTTGTCGTTACTATACTTCCACTGGATGTGGAAGTAAAATGAACAATTATCATTTTTTGCGCCATATCACAAAATTTATTCATTCATGTCCGACTGGTCGAACGCTGCAGGTGCGAGTGAATAAATAAACTATTTACGAAGTGTGATATTCGCGCAGGTATCCCACAGGGGTCGGTCCTCGTCACCAAACTGTACAATCTATACATTTCTGATTTCCCTACGTTCCCGAATACTACTACTTAGCTATTTAGCTAAGTACGCCAATGACTCAGCCATGTATGCGCACAGCCATAATGCGTAAACGACAAATATGCTACTTGAGGCTCACATGACCTATGCCACGGCATATTACTACCAGTGGAAGATTCGGAGCAGATTCACAGAAAATAAAATCATGACGCCAATTTTGATAAGGAGTGACCAAATTCTTGGTCAGGAATAGCAGACTTAGCAGACAAAATAAATAATTGTTATATACCGTTATTGTGAGGCCAGCTCTTACATACGTGGCGCAGGCGTGGTGCAGCGCGTCGGTCACGACAATAAAAAACTGACTGTCTTACAGAACAAATTTTTACGCCTCATCTCAAATTCTTTTAGATCACCTCCATCAGAGATTTACATGAGCGTTGCAACGACATAACACCACTAGTGGACTATATCAAAGCTAGATCGCAGAAATTTTATCAATTCGAGCTTGGTGATAGTCCACTTACAAACAACATCACACAAGAGAACATAATGCACCTTTTCAAATTAAACATAAATTACCATACCAAGCGTTGCCCATCTTTCGGCAACAATTATAGCCAAAACTCTTTTTCTTCCACTTTAATTGCTATCTGACACAATTCATTCTTCCTATTCCTTTCTTCTTTTCTTTGTTTTTCGAAATTTTTTACTTTCTTACTAAACTCAATATAACGTTTAGCAAACCATAAACAATAAATTAAGTGGTCTTGCTGAATTTCCTAAAACGGATTTTTTAATTAATAATTTTCCCACAAAATTGATTTTATACATATTTAGTGCCCTTTAATTATATTACATATACATTTATAGAAACTATTTTTTACATCGTTAGATAAGCTTTTATTTTAATTGCCTTTTAATTTACTTTTTGTAAAAGGAGTTGGTCACTTGTTTCCTTTCAATAATCCTTCCCGTCCTCACTCCGTCCAGGGTCTCTATTCTTGACCGTGATAGAATAGAACGTTCCCCGGGGAGCGTTCCCCGGATTCGTTCTACTGCCATTCTATTGCAAGCATTAATCTTGATTGTAGTCTTGAAAATATTATGGAATAAGCTGTAGCGTTGCTAAACTTATTTACCAATCATAGACGAGCAATTTTGACAATCGACATCGATTATAACCATAGTTGATAACACCCATATTAAAAAAAAAACGCAGAGCTGCTAGAACCTGAAAATGAAGCAGTGTTTTGAAAGATTCGGTGTAATAAAAAATAAGCGGTATAAATATTGCATTTTGAAAAGAGATGAGAATGTTGTCATAATATGTGCCGGGGCACCCCAATATTCTTAAGAACAGAGTTGAGCCCAAAATAGGCATTATTATTTGAAAATAATACTACCTATTTATTATTACTGAAAATATATTTTATACAGTTTGTGCAAACGGGGCTGATCTTGTGCCTACCCCACATAGCACACTACATCCATCGGATGTCCGTTTAATATCCAAAATACATCCTTACGTCCATGAACCTATTTTAGATATACAGTGTACGTCATTAATGTACGTCCACTGTACATTCATTCTTCATCCTTCTATGGCTTAGTACATTTTGGTACGTCCACTGTACGTCCACAAAAGTACGACATTTGAGCATTACAAATGAACTTTCACTGTACGTACATTTTCCGCCATATAAGAGATGTACATCAACGTACTTCCAGTGTACGTCCATTTTTTATCCTTCTATAGTTTAGCACATTTTGGTACGTCCAGTGGACGTCCCCAAATGTTTTACATTAGAAATGGACTCCCATTGTAAGTACGTTTTCCTCCATATAAGGGATGCACATCAATGTACGTCTACTGTACATCCATTTTTCATCCTTCTACAGCTTAGTAAATTTTGGTACGTCCTCTGTACGTCCATAAAACTTCGACATTTGACCATTACAAATGGACTTCCATTGTACGTACATTTTCTGCCATCTAAGGGATGTACATCAATGTACTTCCAGTGTACGTCCATTTTGTATCCTTCTATAGTTTAGCACATTTTGGTACGTCCAGCGGACGTCCACAAAAGTTCTATATTTTACCATTAGAAAAGGACTCCCGATGTACGTACATTTTCAATCAATAAATCAATCAATTTTATTTGTTCTTTAATAAATTACCCATAAGGGTGTAGAACACGTCAAAACCAGCAATATAAAATACAAAATGATACACATGTAAACAATTACAAGTTGGTAAAATATAAAAACATGATAAATGTACAAGGCAGATAAAACATTATTAACATTAAAATATTAAAACTTATAGGTATCTTATTACTGTATTTACATTTTCTATTTGTTTGTCTTCAGAAAATTCACTGAGGTTATAATAGGCCTTTTTAAGTAGAAGGTTTTTTTAGTTTTTTATACATCACTTTGTTGTTGAGGTTTCTTATAGTTAGTGGCAGTTTATTATAAATCTTGATTAAGGTGTGGTAGACATTTTTCTGGATATATGTAGTTGTTGGTATTACGGGGCACAGATCTGTTTTATTACGCGTGCTGTACTTATGAAATTTATCACAAATTCGAAAGAAGTGTTTGTTTTCGCAGACAAATTTGACTGACTCGAAAATCATGATGCTGGTTAACGTTAACATTTTTTCAGACATAAATACCGATTTGCATGATTCCCTTTGGTTTAAATTATAGATGTTTTTAATGCATCTTTTTTGTAGGGCAAAAATTCTATCTACCTCGCTCGAATTTCCCCAGAATATGATTCCATGTTGTATTCTCGATTGTACATATGCATGGTAGCTAATTTTGGCTACATTCTTATTGATTGAATTGGGAATGATTTTGATCGCATACGAATACTGACCAATTTTTTTTGATAATACATTTATATAAGGTCTCCAGTCTAGTCGTCTATCAATTTGCAATCCGAGAAATGAGGCATCGCTTACTGATTGTATAGTTTCTTCTTCGAATTGAATATTAAGGTTATTTTCCTCTATTATAGGATAAGAGAATTTGATTATATTTGTTTTATCCACATTGTTATTTTGGACAAACCACCGTTCCAAAGTTGATATTGTTGTATTTTCGTCTCTAAATCTTCTTGTGATTTTTGATTGAAGACTATGGAGGTATCATCTGCATATAAGACAACATGATCATCTATGCAATTTGGTAGGTCGTTCGAGTAGAGTATAAATAAGAGGGGGCCCAAAATAGATCCTTATGGCACTCCTTTAGTCAATGTTTCCATCTCCGATTTTATTTGATGACCTATTTCGTTGTCATTTTATATGATACACTGGCTTCTATCATATGATGATATGATTTTATCAAGCTCTTACATTTTCCTCGAATCCCGTATTTTTCCAGTTTTAATAGCATTATCTCGTAGTCGACACTATCAAAAGCTTTTGATAGGTCTAGTAAGACAGTGGATACACATTCTCTGTTGTTTAATGACCCTAGCACTTTGCTTAGTAGTTGGTACATAGCTCTAATTGTTGACATAATTCTTCTTCTTCATATTTCCATCTATCAATAAAGTTAATGAGACGTAGATATATAATTTTCTCAAATATTTTAGATATGTTAGGCAATTGAGAAATGGGCCTGTAATTACCCATATTCTTCTTATCTCCTTTTGTATACAATTGGTTTTACTACTGATATTTTTAACAAGCTAGGGAACATTCCATTAACTAAGAAAAAGTTTATAAGATATGCTAGAGGTTCTGCAATAAGATCTGTGGTTGATTTCAACAGCTTAACAGGTATTCTGTCGATTCCTACAGCTTTTGTGTCTTTTAAGGAGTGTATAATATTATATACATCCGTGGGATTCGTTTGTTCTAGGTGAATGTTTGCATTGTTTAGAATTACATGTTTATTTATATTTGGGCATGCATTTATGAAGAAATTGTTAAAGTTGTTTAATGTGTCTTTTATTATTTCCCCATTTTTGTTAAAGTAATCAGGATTAAACGACTGACGATTGTTTGTTTTATTTCTGCTTGTTTCACTAACCACAGTCCATGTTGCCTTTGTTTTGTTAGATGATTCTCTCATGTATCTTTCATTGGCAGATTTTTTTGCCGGACATATTACTTTTTTTAGGACTTTTGTATAGTTTTCATATTTTTCACGTGAAATTTCACCTTTATTTTTTTGCATATAGAGTCTCCTTTTTTCTTTACATGAAATTTTGATTCCCTGTGTAATCCATGTATGTTGTTTTCGTCATTTTAGTGTTTTTACAGTAAATATTTGATCCATTATATCCGTAAAAATTTTAGAGAAGCGTTTATATGCCATATCAGGGTCTTTTTCAATATTGTCTTCCCAATTTTGTTTTATGAATTCCTGCTTAAGATATTCTATTTTCCGTTCCGAAAAGCACCTGAATTTGAGATTACCAGTATTTGTATTTTTAGTTGCTATTGGGGGTGAAAATGAAATCATTTGTCCATGTTGGTCAGACAGAGATGTTAAAACGACTTCCCCTTCTTCAATGTGTGTATTTATAAAAATATTGTCAATAATTGTTTGACGTTTTTCTAGTAGGTATATGTATTTTTTTATTGAAGCTGCTCATTAAATCAATAAAGTGTGCTTTACTCTTATTTTCTGATAGGAGGTCTATATTAAAGTCTCCACATAAAACGATGGTACATTTAATCATTTTAGTTTTTATCTTATTAAAGATGTTGATTAAGGATTCAAAGAATATGTCAATGTCACCTCGTGGTGGTCTATAAATGGAGAGTATTAATAATCCCTTACTCTCTATTTGGATACAGGAACATTCTGTAGCAGATTCAACGCTTACTTGTTTTATGTCTACTCGCTCTCTGAAACAGTATGTCATTTTTTGTATATATGCATGACCCTCCATGTTCTTTCTCATTTCTTGACCAACACAATGCTAAGTTGTATCCATTAATTTTTATAAAAGGTTCCTCTGGAGGCATTAACCAGTGTTCTGTTAGACATGTTATATCTGGAGATTTTAGCAGAGTTTTTATGCAGACTTCTAGCTCGAGTGTTTTATTTCTTAGAGACTGAATGTTTTGATGAAATATATTAATGTTGTTTTTACCTGAAGTTGGTGGTTGCTCCTTACCTATACCTTTATTTGCCTTTATTATAGGTACTGTGTTTTCAGAAACATTTATAAAAAATCATTTATCAGCGTCATTTTTTTCAGATTTCCTTCTGATTGAATTATATTTTCTAAAGTCGAATCGTTGAAAGTCTACCCCCCGTGGCCAAACATTTTTTTGGTATACTTCATCTTTCATTGTAAATGGTGCTCCAAACATGAAACATCTATTCTGGGTTTCTTCTGATGGAAGTTCTTTCAGCACAAAATCTATATGTTTACATTCAGGTTTCTCATTTAAGTATAATTTGATTTTATCACCATTTGCATGCCTTTTCACCCTTGTTATTAGTAGCCATACTCTTTTTTCACTGAAAAGTCTTGATCTGTTGCGGGACCTTCTCCAATTTCTTGTTTATTTTTTGTATTGCCTCTGTGTCTCCTGTTCCGCACAATTTGAAAGTTATTTTATCTTTCTCCTCCCTCTAGCTCTTTGTTGTCTTCAATTGAGACATCGTCATTAAGATGTGGTGTTTTTTCATTTTTATTTATATTTTTGTGCGCATTTGGTTTTGGTTTGATATTTTCTTCGTTTCTTTTATCTCCATGTTCATTAGGTGTTTTGGGTTCATTTTTGTTCGACACAGCTGCGGAGTACTTTTTATTTAATGCAATATTAGTTTTTGGTAGCTCTTGATTTACGACAACTTTTGATCGAGGTCAGCAAGGTCTGCCTTTAATTCAGTGAAATATTTGTTGCACTGTTCATTATCTATTATACTTTCTGATCTGCATTGTTTACAATAATACTTGATGACACGTTTTTTTAGTGCAACTGCACAAATTTCTGTGCTTGTTAGTTCAGAACATTCTTGACAGTTTTACATTGCAGGAATCACATGTTACTAGTTGTAAATTTGGTGATTCAGGAGAATTATACAATTTACAAACATCGACCATATCCTCAATTTTTAGTTAGGAATTGTTAGGAATGTTTTAATTGAATACTTTTGTAATAAACATCTGTTAGGTTTATTTCTGGGTGGTTTTTATGAATTTTATATTGTTATTTATCACTTTATATAAAGTTTTGTGTATTCGGGAAATTTTACGTCTTTCTTTTTCTTCTAACGATCCTAAATAATCCTCCTCCATATAAGAAATGCACATCAATGTACATCTACTGTACATCCATTTTTATCCTTCTACAGCTTAGTAAATTTTGGTACGTCCTCTGTTCGTCCATAAAAGTTCGACATTTGACCATTACAAATGAACTTTCATTGTACGTACATTTTCTGCCATCTAAGGGATGTACATCAACGTACTTCCAGTGTACGTCCATTTTTTATTCTTCTATAGTTTAGTACATTTTGGTACGTCGAGGTGGACGTCCACAAAAGTTCTACATTTTGCCATTAGAAATGGACTCCCATTGTATATGTACATTTTTCTTCATATATAAGGGATGCACATCAATGTAAGTCTACTGTATATCCATTTTTCATCCTTCTACAGCTTAGTAAATTTGGTACGTCCTCTGTGCGTCCATAAAAGTTCGACATTTGACCATTACAAATGGACTTTCATTTTACGTACATTTTCTGTCATCTAAAGAATGTACATCAATGTACTTCCATTGTACATCCATCCTTCTCCGGCTTAGTACATTTTCGATGTCCGATTTTGGTAAGAAATGGCATCAAATGCCAATTATGTAATAATGTCGCTACACAGAGAAGGCAATTAACTGTTATAAGTCACGTTTATCTAGAATTAATTTCGTAGGTATTTATTAGTATTTGATTCATTTCGAAGCCTTTCCAAGTTTGCAATAGATTTTAGTAGATAAATTTGGTTATAAGTCGCCGACTTGGTTCTACTACTGGTCTGTGAGTATTCACCTAATAATTCGTATTGGCAATCTAACATATAAATTCTCCGATGTGATACCTTGAGACATAATCTTACATGCAATATGCGCTGCACTGATGATTCTGACGATAACCAACAGTTAGAAATCGATAGTTGTAAATAATTATCGTGTCTCTTAGGATCCATATACATATTTCGTCAAGTGAACTACCTTTTACTACCGTCTAAGTTTTAAATGCGACTGTACGTACTTTTGACATCCAGTGGATGTACAGGTACGTACATACGTCCAATATTCGCCCAAAGTTGTGACACCGGGACATCCATTGGACGTCTATTGTACCAAAATCGAAACACAATTGGACATCGACTGTACGTACATTGCGTCCAAATATAGTCCAAAAGTATGTACTTTTTACGTCCATTGGATGTACTTGTGCTACGTCCAGTAAGTGTAAATAAAGTACGTGAGTGGGACATAGCCAGAACCTATATTTCAATACCTATTGGACGTAATTAGGATCCATATACATACTTCGTCCAGTGAACTACCGTTTTAAGTGCGACTGTACGTACTTTGGACATCCAGTGAATGCACAAGTACGTACATACGTTCAATATCCGTCCAAAGTTGTGACACCGGGACGTCCATTGGACATCTATTGTACCAAAATCGGAACAAAATCGGACATCAACTGTACGTACATTATGTCCAAATGTAGTCCCAAAGTATGTACTTTTTACGTCCATTGGATGTATATGTGCTGTTTGGGGCTTCTACTAAATCCTGGCAAACGAACTTAGTCAGACGGAACAATTTCATAAATTTTTCATTTGATAATAAAAACTGAGATCATGTGAGGAAGAATCTCTCTCAACCTCTAGGAGTTCTTGAGAATCGTTCACGTTGCGAATTATTTTGTTCCTTCAGACAGATTCATCTTTATATTAAGTCTAAATTCACAAAAATATTAATGAAAAGCGAAATAACAAAACATCCAGTTTTTGACAACATTCACTTTTCTAGGTTAGAAAAACAGAAAATGGCGGCATTCCCCGACAGTTTCTTTGAAAATAACCAAAAGAAGCATCAGGGAGTAATGTTCATCAGTTTTTGATAGAAGCAACGATAGAAATTAGTTCAAGAATACCATTTTGTGAATTTCAATAGAGGCACGCCTACTTTCTCTCGATTGTTCTATTCTACTGCCATCGAGAATAGAGGCCCAGTCTTTCAATTTCAACGGCGGGTACTGTAGATGTCAGACTGACTTCGGACACGACTCCCAGCCCCGGTACTGACAATGTCGGGGGGGTATAGATGTATGTCTGCATTTTTTTAAATGCGTAACCGTCTTCCGGACAGCTTTGGCTTTGGATTTAGGGATTGTCTACTATATGTGGTGTGTTTGTTTATGTTATGTTTATAATAGTACTTGTATATCTAAGCTTACTATTTTTTTCTGAATTTCCTGAAGCTATTTGACCAGGTAAAAATAGCATATTGTGCAGCAAGTGTTGAAAAGTGATTTTCATTACGTGTTGAATACTATACTTTTTCTACGATTGTCCTCAGTTTCTATATTTAAGTCAATACATTTCAGAATAATTAACTTCAACGTCAAAACACAAGTCAAAATATAGAAAAATATATTTGACGTTTCTATAGCATCGCGAAACAACTTCAATTATTTTCAGTGCACTCTTATGATACAAGCACATAAGTAGCATGTGAAAAGTTACTTTTCACGCATTGTTAGCATGCGTTAAGTATTTGTCACACACTATGTCAAAACAATTATTTTCAAGCATATAGTTAGCAGGTGTGTTTTAAACAGTTTTCAAAGCAATCCTAAAAAGTAGTATACTGTGCAGCAAGTGTTGAAAAGTAATTTTCATTCGTGTTACACACTATACTTTTTCTACTGACTGTCCTCAGTTTCCATATTTAAACAAATGAATTTCAGAATTAACTTGAACGTCAAAATATATATATTTGTAATTTGACGTTTCTAAAGCGATGATCTCGAAAAAACTTGAGTTGTTTTCTATGCACTCTTATGATACAGGCATATAAGGAGCATGTGAAAAGTTACTTTTCACGCGTAGTACAGTAAAAACAGGGTTTGAACTACATAAGAATTAGTCCGTTCATAAACATTTGGTTATAACTCCTATTCGACATGTAGTTTAAGAATGAGTTTTTTGGGGAAGGGAGGGATCAGAAATTTTTGAAAATGTACTTTTTTGAAAGTGGAGGTGGGGGAGCCGTTTTCTATGTTATTTTGCATGCTGAATCGAATGAGAAATCAAGTCGATAGGGATCAACCCTTAACGAATAAAAAATGATTCTAATAATAAAAATACGATAAAATGCAAGAGATTTTATTAAAAAGGAAAAAAGATATACAGTATTCATGTAGTACTTACAAAATTTTTATATGAAGTATGTAGTACTTGGTAATAAGTATTTTATTCATCGAACATATACTCTTCACTAGTGACGTCATCAAAATCTGAATCTTCATCAAAGGTATCTGTTGATATAGGTAACACGTCTGACGAAACTGCAATTTCGGTGCAACTGTTCATGCAGGCCCCTCCCTCACAAATTTTACACAAAATTGAGCATTCCACACCGCTTTTTACACGAGAGCACTGAGAAGTGGAGCAATTTCCCTTACAGGCACAGGAAATCAACTTAAGGATGGCCTCTGGAGCAGCGTCAAGGGTTGTCCTGATTGTGTGCAAATCATTGTCATGACGAACCCCAACATCACCGTTATGGATCTAGTTTATTCCCGAGCCACAACTGTACTTGATAGAAGGTACGATATGAATGTTGTGCAGCAATTGCTGATGTAGGAGGAAGTGATTCCAGCTTTGCTACATTTTTAGTGTCTCCGGCTTGTGAGACCTTCTCTTCTTTGAGGACACAACGTCTAAGTACACCTGTAGTGGTCTTGGAATGCAGATGTAGATGTCTTCCAAAAATTTGCCAGGGTTGTTGTATGACGTATTGTCGTACACTTTGTTCTCAATACTTTTTCTGGTCATTTCCCCTGCTTTGATCATTATTCTAATTTCTTCGTCTTTCAAGTTCTCATTGCATTCCTTATACTAATGATCATGGATAATTTTATCTGCACAATTGCGAAAACAAATTACTGGCACATTATTCTTGTTACAGGAGGTAATTACTACTTCCTTCCCACACCGTTCGACAAGCTTCATTTTAATTGTTTGTACACTGATGTTAAAATGTTGCACTACCTCACATATTTCGTATATTGAGAATTGGCAGTCATTAATTTCTTCCAAAAAATAGTATATAGTTTCCCTAGCTTGGGCAATTCCCTCATCTTTAGGGCGTCCTACAACTCTTCTCATTGGCAGTCTCTCGATCTCTTGATTTAAAATTCTTCCAACATGAACAGTGATACCTAGGTTCCACTCACCAATTACCACTGTGTGAATCCTTCCATGTACTTGTCAGCTCCACCTATCCCTCCTAGCTAACGCTTCTTCTTCAACTTTTTCATTAAAAGATTCGTTGACAATACGACGAACATTTTTTCTTATCTACAAATGGAACCTTTTCTGAGCCGATACAACAAAGCGTGTCAAAATCAAAACCTACTACTGGTATAGATTTCAACCTCTTTGGTGAGGAAACATCGGAACTATTCTATTAGACTGCTTCGTGTATTCTCTTCTGCATTGCCGATGAAGTCCTATAGTAGAATCAGCAGATAGCAACAAATGTTTCTCTTTCTTTGCTACACTTCTTTATTGTCTCAAGTCCTGCTGGACCAGGAATGACTTTCTCAATCTCTGATATTGGTTTCTCACAAACAAAACACAAATTACTCACTTCCCGTTCTTCACTTTCACTCATTATAGGAGCGAAGAAAACGTAACACTTAACAAAACAATGAGGCCGGTTTTGACTTGCGTCTAGCAGGAGCCGATTAGTATGAACATCGTTTATTTTAGGGTATATTCGGGTTCCCAAGGCGTTACTTTTCTAGCGCTTATATGATATGCCTCTCGCAAGGTTAAGCGTTTGAAATTATATTTAATGGATTTGATTGATTTTTTTGTTGTAGTTTTCAGTTACAGTTTGAAGAGATTAGTTCCAAATAAAAAAAAAACCACATCCTCAGGATCAACCAGGGATGCTTAGAGGATCTGTTTTATGCCGTCCTTAGGATATCATTGTAGGCTTTACCTAAATAGCTACACTGCAAGTTGCTTTCAAACAATGTTAGCAACTTGTTACGCTATGCCATTCATTGCTTAAAAAGCTGTTTGCATTTCATGTCAAAATAATATTTTTACTACTTGAAAGCATTATGTTAGTATTGTTTACTTGAAGCTATACCCGAACATTTAATTTAATAGTAGCAAAAATATTATTTTGGAATAAAATGCTTACAGTTTGCTATTCTTTGGAGCACACGATGACAGGGTACAATCTGCCGACTTTGAAAGCAAATTTTCGATCAGTCTTTGCTATTTAGATTACTGAACAGTGATTTCTTGGGTATCGACTTGCACCATTTATATTGGAACAGTGATTTCTTGGGTATTGTCTTGCACCATTTCCATTGGAACAGTGATTTCTTGGGTAGGTATCGTCTTGCACCGTTTATATCGAAGTTCTGAAAATAAATGTGATGGTTTTGAAGATACGAGCATATTAACATTTACATCTCAAACTAGTCTATTGATAAATTTCAAAAAAATAGACATTGTCCCCGTGAATTTTCCAGTAGAGCCCCATTTCTTTAAGTTATGATCTAAATGTGTTGGCATTCAGAAAGGCAGCCTTTCCAAACTATGATAAGAATGGTACAAAACAGCAATACTTAAGATATCAATAACCTCTTACATATTAAAATATATCAATTTTTCCATATCTAATTGATCAATTATAGATTAATTAGATAGATATATTGTTTTATGGATAGTTGATTTACAGACGATGATGATGTCCTGGCAATAATGATCCCAACAGTACTTGTCTTCCCATATACTTATGTTCCATTTTGTATCCTTATTTGTAAACGACTTCATAAAAAAATCAAAAGCACAAGACGCAACTTAATTATTAATGAAGTCAGTAAGTAACCAACAAATTCAGTTCCTTTAAATAGCTAAGGGTAATTTTTACAGTAGCAAATAAAAAATAAACACGTTATCAATATTTTTATTTTGAAATAAACGAAACAAAATAAAACAAAAATATATATCAACATATATTACCTTCCCGTTTCACAAAAATATGCTAGATATGAGTGACCCATTATGAAAGCGGGGCATCTCTCTAAAATTTTTATTTGTTGACCCATTTAAACTATTTTTTTCTAAATTACAGAGGCTCAATATAACTATATTATGGTGTTAAATTTAAGAATGAAATTTAAAATTTCAAACCTTACTTCGAATTTTTTTCAAAACCAAAAATCCAAAAAAAGCATTAGCAATTTTTCTTATCTCTAATCTGACTATGAAACTACATTTTTAGGATACTTTCAAATGGGTGTGACCGAAATTTAACAAAAAAATATCAGTTTATTACAGAAATATAGCATAATTAAATTTTATATTGTAGAATTTTTAATCAGTATGGTTCTAAAAAATGATAATTTACAACAAAGATAGACATTCCATTCGCTACAAAAAATGACCAGTCTGGACTTTTTGCTTGCTCTTTGTCAGTATAGGTGCAGGGGAGGGGGATGAACATGGCTTACTATGTCCAGGCGGTGGAAGCGGTCAAGTGACCTAGTAAATTCTAATTGAAATTCCACATCGATGTTTTGTTGAGTATTAACTCTTGCAATGTGATATATGTTACCAGTTGTCGAGAAATACTCTTGCCAGCATTTCCTGTCATCAGATTCGGCCCTAGGCCCAACCGTTAGCCGTTTCACCGCGATTTCCAGGAGTTGGGCTTAGGGCTGAAACTGACGACAGAAAACGTTGGCAAATGGATTTTTAGATTGTTCTCAACGCCTGGTAACATATATCACATTGCAAGAAAAGTCTCAACGAAGCATCGACATGGTATTTCAATTAGAATTTACCAGGTCACATGCATGACCACTTCCACCGCCCGGACATAGTAAGCCTTGTTCACCAGAAAAAAATTGTATTCATAGGCTTTTCATAACCTTGATATATTCCTGCAACAGCAACTAAATTTTCAGATGGAAATAAAGAAACTAAGATATAGGCTAGATATCCTCGAAGGTCCTGATAAAATGGACAGCCTTTATATAAAAATGTTGCAGACTATTTTTGGCTAAATAAGTATTTTTTTCCGTTACTTGGTAGCTACAATCAATTCACTTTTGTTAAAGTGGTAAAGATCCGGTTATTTTTAATATTGTTCTTTCACCGGTCGCCACTGTTTACAATTGTATTATAGAGACCCCGATCCATTCACTAGGCTCTTCATTCTCGTAACACATACTATTTATATTTTCTACTGATCTAGAAAAAATGTAAAAAACATATGAAGTATCTAGAAATATGTACATTACAAAATCATGAGCTAAATGAACAGTCAAATAAAAAAACTTACACAAACACATATTTCATAAAACTGAAAAATAAACTACTTTTGATAATCATTGCTAGTGTTTTCATTAAAATATCTTATCTTCTCTATAATCTACGATATCTAACACTTTTCTACAATTTGTGAGACTACAAACGATTTCCCTATTTATTAGCCTATTAGTAATATTATCGGTGTAGGTATCACAAGGGGACACTGTCTCTTTTACCGACTTATTTATTTCATGTGTTGATATGAAATCGACTCCTCTGCCTGAAGGTTTATTCCACATCATTTTTTCTGATGTACAGGAAATATATTCCTGTGTTTTTCCTGGACTACCTTTATTTTTCGATTTTTTTGCCTTATTTTTATTGAAAAAAATCTTCTATGCAATCATAATTTATAACTTTTTCACCGTTCAATTTATCTAGACTGAAATTAATTTGCGCCTGGAAAAGTTATGGAATTTTTTTGGCCTCTGTCGGTGTAATCTCTAACAAAGATTCATTTAATATTTTTTATTTCCACAAAATTAAGCTG
The DNA here is from genome assembly GCA_936432065.2 of Rutpela maculata. Taxonomy (NCBI): domain Eukaryota; kingdom Metazoa; phylum Arthropoda; class Insecta; order Coleoptera; family Cerambycidae; genus Rutpela; species Rutpela maculata. The sequence goes on along the minus strand of OW386287.2, from coordinate 105,478,873 downwards.
CAAAAATAAAAAGTATAAGGTAAAATAAAAAATATTTATACTTGCCACCTTTCAAGTTGTTTCTATTTACCTGTAGTCTTAGCACCAAGGAAAGTTAACTCTTTTTTCAATTGTAAAATAAGCGTATTTGCTAAGTTTAGCTTTTAGAAACAGAAAATTAAATCGATTCACGGTCACTAAACTATAAATAGCTGATTGAAAAGTAGGGTTAGAGTAATACCAACTTCGATTGAAGCGCTAACGGGAAATTTGTAAAATATGATTATAGTTATTTGCGATTCAAGAGGTCCGCGGTTCGATTCCATCGCATTTAGTTTTTTTTGTTTGTTTTTTGTTTAATACATATACATTAAATACATCGTCATCTGATGAGCTTTCACTTTCATTGTTTGATTCGTCTCCACGTCCTTCGTAGTCCACGACTTCTTCTTGTTCATATTCTTCTTGTTCTTCTTCTTTTTCTTCTTCTTCGCCTTGGTCTAAAATAAATAAGAAAATAAACCTTAATTACATGGCGTCAAGTGATAGAGAGCATATAATTGAGCGACGCTTACCTGGGCATTCAGAGAAAGACTGAGCAATGTTCCAAAAATGTCCGGTTGTAATCTGAATTCCTGAACTTTTCCGTTGATAATCGCTTTCTTTTTCGTAACTATTTTCGCAAAATTCATATTACTTGGTTTTGTTTGATGGTTTGCTCAAATCGATTGCCATTAGCTTGGCATTCGGATATGAACTTGTTGCAGAGCATCCGCCCTTCAGTCTCTATCCCCAATAAGAACTTTTCAATTACTTCTGTGGCAGATTCTCCTGTTGCAATATTAAACAGCTTGTGTGGGTCTAGTTCGTCATCAAACGGATTAATGCTACACTTTATCGTGTCTGTGAACCGTTGTATCTGCTCATGGCTTTTTTTGATATTGCTATCTCTCAATTCAGCAGTGACTTCACATCCTTTTTGTAGTCCGGCTTCTTCTAGTACATGCGAAATCACAGCGGATCTAAGCGCATGACCCATTGCGCAGCGTTGTCGTGCACTGATAGAGTTTGTCAAATACAGAATCCCTGTTAGTTTCCTTGCAGCATCGGCATTTATAGTTTGCTCTAAAGTCAAATCTATTGGAATACGGAAATATGATTTTTTAGTTCGGCGTATCCCAAATGATCCAGCTGATAATTTTATTTCCAAACCAGGATGAGACTTGGCGACATTCACTAGTTTATCCTCGTAAAGTAGTAGCCATCTAGAATAATTGGGATGATTGAAAGTAAATAGAATATTTCCAATTTGATGTATCGCATACAAGTACATATCCAAATTTCCAGTGCAGATACTTTTAGTAAATGCGTGGAAGTGATCAATCAGTTTTATGTACATAATATAGAATTGCGCCGTTTTCCCATGTTCTCCAGCTAGCGTCTTCGCTTTATATATTTCATATTCCTCTAGGAGATCAATCGTCGCCTGGTGTTCAATTTCTGGATCTGACGATTGTTTATTTATGAAATCGGTAATATATTTTTTTACGGATTCATATATAGTCCGATTTTTGTCACTGAGGAACCGATCAAAATGTAATTTCTGTAAAGCCAAGAATATCATTGGATGGAGGCGTTTGCATCCATTGTAACTCTTGCCAGTAATGAATCCTTTCATAGATCCATTCGCCAACAAATCGCTTTTTACCAGCACATCTGACAAACCACAACCTTCTATAAAAGATCCTACTGAATGAAAATATGCCATTGTAACATGAAAAGCTCCGAGATCTGAGAATCCGTGTGCGGTATCACGGATCGCGAATATTGATTTCTACCAAAATTCTTAATTTTTTATATCGATTTCGCGCAACTGCGGCCAAAGGAAAACGGCAGTTCGCATTTTTTCATCGTTTTATACACCAACTATAAATAAAAAAGTTTTAGCCTCGCTGTTTTGATAATTTTAGAATTCAATTTGATACAACTTTGATTGATATTATTAGAACTTAGGCCAATGACGGCAGTTCTCGATTAATTCATGTCTTGTTCATCATTTTTAACGAGAATTAATCGAGAACTGCTTCGCCGCGGTATAAAAATTACGACATTTTTTTAGACTGACGGAAAGTCGTCCGTATCGTTTTTCGAACTTTCCTCATATGAAAAAGTATCTCAGAATTTCATAATCTATAGAGTTTACCTCGCTGTTATGATAGGGGCTTTTGGTAACGGGCTGCCGTACTATAAGGTAGAATATATTTCCGAGATTATTCTCTATGCCCTTTAAAATATACCATGCATGTAATTTCCCATTAGGCATGTACATTCACGTAGCGCGATAGATATGACAACACAGCTGCTGTAAATTCTTCCGTCGAGCGGAGCATCCCAGCTCTGTTATTTCATTTCAGCCAGCTGGCACGCGCGATGTTGTAATTTTACTCCCTATGCCTAGCGCTCCGCTACACGTACGGTATTTATAAGCTGCAGCCTGTTCCTTTTTTAACTTCGACTTGTTCAAATTAATTTGTGCTAAAAGTTAATTTTTTATTATAGAACATTTCTCTTAAATATTCAATGTCATATGAACCTATTTTACCACGGTTGAAAGGAGTGAAACTAAAAAATCTTTGATATACCGGGTGACACAGGAGATATGTAACACCCCATAGCATGTTTATTTAAAAATATATTATTTTGAAATTTGGTAGATTTATATAATGCGTGGTTGTCCTTTTTTTAGTATAAACACGAAATTTTTTTCACTTCCTGTTTCACCGGAAGTGACATCTACTTCGTTATTTTAAATAGCACCCTGTATATATTTTTTTCCTATCAGATTCTACTTAAATTTCTCTTTTCAACTGTGTATAGCAAAATGGCATTCGTTTTTAAAATGGCTGTTGAAAACCATTTTATTGCATTAAGTCAAGTTGGCTATGGTATGAAATGTAGCGGTAATTAATGCTTAGTGTGCTGTGATATCAAAAGAAGACTCGTACACAATTTTGTGTTTCATATTTGTTTTGTTCTAATCAGTGGCCGAAGAGACTTTGTAGAATTTTTATATTGAAGAAAAATCTCTAGACTAAATCCCCGAAATCATAAAAACTAAGATAGACTTAACTTGACTTAATGCAATTAAATGGTTTTCAGTACCTATTTTAAAAATGAATGCCATCTTGCTATACATAGTTGAAAAGAGAAATTTAAGAAGAATCAAATAGGAAAAAAATATATACGGGGTGCTATTTAAAATAACAAAGTAAATGTCACTTCCGGTGAAACCGGAAGTGGAAAAATGTTCTTGTTTGTACTAAAAAAAAGGACAATCACACATTATATAAGTTTACCAAATTTTAAAATAATATCTTTTTAAATATACATGCTATGGGGTGTTACATATCTCCTGTGTCACCCGGTATATTTGTAGGGAAGTAGTTGGTCCTTTATGTAAATAGCATTATCTTAATTTATATTCTGATCAGGTAATTGAACTTGTCTTTGTCGTAAAAAATATTACGTAAAATTGCCTCTACGATTGCTCTAAAAAGTTTTAGGACAGGAATTTGACAAAATGCTAAAATAATTTTAAAAATAGATGTTAATAGATCCTAATTTGCATGTAACTTGGAATGTAGGATTATCTCGCCCATTAGCATTCTTTAAAACTTTAAGTGACATATGTCTTGATATTTTGCGCTAAACACACGCAGGAGAAAACACTCCAAATTGTTCATATGTACTGTTCGACCAATAGCAGATATTTTATAAATGTCGGGATAATCGGGTACTGTTGCTTCTTGTTTACGCCAATTTAAATTCTTTTCTAGACCAAGTGTAATTAAATAGGAAGCAACATTAGAAAGTTTCATGGTACCATTTGAAAAATGTCGCTAGTGTAATTTCAATATTGTTAGCATTTTCCTCAGTAAAGTAAACTCGCTGGCCTTTTTCTAAATGTACTGCCGGATTTATTGCAGCTGACTGCTTCCGAAGTCATAATGTAACTGTCACTATGATACTGCTGAATTTTGTCATTGTTTGTTGTCAACCAAAATGTTACCTAATTGCTGTCTTTATTTACGTATTTGCAAACTGAATATATTTTACGAATTTTATTGAGTTCATTTTTGTGTCCCTTACTTCAATTTTCATCGCCTAAGGGGGGTTGGGGGATGATTTTGTGGTTTTCCGATTTCTTTTTTCATTCGAATCTTTTTTTTTTAACTGTTTAACGTCGGCCTATTTCCGCTACCAGGGCCTATCACCGACGCCAGGAGACGAGCTACCCCCAACCTGGAAATTTTGCCGAACCTCTTCCCTTAAGAATAGTAGGGATCTTTTACTTGCCTAACATTTAATAGACAAGGGACCGCCTGCTTTACATCCCCTCCGAAGGATGGTATATCCACTACGTAATCCTCGTCTGAAATTACGTAACGTCCGAGTATACACTGATATACAAGCCTCTAGAAGGTGGGACGAGAACGCTGTATTTCCCAAGATGGGAGCCCATCCAAGTACTAACCGCGCTCGACGTTGCTTCAACGGAATATCGACTGATATTCACATTGAAGTCGCCTCTACGCTCGCCCCCATTCGAATCTTAAAACTTATAATGTGCAAATTTTCAAGTATCTACGGCGCTGGCGCGCGGCCGGCCCCTGGAAGTAACCAAGATTTTTGGACATACAAACACACAGACATTCAGTTTCATGTTTAGTATAGATTAGACAGGCGATATTACAATACATAAAGACAATTATTGAAACAATGTTTGAGTTTATTATTAATTGATTATTATGTGCTACAACAAAATTGTGGGCACTCCCATGTGTAGTAAGACATGACAATAAAGATCGGTAATCATTTCTTGTTAGATAACTGTTCAGCAGCTGATAAAATGTTCTTGCAACCGTTGTTTATTAATGTGGATACCCATAAGCTTTCATACTAACTGCAAGAGGTACCGTAAACCGGGGTGACTTGACTATTTTTTTTTGACAAACTGTGGATGCGCAAAGCGTTTCTAGCAATGGAAAAGCGAAACAAAAAATTTTTTGCAACTCTTTGGACCATGGGGAACAGATTATCGTAGAAGTTATCCCTCCCGATTTTTGAAAAAAAAAAATTCAAAGGTCTTTTTTCAAGTTACCCCGTTATGGGGCGGCTTGAAAAGTGGTCGAAATTCAATTTGATTTTATACTCAGTCTCATATAGGGGCTAGATGAAACACAAATATGCAAAAAAATAGGGAAAAGTGTTCTGCATTTCGTTTTAGGCTTAATATAGGGGATTAAATCATCATTTTATGGTCATTTATGCACAATAATATTGGATTCCATATTCTTCCCCAATGGAAGCAAGGGTACGTCCAGTGGTCCGGTATATGTTTACGGTCCTCCTAAGGGTCTCGTTCGAATAGATGTCTGGAGCCCACCAGCCTTTTATACTTACGTACCATTTTATTTCAATCCGCCCCTTAAAATAAAAAAAATTAAAGTGGTACGCCACTGACGCAAGGAGTTCAATTGAATTAAGCGTTCCACAACGACAGCGTTCAAGCTCTTCAATATTGTTTTCGTAGTAAATATCAAACACACAGTCTATTCGAGTACTTTCACCTCCGATCAAAGACATTTACTTCCAAACTGTAACAAGAAAGGTATTTGGATGTATAGACTTCTTTGCGATTTTCCAAACTTGAGTCATAAAGTCAATCACTACTGCTGTTGTAATATTGTCTGTAGAGCAATAGAACGGTGTTATCGGTGAATAATTTCTACAAGGAATCATTTGCTTGTACAATTTAGGGAGTTGCCACAATCGTTAATTATTAATTTCCTCAAAAATGTACGCTCAAAATAGGTTTTTCTTAATTATCACCTTCCCTGTCAGTTCTACCCTAAAATTAGGTATTACCAAAACTGAACGGTTTTAAAATTACAGCAGCTGAAAGTTAGAAAAATAATGAAATTTTCGAGCTACTGTGATTTATAAATTGATAGTGGACGAAAATTTTACAATCTATTGATCTATTTATCAAATATTGATAATAGCTATTTTTTATGTAGGAGCAATGGTGACAGATATAATTTCAAAAGTCTGCAGTGGAGCAGTGCAGTGTTTAGGCAAGTGTAAGTGTTTTGTCACTGATTAGTGAAAACAATCTGTAAAAATGTTATACAATTATGCTTACTTTTTGATAAGTATTAATATTTTGGCAAAAGTCTGAATATTAACGTGTAATAAACAACATTGTGTAGAGATAGAGTCTTATATTCCAGACAGAGAGGTCTATAAAAAAACATTTGAAGAGGGGGTCGAAACCACAGCTAAAAAAAGAAAAAACTTTTGACGGAAGTTAGATAAACTTTAATTTTTTAGTCACTTCAACTGGAGAGAGGAAAACCAGATGGCAAAAATCGAAGAAACCGCTCTGCTAAATGTTGTATTGACATCATCAAGGAGCTGATGGGAGAAATCCTTCCGGGCGGTCTTGGCTTCGGATTTGGAGGTCTACTTACATGTCTATATCTATTGATACAATATTTCGATCCTTAAAATAGATAGGCAACGAATCATAATGAAAAGAAAAGGTACACGCCACTGTTAACATAAAATTGTGTTTTACAAATTTTCAAATTGATAAATTTTGCTATATGACTTGTATTTTATGCAGATGACATAAAAAGCGCAATTTCTTATCAGGCAAGCAAAATGAATAAGCAATAACAAATAAAATTGTAAAAAGATAGAAATTTATTAAAATTAAATTTTAAGATATTGTAACTTACTTTATCTTGAAAAGTCATACTTCCTTTTGTACAAGTACAATGAAACAAATCAGTGTAATAAATCCAACGATGGAGCGCTTCGGATAAATAGACCTGCATAAGTTGTCTCCAAATAGCTTATAGTAGAAAATACTTCACATTATGAATAGAGTAGATTTTGATTCCTAAAAGACAAAAGTTGAAGTTAGTTCAAGAACTTTATAAGAAAAGTAAGTAACCTCTAACCAAAAAGATTAAATTAACAAACATTAAATACGTACAAACAAGAAAAAAGCATAATAAATCACAAAAAGGAGGTGAATGAACTTTAAAAAGAAAAGACACCAACAAAAATTAAACTACGCAAGTTTTATAAAAGTTAGTGATCGCTTTCAGAATTTTATGCAAGAAATCAAAGACTCTTACCTTAGTTTACGTTCAATCAGAACAACACCTTAATTTTAATTGTTTAGTTTATATTTATGATATGCCACTGGTTCTATTGAGATCAATGGTAAGGAACCAAGTATCTTACATATTTTGCATTATAATAATAGGAAGGACTTCAGAAGGTTTTCTATAGGTTTAAGAAGAAAGTGCAACGATTAAGGCTGTACCAGTCTATGAACTTGATATAAAAGGTATGGTAAAGAGGTGCAAAATAAACAATGTAAGGTATTTTGTTAATGAAATTAGAAGTTTAGCTAGAATAGAGTGTTCAGAAAGGTAAATCTCATTAATTTTAAGTGTTGTAAGTAATTTTAAGAAGATTTTGTAAAATAAATCACAAGTTTTGAAATCTGGCTAATAGCAAGTGAATAGAAAGAAAAGCTATGCTAAATTGCCTGAAATAAATGTGTTTAAAGCAATAAACACACTCCATAAGTTGAATTAAAGAGAAAATTAGTAAATTAAAAGAATCGTTCAATTGAAATTGTCAAGTTATCCAAAACATGTCAGGAATTTGAGGTTTTTGGTAGGAAACTAAGAAAATTCAGATTTTATTATTAATGACTGACGAAAATTTGATCAAAAAGACGCCATTTTGAAAGGGCAGAGTAAAAGTTTACTATAATTAAAAAGGAAAAAGGTAGTTTTTGAAATCAAAATATTGATAAATAGCAGAGCAACAAACAGAATAGTTTATGAAAAATAAATAAACAAAGTTTCAAGCAATAATAAAATACAAGGCAAGTAAATGCTAACCTAAAGGTCAAGAAATTGTATAATAGTCGTCATTCGAGTTAAAAAGATATATTAAAAGAATTGTAAAGTTGTGATTTATGCGAAGAAATAGTGGTTATAAAAGAATTTGTAAGCATAACCAAGAAATGTCAGTGATTACAAAATTTCACTTACTGTCAATTTCAAGGTGGCTTTCCTTGACCTAAGGCTTAAGAATCCGTCCCAGTGCATGTAGAATTTAATTTGGTTTTCAACTGGATGAAGAAGAAAGGAAATTTAATACAAGAAACACTAGTGAACGTCAAGACTACGAACTAAGATCGAGTGACAACGTCGCGACATCTAGTGCTTCGGCGTAAAAGGTTCGGAAATCGGAAGGACAGTGGAACAGAGATAGAACAGGTACCCCTAAACATTTAAATTTTCTAGAATTCTATAAACACAAAAACAAATTTGATCAAGAATCTTATTAAATTCATATTTCAAAGTAAAATTATCATTAAAAAATTTAAAAATAATTAAACATAAAAAAAAGGCTAATTCATTTTAGAAGTATATTTAAGTTATTTAAGATATACAATTATAAAGATTTCAGGTTTACCTTTATAAAATAAAAACTGTTATTGTTTATACATTTTGATTTTTTGGTATATTTAAATCAACCCGACTGACGCCGAAGTGATCCTACACTGAGAAGGGTAATTTACATTTAATGCACTCATGCTACAATTGAAATATTATCTTTTGTACGTGCGCAATTTGTGAAGACGGTGGCGTCATACAAATCTTCTCTTTTCACAATTTTCATTCAAAATTAATAATTGCCACACTATTAATAAAATATTAAAATATATTTTCACATCATTATATATACAGGTTGTCCTACTTAAAAATCCCAGCGCCATTTTCTCGATAACCAAAAGAATTCTGTAAAAAGCATCTACTAGAATATATAAATGACAGGGGTTGTCGTGTTTCTGTTTGGTTGCGCGACTGGCTACGTGTTATTGGCCCTCTGCTGTATGTGGGAGGCGTAGAGGGCGCCTGAGCTAACCCGACAAGTGGCCTCGCTGAAACGCCACGTTTCACGTGACTTCTCATTGAGTCGTGCATTCTCATGTCTGATCGTCATCGAAGGTTGCCGTGTTTCTGTTTGATTGGTCTGCGCTTGGCTCCGGCTCCTCCTGATAGGTCCTCTTGTGGTAGGTTGTGAAGTCGCTTCGTGATTTGTCACTACTCGAACGTACCGACTCGAGATTGGTTCGGTTGCCGTGGGTCGTCGTGTGTTTCTCGTTATATGTCTGCCTGAAAGTGCGGGCTTCCATGCAGTGGGTAATCTCTGCGTGTCATCTCGTTTGTTGAGATTTTGTGGTCTTTTTTCGATCTCTATGGCCTCTCTGGTAATTCTTGATGTACAATGCTCGATGTTGACTACTGTTCTAGTATTGTCGAAGTCTATTTTGTGTCCTGTGATTTTTACGTGCTGTGCTAGGGACGATGTTTTCTCCTCATTTTGCACTGCATTCCTGTGTTCTTCCCTTCTTACACTTATACGTCTGTTGGTCTGTCCTATGTATGATTTATTGCAATCTTGGCACGGGATTTCATATACTCCTTGGCTTTCTAGGGCAATTTTTGATGTTGGGTTACGGAGGACTGTGCTAATTTTTCGGTCTGTTTTGAATATTGTATCTATGTTGTGTCTACGCAGAAGGATTCTGCTGAAACGTCGTTTAGGCAACAATGGTGTGGCATCAGTTCACTTACTTATGGATGTAAGATTGTGATTCAATTTGTGTGAACCATATTTCGGGTTTGGATACCCAGAAAGGAGGAAGTTTAATATTTGCGATATAATTATTATGCGATGTCACAACTGTTTCGTCTGGTAAAATATCATTTGAACGAGATACTTGCTGAGATGTCTCTGAATGAGTTGCTTTTCTAGACGTCATAACTAAATGACTGACTGTTTCTCATTAATACCGGGGAATAAAATGGCAAATGACAGAACAATCCACTTACCATACAAATTAAGAGAAAAATAGGATAACTCTCGAAAATCTGGCAGTTTTTTGGGACTAATCTTCTTTTAAGCTCTACTTCTTCAGGAGATATTGAAGAAATTGTTTAGATTCCAAAATTAAATAACTCCAATATTATTCGATATTTGTTCTACCAATCGACGTGTGAATTCAGGTCAAGAGTTCTAACAGGTTATTATATCTTGTTTCCAGTTCCAATTATATTTGTAATTCTTGTATATTTGCAGCATATATGACCATGTTTAAAATTTATCGTAATGTCTCCAAAGACGAGAAAATTTGTCTTTCGTCGGGGTACCAATTAATAGGGATCGGTCAACTCATACCAATGGGGTCTCCAATTATAAATATATTTGCCTTTAACTCTTATGGACTCCCAGAAGGCATATAACGTGTGAAGTTCGGGGTCACCAATTATAAATATATTGATTATATATATTTATATATCTATAAATAATTAAAATCCATTTTGATAATATATATGTATATTAGTAGATTTAAAATTCAAATATCATTTTTGGTTATAAATACATTATTTGTTTATTGATATATCATAAAATATTATATGTTATTTTTAAATCTACTAAGACGTCATAACTAAATGACTGACTTTTCTTTTTCTTAGCGGGGGAATGGTGTGGCATCAGTTCACTTACTTATGGATGTAAGATTCAAGTAACCAAGGATAAAAATAAAAACAAAAAATAGCATAATATTTTATGATATATCAATAAACAAATAATGTATTTATAACCAAAAATGATATTTGAATTTTAAATCTACTAATATACATATATACTATCAAAATGGGTTTTAATTATAAATATTAAGAAATGAAATTTTACAAAAAAATTGCTTAACCTAAGAATTGAAATTTATTATATTTAGCAAATGCTCGAGACTTTTATTTTTGATTTAAGTAAGATTGTTTTTATTAATAGGTGACGCTATTGTTAACACCTTTATATTTCCTCTTCGACTTTTCTTACTTTCGATTAATCTGACAGCCGTAAATTTAGTGTTCCTTCTTAAATGTCTTAATTTATATTTGTTAAATTTGATTCATAGTGAAATTTTTTTCTTCTAATTTGTAAGTTCCAGTTTGTGAAATTGACCTTTATATTAACATCTATAATTGGATACCTATATGAATAATTAGATTTTTATTATCTGGTTTTGTTTCCATTTAATAATTTAAATTTGACATTTTACCATTTGACATACACGTCTTAAATATTTTAAGGTTATTTGGTCATATGTCATCGACCACCTTGTTTAACGATTGGAAAGAGGCTAACTGAATTCATCCATTTTGATTCAACAATCAAAATTGACGTAGGTAATTCGTTACATTATGTCTACTGAAATTGAAATTTCAGTGACATATACAAATTTTAAAGCAAATGATTTTCTAATGAAATCTTTTTAAATTACAAAATTTCCTATAGTAAAATTCTATGTTTTAATATCTTGATATGGGTCTTGCCGTAATCGATTTAAAATATTTTGACCTGATAATAAAATTTTCAATTCAACATAAACTGTTAAAATTACCTAATTACATAAAATTTCCTATACTTGATTTATAATCAAACTTTAACAATTATTTATTAACTATTACTTTAACAAAACTACCTCTATTTATGCTACTGTAACAATGTTTCCATTTTAGAAGATGAAACTTCAGTTCACTGATATCTATTATTGCAAATAAAGCTGTACATTCCTTACTTTAGAGTTAAAATATAATATCATTGTCGTATTGTCATTTTTATTAATTAGAGAAATCTTTACGGGCGCACTTCGTTACTATCAGGGGCGGACTAAAGGGGGGATTTAGGGGCTTAAGCCCAGGGTCCCAGATACTGAAGGGGCCCCTGAACGCTGAAAACAGACTTAAAAACGAAATACGATATGATTATGACTATACTCTGTACTGGTGATCTTGTTATAGAACCTCCCAGAATCGACCTTAAGTGGAAACCAAAATGACTTAGGCAAAAATTTCATCTAAGGACATTTTCAAGAATCTGAGGAACTTCAGAGCCACACTAGTCCAAAAGGATCGTTATGAGTTCGATAAGACCTTAGGCACAACCGGGTAAAAATTCGATGAAATACCGAATTTTTACTTAGGAAAATATATTTTGGTCCAGGATATGAGAGTGAATGTGTATATGGTGGTCATGGAAAAATAAATCACATACTTTTTTAAAAGTACGCCAAAAAAGTACTTTGAAAATATTCAAAATATTTTCAATTTTAATTCCTCCGCCGAAGACATTGACCATGGAGGTACCGTCATAATATACCTTGCTTTAAAGAATGACAATAAAATTTTAGGCGAAACCGACTAATTTGTCAAAAGCGGCGGAGCGCCTATAAGCAAAAATTAGCAAAAAATCAATGAAAATGCACAAGGCCGGTTTCTCGCATAAAACAAGTTTGGATTCACCTAGCGACTCGTAATTTGGTCGAGTGCGTTGGGTGGTCAATACAAAGCGATGGTAGGAAAGCCAACTGCAGGACTTTCCGAATAATAAAGTTATAGAGAAAACCGTCTTGTGCACAAAGGACTCAAAAGTCCATTTTGAATAAAAGTCGTTCGGAGGCGAGTCGCTGCCATTTTTCCAATATTGAACACCTACATAAGGGCAAGTAAGTCGTGGACTGACCGAACGTTATCGAACTTATGTAGTAAGTAAGTCCTCTTGAATGTCGTTTTAGTACGTGAAATTTCACTTTACGAGAACTTTAAAGCTAGGTAGTCTTTAGTGAAACTAAATTTTGTTTAATAAAACATTTTTATGTTATTTTCAGTCAGCCGTAATTACCATAACTACAAAAGTCATATAAATTTTTAAAAAGGCTTATATCTAATTCTGGGAAAGTTGCATGAATCTTTTCTACCAAATCGATTGTTAGCGTACGCTCTCACTTGTATGGTTAAAAAGTCATTTGTCATAGTTGGGGAGGCGTGATTCTTTCACAAAATATTGTATTGTCTCATACTTATTAAATAAATGGTATTCTTTGAACTAATTGCATTTTATTGATGTAAGGACTTGTTGCTAGTCTTAATCCCTGGAGTTTTCGTTTGGAAGACCTGAACAACTGAGTTTGATACTCAGTGTTCTGGTCGCCTTACGGGAGCTTGATAGGGATTTTTTAATTCGTCAGACCTTTTATTACTGTATAAATAGATCCAAATAATGTCAAATTCCAATCCCGTCGGAGAAAAATCTTCGATGTCAAAATCGCAATAATCCGAAGACGTAAAAGCCTTTATTGTCATTGAATAATTGAAATCACGTCTTGAGAGACCGTAGTTAATGATCTAAGGTAGTGAAGCTTAATAAATTACTCGTCTATCAAAGTGCATCTTATCCCGAACCAGACTGGGAATGGAAGAACGGGGCAGAACGCGGCTGGCGCCCCTGAATAAATAAATTGGGGTCGCGTTAATTTGAAGCCCGGTAGTGTGTTCTTTTATCTCACTGACGGTATAAATAATAAACATAAAAGTATATATAACATTTTTTGCTCTTGTTTGATTCCCCATCGCAATTCACAGTCTCTGCGCCACTGTATGCATCTGGATTTAACCAGTCGCAACCAAGGCCCAGTATAGTGCGACTACTCGCTATTATTATAGTTTAATTCAGTATTTATTTAGCCAAAACAAAGTGAAACGTGTTTTGGGCGTGCGTGATCTGACTTTATCTCAAAAAAATGTTATCTTATGATACGGGAAGGGCTTCAAAGCATTAATAGCCCAGGGCCCCGCACACGGTTAATCCACCCATGATTACTATATTGAGAATGTTTTAAGCTCTGTGGCTTTATTTGGTAAATATCTTCAGATTTGATCCTATTATTTCACTTCTTAGTCTTTTCGAACGAATGTTCTGTTATTTAGTCCACTCAAATTAGGAAAAAAAAATGCCGTTTTAGAGAAAAATTTTGAACAGCAGTTTCTCTGCATAGATAGTAAATACTCAACTTTTAGAACAATTTTTTGCTTATGCGCAGGAAAAAAGACATGATGTTTGAGATATATACATATATATACACTTTTTCGTGTTTTTTTTCATTTAGAATTTTATATCTCGAAACGTACGCGTTTTTAAGGCTAATCGAACATAGATAAACGTGTTCAGAATACGATTTCTTACAAAAAAGGTTCTATACATTTTTCCGATTATCCCATTGGTTTTTCCGAAAAAGCGACTTGAAAAATATATCTATGTGTTTCTTGCAAATATCTCAAAAAGCACGCGATTTTAGGACTAAATGAATATGAATGAACTTGTTCAGAATGAGATTTTCTACGAAAAAGCCCTTATACATTTTTCGATTATCCCATTGGTTTTTCCGGAAAAGCTTCTTGAAGAATATGTATATTTGCTTTTTCGTGTTTTTTTTTTCACTTTTACCTATAATATATCTCGGAAAGTATGCATTTTTAATGCTAAATGAACATTAGTAAACTTGTTCAGAATGTGATTTTCTACAAAAACGGTTCTATATATTTGAGAGGATATATACGTCAAAATGAAAAAAAAGACACGAAAAAGTAAACATATATATTCTTCAAGAACCTTTTTCGGAAAAACCAATAGGATAATCGGAAAAATGTATAGGAGCCTTTTTGTGGGAAATCTTATTCTGAACAAGTTTACTTATATTCATTTGGCTCTATAATCGCGCACTTTTCGAGATATTTGCATTCAAATTTAAAAAAAAAAAACGAAAAAAAACATATATTTTTCAAGTCAGTTTTCCGGAAAAGCCAATGGGATAATCGGAAAAATGTATAGAACCTTTTTTATAGGAAATCGTATTCTGAACACGTTTACCTGTCTTCTATTAGCCTTAAAAATGTGTACTTTTCGAGATATATACGTCTAAATGAAAAAAAAAACACGAAAAAACGTATATATATGTATATATCTCAAAAATCATTTCTTTTTTTTTCTGCGCATAAGCAAAACCTTGTTCTAAAAGTTGAATTCTTACTTCCTATGCAGAGAAACTGCTGTTCAGAATTTTTCTCCGCTTTTTTCCTAATTTGAGTGGACTAATTGCACGTTTTTAGTTGTTATCGTTAACTTAATATTTGCAGTATTTGACTTATTTAATCTTTGTAGTTATGTTCTATTCATAACATTTCTTAATGTAATTACTTCTACAACCAGTGGAAGTATAGTAACGACAAAAAATTTTTTTAAAATTTGTATTGTTCAAATAGGCTTAAAATGTCATGAAACGTCAAGATTTTAAGTTTGAGCGAAAAAAATTTCTGTCTGTCTGTCTGTCTGTACTCTGGAACCGTTTAAGACATTGACTTGAAATTTGGTAGACATATGTACTTTAACGAGATCTGGAACTAGATTATATTTTCGTCTTGTTCCGTCGAAGGGTTGGGGGGTAAATTAGGGTAAATTTGGGGTAAATGGGTAAATCAAGCAGGTAAGAGTCCATAAAATTGGTATTTAGTATATACAAGAGAAGCTAAGGTCTCAAAAAATTATACCACCCCCACCCCCTTATTAAAGGGGATGAAAAAAAAATGTGATTTAGTGTATGTACAAGAACCAGAAACTTCAAAATGTTTTTTTTTACTTCATCCACCCCTACTACCCCCCCCCCTATCACCACCCCCACCTCACTACCGAGTGGGGTATCGTTTTATGGGTTTTTGGGGATTTCAAATATTATATTATTAAAGTTCCATAGACAATTATTTCCACATACAAAGTTTTTTCGTTGTGAGTGACTTAGATAGAGAATCTGGATGAGGAAGTAGTGATTCCTTGGGCAGCGGTTTTTTATACCATGACAATTTTATATACAATCAAAATGCTTATTTAATATAAATATATTTATAACAATTTATTTTATCTAACATTTCTTTATTTATTCAAACATGCGTATTGATGAATAATGCTGGCTGCATACAATGCAGCAATAATTTCATGCAAATACGTTTTCATACTGATATGAGTAATTAATTATAAAATAGATATCACAATATCCTCCCACCAAGTTAAAGAAATTTTTAAACTTTATATAATTTTTTTGATACTTGTAAATCAGATATGATATGCATAATGTCAATTCATTGTTTTGACCTGGCGTCAGTGGCGTACATAGGTGTCCAGCCCCCCCCCCCCCCGAATAATTCCAAAATTTTGAAATTCTTAAAAAATCACGATAACTTTCAACATTCCCAAGCAGCTTGGCATCCGTGAGCACAACTTTTACAGGAAGGGCCCCCCCCAAACAAAAATTCTATGTACGCCACTGCCTGGCGTATATGGATGAATCAACTCTATGTGAAGCTTCTCTCTAATATTGTTTCCAGTTAGGTGTTTTAGTTCAGATGTATGCGTGTTCAGAACTTTATTAATCATATAAGAACCTTCGAAAGGATACATGAGTTTGTGTTTTAGTTCAGATGTATTCGTGTTCAGAACTTTATTAATCATATAAGAACCTTCGAAAGGATACATGAGTTTGACACACTGTCCCAGTTTTCTACTAGTGTACCTTAAACTTTTAACTATAACCAGGTCACCTTTTTTAAATTTGCCTTTTTTTTGTAATTTTATCTTGTTCTTTTTTTAAATATCTTAATGAGTTTTTTGTAATTTAACCTGTCTTTATCCTGTTTAAATCTACAGTAGTCTCGTTTATTCAAGGACGACTTCCCTTAGCATAATCGTTATTGGTGATATTTTTGTCTTAGTGCTTGGGATATTGTTCAAATAATCCTCTACCATTTCAACATAATATTTCCAATCGATATGTTCATGCTGCGTTAGTATACGTAAAAATCGTATTGTTTCTTGTGTATACCTCTCAGCTAAATTCGCTTTTGGGTTTTATTTTAGTTTAACATAAAAAATGCGCTAGCAGCCCAAACGCTGTAGCGACTATTTCGCGATTAACTTCTATGTTAGATGTACTAGGATGAAGGTAAAGAGCCCACTTTTCGATTAAAATTGGTCCGAAAAAGTCCAGGTTACTATTTTTTTTTAATATGAGTTTTACCTGAAAAATACGCGTTGGTCGTCAAAATTATTTTGAGAATTTGAGGCTAATAGCTCTCTTATTAGCTCTTGGGTCAAAATTTGTAGGTAAAGATGTTGATATTATCATTATAACCAGGGAGATAGCGACAGATTTTTCGCGTTAATATCTATAAATCTAGATTTTTTCCCAAGAAAGTTAAATAGTATATATGATGAAGGTGTAGTTCTACCAATCTATAAGTCTTGCATAAATGAGTAAAAAATTAAAAAACGTGTTGCAAAAAGAGATCGATTTTCTGAAATGTCACAAAATGTCACTTTTGATTCGTTCGTGCCGAGCCGAATTTTCGAATTTGGCCGTGCAATTTACGATCAGGTTTATCTGAAAGACGCCCTCTTTACGTCGCGACATCATACGGCCACCCCAATGGTGTTTTTCGAAAAATATGAACGTGCCAAGATTGCACGCTTTAGCAATTTTTTCGGGTCCCAAATGCAAGCTGTTTTTTGCTAGTTTTCTCCCAAACGGTGGGAGTTAGCTCGAAATAAAAAATAAGGTCAAACAAATATTTTCCACTACGAATCTTTTACTTCCATGAGAATTTTGATTTTTTTTTTCGTTTCGGAGATAATTACTAAAATGTCGGCCATGTACGGCAAAAAATCGCAAATTGTGAGTTTCTACAGTTGGCAACTTTTTAATCTGGGCTCCTACGCCAAAAGACTACTCTAGCTAATTTAAATAGAATTAAATTTACTAAAACCATTTTTTGGGACTTTTTTTTCGGTAAAATTTCTCCATTTTGTTAAGATTTGCGATTTTTGGCCGACATTTCAGTAGTTATTTCCGAAATGAAAAAAAAATCAAAACTCTTATGAATACTCGTTTGACGTTATTTTTTATTTCGAGCTAACTCCCACTGTTTCGGAGATATCTGCGAGAAATAGCAAAAAAAAGCTTACATTTCGGAGCTGAAAAAATTGCAAAAACATGCAATCTTGACACGTTCATATTTTTAGAAAAACACCATTGGGACTGCCGTACGATGTCGCGACGTAAAGAGGAAGTCTTCCAGATAAACCTGATCGTAAAGTGCACAGCGAAATTCGAAAATTCGGCTTGGCCTGAACGAATCAAAAGTGGTATTTTGTGACATTTTGACATTTCAGAAAATCGATTTCTCTTTTTGCAACATGTTGTTTAATTTATTACTTATTTATGCAAGACTTATAGAATGGTAGAATTACGCCTTCATCATAGATACTATCTAAACTTTTTTGGAAAAAAAACTGGCTTTATAGAAATGATTTCACGAAAACTGTCGCTACCTCCTTGGCTATTACCTACGAATATATGTTTTCAAAAATGCAATCAAAACAATTTTTTTTTGCTGATAGTTTCGCCGCTAAAATTTTTTCAATTTTTGAAATTTTGACAGCACTAGAACGGAAAAATATGAACAAAATATGCATGGAAACATCTGAAATACGAAGGATATGGTTCTCCGAAGCTTTTATGGTCATTTCGACCCAAATCGGATCAGTAACAACGTTTCTGCTGCACTTTATAGCCAGCTCTGCAATTTCTGCGACATAGGCCCTTGTTGCTCCGCAAAAACAGGGAAGCCGACGGAGGAGAATAGTGGACTTTTTAGTACGTATTATTCTGGATCAAAACTACAATCTTGCAAATTTTCAGCTTTACAATAATTAATTCCGGGTCAAAAACTAAAATTCCTGGGCTATATGTGATATTTTGTCGTATTTGTGGGCCATTTTGGATTTTAGTGCTGTACATGAAAATTTTTAGAAATTCCAGAGGGCTCCTAGGCTAATATTTATTAGTATACCCTAAGGTACCTTCATACTAAATTTGGTGCTTTTATCCGCTAGGTAACAGTAATTTCAATAAGCCACCTCACTATTACAAGAATAAAGTATATTACTAATATTTTGGAGTTAAACTTCGGCGCCTTTCGTTGAAAATCCATTTATATTGCGGGAAGGACCGCTCGACGTCGGCAAATCTAACTAACTTTTTATTATGCACTACCTACGTTTTTATTTTATATAGTGCATTCCCCGACAAAACTAAGTTACGCATTAACATTGTAATATTAAATAAAATTCGCTTAATATGTTGCGTAACTTTCTGTTTTTCTAGTTTGAGAATGTTTCAGTAGGTGTTTACAATATATTTTATCTGTAAAAGCCATGCCTGGATGAGTAATTCTGACCCCTGTTAATTACGTACATTGTACAGAAGATATCTAAAATGAATTATGTCGCAGAGTAAGTTTTATCGTTATAAAATTAAATGTTTTATGTGATTGATTCATGTTTTAAAAAAGTTCCAAAACAAAAGAAAAAAGAAATATTCGCAACTATTCTTTCTACATTATTCTTCAAAATTAAAAACATATATACCTTTCTTCAGCATCCTAACAAAAAACAAATTCCAAATTTTGATCCAAGTACTTAAATAATAGCAGCGCAGAGAATAGAAGAAAATTACCATTGAAAGCAACTTCTTAAAAAAGCAAAATAGGACCAAGATATGCTAGTTTGAACCTACTTATCATTACCCAAGGAAGAATTTGGCCCATTTTTTACCGGACATCCTGTGCATTATATTAATCATATACCTATCATAATGCCAATGAATTGAATGCACTATATACATTTTTTAAGTGTATCGCTTAAGTACCCAACAAATGGCAAATTAAATGGTTTGAAATAAGTGTAGGTACCTATATGAGCGTTTTTCTACCTATTATTTTAATTACACTTTTATTGTATTTCCGGTTTTTTTCATATTACATTTAGAACTTCCTGTGTAATTTTGGTACTAATGTCTCTTTGATTTCCACAAATTTAAGTATATCGTTGTGGTTAGTATTCATTGGTATTTACACATTTTTGTAATTGCCCATGTCAGCTGCATATTTTTAATAAAGAAATTAAAATGCCACATATAAATTTGACGTCAAATATAATTTAAAAGTAATTCGTACAATCAGTAATTTGTAGTCTATCTATATCATGTGTGAAACATGTTGAATTATTTCTTATATTTTTATTTGAACTGCCCACTAGACACACATTTCCACAATCACTTCATTGCCACTCACACTCTAGTGGATTTTGCATAGTAAGCTGTGGCTGCCCTTTTATCTTACACACATTACGCCACTTTACTTTTTAGACGTCGAGAAACACCACATCATTTTAATGTGAAATTTTTAAGATGTGGAAATGACCAACGAAAAAAACACTCACAGTAGAGCTATGATTTCATACTAAATGGTGAGTTCCAATACACCTATTTCACGTTAGAAAATTTGGCAAAAAGTATCGTGGCGAAAACTAGATTGGCATCAGTAAAAGTAGTAAAAAGTCACTGTGAATGTTGACCAAGGAGTCTAATTTCCAAATTATATAAAAATAAAATACCCATCTTTTAAACTGACAGCTGTAAAATGATAAATTATTCAATTTGAATTTTTTAAAATACCGCAGACTACAAAACAAACTAATGAAGAAGTCTATCTAACCTATAAAATTTTTTTAGATATTACCTAAAAGTTAAGTGTATGTGGAACTCAGGGCGGATTGATGCAGTCTACTTTTTCATTTTCATTAGTTACCATTTTCACTGAAAACATAATATACTTCAATGAAGCCATTTAGGCAGAAAATAACTCTAAAAAGTGTATCACCACCACCCCCTCCGAGGAGCAGTGGGACCTTGTCGTGGTGAAAGGGCTTAAGTAACTGCAATGATTCTGAGAGCGATGCCGGCGGGAGTCTTGTACTCCTGGCAGGGTCACCCATGCCGGTAAGGTCAAAGGGAAGCGGCGAAAAACTAAGGACGACTCAACCCAAGCCAAGGTGGAAGATAACGTGCCGCAGGGTCAAATGCGGTCGCGAAAGTTTCCTTGGGGGCACCAGGCAGCACCCCCTTGTATTCTATGCCTTACTCGGTCATGCGCGGCTCTGACCGAGCGGACTCATATTTCCCTAGCTGCTCGTGGGAATCACATGGAGAGCAAGAAAGAGATCAAGGTCCTGCAGGCGAATCTCTATCACGCTAAGGCTGCTTCGGCCATTTTGTGTAGGAGATTCGAAAAAGAAGGCACAGATATTGCCCTTCTACAGGAACCCTGGCTTGTAAAGGGAAGGCCCCCAGGCCTAAATAAGCCTTTACAAAGTAAGTTGCTGTACAATACACTCGCAAGTAAACCAAGGGCGTGTATAGTACACAGTAATAGGGTAAGTTGTACATTAATTTCGGAACCACATGGAGAGCAAGAAAGAGATCAAGGTCCTGCAGGCGAATCTCCATCATGCTAAAGCTGCTTCGGCCATTTTGTGTAGGAGATTCGAAGAAGAAGGCATAGATATTGCCTTTCTGCAGGAACCCTGGCTTGTAAAGGGAAGGCCCGTAGGTCTAAATAAGCCTTTACAAAGTAAGTTTCTGTACAATACACTCTCAAGTAAATCAAAGGCGTGTATAATACACAGTAATAGGATAAGTTGTACATTAATTCCGGTGCTTTGCATCGATGATTTTGTTACAGCTACCCTAACAGCGTCAACGGAAGAGCTGGGTTATATGCTCCGCCTACTTTCCAGGCGAGGAAAGATCCTGTCCTCCGCAATCACTAAGCGACATAAATGCTTATTGCGGAGAAAGAAACCTTCCAATGATAACAGGATGTCATGCCAACGCACATCACATGGTGTGAGGAAGCACCAAAATCAACATAACGGGTGAATCTATATTACAGATTCACCCGTTATGTTGATTTTTACGGTTAGTTGGCTATTTGTAACAGTGAAGGGTTACAAATAGCCAACTTAGGCAAGAACCCTACTTTTGTTACTTCAGTGCGTAAAGAAGTCTTGGATATAACCTTATGCACGAGTAACATAAGCGATAATATTGTAAATTGGCATGTGTCAGAAGAGCCATCAGGCTCCGATCATCGAAAGATTTGATATCACGACCACATCTCTGACGGAGACAAAGTTCAGAAATTCCCGAGAGACCAACTGGGAAGCTGGGAGGTGGCAGTAGAACAGGTAAGCGAGGCGATAATAGCCGCTTATCAGGAAAACTGCCCAGAGAAAACAAAGAAAAACAGGGGTAAAATAATCTGGTAGAACAAACATCTAGAAGGCCTCAGAACAGAAGTGGGGGAACTGTTCAATAAGGCCAAATCCAACCAGGATTGGGATACCTGCAAAACTAAACTCACGCAATACAACAACGAAATCCGCAAAGCTAAAAGAGACTCATGGAGGAGGTTTTGTGAAGAGGTCAATGATGGCCGTGCAGCTTCCAGAATCCATAGGGTCTTGGCCAAGGATGGTTTTACTGCAAATGAAGTAGGCTTCCTCAAGAAAGAGGATGAAACCTACACAGGCACACTAACGGAAAGCATGAAATTGCTCATGGAGGCACACTTTCCGGGCTCACTGATATTGCAGGATTCGGAGGCCGTGCAATTCCCAGATCAAAGGCCGGAGCGGCCCAGACCTGCGAATTGGAGACTTTCCAATGTGGTAGTAAAACCCGACAAAATCAGATGGGTAATCAGCTAGTTCCAACCATTCAAGTCTCCTGGGATGGATGGAATTTACCCAATTCTACTCCAAAAAGGGCAAAATGTACTAATACCACACTTGTGTAAAATACTCAGAGTCTGTCTGTCCTGGAAGTACATACCACACATCTAGCGGAAGGTGAAGGTCACCTACCTACCAACGGGAAGTTAGGATATCAGACCAAACGCCCAAGTCATATAGACCCATAAGCCTGTCCTCTTTCCTACTTAAAACGTTGGAAAGACTACTGGACAGCTACTTTAGAGACGAAATACTAAGGGAAAACCCCCTTAGTGAGCGTCAATATGCATACCAGCCGGGAAAGTCGACAGACCTCGCGCTGGATGATCTAAATAGGCTACTGACAAAGTTATTAGATGACAAAGAAATGGCAGTGGCAACATTTCTAGATTAGAAGGAGCGTTCAATAACGAGACAAAGCAAACTCTAACGCATGCTTTGTTAAATAGAGGAGTCCCAACAGTACTCTGCCAGTGGATTGAAGCCAGCTTAGAAAAGAGGATAATAGTATCCAATCTAGGCGAGGCTACCATTGAGGCAAAAGTGAGTACAGGCAGTTCTCAAGGAGGGGTATTATCTCCATTGCTGTGGCAACTCTTGTTGACGAACTCCTCCGAAAAATTTCCTCAGAAAGCTCTTACTGCCTAGGATATGCTGACGATCTAGCGATAGTAGTCAAGGGGCGATATATGAAGCAAATATCTAATTTTGCATTTCTTTCGATTTTTCACCCCTGGAGGTTGTTTGGACACCGATATCGCCAGACGAATTTAGGGAGTGCATATACATGTCAAGTACTATAATATAATAGCGCAATCAGTGCATTCTTACCATTCAATGTTCCACGAGACATGTTTCTAGACGTCTTTTTCAAATTCCACTAGTATATCAGCTATAACAGTTTACATAAATGTTGTGTTTGAATATTGTGCCGTAAATGTACTGGTAGTGGTATTCAGTCAGAGTTGCCTTTTACAGACTAAGTATTATATATATATATATATATATATATATATATATATATATATATATATATATATATATATATATATATATATATATATATATATATATATATATATATATATATATATATATATATATATATATATATATATATATATATATATATATATATATATATATATATATATATATATATATATATATATATATATATATATATATATATATATATATATATATATATATATATATATATATATATATATATATATATATATATATATATATATATATATATATATATATATATATATATATATATAAAAAATAGGAGATGTTAGTGCGGACCAAAGCTTTATGGCAAACAGGAAAAAATCGTGGGTAAGACCGCAAAGAAAAAGAGCAACCGTGGACACGTGTTTCGGACTCGTTGGTCCTCATCAGCACGGTGTAGCTAAGTTGAAAGGATAGGCTCAACTTAGGAATTGACACAAACGGTGACCACTGACAGGCAGCCAGTCGCACATTTGTGGCAAGAGTTAGAAGACCCCGGGTTTCCGGAGCGACAACTAACACACCACGGAGGCAACTATAGCTACCTGCGTGGAATCACTGGACCCAAGGAAGAATAAAAAATAGGAGATGTTAGTGCGGACCAAAGCTTTATGGCAAACAGGAAAAAATCGTGGGTAAGACCGCAAAGAAAAAGAGCAACCGTGGACACGTGTTTCGGACTCGTTGGTCCTCATCAGCACGGTGTAGCTAAGTTGAAAGGATAGGCTCAACTTAGGAATTGACACAAACGGTGACCACTGACAGGCAGCCAGTCGCACATTTGTGGCAAGAGTTAGAAGACCCCGGGTTTCCGGAGCGACAACTAACACACCACGGAGGCAACTATAGCTACCTGCGTGGAATCACTGGACCCAAGGAAGAATAAAAAATAGGAGATGTTAGTGCGGACCAAAGCTTTATGGCAAACAGGAAAAAATCGTGGGTAAGACCGCAAAGAAAAAGAGCAACCGTGGACACGTGTTTCGGACTCGTTGGTCCTCATCAGCACGGTGTAGCTAAGTTGAAAGGATAGGCTCAACTTAGGAATTGACACAAACGGTGACCACTGACAGGCAGCCAGTCGCACATTTGTGGCAAGAGTTAGAAGACCCCGGGTTTCCGGAGCGACAACTAACACACCACGGAGGCAACTATAGCTACCTGCGTGGAATCACTGGACCCAAGGAAGAATAAAAAATAGGAGATGTTAGTGCGGACCAAAGCTTTATGGCAAACAGGAAAAAATCGTGGGTAAGACCGCAAAGAAAAAGAGCAACCGTGGACACGTGTTTCGGACTCGTTGGTCCTCATCAGCACGGTGTAGCTAAGTTGAAAGGATAGGCTCAACTTAGGAATTGACACAAACGGTGACCACTGACAGGCAGCCAGTCGCACATTTGTGGCAAGAGTTAGAAGACCCCGGGTTTCCGGAGCGACAACTAACACACCACGGAGGCAACTATAGCTACCTGCGTGGAATCACTGGACCCAAGGAAGAATAAAAAATAGGAGATGTTAGTGCGGACCAAAGCTTTATGGCAAACAGGAAAAAATCGTGGGTAAGACCGCAAAGAAAAAGAGCAACCGTGGACACGTGTTTCGGACTCGTTGGTCCTCATCAGCACGGTGTAGCTAAGTTGAAAGGATAGGCTCAACTTAGGAATTGACACAAACGGTGACCACTGACAGGCAGCCAGTCGCACATTTGTGGCAAGAGTTAGAAGACCCCGGGTTTCCGGAGCGACAACTAACACACCACGGAGGCAACTATAGCTACCTGCGTGGAATCACTGGACCCAAGGAAGAATAAAAAATAGGAGATGTTAGTGCGGACCAAAGCTTTATGGCAAACAGGAAAAAATCGTGGGTAAGACCGCAAAGAAAAAGAGCAACCGTGGACACGTGTTTCGGACTCGTTGGTCCTCATCAGCACGGTGTAGCTAAGTTGAAAGGATAGGCTCAACTTAGGAATTGACACAAACGGTGACCACTGACAGGCAGCCAGTCGCACATTTGTGGCAAGAGTTAGAAGACCCCGGGTTTCCGGAGCGACAACTAACACACCACGGAGGCAACTATAGCTACCTGCGTGGAATCACTGGACCCAAGGAAGAATAAAAAATAGGAGATGTTAGTGCGGACCAAAGCTTTATGGCAAACAGGAAAAAATCGTGGGTAAGACCGCAAAGAAAAAGAGCAACCGTGGACACGTGTTTCGGACTCGTTGGTCCTCATCAGCACGGTGTAGCTAAGTTGAAAGGATAGGCTCAACTTAGGAATTGACACAAACGGTGACCACTGACAGGCAGCCAGTCGCACATTTGTGGCAAGAGTTAGAAGACCCCGGGTTTCCGGAGCGACAACTAACACACCACGGAGGCAACTATAGCTACCTGCGTGGAATCACTGGACCCAAGGAAGAATAAAAAATAGGAGATGTTAGTGCGGACCAAAGCTTTATGGCAAACAGGAAAAAATCGTGGGTAAGACCGCAAAGAAAAAGAGCAACCGTGGACACGTGTTTCGGACTCGTTGGTCCTCATCAGCACGGTGTAGCTAAGTTGAAAGGATAGGCTCAACTTAGGAATTGACACAAACGGTGACCACTGACAGGCAGCCAGTCGCACATTTGTGGCAAGAGTTAGAAGACCCCGGGTTTCCGGAGCGACAACTAACACACCACGGAGGCAACTATAGCTACCTGCGTGGAATCACTGGACCCAAGGAAGAATAAAAAATAGGAGATGTTAGTGCGGACCAAAGCTT
Source organism: Rutpela maculata (assembly GCA_936432065.2). Lineage (NCBI taxonomy): Eukaryota > Metazoa > Arthropoda > Insecta > Coleoptera > Cerambycidae > Rutpela > Rutpela maculata. The sequence continues at coordinate 105,452,428 of OW386287.2, read as the reverse complement.
TATGGCAAACAGGAAAAAATCGTGGGTAAGACCGCAAAGAAAAAGAGCAACCGTGGACACGTGTTTCGGACTCGTTGGTCCTCATCAGCACGGTGTAGCTAAGTTGAAAGGATAGGCTCAACTTAGGAATTGACACAAACGGTGACCACTGACAGGCAGCCAGTCGCACATTTGTGGCAAGAGTTAGAAGACCCCGGGTTTCCGGAGCGACAACTAACACACCACGGAGGCAACTATAGCTACCTGCGTGGAATCACTGGACCCAAGGAAGAATAAAAAATAGGAGATGTTAGTGCGGACCAAAGCTTTATGGCAAACAGGAAAAAATCGTGGGTAAGACCGCAAAGAAAAAGAGCAACCGTGGACACGTGTTTCGGACTCGTTGGTCCTCATCAGCACGGTGTAGCTAAGTTGAAAGGATAGGCTCAACTTAGGAATTGACACAAACGGTGACCACTGACAGGCAGCCAGTCGCACATTTGTGGCAAGAGTTAGAAGACCCCGGGTTTCCGGAGCGACAACTAACACACCACGGAGGCAACTATAGCTACCTGCGTGGAATCACTGGACCCAAGGAAGAATAAAAAATAGGAGATGTTAGTGCGGACCAAAGCTTTATGGCAAACAGGAAAAAATCGTGGGTAAGACCGCAAAGAAAAAGAGCAACCGTGGACACGTGTTTCGGACTCGTTGGTCCTCATCAGCACGGTGTAGCTAAGTTGAAAGGATAGGCTCAACTTAGGAATTGACACAAACGGTGACCACTGACAGGCAGCCAGTCGCACATTTGTGGCAAGAGTTAGAAGACCCCGGGTTTCCGGAGCGACAACTAACACACCACGGAGGCAACTATAGCTACCTGCGTGGAATCACTGGACCCAAGGAAGAATAAAAAATAGGAGATGTTAGTGCGGACCAAAGCTTTATGGCAAACAGGAAAAAATCGTGGGTAAGACCGCAAAGAAAAAGAGCAACCGTGGACACGTGTTTCGGACTCGTTGGTCCTCATCAGCACGGTGTAGCTAAGTTGAAAGGATAGGCTCAACTTAGGAATTGACACAAACGGTGACCACTGACAGGCAGCCAGTCGCACATTTGTGGCAAGAGTTAGAAGACCCCGGGTTTCCGGAGCGACAACTAACACACCACGGAGGCAACTATAGCTACCTGCGTGGAATCACTGGACCCAAGGAAGAATAAAAAATAGGAGATGTTAGTGCGGACCAAAGCTTTATGGCAAACAGGAAAAAATCGTGGGTAAGACCGCAAAGAAAAAGAGCAACCGTGGACACGTGTTTCGGACTCGTTGGTCCTCATCAGCACGGTGTAGCTAAGTTGAAAGGATAGGCTCAACTTAGGAATTGACACAAACGGTGACCACTGACAGGCAGCCAGTCGCACATTTGTGGCAAGAGTTAGAAGACCCCGGGTTTCCGGAGCGACAACTAACACACCACGGAGGCAACTATAGCTACCTGCGTGGAATCACTGGACCCAAGGAAGAATAAAAAATAGGAGATGTTAGTGCGGACCAAAGCTTTATGGCAAACAGGAAAAAATCGTGGGTAAGACCGCAAAGAAAAAGAGCAACCGTGGACACGTGTTTCGGACTCGTTGGTCCTCATCAGCACGGTGTAGCTAAGTTGAAAGGATAGGCTCAACTTAGGAATTGACACAAACGGTGACCACTGACAGGCAGCCAGTCGCACATTTGTGGCAAGAGTTAGAAGACCCCGGGTTTCCGGAGCGACAACTAACACACCACGGAGGCAACTATAGCTACCTGCGTGGAATCACTGGACCCAAGGAAGAATAAAAAATAGGAGATGTTAGTGCGGACCAAAGCTTTATGGCAAACAGGAAAAAATCGTGGGTAAGACCGCAAAGAAAAAGAGCAACCGTGGACACGTGTTTCGGACTCGTTGGTCCTCATCAGCACGGTGTAGCTAAGTTGAAAGGATAGGCTCAACTTAGGAATTGACACAAACGGTGACCACTGACAGGCAGCCAGTCGCACATTTGTGGCAAGAGTTAGAAGACCCCGGGTTTCCGGAGCGACAACTAACACACCACGGAGGCAACTATAGCTACCTGCGTGGAATCACTGGACCCAAGGAAGAATAAAAAATAGGAGATGTTAGTGCGGACCAAAGCTTTATGGCAAACAGGAAAAAATCGTGGGTAAGACCGCAAAGAAAAAGAGCAACCGTGGACACGTGTTTCGGACTCGTTGGTCCTCATCAGCACGGTGTAGCTAAGTTGAAAGGATAGGCTCAACTTAGGAATTGACACAAACGGTGACCACTGACAGGCAGCCAGTCGCACATTTGTGGCAAGAGTTAGAAGACCCCGGGTTTCCGGAGCGACAACTAACACACCACGGAGGCAACTATAGCTACCTGCGTGGAATCACTGGACCCAAGGAAGAATAAAAAATAGGAGATGTTAGTGCGGACCAAAGCTTTATGGCAAACAGGAAAAAATCGTGGGTAAGACCGCAAAGAAAAAGAGCAACCGTGGACACGTGTTTCGGACTCGTTGGTCCTCATCAGCACGGTGTAGCTAAGTTGAAAGGATAGGCTCAACTTAGGAATTGACACAAACGGTGACCACTGACAGGCAGCCAGTCGCACATTTGTGGCAAGAGTTAGAAGACCCCGGGTTTCCGGAGCGACAACTAACACACCACGGAGGCAACTATAGCTACCTGCGTGGAATCACTGGACCCAAGGAAGAATAAAAAATAGGAGATGTTAGTGCGGACCAAAGCTTTATGGCAAACAGGAAAAAATCGTGGGTAAGACCGCAAAGAAAAAGAGCAACCGTGGACACGTGTTTCGGACTCGTTGGTCCTCATCAGCACGGTGTAGCTAAGTTGAAAGGATAGGCTCAACTTAGGAATTGACACAAACGGTGACCACTGACAGGCAGCCAGTCGCACATTTGTGGCAAGAGTTAGAAGACCCCGGGTTTCCGGAGCGACAACTAACACACCACGGAGGCAACTATAGCTACCTGCGTGGAATCACTGGACCCAAGGAAGAATAAAAAATAGGAGATGTTAGTGCGGACCAAAGCTTTATGGCAAACAGGAAAAAATCGTGGGTAAGACCGCAAAGAAAAAGAGCAACCGTGGACACGTGTTTCGGACTCGTTGGTCCTCATCAGCACGGTGTAGCTAAGTTGAAAGGATAGGCTCAACTTAGGAATTGACACAAACGGTGACCACTGACAGGCAGCCAGTCGCACATTTGTGGCAAGAGTTAGAAGACCCCGGGTTTCCGGAGCGACAACTAACACACCACGGAGGCAACTATAGCTACCTGCGTGGAATCACTGGACCCAAGGAAGAATAAAAAATAGGAGATGTTAGTGCGGACCAAAGCTTTATGGCAAACAGGAAAAAATCGTGGGTAAGACCGCAAAGAAAAAGAGCAACCGTGGACACGTGTTTCGGACTCGTTGGTCCTCATCAGCACGGTGTAGCTAAGTTGAAAGGATAGGCTCAACTTAGGAATTGACACAAACGGTGACCACTGACAGGCAGCCAGTCGCACATTTGTGGCAAGAGTTAGAAGACCCCGGGTTTCCGGAGCGACAACTAACACACCACGGAGGCAACTATAGCTACCTGCGTGGAATCACTGGACCCAAGGAAGAATAAAAAATAGGAGATGTTAGTGCGGACCAAAGCTTTATGGCAAACAGGAAAAAATCGTGGGTAAGACCGCAAAGAAAAAGAGCAACCGTGGACACGTTTCGGACTCGTTGGTCCTCATCAGCACGGTGTAGCTAAGTTGAAAGGATAGGCTCAACTTAGGAATTGACACAAACGGTGACCACTGACAGGCAGCCAGTCGCACATTTGTGGCAAGAGTTAGAAGACCCCGGGTTTCCGGAGCGACAACTAACACACCACGGAGGCAACTATAGCTACCTGCGTGGAATCACTGGACCCAAGGAAGAATAAAAAATAGGAGATGTTAGTGCGGACCAAAGCTTTATGGCAAACAGGAAAAAATCGTGGGTAAGACCGCAAAGAAAAAGAGCAACCGTGGACACGTGTTTCGGACTCGTTGGTCCTCATCAGCACGGTGTAGCTAAGTTGAAAGGATAGGCTCAACTTAGGAATTGACACAAACGGTGACCACTGACAGGCAGCCAGTCGCACATTTGTGGCAAGAGTTAGAAGACCCCGGGTTTCCGGAGCGACAACTAACACACCACGGAGGCAACTATAGCTACCTGCGTGGAATCACTGGACCCAAGGAAGAATAAAAAATAGGAGATGTTAGTGCGGACCAAAGCTTTATGGCAAACAGGAAAAAATCGTGGGTAAGACCGCAAAGAAAAAGAGCAACCGTGGACACGTGTTTCGGACTCGTTGGTCCTCATCAGCACGGTGTAGCTAAGTTGAAAGGATAGGCTCAACTTAGGAATTGACACAAACGGTGACCACTGACAGGCAGCCAGTCGCACATTTGTGGCAAGAGTTAGAAGACCCCGGGTTTCCGGAGCGACAACTAACACACCACGGAGGCAACTATAGCTACCTGCGTGGAATCACTGGACCCAAGGAAGAATAAAAAATAGGAGATGTTAGTGCGGACCAAAGCTTTATGGCAAACAGGAAAAAATCGTGGGTAAGACCGCAAAGAAAAAGAGCAACCGTGGACACGTGTTTCGGACTCGTTGGTCCTCATCAGCACGGTGTAGCTAAGTTGAAAGGATAGGCTCAACTTAGGAATTGACACAAACGGTGACCACTGACAGGCAGCCAGTCGCACATTTGTGGCAAGAGTTAGAAGACCCCGGGTTTCCGGAGCGACAACTAACACACCACGGAGGCAACTATAGCTACCTGCGTGGAATCACTGGACCCAAGGAAGAATAAAAAATAGGAGATGTTAGTGCGGACCAAAGCTTTATGGCAAACAGGAAAAAATCGTGGGTAAGACCGCAAAGAAAAAGAGCAACCGTGGACACGTGTTTCGGACTCGTTGGTCCTCATCAGCACGGTGTAGCTAAGTTGAAAGGATAGGCTCAACTTAGGAATTGACACAAACGGTGACCACTGACAGGCAGCCAGTCGCACATTTGTGGCAAGAGTTAGAAGACCCCGGGTTTCCGGAGCGACAACTAACACACCACGGAGGCAACTATAGCTACCTGCGTGGAATCACTGGACCCAAGGAAGAATAAAAAATAGGAGATGTTAGTGCGGACCAAAGCTTTATGGCAAACAGGAAAAAATCGTGGGTAAGACCGCAAAGAAAAAGAGCAACCGTGGACACGTGTTTCGGACTCGTTGGTCCTCATCAGCACGGTGTAGCTAAGTTGAAAGGATAGGCTCAACTTAGGAATTGACACAAACGGTGACCACTGACAGGCAGCCAGTCGCACATTTGTGGCAAGAGTTAGAAGACCCCGGGTTTCCGGAGCGACAACTAACACACCACGGAGGCAACTATAGCTACCTGCGTGGAATCACTGGACCCAAGGAAGAATAAAAAATAGGAGATGTTAGTGCGGACCAAAGCTTTATGGCAAACAGGAAAAAATCGTGGGTAAGACCGCAAAGAAAAAGAGCAACCGTGGACACGTGTTTCGGACTCGTTGGTCCTCATCAGCACGGTGTAGCTAAGTTGAAAGGATAGGCTCAACTTAGGAATTGACACAAACGGTGACCACTGACAGGCAGCCAGTCGCACATTTGTGGCAAGAGTTAGAAGACCCCGGGTTTCCGGAGCGACAACTAACACACCACGGAGGCAACTATAGCTACCTGCGTGGAATCACTGGACCCAAGGAAGAATAAAAAATAGGAGATGTTAGTGCGGACCAAAGCTTTATGGCAAACAGGAAAAAATCGTGGGTAAGACCGCAAAGAAAAAGAGCAACCGTGGACACGTGTTTCGGACTCGTTGGTCCTCATCAGCACGGTGTAGCTAAGTTGAAAGGATAGGCTCAACTTAGGAATTGACACAAACGGTGACCACTGACAGGCAGCCAGTCGCACATTTGTGGCAAGAGTTAGAAGACCCCGGGTTTCCGGAGCGACAACTAACACACCACGGAGGCAACTATAGCTACCTGCGTGGAATCACTGGACCCAAGGAAGAATAAAAAATAGGAGATGTTAGTGCGGACCAAAGCTTTATGGCAAACAGGAAAAAATCGTGGGTAAGACCGCAAAGAAAAAGAGCAACCGTGGACACGTGTTTCGGACTCGTTGGTCCTCATCAGCACGGTGTAGCTAAGTTGAAAGGATAGGCTCAACTTAGGAATTGACACAAACGGTGACCACTGACAGGCAGCCAGTCGCACATTTGTGGCAAGAGTTAGAAGACCCCGGGTTTCCGGAGCGACAACTAACACACCACGGAGGCAACTATAGCTACCTGCGTGGAATCACTGGACCCAAGGAAGAATAAAAAATAGGAGATGTTAGTGCGGACCAAAGCTTTATGGCAAACAGGAAAAAATCGTGGGTAAGACCGCAAAGAAAAAGAGCAACCGTGGACACGTGTTTCGGACTCGTTGGTCCTCATCAGCACGGTGTAGCTAAGTTGAAAGGATAGGCTCAACTTAGGAATTGACACAAACGGTGACCACTGACAGGCAGCCAGTCGCACATTTGTGGCAAGAGTTAGAAGACCCCGGGTTTCCGGAGCGACAACTAACACACCACGGAGGCAACTATAGCTACCTGCGTGGAATCACTGGACCCAAGGAAGAATAAAAAATAGGAGATGTTAGTGCGGACCAAAGCTTTATGGCAAACAGGAAAAAATCGTGGGTAAGACCGCAAAGAAAAAGAGCAACCGTGGACACGTGTTTCGGACTCGTTGGTCCTCATCAGCACGGTGTAGCTAAGTTGAAAGGATAGGCTCAACTTAGGAATTGACACAAACGGTGACCACTGACAGGCAGCCAGTCGCACATTTGTGGCAAGAGTTAGAAGACCCCGGGTTTCCGGAGCGACAACTAACACACCACGGAGGCAACTATAGCTACCTGCGTGGAATCACTGGACCCAAGGAAGAATAAAAAATAGGAGATGTTAGTGCGGACCAAAGCTTTATGGCAAACAGGAAAAAATCGTGGGTAAGACCGCAAAGAAAAAGAGCAACCGTGGACACGTGTTTCGGACTCGTTGGTCCTCATCAGCACGGTGTAGCTAAGTTGAAAGGATAGGCTCAACTTAGGAATTGACACAAACGGTGACCACTGACAGGCAGCCAGTCGCACATTTGTGGCAAGAGTTAGAAGACCCCGGGTTTCCGGAGCGACAACTAACACACCACGGAGGCAACTATAGCTACCTGCGTGGAATCACTGGACCCAAGGAAGAATAAAAAATAGGAGATGTTAGTGCGGACCAAAGCTTTATGGCAAACAGGAAAAAATCGTGGGTAAGACCGCAAAGAAAAAGAGCAACCGTGGACACGTGTTTCGGACTCGTTGGTCCTCATCAGCACGGTGTAGCTAAGTTGAAAGGATAGGCTCAACTTAGGAATTGACACAAACGGTGACCACTGACAGGCAGCCAGTCGCACATTTGTGGCAAGAGTTAGAAGACCCCGGGTTTCCGGAGCGACAACTAACACACCACGGAGGCAACTATAGCTACCTGCGTGGAATCACTGGACCCAAGGAAGAATAAAAAATAGGAGATGTTAGTGCGGACCAAAGCTTTATGGCAAACAGGAAAAAATCGTGGGTAAGACCGCAAAGACAAAGAGCAACCGTGGACACGTGTTTCGGACTCGTTGGTCCTCATCAGCACGGTGTAGCTAAGTTGAAAGGATAGGCTCAACTTAGGAATTGACACAAACGGTGACCACTGACAGGCAGCCAGTCGCACATTTGTGGCAAGAGTTAGAAGACCCCGGGTTTCCGGAGCGACAACTAACACACCACGGAGGCAACTATAGCTACCTGCGTGGAATCACTGGACCCAAGGAAGAATAAAAAATAGGAGATGTTAGTGCGGACCAAAGCTTTATGGCAAACAGGAAAAAATCGTGGGTAAGACCGCAAAGAAAAAGAGCAACCGTGGACACGTGTTTCGGACTCGTTGGTCCTCATCAGCACGGTGTAGCTAAGTTGAAAGGATAGGCTCAACTTAGGAATTGACACAAACGGTGACCACTGACAGGCAGCCAGTCGCACATTTGTGGCAAGAGTTAGAAGACCCCGGGTTTCCGGAGCGACAACTAACACACCACGGAGGCAACTATAGCTACCTGCGTGGAATCACTGGACCCAAGGAAGAATAAAAAATAGGAGATGTTAGTGCGGACCAAAGCTTTATGGCAAACAGGAAAAAATCGTGGGTAAGACCGCAAAGAAAAAGAGCAACCGTGGACACGTGTTTCGGACTCGTTGGTCCTCATCAGCACGGTGTAGCTAAGTTGAAAGGATAGGCTCAACTTAGGAATTGACACAAACGGTGACCACTGACAGGCAGCCAGTCGCACATTTGTGGCAAGAGTTAGAAGACCCCGGGTTTCCGGAGCGACAACTAACACACCACGGAGGCAACTATAGCTACCTGCGTGGAATCACTGGACCCAAGGAAGAATAAAAAATAGGAGATGTTAGTGCGGACCAAAGCTTTATGGCAAACAGGAAAAAATCGTGGGTAAGACCGCAAAGAAAAAGAGCAACCGTGGACACGTGTTTCGGACTCGTTGGTCCTCATCAGCACGGTGTAGCTAAGTTGAAAGGATAGGCTCAACTTAGGAATTGACACAAACGGTGACCACTGACAGGCAGCCAGTCGCACATTTGTGGCAAGAGTTAGAAGACCCCGGGTTTCCGGAGCGACAACTAACACACCACGGAGGCAACTATAGCTACCTGCGTGGAATCACTGGACCCAAGGAAACCGGAAACCCGGGGTCTTCTAACTCTTGCCACAAATGTGCGACTGGCTGCCTGTCAGTGGTCACCGTTTGTGTCAATTCCTAAGTTGAGCCTATCCTTTCAACTTAGCTACACCGTGCTGATGAGGACCAACGAGTCCGAAACACGTGTCCACGGTTGCTCTTTTTCTTTGCGGTCTTACCCACGATTTTTTCCTGTTTGCCATAAAGCTTTGGTCCGCACTAACATCTCCTATTTTTTATTCTTCCTTGGGTCCAGTGATTCCACGCAGGTAGCTATAGTTGCCTCCGTGGTGTGTTAGTTGTCGCTCCGGAAACCCGGGGTCTTCTAACTCTTGCCACAAATGTGCGACTGGCTGCCTGTCAGTGGTCACCGTTTGTGTCAATTCCTAAGTTGAGCCTATCCTTTCAACTTAGCTACACCGTGCTGATGAGGACCAACGAGTCCGAAACACGTGTCCACGGTTGCTCTTTTTCTTTGCGGTCTTACCCACGATTTTTTCCTGTTTGCCATAAAGCTTTGGTCCGCACTAACATCTCCTATTTTTTATTCTTCCTTGGGTCCAGTGATTCCACGCAGGTAGCTATAGTTGCCTCCGTGGTGTGTTAGTTGTCGCTCCGGAAACCCGGGGTCTTCTAACTCTTGCCACAAATGTGCGACTGGCTGCCTGTCAGTGGTCACCGTTTGTGTCAATTCCTAAGTTGAGCCTATCCTTTCAACTTAGCTACACCGTGCTGATGAGGACCAACGAGTCCGAAACACGTGTCCACGGTTGCTCTTTTTCTTTGCGGTCTTACCCACGATTTTTTCCTGTTTGCCATAAAGCTTTGGTCCGCACTAACATCTCCTATTTTTTATTCTTCCTTGGGTCCAGTGATTCCACGCAGGTAGCTATAGTTGCCTCCGTGGTGTGTTAGTTGTCGCTCCGGAAACCCGGGGTCTTCTAACTCTTGCCACAAATGTGCGACTGGCTGCCTGTCAGTGGTCACCGTTTGTGTCAATTCCTAAGTTGAGCCTATCCTTTCAACTTAGCTACACCGTGCTGATGAGGACCAACGAGTCCGAAACACGTGTCCACGGTTGCTCTTTTTCTTTGCGGTCTTACCCACGATTTTTTCCTGTTTGCCATAAAGCTTTGGTCCGCACTAACATCTCCTATTTTTTATTCTTCCTTGGGTCCAGTGATTCCACGCAGGTAGCTATAGTTGCCTCCGTGGTGTGTTAGTTGTCGCTCCGGAAACCCGGGGTCTTCTAACTCTTGCCACAAATGTGCGACTGGCTGCCTGTCAGTGGTCACCGTTTGTGTCAATTCCTAAGTTGAGCCTATCCTTTCAACTTAGCTACACCGTGCTGATGAGGACCAACGAGTCCGAAACACGTGTCCACGGTTGCTCTTTTTCTTTGCGGTCTTACCCACGATTTTTTCCTGTTTGCCATAAAGCTTTGGTCCGCACTAACATCTCCTATTTTTTATTCTTCCTTGGGTCCAGTGATTCCACGCAGGTAGCTATAGTTGCCTCCGTGGTGTGTTAGTTGTCGCTCCGGAAACCCGGGGTCTTCTAACTCTTGCCACAAATGTGCGACTGGCTGCCTGTCAGTGGTCACCGTTTGTGTCAATTCCTAAGTTGAGCCTATCCTTTCAACTTAGCTACACCGTGCTGATGAGGACCAACGAGTCCGAAACACGTGTCCACGGTTGCTCTTTTTCTTTGCGGTCTTACCCACGATTTTTTCCTGTTTGCCATAAAGCTTTGGTCCGCACTAACATCTCCTATTTTTTATTCTTCCTTGGGTCCAGTGATTCCACGCAGGTAGCTATAGTTGCCTCCGTGGTGTGTTAGTTGTCGCTCCGGAAACCCGGGGTCTTCTAACTCTTGCCACAAATGTGCGACTGGCTGCCTGTCAGTGGTCACCGTTTGTGTCAATTCCTAAGTTGAGCCTATCCTTTCAACTTAGCTACACCGTGCTGATGAGGACCAACGAGTCCGAAACACGTGTCCACGGTTGCTCTTTTTCTTTGCGGTCTTACCCACGATTTTTTCCTGTTTGCCATAAAGCTTTGGTCCGCACTAACATCTCCTATTTTTTATTCTTCCTTGGGTCCAGTGATTCCACGCAGGTAGCTATAGTTGCCTCCGTGGTGTGTTAGTTGTCGCTCCGGAAACCCGGGGTCTTCTAACTCTTGCCACAAATGTGCGACTGGCTGCCTGTCAGTGGTCACCGTTTGTGTCAATTCCTAAGTTGAGCCTATCCTTTCAACTTAGCTACACCGTGCTGATGAGGACCAACGAGTCCGAAACACGTGTCCACGGTTGCTCTTTTTCTTTGCGGTCTTACCCACGATTTTTTCCTGTTTGCCATAAAGCTTTGGTCCGCACTAACATCTCCTATTTTTTATTCTTCCTTGGGTCCAGTGATTCCACGCAGGTAGCTATAGTTGCCTCCGTGGTGTGTTAGTTGTCGCTCCGGAAACCCGGGGTCTTCTAACTCTTGCCACAAATGTGCGACTGGCTGCCTGTCAGTGGTCACCGTTTGTGTCAATTCCTAAGTTGAGCCTATCCTTTCAACTTAGCTACACCGTGCTGATGAGGACCAACGAGTCCGAAACACGTGTCCACGGTTGCTCTTTTTCTTTGCGGTCTTACCCACGATTTTTTCCTGTTTGCCATAAAGCTTTGGTCCGCACTAACATCTCCTATTTTTTATTCTTCCTTGGGTCCAGTGATTCCACGCAGGTAGCTATAGTTGCCTCCGTGGTGTGTTAGTTGTCGCTCCGGAAACCCGGGGTCTTCTAACTCTTGCCACAAATGTGCGACTGGCTGCCTGTCAGTGGTCACCGTTTGTGTCAATTCCTAAGTTGAGCCTATCCTTTCAACTTAGCTACACCGTGCTGATGAGGACCAACGAGTCCGAAACACGTGTCCACGGTTGCTCTTTTTCTTTGCGGTCTTACCCACGATTTTTTCCTGTTTGCCATAAAGCTTTGGTCCGCACTAACATCTCCTATTTTTTATTCTTCCTTGGGTCCAGTGATTCCACGCAGGTAGCTATAGTTGCCTCCGTGGTGTGTTAGTTGTCGCTCCGGAAACCCGGGGTCTTCTAACTCTTGCCACAAATGTGCGACTGGCTGCCTGTCAGTGGTCACCGTTTGTGTCAATTCCTAAGTTGAGCCTATCCTTTCAACTTAGCTACACCGTGCTGATGAGGACCAACGAGTCCGAAACACGTGTCCACGGTTGCTCTTTTTCTTTGCGGTCTTACCCACGATTTTTTCCTGTTTGCCATAAAGCTTTGGTCCGCACTAACATCTCCTATTTTTTATTCTTCCTTGGGTCCAGTGATTCCACGCAGGTAGCTATAGTTGCCTCCGTGGTGTGTTAGTTGTCGCTCCGGAAACCCGGGGTCTTCTAACTCTTGCCACAAATGTGCGACTGGCTGCCTGTCAGTGGTCACCGTTTGTGTCAATTCCTAAGTTGAGCCTATCCTTTCAACTTAGCTACACCGTGCTGATGAGGACCAACGAGTCCGAAACACGTGTCCACGGTTGCTCTTTTTCTTTGCGGTCTTACCCACGATTTTTTCCTGTTTGCCATAAAGCTTTGGTCCGCACTAACATCTCCTATTTTTTATTCTTCCTTGGGTCCAGTGATTCCACGCAGGTAGCTATAGTTGCCTCCGTGGTGTGTTAGTTGTCGCTCCGGAAACCCGGGGTCTTCTAACTCTTGCCACAAATGTGCGACTGGCTGCCTGTCAGTGGTCACCGTTTGTGTCAATTCCTAAGTTGAGCCTATCCTTTCAACTTAGCTACACCGTGCTGATGAGGACCAACGAGTCCGAAACACGTGTCCACGGTTGCTCTTTTTCTTTGCGGTCTTACCCACGATTTTTTCCTGTTTGCCATAAAGCTTTGGTCCGCACTAACATCTCCTATTTTTTATTCTTCCTTGGGTCCAGTGATTCCACGCAGGTAGCTATAGTTGCCTCCGTGGTGTGTTAGTTGTCGCTCCGGAAACCCGGGGTCTTCTAACTCTTGCCACAAATGTGCGACTGGCTGCCTGTCAGTGGTCACCGTTTGTGTCAATTCCTAAGTTGAGCCTATCCTTTCAACTTAGCTACACCGTGCTGATGAGGACCAACGAGTCCGAAACACGTGTCCACGGTTGCTCTTTTTCTTTGCGGTCTTACCCACGATTTTTTCCTGTTTGCCATAAAGCTTTGGTCCGCACTAACATCTCCTATTTTTTATTCTTCCTTGGGTCCAGTGATTCCACGCAGGTAGCTATAGTTGCCTCCGTGGTGTGTTAGTTGTCGCTCCGGAAACCCGGGGTCTTCTAACTCTTGCCACAAATGTGCGACTGGCTGCCTGTCAGTGGTCACCGTTTGTGTCAATTCCTAAGTTGAGCCTATCCTTTCAACTTAGCTACACCGTGCTGATGAGGACCAACGAGTCCGAAACACGTGTCCACGGTTGCTCTTTTTCTTTGCGGTCTTACCCACGATTTTTTCCTGTTTGCCATAAAGCTTTGGTCCGCACTAACATCTCCTATTTTTTATTCTTCCTTGGGTCCAGTGATTCCACGCAGGTAGCTATAGTTGCCTCCGTGGTGTGTTAGTTGTCGCTCCGGAAACCCGGGGTCTTCTAACTCTTGCCACAAATGTGCGACTGGCTGCCTGTCAGTGGTCACCGTTTGTGTCAATTCCTAAGTTGAGCCTATCCTTTCAACTTAGCTACACCGTGCTGATGAGGACCAACGAGTCCGAAACACGTGTCCACGGTTGCTCTTTTTCTTTGCGGTCTTACCCACGATTTTTTCCTGTTTGCCATAAAGCTTTGGTCCGCACTAACATCTCCTATTTTTTATTCTTCCTTGGGTCCAGTGATTCCACGCAGGTAGCTATAGTTGCCTCCGTGGTGTGTTAGTTGTCGCTCCGGAAACCCGGGGTCTTCTAACTCTTGCCACAAATGTGCGACTGGCTGCCTGTCAGTGGTCACCGTTTGTGTCAATTCCTAAGTTGAGCCTATCCTTTCAACTTAGCTACACCGTGCTGATGAGGACCAACGAGTCCGAAACACGTGTCCACGGTTGCTCTTTTTCTTTGCGGTCTTACCCACGATTTTTTCCTGTTTGCCATAAAGCTTTGGTCCGCACTAACATCTCCTATTTTTTATTCTTCCTTGGGTCCAGTGATTCCACGCAGGTAGCTATAGTTGCCTCCGTGGTGTGTTAGTTGTCGCTCCGGAAACCCGGGGTCTTCTAACTCTTGCCACAAATGTGCGACTGGCTGCCTGTCAGTGGTCACCGTTTGTGTCAATTCCTAAGTTGAGCCTATCCTTTCAACTTAGCTACACCGTGCTGATGAGGACCAACGAGTCCGAAACACGTGTCCACGGTTGCTCTTTTTCTTTGCGGCCTTACCCACGATTTTTTCCTGTTTGCCATAAAGCTTTGGTCCGCACTAACATCTCCTATTTTTTATTCTTCCTTGGGTCCAGTGATTCCACGCAGGTAGCTATAGTTGCCTCCGTGGTGTGTTAGTTGTCGCTCCGGAAACCCGGGGTCTTCTAACTCTTGCCACAAATGTGCGACTGGCTGCCTGTCAGTGGTCACCGTTTGTGTCAATTCCTAAGTTGAGCCTATCCTTTCAACTTAGCTACACCGTGCTGATGAGGACCAACGAGTCCGAAACACGTGTCCACGGTTGCTCTTTTTCTTTGCGGTCTTACCCACGATTTTTTCCTGTTTGCCATAAAGCTTTGGTCCGCACTAACATCTCCTATTTTTTATTCTTCCTTGGGTCCAGTGATTCCACGCAGGTAGCTATAGTTGCCTCCGTGGTGTGTTAGTTGTCGCTCCGGAAACCCGGGGTCTTCTAACTCTTGCCACAAATGTGCGACTGGCTGCCTGTCAGTGGTCACCGTTTGTGTCAATTCCTAAGTTGAGCCTATCCTTTCAACTTAGCTACACCGTGCTGATGAGGACCAACGAGTCCGAAACACGTGTCCACGGTTGCTCTTTTTCTTTGCGGTCTTACCCACGATTTTTTCCTGTTTGCCATAAAGCTTTGGTCCGCACTAACATCTCCTATTTTTTATTCTTCCTTGGGTCCAGTGATTCCACGCAGGTAGCTATAGTTGCCTCCGTGGTGTGTTAGTTGTCGCTCCGGAAACCCGGGGTCTTCTAACTCTTGCCACAAATGTGCGACTGGCTGCCTGTCAGTGGTCACCGTTTGTGTCAATTCCTAAGTTGAGCCTATCCTTTCAACTTAGCTACACCGTGCTGATGAGGACCAACGAGTCCGAAACACGTGTCCACGGTTGCTCTTTTTCTTTGCGGTCTTACCCACGATTTTTTCCTGTTTGCCATAAAGCTTTGGTCCGCACTAACATCTCCTATTTTTTATTCTTCCTTGGGTCCAGTGATTCCACGCAGGTAGCTATAGTTGCCTCCGTGGTGTGTTAGTTGTCGCTCCGGAAACCCGGGGTCTTCTAACTCTTGCCACAAATGTGCGACTGGCTGCCTGTCAGTGGTCACCGTTTGTGTCAATTCCTAAGTTGAGCCTATCCTTTCAACTTAGCTACACCGTGCTGATGAGGACCAACGAGTCCGAAACACGTGTCCACGGTTGCTCTTTTTCTTTGCGGTCTTACCCACGATTTTTTCCTGTTTGCCATAAAGCTTTGGTCCGCACTAACATCTCCTATTTTTTATTCTTCCTTGGGTCCAGTGATTCCACGCAGGTAGCTATAGTTGCCTCCGTGGTGTGTTAGTTGTCGCTCCGGAAACCCGGGGTCTTCTAACTCTTGCCACAAATGTGCGACTGGCTGCCTGTCAGTGGTCACCGTTTGTGTCAATTCCTAAGTTGAGCCTATCCTTTCAACTTAGCTACACCGTGCTGATGAGGACCAACGAGTCCGAAACACGTGTCCACGGTTGCTCTTTTTCTTTGCGGTCTTACCCACGATTTTTTCCTGTTTGCCATAAAGCTTTGGTCCGCACTAACATCTCCTATTTTTTATTCTTCCTTGGGTCCAGTGATTCCACGCAGGTAGCTATAGTTGCCTCCGTGGTGTGTTAGTTGTCGCTCCGGAAACCCGGGGTCTTCTAACTCTTGCCACAAATGTGCGACTGGCTGCCTGTCAGTGGTCACCGTTTGTGTCAATGCCTAAGTTGAGCCTATCCTTTCAACTTAGCTACACCGTGCTGATGAGGACCAACGAGTCCGAAACACGTGTCCACGGTTGCTCTTTTTCTTTGCGGTCTTACCCACGATTTTTTCCTGTTTGCCATAAAGCTTTGGTCCGCACTAACATCTCCTATTTTTTATTCTTCCTTGGGTCCAGTGATTCCACGCAGGTAGCTATAGTTGCCTCCGTGGTGTGTTAGTTGTCGCTCCGGAAACCCGGGGTCTTCTAACTCTTGCCACAAATGTGCGACTGGCTGCCTGTCAGTGGTCACCGTTTGTGTCAATTCCTAAGTTGAGCCTATCCTTTCAACTTAGCTACACCGTGCTGATGAGGACCAACGAGTCCGAAACACGTGTCCACGGTTGCTCTTTTTCTTTGCGGTCTTACCCACGATTTTTTCCTGTTTGCCATAAAGCTTTGGTCCGCACTAACATCTCCTATTTTTTATTCTTCCTTGGGTCCAGTGATTCCACGCAGGTAGCTATAGTTGCCTCCGTGGTGTGTTAGTTGTCGCTCCGGAAACCCGGGGTCTTCTAACTCTTGCCACAAATGTGCGACTGGCTGCCTGTCAGTGGTCACCGTTTGTGTCAATTCCTAAGTTGAGCCTATCCTTTCAACTTAGCTACACCGTGCTGATGAGGACCAACGAGTCCGAAACACGTGTCCACGGTTGCTCTTTTTCTTTGCGGTCTTACCCACGATTTTTTCCTGTTTGCCATAAAGCTTTGGTCCGCACTAACATCTCCTATTTTTTATTCTTCCTTGGGTCCAGTGATTCCACGCAGGTAGCTATAGTTGCCTCCGTGGTGTGTTAGTTGTCGCTCCGGAAACCCGGGGTCTTCTAACTCTTGCCACAAATGTGCGACTGGCTGCCTGTCAGTGGTCACCGTTTGTGTCAATTCCTAAGTTGAGCCTATCCTTTCAACTTAGCTACACCGTGCTGATGAGGACCAACAAGTCCGAAATACGTGTCCACGGTTGCTCTTTTTCTTTGCGGTCTTACCCACGATTTTTTCCTGTTTGCCATAAAGCTTTGGTCCGCACTAACATCTCCTATTTTTTATTCTTCCTTGGGTCCAGTGATTCCACGCAGGTAGCTATAGTTGCCTCCGTGGTGTGTTAGTTGTCGCTCCGGAAACCCGGGGTCTTCTAACTCTTGCCACAAATGTGCGACTGGCTGCCTGTCAGTGGTCACCGTTTGTGTCAATTCCTAAGTTGAGCCTATCCTTTCAACTTAGCTACACCGTGCTGATGAGGACCAACGAGTCCGAAACACGTGTCCACGGTTGCTCTTTTTCTTTGCGGTCTTACCCACGATTTTTTCCTGTTTGCTATATATATATATATATATATATAAAGTGTTGGTGTACTTCCGGGTGTTTTCCCACGTAGTTGATAGGCTCCTGCTGGAGCCATTGTTGTCTAAACGACGTTTCGGCAGAATCCCATCTGCCATCTTCAGGTTCTCGCTGAAAGCTGCCTACTGCTGCTCCTCGTTGCTCGAACTGGACGTCCAGTTCAAAATAAAATAATTTTATTAGAAGGGATGTTTTTGGGGGTGGAAAATTCGAAAAACGTAGCAAAATAATTTAAGAATGGGCCAGTTTTCTAAAAATGAGTATATTTAGCATGGAAACATTTAAAAAAATATACCAATTTTATGGACTCTTACTGGCTTGATTCACCTATTTACTCTCCTTTACTTAAATTTAACGCCCAACCCTTCAATGGAATAGGATCAAAATATAATCCGGCTCTAGATCTCATTAAAATACACACGTGTATCAAATTTCAAGTCAATATCTTAAACGGTTCCAGAGTAATCGTGCGCACAGCAAAAAGTTACAGACAGAACAGACCGAAATATTTTGCTTGCTCTAACTTAAAATCTCTACGTTTCATGACATTCTAAGCCTATTTGAACACTAAAAATTTTCAAAAATTTTTTTGTGTTACTATATTTCCACTGGATGTGGAAGTAATTACGATGGCTCTGAAGGGCCACAGCAAAAAATAAAAAAACTAGAAATTTCTACTTTAAAACTAGAAATTTCTAATTTTCGAAGTAAAAATTTCTAGTTTTAAAGTAGAAATTTCTAATTTAAAACTAGAGATTTCTACTTTTCGAAGTAGAAATTTCTGGTTTTGAAGTAGAAATTTCTACTTCAAAACTAGAAATTTCTACTTTAAAACTAGAAATTTCTACTTTTAAACTAGAAATTTCTACTTCAAAACTAGAAATTTCTATTTTTAAACTAGAAATTTCTACTTTGAAAAGTAGAAATCTCTAGTTTTAAAGTAGAAATTTCTAGTTTTTTTATTTTTTGCTGTGGCCCTTCAGAACCATCGTAAGTAATAATGCGAGTAACTTGATTTTTTAATTAAATAAATTTTTAATTTTCACTTTCAATCCAGGGTAGGGCAAGGCAACACAGTCAAATAGTGAAATATTTTTGAATTAAAAGCAAACTACATTTTATTAATAAGTATGATACAAATAATTGTAAACAAAGTCGCATTCGGTGCTAGCTAGGGGGAGCCACATCCTGCCTCACCGTGGCTACGTCCTTGCTTTCAATTCATTTTTCTAATTTATTTGTAGAAATTTCCGTGGAGAAAATTAAAATAGTTATTCGAAGCAGTTACCGAACGAGGGCCCGTCGTCGCGTCGTACATATATTTTCAATTTAAGACCTCGTACTTGACCAAATTATTACTCATTACTTCCAAACCGGGTTGAATCGGGTCCTAAATTTTGTACTATAATTTGAAAAAACTATAAGAAATCGACCAGTAAAGGAATCATGCTTGGAACACGTTGCGCTTTTTTTGTAGCTCAAACAAAAGGTACCCATTCATTTTTATTTCTTTATCTTTAACACAATTTTATGACCAAATTTCACAAGCAATATATGTGTGCAAAATAAAATACTTTATAGATTATCTTCACTATGTTTTGTTGAAATTACACAAATTACAGGAATATCGAATAGTACGTTCAAATGTGACAAGCAACTATTTACAACTGTACACTAACAGAACGTTGTGTTTCTTAGGGTGTATCAGGTAAAAATGGGCAACAATACAGTTGGAATTTGCGATACGTAATGAACTGAATATTTCTGACTAAAAAATATTACTTTTTGGCCAGCTTTTTCGGATTCTGGCCCACTGTGCAATGTCCTCTTTCAACTGCCCGCATTTTGTAATGGGAAATAAAGTTTTTATAGTTTAAATATTGAATTGACCAGTGACAGTACAAATTTTGGTGGCTGATGATAACTTTTTAACTTTTAACAAGAACTAGAATAATGAAGTCAGGATGGGTATCCCAGGATTAAACTTAGGTAATGTTCTTTCATTTCCACTGTTTACCTTTTTAACACGAGCATTAAATTTTAAAAAATCATGAATTTTATATTTACTGGTAACTTTCTTTTCCTTGAAAGCCCTTGTGTACGCACTGAATTGTTTGTACAGTTTTAATATAATTTTCTTGATTTCCTACTTATTGTTTTTGAGTTATTTTACACAAATTTCACGATTTTCAGTAAAATTCCTGAATTACTTTGAATTGTTTTTGTTTTCAGGTATGAAAATCTGCTTTTCCTGTTTTGAGAAAGTTTTTGCAGTTCGAGATATCTGGGATCAACTTGTGATTGTATGTTTACCCGAAACCTTGCAACGATGAATTCCTTATATGAATTTGTTACCTTAAGCTTTCTATTTCAGAAGACTAGCTTCTCAAGATAAAGTAAGATTTTCACAATTTCTTATATCTACTTATTTTATATTTACACTATCATATAATGTTTATTGTTATTATTTGACCTCTGTTTAAACTGGTGAATGTTGTATTGGCAGAATGTTCACTATTTTGATTCATGCTAGTTTTTAGTTTGTTTCTCTGTCCCATTTAATTTAATTTTGCAATTTTATTGCAAAGGGTTTAGCCGGATAAGCATGACGAGTCGGCCCCCAAATGGCAACCTATATCGAAACTTATGTTTTAATATCGACTTGATGTATGAACGCGATTTATATGTGTTTTGCCGCCGTACTCCGCTTTGACCTTGAGATATGGAAAAAAATGAGCGCATGCATGACTATCGTTCAAAGAGACATATCTCGAAAACTAATTGAGCTAGAGAGGTAAAACCAACGAGAGGTTTCAGGTAATCTTAAAAAGTATATTTCATTTTTTTTTTTAATTTTTAGAATAATTACGCACATCATTAAAAAATAAATAAAAAATATAATAATTAATATTTCCGTGTTCTCTGTGACTTACAATCACTGAAATAATATATGTTATAATACTTTATATGTACTAAGGTTCGCAGATACTAAAATTTCATAAAGTGATTCTAATATATCAAGCGGTGCACGTCACTCTTAAATTCTACTGTAAGATACACTATGTCTCTGATGTGAATATTCTTGTGACAACGAGAAAAATACGACAGATAAAGTGCAGTATTTGATAAGAGACGGTCAGATGTACCTATATCTAGTTTTGAGGAAATAATCACAGATTGTATTTATATACATTTACACTAACAGATTGTCCCAAATTGCTTTTGAGATAATGAAATTGTGAAAATGTGGTTTATGAGCTTCTGTTTTCGATTAAAAAAAAATAGCCCAAATGGTCAAGTAGATCGTTATCTGAATGCCCTATTTCCGCCATTTTTTCAAGATGGAGAGTTACGCGTACATGGGACTAAATGGGAACTTCAGTATGTGATAGAGGATGAAAATACCTTTTCATCGGTATATAAAAACCTTAGCGCAAACTTTGAGCACTTTTCCTCATATGTCTGGTGAATTGTTATTATACCTACAACAAATTAAAACAATGAAATTCCTGCAGCAAGAGAATTCCTTATTCTGATGCTTAATTTGACTCCACTAAATGGTTAGCAAGATACAAGTAAAAAATTTAATCGATGCACCATTATTACCAGATGGTGGCTCGAGCGCAACAGATTGAGTTCAGGACTTTTAGTTTGTTAAATAGTACACCTTAATGAACACCTCTTGTAATATTCAAAACTTTATTAGTTATTTCCCGAGGCGTCGAGATTTGTTCCTACCCAGCAAACACTAACATGTATAATATACGTGAAATATACTATTTTGCACGATCGAGCTGTTTTGTCTATTTACAATATCTGTTGCCAAGACGGTAGCTTATGTTTACTGATTGCTAGACCAAGCTCGTCGGTAAGTAATTTACTTACCGACGTCTGACCTGAACGGTAATTAAAAAACCGCTGCCCAAGGAATCACTACTTCCACATCCAGATTCTCTATCCAAGTCACTCACAACGAAAAAACTTTGTATGTGAAAATAATTGTTTATGGAACTTTAATAATATAATATTTGAAATCCTCTACCCCAAAAACCCATAAAACAATACCCCACATCGGTAGTGGGGTGGGGGGTGGTGATGGGGTGATAGTGGGGGGTGGATGAAGTAAAAAAATATTTCGAGGTTTCTGGTTCCTGTACAGTGTATGTACAGGAACCAGAAATCACATTTTTTTTTCATCCCCTTTAATGAGGGGGTGGGGGTGGTAATGGGGGTGGCTAATGTCAAAAATTTTTTTGAGACCTTAGCTTCTCTTGTATATACTATAGGGTGCCCCTTATTATTATATGACCAAAAATTTTTTCTCACATTTTGGGGAGTGCCGGGCATAATTTTATTCCAATGGATGTAAAGAGAGGTCCTACCAAATTTTAGCTCGATCGAACATTGTTAACCCGTCGCGCTTGGCGTCTAACGTAATGAGAATCTATGCGCAAGTGTATTCACAATGCTTTTCTATCGCAGAATCCACAGAACCTTTTAATTAGCTGTAATCTTGTAATATATCGAAGGAATAAAAGGGACATAAAAAATTATCAGTGAAAGCCGCCAAATGACATAACCCGGGTAGCTAGGAGTGACTGGAGAAAACGATTACAGAATTCTCTTAGTTGAAATTAAACAAGTAATTAATAAATGGCATCGATTATGTTTGCATTCATGTGACTACGTATTTATTAAAATAATTATTCCCGCTTATATTCAGTAAGATTTAAAGAAATATTTGCCCCACTTACCCTCAATGCGCATTGCCTTGCTAGTTTTGTCAGTACTAAAAGAGACGCTCTTTTTTGTCAGATTTCTCCTAGATACCTTCGATTTACTTATACTGCAGATATTCCAGATGCTACCGGTGCTGAAATGGCTTCGGCGATTTATGAAACGTTGAGAAATTGGGATTTAACAGAAAAGGTACAAGCATTAACTTTTGACACCGTCCCTTCAAATAAGGGTAGAATTAAAGGCGCTTGAAAGCTGTTAGAACAAAAACTTGTTTTTTTGGTTGCCGTCGCTATGTCGCCATGTTTTCGAACTTATTTTGGCAGCAGTTTTCGAAAAAAGCAAATTTACTATTTCAGAATCAGATATTCCATTATTTAAAAGGTTTAAAAATTATTGGTCTAGAATAAACGTTCAAAGTTTCGTGGTAAACTCTGAAATCAAATAAATTTTTAGCGATCATACTGAAACTATTCTAGAAAGTATAAATGATGCAATTTCTAAAAAGTTTCCACGAGAAGACTAAAATGCTACGAAAATGCTGGATTTATTAGTCAGAAGCAATGTCTGCTATACTAATGGATATCAAATTCTTGCGAGAATTAGATCAGTAAAAAGAAATTGACAAAAATATCGCCGAAGTAGCTATTGGGAAATTTGTGAACCATTTGTATTATTTGACTGATGAATGTGTCGCCTTCGCACTATTTGAAAACTCGATTACTGAAAATACAAAATTGGCACAAAAAATTTTAGGAGAAACAGTAAATGTAGAAGATGAAAATGAAAGTGAAGATGAAACAGAAAATCATCTTAAGAAATTGCTAATGAGGAAAAAAAATTTTTTAAAACTGTCTGAAGAAGTTTCAATAAAATTACTTAGTAATAAGTCAATAGATTTATTTCACAGATTTAAAACAGACAATTTTTACACTTGCATCCATCCGAATGGAAAATTTTTAATGAGTATAAACAAGGACAGCTAGTCATTAGAGAATTACAATTAGTAAATGACTCTGCCGAATGGGGAATAAAATTACTTCAATATTTTAACGAAAAAGTTACAAAATCCGAGGATCAAAAACAATTTTTATTGCAGGTGGGTCATTTTTTCATTGATATTTTCAAACTCTCTACAAGATTCATTTTCTTAATATATTTGTCCCTTTGGTTTTCTTTTTAGACTGTCCAAGATTACCGCCGTAAATATCCTCAGGCAACCAAAGAAGTATTGCAGAAAACTTTCGAAATGTAGAACTTTAGATTATGGACTAGTTTTAAAACTTTGTAATCTCAAATCCAACAATAAATAAATTAATAAATTAACATATATTTATGATTTCCAAAAAGTAAACCAATTTTAAAAAACGATGTAGGGTTAAAAATAAAATAAAATCGATAAAAAATAAATTTTTGATTTTTGAAAACTTTAGGCCACGAGCGCGACGTGTTACTTATATTTCATTAAGCTAAAAATTGGTGGGGATTGTTTTTAAACATAATGGAACAAAATTCCGCCCGGCACTCCTCAAAAATCAAAACTTTAAAAATAAAGGGCACCCTAATATACTAAATACCAATTTTATGGACTCTTAACCTGCTTGATTGACCTATTTACCCCAAATTTACCCCAATTTACCCCCCAACCCTTCGACGTAACAAGATGAAAATATAATCTAGTTCTAGATCTCGTTAAAGTACATATGTGTACCAAATTTCAAGTCAATATGTTAAACGGTTCCAGAGTAAACATTTTAAGCCTATTTGGACAATAAAATTTTTTTAAAATTTTTTTGTCGTTACTATACTTCCACTGGACGTGGAAGTAATTAATATATGTTATTTCTCAAAAATAAAAACAAAAAATAGGAACATTTCTATTTATTTAAAGAAGAATAATATTATTTTCTGCACGATCGAATTAAATTACACTTCAATTAAATTAATTTAATTTCTACTAAATAAAGGAAAAGTCAATACAAATATCACATTTGACAAGTTGAACTTGCCACTAAATGTAAACGTCACTTTTTACTTTTTGTTTATTTAGTAGAAATTAAATTATGCATTTTAATTGAAAAGAAAAGAAAAAAATTTTCACCAACCAGCTTTGATGTCTCAACAACTAATTATGAGGTATCTCACGACGAAATATGGAGTGATTTCCACATTAATATACTCTCTCAAAGTGAATTTATTAGAGGTATTTCTTAGCAAATATAACCAACCATAATTTCTTGAACCTACAAGTGAGCACTGGCAATCTAACCGACTTATATTGACGAGTACATTTTAGTGAGTGATTATTGCCGCGAAACACAACTACACGACGGCGCGGCGGCGGCGGTACAGTTTTATCTGCTAAGAAAGACTTAATAAACAAGCGCGGATCTAGAAATTTCAATAATTTTTTTCTCGTCTGTGGCGCATGGGACCCATACGAAATATGGGAAATAACATCTCGAGAAGCACTTCTCTAACGACCCCTAAAAAATTTTGAAAAAGCAGTTTGCGAAAATTTTTTTCAAAATTCGATTACCCCCCCCAGGTTTTAGGGACTCCTGTTTAAAATTATTTTTTTTGTCACATGCATTTTACTTTTCATAAAAATACAACACTGTGTTTTGAAGTTTATGAAAATATTTTCGTTACTAACTGAAATACAACGAATTGAAATTTTGTGATTTACAATTTAACAAATCACAAAATTTCAATTCGTTGTATCTCAGTTAGTAATGAAAATATTTTCATAAAATTCAAAACTGATTGTTGTATTTTTATGAAAAGTAAAATGCATATGACAAAAAAAAATTATTTTAAACAGGAATCCCTAATCCTGGGGGGGGGGTAATCGAATTTTGAAAAAATTTTTCGCAAACTGCTTTTTCAAATTTTCTTAGGTGTCGTTAGAGAAGTGCTTCTCGAGATGTTATTTCCCATATTTCGTATGGGTCCCATGCGCCACAGACGAGAAAAAAATTATTGAAATTTCTAGATCCGCGCTTGTTAATAAATTATCAATTGAATTATGTATAGAATACTCTGCCGTAATGTATAGCAGTTTTATTTATTTACTTAATTAAAAGAAACAAACAGGTTACAAACCTAATTACATGTTTCTGTAAGTATGAACCCAAACAGCACGTCCAATTGTAACGTCTCTACAAGATATACACATGAGAAACAAAATATGTTAAGGTGGATCTAATTGTTAAACTAGTACTGACGTACACATATGAGATACACTTATGTTTATATTGACAGAATTATGTGATACAATGTTTAATAATTATATACCGTATGCATTCGAGATTCTAAACATTTTTATATAACGTAAAGAAGGATCATTAGAATGTTGAAATTTGACGTCCGTAGAAGATGCCTACAAGGTTTAAGTCATATGTATGTGTGATGCTTTATACCGTGCGTGTAATTTCTCATTAGGCATGTACATTCACGTAGCGCGAGAGATCTGACAACACCGGCAGCCGTAAATTCATCCGTCGGTGGGCATCCCAGCTTTGTTATTTCATTTCAGCCAGCTGGCACCCGCGATGTTGTAATTCTAATCCCCATGCCTAGCCCGCGACTACACACGCGGTATAATACTTGTGCCTACTGCATACACCACATAAAAGTGCGATATATACACATGACACATGATACAAATAACTATATATACACTTTTTAGTTGTGTCTTGTCGTGTCTACATTCGACTATTCGAGCATGGAACAGTGTGCGCGCGCAAAGCGTCAGCGTGAGCATACCGGCCATGTGTATCTCATGTGTCCTCTTTCCTCTATAAGAGTGGTCATAGCCACACATTAGTAGTAGTAGTAGTGGGTTTTCACTGGCATCAGGAATGATTCCTCAGCCACATAATTTTGATAAATTATTTAAATATTCAAATTATTTAAATATTTAGCTTTGCCTGTTTAACGAAGGTTACTAGCTCGTCTAGGATTTGTTTTCTTTCATCATTTAACAGGGTGGTCAAATTCACCGGAAATTGCACTTGAAGTGCCCTCAGGTTGTTTAAGAAAGTATCTCTTTCTTGCGCGTAATTTTTACATGAAAAGAACAGGTGGTTTAAGTCTGCCACTGATGTGTTGTCACAAGAGCACAGCGGTGAATCAAGTAATCCTATCTTGTGTAAATGCGTTCCAAAGCGTCCATGATTCAATCTCAGCCTGGTAATAATTGTGGAGTAAAATTTTGGAACAGTGTGATCAAAAATGTGTCTTATTTTTGAAGGAAGTTGGGGGTGCAAAAGCGTGTAGGGATTTGTGGATTTATTTACGTAATTTAACCACTGATGTTCCCATTTAATGTGCATGTCTTTTTTAAACTCGCTAACGATATCCGAGTTTGCAAAAATATTGTTCACGACCTCTAGATCAATGGATTCTTTTGCTAACTGGTCTACAATCTCATTTCCGGGAATACCAGAGTGGCCTTTAGCCCAAATAAAAGTAACTATAACCTGTCTGCTGTTAAGGTTGTTTAAAAGGCGCTTTATATTACAGATGATAGGGTTTTGATAGTTTTTATAGATGCTTAGTGAGTACATCGACTGTAGCACTGATTTTGAGTCTGTCACAATAACAGAATTACCCATTTTGTTTTCTGAGATCCATTCTAGGGCAGCCTGTATTGCATATCCCTCTGCAGTGTATATCGAACAAAGATTGTTAACTTTAATTTTGTAGGAACTATTGGTGTTTGAAACGTAATATGCACAACCTGTGCCAATGTGATTTTTTGAGCCATCTGTATATATTATAATCTCATTAGTATAGTTACTCAGTATGGATTTCATGATGTTTGCATTAATATGAGATGATTGTGTATAGGAAGGAAATAGGATGCCGGGATTAAATATTATGTCTGCGTATTCGCAGTCAAATATTGGAAATTTTTTCGTTGTGGTAATTATATCTGAATATTTGTTAGAAGCTACAAAGGTATCTGCTAATGGGGTACTATTTTTTATTCTCCAGTATTTGTTCGTTAAATTTTCTGTTGATAATAGGTAAATGTTCTGCAACATATTATTGGGGTTGAATGTCCTGATTTTTAACAAGTATTTATTAGACAGGTATTGTCGTTTTAAATTTAACGGTGATTCTTGGGCTTCTGCCAGAATTGCTTGACATGGAGATGAGTTCATCGCCCCTATACATATTCTAATAGATCTATATTGTAAACGATCTATTGTTAAGAGATTAGTATTTGAGGTAGAGCCATATAAAATGCATCCATAATCCAGTATGGAACGAATGTAGGACCTATAGAACAACAAAGCTGTTTTGGGATCTGCTCCCCATTTAGACTTTGATACACATTTCAGCATGTTGATCCCTTTTTCACACTTTCCTTTTATGTATTTGATGTGTTTTGTCCATAGCAATTTGCTATCCAGTACAAGACCTAAATATTTATATTGGGATACTACAGGTATTGTGTGCCCACACATGCTAATGTTAGCGGGAGTATTTAGTCTGTGTCTGGTGAAAAACATAATTGCAGATTTTTCGGGGGATATGCTAAAACCAAGCTCGTTGAGCATGTCTTTTAATATATGCATTATATGTCTCAGGGTACCCACACAATCGTTATATGAATTCTGGATTGTATAAAAAACAAAATCATCTGCATATTGGATAGTATAGATGGAGTCACCTGTAATGTCGTGCAAATTGGAAGTGTACATGTTAAATAAAAGGGGACTCAACGCAGAACCTTGGGGCAGTCCTTGTGAGACATACCTGGGTCCATATATTTTATTATTATGATCTCTAATGAAAATTTTACGATTGGTATATAGTTCAACTATATTAGCAGCAGCCCTTGTACCTATTCCAAAATCAATTAATTTATTTCTTAAAATATTTAAATCTACAGCATCATATGCTCCTTTGAGATCTATAAAAATTGAGGCTAAATATTTGTTGTCGGAGAAAGTGCACTGTGCATGTGTGACCAACTGGGCCGCTGCATCTACCGTGCCATAGCCGCGTCGAAATCCATATTGAGGTGCTGGCAATAACGAGTGGTGTTCCACATACCACTCCAATCTTTGCCTTAATCATTCTTTCGAATGTTTTTACTAGACAAGATAAAAGAGATATAGGTCTATATGATGTGGGAAGTTGGCTGTCTTTGTTTGGTTTAAGTAATAGACATATAACTATTTCCTTAAACTGAGTTACATAGTTACCATTCAACCACCAATCGTTAAAAATTTTTAGTAATAGGTTTTTAGCGACTATAGGTAGATTTTTAATAATATTATAAGTGAAGTTATCTATACCGGGTGCAGTATTTCGTGTAAGCTTGAGTGCTGTGTCTAACTCGGACATATCAAACGCTTTTTCGAGGAAATTATCCACCGTGTTATTATTATTAAAATTATGGGTAATTAGGTTAGTGACTGATGGAGGAGCAATAATGTCGAAAATTTTTTCTATTAGTTCAGGTGTCAGTGGTGCTTTATTTAAATGGGCGTTTTTGTTTGTTATTTTTTTGATAAATTGCCTGCATATCTTTGTTGCAGGTGTATTTTTATCTAGTTCATTTATGAAATGTATCCAGCATTTCCGATAAGCTTGCTTAAATATTCGTCTGGCTCTGGCTTCAACATTTCTGTACTCTAGATAATTTGTGAGATTCGAGCATTGTTTATATCTATGTAAGGTTTCTTTCCTAATTGATGTTATGTGCGTGCATGCATCATTCCACCAAATCGGTAGCGATGTGGAGGATAGCCACACATATAGCAGGCATTTTTGTTTTTTAACAATATCCAAAATAATTTATATTCGAAAGAGTTTGCAAATATTCGGCGGTTTTAAAGATATCGAGTTCTTTTAATAATAAAATTAGATTAAAATGCATTAAAAAGCAAAATCTAGCCGTTGCGTGTTCTACTATAAAGTCTTTAAGCAGATATTCAAACAAAAGTCAGTGGTTGAGTGAGTTAAACATTAAGCGTTGAGTCAAGAGGTACGCGGTTCGATCCATGCTCACTCTGTCTTTTCTTTTTTTTTTGTTAAAATAATTGCAAAAAAACTTTTAGTTGTTTTTTTTTCAAGGTAATAATTGCTTATAAAACCGATGTACGAATATACTTCTTTTCAATTTTAGGTCTGTTTTAGACCATTAAATATTCTATTTATGTTGTAGATTATATATTACACCTGACCGTTTTTTCTCCAACACGTTTCCCAGGTTTGTATAAGTACTTCAACTTAAAACTTTAATTTTTAACTCAGGTGACACTGGTGACAGTTTAATTAAATTAAATAAGTTCTTCTTAATAATTATAAATAAATAAAAATACTAGTAACTTGAAAAATTCAGGTTTGGGAACACGTAAAAAAATAGAAAAAAAAAAGAGAACTTGAAAGATTTTCATATATTTTAAATAATGCTAGAAATTCAATTTCACACATAATAAAGACTTCATACACATCATAAATACTGCTTTTAGCATCCGATAGCTCAGTTGGTAGAAGCGTCAGTGTAATACGGACAACAAAGACATGTAGGTTCGACCCCCTACCCACCGCAATTGGCAAAGGTAAGTAAAAATTAATTTAATAACTTAATAAACATTATAATTTGCAGGCAACCCTTGTGAGAAGAAATTGGAGTGATGGTAAACAATATTAGATAGTTAATGTAAATAAAATATACGGATGGCTAACAAATAAATTCATAGGACAAAACGTATTTATGCATATTAATTACTTTATTTTTATCAAGTAGACTTACTAACTAGTATGTAGTTTTATATGTTCCCATTGCTAAAAACCTGTGGGGGGATTACTAAATATAACCTGAAAAAGACGTCAAATTAACGTCTAGCATAAGACGTCATTCGTCTGAAACATTAGGAAGTCAATCACTGTGCATCCGATAATACACTGCGGATCAAATTATTTGTGTATATGTAAATGGTATACTGTGGCTACATTGTGAGACGGACGTTTAACCTTTGTGCATACGTGTGTGCCTACAATGTGTAATCGTGCGTAGCACATTTACATCGTAGAATTGTGTAACCTTGTGTCTGCATCTAGATACATCGTCACAATGCGAACACATCGTAATCGTTATTTGGTGTGCTGTATGGGAACATACAATATAGTGATTCCTAATACTAAGTATGAAAGTTTTTAATGAAGCTAAATATTTATTATTCATATTATAATTTATTAGTGGAGTCAAATTAGGATTTTAATGTGAATTGTCTGGTCAGGGCGGTTTTTTTGTTTTAACATATTCAGTGGGTCAACTTTAGTTCACAGTTCAGTTTTGCAGTTTCTGCGAGGTCGGCGTATTGTTTATTTAAACAATTTAATTTTTTAGACCGTGTTTTTCATCGGTTTTCTTTGAATATCTCGAAATCTATAAGTCCTAAGGAAAACAACAAAGAGAAGGAAAATGTTCGTTATGAGTTGTGGAACAAAATAGCATAAACTATAATTCTTTACAATTGTTATTATTATTTAAAAAAAATTGAATAGTGCAAAATTATGCGTTTTTAAACGAATTGCTGTTATTTAAAAAATAAAGGATAACTTTCAATGAAACTTTGGAAAAATATAACTCTTACAAAGTACAATCACCGCTTAAAATTTCAAATCTAAATGATTATTAAAACGGGTCAAATATACAATTGTTGCTAAAACTTTGCACCCTTGTGAAATCCTGCCATCAAATCCGAGAAATGTGTACGACAGCTCAAATTGTAGCTTTTTATAAGTACTTTAAGATCACGAAGGAAAAAATATTTTTTTCAAAATTTAAACCGTTTTTATCGCATTTGTTTATAATTTTCGAAAGGACCCCGCAATAATCTTATGGAAATTGGGTTTCGGTCAAATCGTCTGAATTTTGGATATGTTTTAGGTTTCGTCATCCTAAGCAAAAGTCTCAATAGGCACAAAGCTCGAAAATCAATACTTTGGCTGCTACGGAGCTTGAAAGCTCCAAAGCTCCACTACAGATTTATTTATTCGTGCAGTCTTTATAGATTTTTAAATAACTTATTTTTTCGATTTTAATATCTAGGTTTATGTTGAGGTTGCTGAATTCAAATCCGATGTCAAATTGTCCAAATTGACACTTGACAGCTGTCAATTAGCTGTCAAAGTGCCTTAACAAAGTGCAAATCTTATTTTTATGTTATGAGTTTATGCTATTTAGGTAACTCAGTTCATGTATGATGTGAATACAATAATTCGACAATTGGCAGCTGTCAACAGGCTGTCAGCTAGCTGTCAAAGTGCAATAACAAAGTGCAAATTTTATTTTTTTGTTATGACTTTATGCTTTTTAGGTAACTCAGTTCATACATGATGTGAATACAATAATTCGACAATTGGCAGCTGTCAACAGGCTGTCAGCTAGCTGTCAAAGTGCAATAACAAAGTGCACATCATACATGAACTGAGTTACCTAAACAGCATAAACTCATAACATAAAAATAAGATTTGCACTTTGTTAAGGCACTTTGACAGCTAATTGACAGCTGTCAAGTGTCAGTGAGGGAAATTGGACATCGGATTTGAATTCAGCAACCTCAAAAACATAAACCTAGACATTAAAATCGAAAAAATAAGTTATTTAAAAATCTATAAAGACTGCACGAATAAATAAATCTGTGGTGGAGCTTTGGAGCTTTCAAGCTCCGTAGCAGCCAAAGTATTGATTTTCGAGCTTTGTGCCCATTGAGACTTTTGCTTGGGATGACGAAACCTAAAACATATCCAAAATTCAGACGATTTGACCGAAACCCAATTTCCATAAGATTATTGCGGGGTCCTTTTAGTAATAAACAAAATCAAATAACGCTGTGGTTTTTTTTATGAAATCGAAATCGGTAAACGATTTATGAAAATAGATTAAATATGCCATCTTTCAAAAAAAAAAATTAATGCTCTGCCTGCTTTTGGAGCTGAGATACGTTGGTTTTTGCGTTTCGATCACTTATAAAAACCGCTGCCTAAGGAATCACCACTTCCACATCCAGACTTCCTATCTAAGTATCTTACAACGAAAATACTACAATTGCACTCCACTAAGTGGAGATAATTGTTTATGGAACTTTAATGGTATAACATTTGAAATCGTGTACCAGAAAAACTCATAAAATGATATGCCCCATCAGTAGTAGGTGGTGGTGGTGGTGGTGGTGGTGGTGGGGGTGAATGAAGTGAAAACAATTCTTGATGACTGGTTCTTGTACACACTAAATCACAATATTTTTTCACCCCCTTTAATAATGGGGTGGGAGAGGTAATAGAGGTGGCTATTGCCAAAAATGTTTTTGAGACCTTAGCTCTCTTATATTTACTAAATACCAATTTCATGCACTCTTAATTGCTTGATTTACCTATTTATCTCAATTTACCCTTCAGCTTTGCAACGGAATAAGATCAATATATAATAGTTCCAGATCTCGTTAAAACACATACGTGTGCCATATTTAAGTCAATATCTTAAACGGTTCCAGAGTAATCGTGAGCACCAAACAGATACCAGACAAACAGACAGACTGACGAGACAGACAAATTTATTTTATTCAAACTTAACATGTTGACGTTTCATGAAATTCTAAGCCTATTTGTACAATAAATTTTCAAAAAATTTTCTTGCGTTAGTATACTTCAACTGGATGTGCAAGTAATAGGCAGAAAATAGCATGACAAAGATATAAAACATCATTCTGTGCCGTGGACTACACGATAGAAATAAAGCCTCTACTTCAAGCATTTTCTTCAATGAAACCTACTACGCATCCATATTACTCGAGGTAACCCACTGTGTATCTAATTTACTAGAGGAAAGCCACTACGCATTCATACTTCTTGAAGAAATCCACTGCGCATCCATTTTACTTGAGGAAACCCACTGCGCACTCATATCACTTGAGGTAACCTACTGCGCATCTATACTACTCGTGGTAACCTACTGCGCATCAATGGTACTCAAGAAAAGCCACTGCGCATCCATAATATTCGGAGAAACCTACTGCGCATCCATACTACTTGAAATAACCCACTGCGCATCCATTTCACTCGAGGAAACCCACTGCGCATCCATATCACTTGAGGTAACCTACTGCGCATCTCTACTACTCGTGGTAACCTACTGCACATCAGTGCTACTCAAGAAAAGCCACTGCGCATCCATAATACTCGGGGAAACCTACTGCGCATCCATACTACTTGAAATAATCCACTGCGCATCCATTTGACTTCAGGAAACCCACTGCGCATACATACTACTTGAGGGAACCTACTGCGCATTCAAACTACTAGAGGCAACCTGCTGCACATCGATGGTACTCGAGGAAAGTCACTGCGCATCCATGGTACTCGAAGTAACTTTAATAACTATAGTACTCTAGACAAGCCACTGCGCATCCAAAATACTCGAGAAAATTTACTGCCCATCCATACTACTAGAGGTAACCTACTGCGCATCGATGGTACTCGAGGAAAGCCACTGCGCATCCATACTACTCGAAGTAACTTTAATAACATGATATTTGAAATCGCCTACCCCAAAAACCTACAAAACGATATGCCACATTAGTAGGGGGGGTTGGGGGTGGTGGCAGAGGGGTGGGGGTGGGGGTGGTTTTGGATTAAGTAAAAAAAAATTTTGAGGCTTAGGTTCTTGTATACAGGCTAAATTACAATTTTATTTTTTTCACCCCCCTTTAATAATGAGGTGGGGGTAGTAATGGGGGTGGCTAATGCCAAAAATTTTTTGGAGACTTTAAGCTCTTTTGTATACACTAAATACCCCATTTACCCCATTTACCCCAATTTACCCCCCAATCCTTTGACGGAACAAGATGAAAATATAATCTAGTTCCAGATCTCGTTAAAGTACATACGTGTACCAAATTTCAAGTCAATATCTTGAACGGTTCCAGAGTAAACGTGCGCACAAAAAAAGTTACAGACAGACCGACAGACAGAAATTTTTTTCCGCTCAAACTTAAAATCTCGACGTTTCATGACATTTTAAGCCTATTTAGACAATAAAAGTTTTTACAAATTTTTTTGTCGTTACTATACTTCCACTGGATGTGGAAGTAATAAACAAATTGATATTTCATCTTGAAATTGGCACTGATTATTCCAAAATACTTATATTTTTGTCCTACCTAGTTGAAAATAATCTAGATCTACATTTTTTAAAATTGCATCTAATAAAACGTCTTTGAAATCATATCATAATTCGCGGTTGACAGGTAATATTTCCCTCTCCCACTCATCGTATTTCGCAACTAGGTAACTAAGTCAACTAACGCAATATCTCTCTCGATTTCCACCTTACCGAGATATATATTTTTTAATTAATCGTCTCTTTTCGTAACTTTTGATTATTTCATTTAATTTAACGTGAAATAATTTGTCTATTTTTTTTGAAATTGCAGTGAATTTTTATATTATTTATTTTTTGTTTTATAGGAATGTTCTTTCTTATGAATGTCTTGTTTTTTTTGCGTAGATTCCTTATAGTTTACTTCAACTTAACGTAAACTAATTTGTTTAGCTTTTGTTTATAAAAAAATGCAATAAATGTTTTGTTGCTATAGTTTTTGTCGTCTTTTTTTAATCACCTGCTTTGTGCATAGATTTCGATTGTTCACTTTAATTAAACGCAAAATTATTTGTTTAGCTTTTGTTCATAAAAACTGCAATAAATGTTTTTTAAATTTGTGTAGGTTGCACACTGTTTTAAAAATCTTAAAAAATCTTTAATGAAATTTTAAAGAGGCCGTCGTTAGATGTCGAAAGTTGAAACATTAATAGAGCCACTAAAAGCTCGCAAGTCGGAATCTTTAATAAAGTCACTTAACAGTTAATTTTATCTGGTGATATACTCATTAAAAAGAAAATCAACCTAACTAGAACTAACCTTAAGTCCATGCACAAAATTTTTGTAAAATTTTTAATATCACTGATACAATTATAAAAAATTTCTGCTATCTAGATTTAAATCCGAAACATTCGTATTCTGAGCTAGTCATCAAATCAAAAATCGAATCAAATAAAAAATCAAATCAAATCAAAAATAAATTTATTTTAAATTATTTATAACATATTGTCCTCCCGAGCACTTGTTCCGAGCCACCCAGATAACCCCGATACGAATCGTCGTGCCAATTGAAAGGCTGGACGGAGCAAAGCCAGATCGAATTAAATAGGAAATTAAATTATAAACACAATATTCTTTCGTAGGATAGGCGAACTAAAAAATTTATAAGATAAAACATGTGAAAAAAATAATATAATTGGTACATACAATGCAAAAGACGCTAGTATAAATAAAATATCGCAGTTATATATGGTTGATTCGTGCGGAAAAATTACTAACCAAAAAACCTGTTCCAAACAATGCAGCAAAAGCGAGCGGTTATGTCAGACAATACACTTTAGGGTTTAAAATATTTGTGTTCCTGAAACTTTTGATACCCAAAGAAACATTGTGACCTTTTCAAAATAAGTCAAACCATTAGCGATTACGTTAAAAATCCGAAACTCATCAGATATGTGTTACATCTTATATTACAGTTTTATACATTGTTTAGTCGTTTAAATAAACATTTTGCGGTAAAATTTTCCAACAAGTCTTAGTTCAATAAAAAGTACATATTTCACTCACTGTCTTTAGAATGTATGCAATATTAAATTACAATTCTTAAATTATACAAAAAGGGCCATTATTAATAATTTTGGATGTTGTTTCATAAGTCTAGTTTTATTCTAAATTTTATTGCAAGCGATTTTAATTTTTATTTTTTGTGATGTGATTACTGGTACCGAAAATAGAAAGACTTTAATGCTGCAACATTAATTCTTTAAATTTCATATGAAGCAACGATAAGGTGTAATCCAAAACTTATCAATGCATGTTATTACATCAAAAATAAACTAAAACAGTACAATTCCTGCAGCAGAAGAATCCTGTAATTACCTTTTTTTATCCTTAATTTGACTCCAAACAATAACTCGTAACAGAAATTAATTAGTTTTTTTTCTATAGATTATTTTTGTACCCAATTAACCATAGATGCATTTATTTTATTTATCTTTGTGTCTTTGCAAATTATATTTTCTATAATTAGTTTGACTTAACATTTAAGTATTAATTTTTAAAATCTGTATTAAAACTAAGATATTTTTAATGAATTACAAAATTATCTTAGCAATTTTTGCCTCTTACGTGAATTTTCATAACAATTATTATCGTCCGTGTAGAATCTGTATCATCACTCGCACCACTATCAAACAGATAATCTTT
Source organism: Rutpela maculata (assembly GCA_936432065.2). Lineage (NCBI taxonomy): Eukaryota > Metazoa > Arthropoda > Insecta > Coleoptera > Cerambycidae > Rutpela > Rutpela maculata. The sequence continues at coordinate 105,415,923 of OW386287.2, read as the reverse complement.
CTCACTTTCATACCCACAATTGCTTTCTTTAGCCGTTTTAATAAATATTTTGATCTAAAATTTTAAATGGTGACTACTCTATAAGAATCACATTCTTCTTAAATATCATTGAACATCCATCATTTTTTAAAGAACAATCATTGGTTTAAAAACGTCTAATTCTGCTATATTTATTTATTTTTTTTTTTTGGAATAACATTATAGTTTATGTACTTTTATTGCATAACGGTTTCTTTTGCTGGTTTCCATAGGACCTATAAGATTTCGAAATATTCAAAGAAAACTTAATGGAAAACACGGTATATAAATTAAATTGTTATTGTTCTCTTTCTTTTATAAACAAAAGCTAAACAAACAACATTTAAAAGAAAGAACATTCCAATAAAACAAAAATAAAGAAATTAAAAATTCACTGCAATTTCAAAAAAAAAATTAAACAAATTATTTCACGTTAAATTAAATGAAATAATCAAAATTTGCGAAAAGAGACGATTAATTAAAAAATATATATCTCGGTAAGGTGGAAATCGAGAGAGATATTGCGTTAGTTGTCTTAGTTACCTAGTTTGCGAAATACGATGAGTGGGAGAGGGAAAGATTACCTGCCAACCGCGAATTATGATATGATTTCAAAGACGTTTTATTAGATGCAATTTTGAAAAATTTAGTTCTAGATTATTTTCAACTAGCTGGGACAAAAATATAAGCACTGGGGAATAATCAGCCCGAATTTTAAGATGAAATATCAATTTGTTTATTTATAAGTGATCGAAACGCAAAAACCAACATATCTCAGCTCCAAATGCAAGCAGAGCATTAATTTTTTTTTTTTGAAAGATGGCTTATTTAATCTACTTTCATAAGTCGTTTTCCGATTTTCATTTCATAAAAAAATCATAGAGTTATTTGAATTTGTTTATTATTAAAATTTCGAAAATTATAAACAAATGCAATAAAAACGGTTTAAATTTTCAAAAAAAAAATTGTTTCCTTCCTGATCTTAAAGTACTTAAAAAGCTACAATTTGAGCCGTCGTACACATTTCTCGGATTTAATGGCAGGATTTCACAAAGGTGGAAAGTTTTAGTAACAATTGTATATTTAACCCGTTTTAATAATCATTTAGATTTGAAATTTTAAACGGTGAATGTACTTTATAAGAGATATATTTTTCCAAAATTTCATTGAAAATTATCCTTTATTTTTGAAATAATAGCAATTCGTTTAAAAACGCATAATTTTGCAATGTTCAATTTATTTTAAATAATAATAACAATTGGAAAGAATTATAGTTTATGTACTTTTGTTCCACAATTCATAACGAACATTTTCCTTCTTTTTGTTGTTTTCCATAGGACTTATAGATTTCGAGATATGCAAAGATAACCGATGAAAAACACGGTCTAAAGAATTAAATTGTTTAAATAAACAATACGCCGACCTCGCAAAAACTGGAAAACTGAAATGTGAACTATAGTTGACCCAGTGAACACGTTAAAACAAAAAAAAAATGCCCTGACCAGACAATTCACATTGCGAATTTATCAGTCCTAATTTGACTCCACTATATGTAGTAAAAGTTGTTATGAAGTTGTGATATATTTATTAATTATCTATTAATTAACTGCAGAATTGATTTGTTTGAGTTACAGAAATATCGCCCTAGGTTTCTTTTAATTTGTGCGAGTTAATAATAATAATAATAATGTTTATTCATCCAGTAGATTATTACAAATAATATAGGATAAGTCATAAAACTGTAAAATAATAAAAAAAAAACATACGAGTATAAGTAACATACATGAGACATAAAAAATATATATTACATATATACACATACGCATATAAACATAAATACACACATATATACACATACATACATACATACAATCAAAATTTGTTAAAATAAGGAACATTAAACATGGTGTGTGTAATTAATATACATAGTAATTAGAAGTGATACGGAAATTTAGCATTGATTGAAACAAAATACAAAAAGCAAAAATCAGGCTATGGATGACTGAAATAAAAATCACATACAGAGCAAGTCAATGAATAAGTAGACTGCAAATTTTATATTCTATCATCAAGATATTCATTGAAAGAATAATAACATTTGGTAATTAAAAATTCTTTAACGCGTTTTTTAAATAAATTTAAATTTAAAGTTTTGTATTCAGCGGGAAGTTTATTGAATGCTTTAATAGCTAAAAACTTTGAACTACGCTCAAATGTTGCTGCTCGATGAAGTGGTACCTCTAATAAATTAGAATTTCTTGTAGAGTATGAATGATAGTGGTTTATCATCTGAAAGTTATTATTTTTTGCATAGATTACTAGACTCATTATAAAGATACAAGGTAATGTTAGAATATTTAGACTCTTAAAGTATTCTTTGCAATTTTCTCTGGCATTTGCACCCACTATATATCTGATCGCTTTTTTTTGAAGTCTGAAGATCCGTGTACATTCACTAGAAGAACCCCATGCAGTAATGCCATACGAAATGATTGAATGAAAATGGGCAAAGTAATATATTTTTAGAACATCTGTATCCACTGTAAGTCTTAACTGTTTTAAACAATAACACACAGGAGCTATTCTTCTACAAATCATATCGATATGTGTAGTCCATTTACAGTCTTCAGATATATAAATACCCAAAAATTTCGTGGACTGTACTTGTTTTAAAGTACCTTTTGAAGTGCTTATGTATAAACTTCGATCATAGTTTGCAGAAGAATAGATAAATCTGATGAAAACTGATTTATTAGCGTTTAGTATTAGCTTGTTATCAATAAGCCAAGTGTAAATATCTTGCAATTGTTTATTACAGTAACCTACACTGGTTTTAAGGTCTTTGTTGCCAATAATAATCGACGTATCATCTGCGAACATTAAAATGTTATCTGCATTGAGGTCGTTAATATAAATAATAAATAATAAAGGCCCTAAAACGGATCTCTGAGGTACGCCTATTTGTGTGATAAGGGATTCGGAGTTTACATGGCCAATATTGACATAATGAGACCGGTTTTCCAAATAACTTTGAAACCACTTTAATGCCTGTCCTCTAACACCGTATCTATACATTTTATTTAAGAGTATATCATGGTTTAGTAAGTCAAACGCTTTACTCAAATCAAGAAATATACCAATGCCTTGATGGTGATTGTCTAATTTATCGTGCAATATATTTAAGAACTTATTTACACAGTTCGATGTTGATAGTCCCTCACGAAAGCCAAATTGATTGCCATTAAATAAGTTAAATTTCGTAAAAAAATTTAGAATCTTCTTGGAAACAAATTTTTCAAAAATTTTGGAAAAAGTACTTAGGATCGCAATGGGTCTGTAATTATCAATATCTGTTTCGTCTCCAGTCTTAAACAAAGGTATTATTTTAGATATTTTAAGTTTATCTGGAAAGATGCCCTCATTTAAGGAACAATTTAAAATATGAGTAAACGGTTTCACAATATGCTTCATACATTTTTTTAATAAGTTTGAACTAATTTCGTCCATACATGCCGAGTTTGAAACTTTAAGATTACGTACAATTTCAATTATATCATCTTCAATCGCAGGTTCAAAGAAAAACGAGAAGTGATTCATACGTATATTATTAGCCGGAATTCTCTTACTTTCAGGAATGGTTTCGAGCAACTTATTGGGTTTATCATCGAAATGTGTGTTAAAAGCATTACTAACTATAGTGGGATCAGATATAATTTTATTGTCAATGTTTAATTTGTTATCATTTGCGACGTTTTTCTTATTTGGCTTTATAATATTCCATGCCACTTTGGACTTATTTTTGGCATTTCTTAAGAGCGAGTTATTGTGCATTTTTTTTGCTTTGTAAATGAGCTGTCTGTAAATACTTTTATACCTTTTATAGTATAAAATTAGCTGATTATCTGCTGTTGTTAGTGTTAGCAAGTATAGATCCTTCAATTTCCTTGAAGATATTTTTAAACCATTTGTTATCCAACTATTATGGTTAACTCTATTTTTGACAACTAAATTTTTTTCCGGAAAGGCATCATTAAAGTAATGTAAAAATATATCAATAAAATTATTATATTTCTCATTTACATCCATATTATTCATATTAAATACATTTTCCCATTTTTCCCCCTCGAGCAATGAACAAAAGTAATTTATGTTATTTTTATTCTTTAATCCCCTATGTTTTATTTTGACTGTACCCTGATCGCAATTATCTATGCGTAATGATAACTTTTGAGCTTCATGGTCAGATATAGGATATTTTATAACTTTGCTTTCGTATTCGGAGCAATTTACGTTTACACAAATGTTATCAATGCAATTATGATATCTAGTTGGTTCTTCTATAGTAGGTGTGATACAATACGATGATAGAACATCCAGAAGGTCATTCAGTTCTCTACTTGCTTTTAAAAAATTTATATTAAAGTCACCACACACCACAATTTTTACATTTCTGTATTTATTAGTTATCATTTCTAAAGAAGTATTTAAGTTCTCAATAAAAGTATCAAAATCACCATCTGGACTTCTATATAATGTCATAACAACTATATAATTATTACTGTCAATGAAACATTTAACTAGTGTACATTCATAATGTTTCTCTACTGATGGGGTATTAACAAAATCCAGCTTTTCGGAATGAATATTATTTTTTAGATATATCGCTACACCACCATTCTTTGCTACATTTCTACAATAAGAATTACCAATATAATAGCCACTAATATTAAGCGACTGCATCTGATCAGTACGTGCCCAGTGTTCAGATACGCAAAATACATCACAATTTTCGTTCATCGTACATCACAATTTTCGTTCCGTGTCGTAGATTCCCGAAAATATCTTCTCTTGAAATTTATGATACAGATCTTGTAGAGAAACATAAGTATGTGTGGAGTTCATCTATAATCAAGTTGTCACATTCCAAAATTTTTAGGTATTGGTTTATAATACACAAAGCCGGGATTGATATTGTGTTTCTTATAGAAAATATATTTTATAAACTTGTTTTGTACAGTTTTAATAGTATGTTTTAACTTTTGTTTTAAGAGGTACCAAATGACTGAACTATATTCTAGGCGACTACACGCATAAATATTCAATGATTTCTATATTTTCAAAATCGTGGTATGCTTTATGAATTTTATGGCGTTATGGCTTGTTTAGAGATTTGATTTATATGATTTTATATGGTTTTCAAACTTTAAATTTTGCTGTAAAATAGATCATTAATCCGGGTACATCGATTTAGTTCTGTTCCGTTCATCGTATAATTATGGAGAAAAAGATTTTTCAAAGTAATGTCGGTAAGGACATTGCATTTATTTAGATTAAAGTATAATTCATTCCTAAGTGACCACGCATGAATAATTTCTAATCAGTTTTGTAAAATTAGAAATTATTCAGTTTGTACTTAGAATTTACAAGTAGATACTAAGTACATCTATGTTATGTGGATTGGGAATCGTTGTTGTTCTCTATTTCTTTAAACATTTTAAAATCGTCAACAAATAGTAGACTACCTGATGTAATCAAATCAGGCAGGTCATTGACAAAGACTAGGAATATAAGTGGACCAAGGTTTGGTCCCTGTGGGATACCAGATCTTGCCAAAAAGGTACTCGATCTTACGCCACGGTGTGTTATAAATTGGTATCTGCGATAAAGGTAAGATACAAGTAGCCTTAGAAAACGATCACTAAGTCCATAATAAGCCAATTTTGCCAGAAGTATATTGTGGTTCACCTTGTTGAATGCTTTGACAAAATCTGTGTACAGCGTATCTACCTGACTACCCTCCTCAAGAAACAGGCTTACTTCATTGACAAAAGTAGCTAAGTTTGTTTCTACTCACTTTTTCTTACAAAATCCATGCTGTTTGGGGAAATATAATTTTTAAAGTACACATGCAGTTTTTCATACAAAACATATTCATATAATTCGTTAATACAATTTAGAACTGCAATGGGCCAATAGTCAGTGACTAAATTGTTATCGTCTTTTTTATGTATTGGTGTTAATTTTGTTTCCTTAAACTTACTAGAAAAGATACCTAAGTTCAAAGATTTTTGAAAGAGTATAATCATAGGATACATTAGGTAATTATTGCAAGTTTTAAAGATATAACAAGGAATATTAACAGGGCCCGCAGATCGCTTTGTCTTTAGCTTTCTGAAGGCATTTTCCAATTCCTGTGCGGAAAGTGCAAAATGAAGGTGATCTGAGTGAATTTGTTTATTTACTAGTATTTCTTCTGTCAACTTTTTCACATGTTCAATGGAGTATGTAGAATTGTAGAATTTCATTGTATAAGTATAACGTAAAGTAATTGGCAAAACCTTCGGCAATCAACTGATTGTCATTAGTACGTTCTCTGTTGTGTGTCAGAATTACTTTCATATTTTCTAGTCTAGTTTTTTGACATAAGAGAATGATGACATTACTGATTGTTTCTAATCATGGCTAATTTGATAAAATGTTTACTAACATTTCTTGAATTTCTAAGAAAATCTCAAATATTTCAAAAAGTTGTGACTGCTGATATCAGAAAAAAAGAAATTTAATTTTACATAATTTGGTGTAAAAAAATATAGGGTGTTCCATTTAACTTAAACAAGTTTCCGCGGTTCGAAGTTTACAAAATGTAACGTCAATAATGGAACACTTGGTGTACAATTATTAATGTAATTGAATTGTAGAGTGCAGGTCTCCTTGTGTTATTTTACATGCCAAAAATCAAATGAGTATCTTTTACACGAAGAAAGTTATAAAGGTTATTGTAAACCATGACACCTGTCAAATTTTTCTTTAAATGTCACATATTTCTGAAACGGCTGGGTTTAGGCACAGGGTATCCTACATATTTTTGACTCAGAATTTTATAATCTTTTCGAAAACACTAAACTATATAGGATGTTCCATTTAAAATAAGCAAGTTTGTATCGACTTCCGGTATAACCGGAAGTGCCAGATGCTTGTAATTATTTTAGTTGGATTGGCCACATTGCAATTAGTAGCTTCCTAAATTTTCAAAATTTTCTGGTGCGTACTTTTCCCTATATCGATGCACTTCTTGGTGAGACACTAATGGAATATTTTTATTTATATATTTAAATTTCTAAATGATTGAATATATTAAAAAATTCCACTACGTCGAGGTTTCACACAGCACACAATGAGGGAGCTTTGATCTCCAAGTAGGCAGTAAGTTTTTATGTATAATTCGAGCTGTTATTCGTTGTTCGTTCTATTACATAAATTTTGTATGTTTTACAACCAAATAAAATCTATATACAGTATCGGAAAGTTTTGCTTTTGGGATTGCATAGTTTCAACGACTTAACCGACCGCCCACAATAAAGGCGTCTACCAGTAACCTAGCAGAGGCAAAATGTGACACGCCCCTTAATGTACGTTATTGCTTGCTTCGCTCTCGCTTGCTCTTATTGCCTGACTAAATCGAACACTTTCCGATACTGTATAAACTCGTAAGGCTGACTACCTGAAATTACTTTTGTTAGATGAAAAGCAGAAAATTTTATTACATTTAAAAGAAAACCTCGCATAATAATTATAATAGAATTAACCTATATAGTTGATCGTTATGTAATTGAATTAATAATTAATAAACTCGTCTAGTGTTCATCAAACTTGTAGTGTTACTATAGCGGCAATATTTATGTTATGTTTACATAATATATTCTACAAATACCAAAACATTTCTACTTTTAAATAGTACAAAACTGTTTTTTTTTTTCAGTACCTACTTAACTTACTTATACAGGGTGTCCCACTTAAAACTCCTGGCGTCATTTTCTCGATAACCAAAAGCGATATTTGAATTCTGTAAAAGGTACCTACTAGAATATATAAATGACTTCAGTTCTGAGTAAAAATGGTTATTTTACACATTGAAGTATAGATGGCGTTGCGATGCAGAGAAATTTTTCGATTCTAGGAACGATGAAATGAGTTGCATAAGATGGAGAATTGTATTCTAAGCAAATTTTTTAATATGAGCAATTTTCGAAAAATCGCTGGTTTTCGAGATATTTGAACTTCACTGTTATTTTTCAAGTAACAAAAATCCAATTTTTTTTTTCATATGTCTACAATTTATAGTGTAAAATTTAGTAGAACATACAACATAAACAAGACGCAAAAATTAGACAATACACAATAAACAAAAACATCAAAATCTTTAATTTTTAAATTATTATTATTATTTTTTTTTTTAAATAAATGTTTCATTACCATCTGGGCCTGATTCACTATGAAAAATGTCCTAAAGGACTTATTGTCTAAAATGTATTGTATTGTAATGAAAAAGTTATGACGATTTTTATATTCAAAAAAATTATATTGAAGTTCAAATATCTCGAGAACCAGTGATTTTTCGAAAATTGCTCGTATGATAAAAGTTGCTCAGAATATAATTCTGCATCTCATGCAACTCATTTCATCATTCCTAGGATCGAAAAATTTCTTTGCATGCAACGGCATCTATACCTCAATGTGTAAAATAACCATTTTTACTCAAAACTGAAGTCATTTATATATTCTAGTAAATATCTTATAAAATTCAAATATCGCTTTTGGTTATCGACAAAATGGCGCCGGGAGTTTTAAGTGGGACACCCTATATATGATCATATTTGATTCAGTAAGGCAATTCTCTTCGCAGGTCTGATTACAAACTTTTCTGTCTTTGGTGAAACCGATGGCGATCTGAAATAACTGTAACTTTATACTCTTGCATGCTGTAGGTATTTACCATTATGTATATATCAAATATATTAAATAATAAACATACATGTAAAAGCTTAAATTGGCATTCCTTTCGGCTCTCGACTTCGATGACCAAATATGACGACATTTTGTTGTCAATTGGTAACAAAATAATTACTAGTGAAGTATTTTTGTCGAACTCCTCGATACGTTTTCTTAAATCTATAAGGAATACAAAACCAGACTGCAACCAACAGCTATTCTCCGGACTAATGCCCCGCTGAGCGCAGAATTACGAATTACAAGCCTGGCCGCGTTAAGTACGATAACTATTAGACCACAAGCCCATGCTAAATTTTTAGGGGGTCATATGATACCGCTTGAAAAGGTATAATTTTTGTAGTCCTACAGAAATAAATCACTTTGAGCCCCATGTCGTACATTTTAGGTGGGACATGGGAAAACCGCGGAAAAGTGAAAATCGTAACTCACGGGGGTTGAATTTTTTCAAACGATCCTGTACGGCTTACGTTTATTTGGACTGTATTTATATCTGTGACTCTTAAAAAGAGAATGCCGTACAAAAATAATGGGACAGAAATTCAGGAATAATTTTCGTTTTCCGAAAAGTGACCTCTATGTACTAAGGTGATACGATACCGTATGACTTTTATGAAATTCGATTTTTATATTAACACGGATGAATTTTTTTGCTATGCCGTACAAATCAGTTGGACCAACGCGAGATCAACCCCCTTCCTAGACCTCTATTAAGGGTGGTGATTTGATACCACATAAAGCTTAATTTTTTTTAATACTATTTTATATAATAATAATTTTTATTACCATGCCGTACATTGTGTCTGGAAAATTGAATTTTCCGTCCGAGAGTGAGCTGAGTTTTTAATGACAGTTATCTTATTACAACGCCATCGCTTCAAATTGTGTTCAATTGTATTACAATAATTTAGACTTGGCCATACACGAAATGATATCTCAAAAACGGCTGCTCAAATCAACTCTTACCAGGTATACCTTTTTTAGGTAAAAAACGTTGGAGAATAAGAATGTTTATTTAAAAGCTAAATACAGTGTGGCTTAAAAAAGTTATTTCGTTTTAAATGTATGCAAAGTACCACAGGTGGCGCCCTCTAAATTGTACATGAAAATGAAGGCAGATTTTAATTTGTCACCCCACAACTCCCCTAGCCAAATATTGTGACAATACAACAATTATTAAAAAAATTATTTATGAAAAACTTAAACCAAATTGAACTTTGGACACCATGTATCTCCGAAATCATCCACTTTTGGACTGAGGTAAGTTGGGTTAGATTGTCATATTTTAGCCTCAGGAATTTGTGGTAGCATTTTTTCCGCACCTTTCAGAGACACCCTGTATATTTGGTTCTGGTATTTCATTGCGGCCCATCTAAAATGTACGGCATTGTGATTGTTTATCAACTTTTGCTATTTTCAATGATATTTTGCAAACACCGTACGGTATCTAATGACCATTAAGGGTCGTGTAAATCGCATGATTATCGTAATCTAGTGTCTAAAATCCCAACAATGAAAATGTACGGCATGGACACATTTGTATTCTTTTATAGTTACGGAAAGGAAAAACGATGTAAAGTTGAAAATCTATCCATTGTATTAAAAAATAGAGGACTTTTCAAATTGCATAATTTTTAAAACATTCACTTGTTTTGAAATATTCTAGTTTTATTATTGTCCATTATTTTTTGTACGGCTACTAAATAAAATACAAATTCTAACCTATATTAATCCAAAAAATAAATAGCCTTACAGTATCAAATAAACTTACCCTAGAAAACGTGAGTTTTTCCCTTTCTCGGGGGTGATTTTTTTATTTACATTGATAAATCCCCTTCTTTTTAGACGGGTCATTTTTTTAAAAGATTTTAAATGTCGTATAATATTTTGGAATTGATGCCGTACAGGATCAAATCACCACCCTTAATAGAGGTCTAGGAAGGGGGTTCATCTCGCGTTTGCCACCCCATGGTCCAACTGATTTGCACGGCATAGCAAAAAAGTTCATCCCTGTTAATATAAAAATCGAATTTCATAAAAGCCGTATGGTATCGTATCACCTTAGTACATAGAGATCACTTTTCGGAAAACGAAAATTATTCCTGAATTTCTGTCCCATTATTTCTGTACGGCATTCTATTTTTAAGAGTCACAGATATAAATACAGTCCAAATAAACGTAAGCCATACAGGATCATTTGAAAAAATGCAACCCCCGTGGGTTACGATTTTCCACCGCTTTCTCATGTCCATGTCCCACCTAAAATGTACGACATCGGGCTCAAAGTGATTTATTTCTGTAGGACTACAAAAATTATACCTTTTCAAGCGGTATCATACGACCCCCCTAAAAATTTAGCATGGGCTGTGGTCTATATGTATTGCCACAAAATGCTAAAGTTTCGATTGTAATAGACATCAGCACCAGCCGAAAGACTTATTCCTACTCAACGGAGCTCTCGTGCCAGCCACCCCACACCACTTGCAGTCTGCAGTTTCGAGCTATTGGTTCTCATCAGCGCAAAGTAGGTCTGAGATGGCTGGAACGAGGCACTTGTTCACTCTCATTTAGTAGATATTCTTTCAGATGGCAGAATATTTACTAGTGAAATATTTTTGTCGAACTCCTCTATAATTTTCTTTAAATATATAAGGAATAAAAAAACACACTGCAACCAACAGCTATTCTTCGGACTAATGCCCCGCCGAGAGCTTAATTACGAATTACAAGCCTGGTCGCGTTAAGTGAAATAACTATGTATTGCCACAAAACGCTAAAATTTCGATTGTAAAATATTTCACTATTAAATATTCTGCCCTCTAAAAGCATACCTACTAACTGTGTCCATGTCAGGACTACTGCTGTTTCGTTTGTAATGGACATCAGCCGCTAGATGGAGCCTGTCATTTTTGTTGCATGTCGCCATGTACCAAGAATGAAAAAGTGCCTCGTTCCAGCCATCTCAGACCTACCTTGCACTGACGAGAGTCAAAAGCTCGAAACTGCAGTCTGCAAGTGGTGTGGGGTGGCTGGCACGAGAGCTCCTTTGAGTAAGAATAAGTCTTTCGGCTGGTGTCTGTTACAATGGAAACTTTAGCGTTTTGTGGCAATACATAGTTATTGCGGCCAGGCTTGTAATTCATAATTCAGCGCTCGGCAGGGCATTAGTCCGGAGAATAGCTGTTGATTGCAGTCTGTTTTTTTATTCCTTATATATTTAAGGAAACGTATAGAGGAGTTCGACAAAAATATTTCACTAGTGAACATTCTGCCCTCTAAAAGCATACCTACTTATACAACATTTTCACGTTTTTATATAAATATTTGAGTACTAATATTCTAATATTTTAAAAATATTTGTATATTACCTTTTAATATTGAATAAATATTTTATAAATCAGCAAAAATCACCTACTTGCATGTGAAATATATATGGTAAAAATATTTTTCAAAATATTTTCAAAATATTTTCCTAATGAAAATTGAATAGTTCATTTACATTTTACAAACATTTATTTAATGTGAGGGATAAATGTTCGAAATATTTAACGAATGTGAATAAAGTATTATAAAATTTTATTAAAACGTTTCTTAAAACTTATTTAACACGATTTAAAAATATTTTTGAAATATTTATTTTATACAGGGTGGACCATTAATAATAGACCATAGTTCAAGGGTAGATTCTTTGGATCAAAATAATAATAATAATAATAGTAATAATAATAATAATAGTAATAATAATAATAATAATAATAATAATAAATGCCTTTATTTCAGTATTATACCTTAATACAATACATAGGGCGAAGTCTAGCCAAAGCTACTCTACTTAATTACGAAATATGAGAATATAACCAAACATGCTTTAGTAAATTGTTTCTGTGGGAAAAATACAGGGTGTCAAAATTGCATTTTTTTCTGCAATATCTCAACTACCTCTTGACCGATCTTCTCCCAATTTGGTAAGGAAACGTTTGCCACATGAGTTATAGCTGACGATGAATATATTTTTTTTCTCTTTTTTTTACGAAACGTTGACATTGTTGACTAGGAAATCTCATGCAGGAGTCATTTCTACGTAAAAAGGTACACTTGATAGAACTTGATAATTCACCGCCGTTTTCGAAAAAACTGCCTCAAAGATTTCAAGAATTTTTTGAAAACAAACTCAATTTGAAAAGGGCAAATTGTATTTATTGAAAAGTGTGCTTTGGTGAGGTCTCAGTTCGGTCAAAATGTCAAACTAATGAAGTTGTACGTAAACGACAGAACTAAGACGTCCGCAAACACTTTTCAATAAACACAATTTGTCCTTTTCAAATTGAGTTTGTTTTCAAAAAATTCTTGAGACCTATGCGGCAGTTTTCTCGAAAATGGTTGGATTTATCAAGTTCTATCAAGTGCATGAGATTTTCTAGTAAAAAGTGCCACTACGTTTCGTAAAAAAAAGAGAGAAAAAATATTTCGTCATCAGGTATAGCTCAAGAGGCGCCCTCCACAGGATAGCGTGATGTAATACATTAAATTATTGTTTCTTAGCTTAAAAAATGTTTCCTTAGCAAATTGGGAGAAGATTGGTCAAGACGTGGTTGAGATATTGCAAAAAAAATTACAATTTTGACACCTTGTATCTTTCTCCACAGCAACAATTTACTAAAGCATGTTTAGTTATATCCTCATATTTTGGTCCAGAGAATCTGAACTATGGCCTATTATTAATGGTCCTATTCAAGCGAAACATTCTTGCTAAAAAGAAATTCGTTAGTTTTTTTATAGTTTTTTTATTGTTAAACAACACTAAATGTACAAGAAATTATCTAAAACCTTCATTTAATAAACTTTCTACATTTTAATAAAATGGCAATACACATGTAGCGTCAATTTGAGACGCAATCGATATATAGTTATTTGTTAAACAAACATACAATTTTAAAACTATAAAACAGCTGTATCTATAGGAAAAAATAAGTAAAATTATATAAATGGGTAATATGTAATTATGTTTCAGTTTTTTTATATGTGATACCCCTGAATTTTGCTCTGACCAGCCACTCCTTAACACAGCCAACAATGTCTGCCTCTGTGGCTTCTTTAAAATAATTACGAACTGCTCCTGGAAACAAATAAAAAATGATTACCGACTATGTCATTTATTTTGTTTATAAATGGCTAAAACGGAAAAGATGTCATCTCAGCTCCCAATAATTGACGAACACAAAACATTTTTTTTTTCCACATTATTTCTTCTTTTATATACTTTTGATACATGCTAACAATTTTTATTTGCGGGCAAAATATTGATGAGTAAAATGCATTTGTTTATAAAAAAGGTAAACAAATTTAAAAAACTAGGTTTAAAAATTTCTTAATTTTTTTTTTTTGTTAATATCACTGAAAAGAACAAAAAAACTACAATCTAAAAAAAAAAAATTGTTGTACAACTTGATCCACTTAAACAATCGACGAGTCAATTTTCGACTTTGCTTTTATTTTTTAGGCGTTTTTCTCAACATACCAACTTGAAATTTGGTATGACGATTTACCTTCATTGGGGGTATTTCCTCCTAAAGTTTAGTTAAAATAATGCATTATTGTTTAAGTTATCATTAATTATTTAATTATTATCAATTGTTTTGATTTGTTACAACTTAAAAGAATGTTCAAGCAGGTTCAGACAAATCCAGTTTTCTTCGCAATTTCATTACGAACAATTCATTATTTGTTCATTGAAATACGAGTTATACAACTAGAAATATTTAGGAAAAACAGTAAAAAAAACACAATTTTGAACATTCTTTTGTTTAAACAAACGCCATGCGGGAATAGGATTTATTCCAAAACTTTTTGCTACACTCCTTATTGTAATGTTTCTGACAAGTTCCAACAAAAAAAAATTCTATTGTAAGACAATTCCTGTATACGCGGAAGTTACGTAATTTCAGATGAGGATTACGTAGTGGATATACCATCCTTCGGAGGGGATGTAAAGCAGGCGGTCCCTTGTCTATTAAATGTTAGGCAAGTAAAAGATCCCTACTCTTCTTAAGGGAAGAGGTTCGGCAAAATTTCCAGGTTGGGGGTAGCTCATCTGCTGGCGTCGGTGATAGGCCCTGGTAGCGGAAATAGGCCGACGTTAAATAGTTAATAAAAAGACAATTCCTTTTTAGATGATTTAGACTCTTAGTTTTACTCCACTACTATTAGTATCTACACAAAATGGAAATATGAGGAAAACGTTGTTTATTTTACGGCGAAATTAAATTGATGTTAAATAGAGCACATTTTACATTGCCAATTAAACAAGGTAAATATTATTTTATCATTAAAACTAACAAAAAACTACGATGTAGGTACTCGTTATTAAGAAATAAGGTTAAGAAGCTCATATAATATCATACTAGGTGTTTTCTTTCTACCAACAATCTTAGCTAAGTTAAGTAGTTTTTCAATCACGCCTGATGATGAGTGAAATAGTCGTGTACCACAGTTTGCGTGTGACATTAAAACTACTTAGCTTAGCTAAGATTGTTGGTAGAAAGAAAACACCTATTTATATGAATTAATTTTAGTGCAATGTTTTAGTTTAATATAGGTAGGTATCAAATCCTCAGTATTGTAAAAAATACACCATATTCATGATGTGTATCAATACAGAGGTACAATAATAATCCTAAGATTTAGAACATTATTAATTATTAAAATTCTACTTACCCAGATAATAAATTATGCAAGGATCGAACTGAAACTTTATAAAAATCAGCAAATCGACCGACATTCAACATACGTCATGGCTACTACTGTCATGTGTCATGGTAAAAGTGGCGCCACTGGCGGTCCACTGCTAGCTAGGTTTGACGCGGGCAATTTAAAATAGTACCACAGGAATAATAAATATTTATTTGACATTTTTTAAATTATGTTAAAAAGGTTAATAAGAACATTTAAAAACAATGTCAATAATATGAAAATAGTGTTTATAAAATGTTCTAAAAAATCATTTTCAAAACATTTAAAAACTGTTTAATAACTGATTATTAAATATTACTAAAATAATATTTTTCCGTAAGGTGTATAAAATGTTAATAAAACATTGAAAATATTTTTTACATATAAGCACTGTTTTTTGAATATTTATAAAATATTTCATGCTGTATGGGCTACTAACAAAACAAGCTAAAAACGTACTCCACCACCAAATTACAAGTAAAAAAATATAAATTTTTACATTATAAGACACGAGCTAAAATCATTTTCACGGGTGTATATTACATTATGAAATGTATATTTGTATAATATATAAATATGTAGATATTAAAATGAAATATCATTCCACCAGATTTCTATTCAATTACAAAAACATAAAAATCAAAAAAAAAAATTTCAGATTTAAATCATTAATAACATTTTTATTTACCGATCGATTTTGTTCAAAAACAATAGCTTACTGTTCAAAGACGGACGGACAGACGGACAGACGGACAGACGGACAGACGGACAGACGGACAGACGGACAGACGGACAGACGGACAGACGGACAGACGGACAGACGGACAGACGGACAGACGGACAGACGGACAGACGGACGGACAGACGGACGGACAGGCGGACGGACAGGCGGACGGACAAGCGGACGGACGGACAGACAGACATTTTGAAAGTTGTTCAGAATTCGTTCACTGGCACAATGATATGAAAATTTTTTTGTCTGTGAGCGATATTTACGGTTTTAGAAATGTGCCGATCAAATACAATATACTCTTCGTTTTCGTATTTGCGAGGAGTATAATAATTACCAGTACTTATATATTAAATAAGCTGAATAGGCTCTCTATATGTAATAATACCATATAAATCCTATAAATGGTTTTAAACAAGAAGAAAATAACTAAGAACACATAGGTAAACAATCTACATCTCAACGAATTTAAGGAAAAACGACTACACATCACATGTAATCGTCTTTGTATAATAAAAACTAGGTACATTTAAAACTGTTCACTAGTTTATGCTAGCACATAAAAGTTCACAAAAAAGTAAAGGAAAACTGCGAATTTTAATTAAAAATAAAAGCATCGAGAGATTAAGGTTGTGTGCCCTTCAATCTCGGCTGTCAAATGATGAACGGGCCCTATAGTTGAAAATCAATCAACAGTACTTGTTTGAAAAAGTAACTTTACTTCTTTAAGTACTTGATTTGTTTTTACCATTTAATTATTATTGGTTGTGATTTATAAATTATAAGCTCCTCCCTGCTTGGATGCTTTCAGACAAATAAGTACCATCCTCTGTTCAGAGTTCATCTTATTTAAATAGTTTTTAGAAAAACAAACTCGAAAATAAATGAGTATTTTCGAATATGTGACCAAACAATTTTTAATTGTCAAAATGTTAAATTTAAATTACAAATAAACCCTTTTATATTAATTAGTTCCCCTTCTTATTAAATTTATTGAATTTCTCGTGTTTTTCCCTTATTTCCTAATTTGTTTGTTTCATTTTTTCCCTATGTTTTTCTGTATCGTTAAATTTTCAAACCATTTTTACAAATTTCTTTCTTATTGCCTATAGCTCAGTCAATAAAGGAGGTGTAGAGTGCGTGAGCAGGGACCTAAGCGATTCCTTTAGAAAGTTGTTCAGGGTGCTTAGGGAGTGAACAAGTCCTGACGTCTAGGAGGTGAGCCGGAGGGAGAGGGAGCACAAACGAAAGTCCCACTTTTGGTTTTTTCGCTTATATTTCGAAAACGGTGCATCGCAATGAAAAATTTTCTTATACCAAATAAAAGCTCATGAAATTCTCTACAACTTTTATTTTATACACTTTTTTCGAATTCGCAACCGTTTTCGAAAAACAGATTTTTTGCATCATCCTCAGTGGTGGGTGGTTCTTGCTGAAGGGACTCTACGTCGTCTTTATCGTCATCCTCGTCGTAAACAGGCACGCCGTTGTGGCATTTCCCTTGGCAGTGGAGGCACTCCGCAGAACAGTTCAGCATTGCTTTCCGGCATCCACATTTGCCACTTAGAGAATATTATTTAGGTATTATGCAAATCACAACTTACACACTTTCTATTACAGTGGCGGCTGGTGAAATTTCACTATTTTTTTTCTCGTCTGTGGCGCATGGGACCCATACGAAACTTGGGAAATAACATCTAGAGAAGCACTTCTCTAATGACCCCTAAAAAATTTTGAAAAAGCAGTTTGCGAAAAAAATTTTGAAAATTCGCTAGCCTCCCCTGGGTCTAGGGACCCCTGTTTACTTTTATTTTTTTTTGTCATATGCATTTGACTTTTCATAAAAATGCATCGACAGATTTTGGAGTTTGTGAAAATATTTTCATTACTAACTGAGATACAACGAATTGAAATATTGTAATTTGTTAAATTGTAAATTACAAAATTTCAGTTCATTGTATTTCAGTTAGTAATGAAAATATTTTCACAAATTCTAAAATCTGTCGATGCATTTTTATGAAAAGTCAAATGCATATGACAAAAAAAAATAAAAGTAAACAGGGGTCCCTATACCCAGGGGAGGCTAGCAAATTTTCTAAAATTTTTTCGCAAACTGCTTTTTCAAAATTTTTTAGGGGTCATTAGAGAAGTGCTTCTCTAGATGTTATTTCCCAAATTTCGTATGGGTCCCATGCGCCACAGACGAGAAAAAAAATATTGAAATTTCACCAGCCGCCGCTGTTCTATTATGAAAATACCTTCTTTCTGTATATTGTTGCCCTAATCTGGGTACGCTAATATACTAGTCAGGTAAATACTTTAAAACACTCATTATTGGAGAATCAATCAAAACAACTACTCTTCTAGCTAATACTGACGAAGTATTGAATTACATGATAGGATTCTTAACATTTTAAAGGAAAAAAAAATATATTGAAAATACTTAAATCATTTATTCAAATTTAATCATTCACATTTTTTTATTTAATATGAAATTATCTACTTTCTGTATATTGGTGCCTCAATCGGGTCACGCTAATATACTACTTAGGAAAATACTTTAAAACACTCATTATTGGAAAACTAATCAAAACAACTACTCTTCTAGCTAATACTGACGAAGTATTGAATTACATGATAGGATTTCTGGCATTTTAAGCCAAGAAAATATATTGAAAATACTTAAATTATTTATTGAAATTCAATCATTCACAACAATTATTGAAATATACATTCTATTTCAACTCTAGAAAAGTTGTACAAGTTTTTTCGAACTCGTTAATTCTCATCAGTAGAGTATAGAAACATTCATTCATTATTTACAAGCCTATTCTTGATTTACTTTTACAATTAATTATTTTTTATTTATTTGCTTTTATCATGATTAGAGAATATTATTTAGGTATTATGCAAATCACAACTTACACACTTTCTATTATGAAAATACCTACTTTCTGTATATTGTTGCCCTAATCTGGGCACGCTAATATACTAGTCAGGTAAATACTTTGAAACACTCATTATTGGAGAATCAATCAAAACAACTACTCTTCTAGCTAATACTGACGAAGTATTGAATTACATGATAGGATTCTTAGCATTTTAAAGGAAAAAAAAATATATTGAAAATACTTAAATCATTTATTCAAATTTAATCATTCACATTTTTTTATTTAATATGAAATTATCTACTTTCTGTATATTGGTGCCTCAATCGGGTCACGCTAATATACTACTTAGGAAAATATTTTAAAACACTCATTATTGGAAAACTAATCAAAACAACTACTCTTCTAGCTAATACTGACGAAGTATTGAATTACATGAAAAGATTTCTGGCATTTTAAGCCAAAAAAATATATTGAAAATACTTAAATTATTTATTGAAATTCAATCATTCACAACAATTATTGAAATATACATTCTATTTCAACTCTAGAAAAGTTGTACAAGTTTTTTCGAACTCGTTAGTTCTCATCAGTAGAGCATAGAAACATTCATTCATTATTTACAAGCCTATTCTTGATTTATTTTTACAATTAATTATTTTTTATTTATTTGCTTTTATCATGATTAGAGAATATTATTTAGGTATTATGCAAATCACAACTTACACACTTTCTATTATGAAAATACCTACTTTCTGTATATTGTTGCCCTAATCTGGGCACGCTAATACACTAGTCAGGTAAATACTTTAAAACACAATCCTTGTTGCAGCGGCAAAATATCGTTTTCCGTAGGACCTCCGGTGCTGGTGGATCTTCGGTTGTAATTAGCACCAGGGTGTCTCCTACATGTTTTCACCCCCACTCATGAGGGGGCAGCTCATTCCCGAGCCATTGCTGCACTTGGTGGTAGGTGCGCCGGCAATGCTGTTTAGCTGCGCTCTGAGTTGGTGGGAGGAAGCTGATGTCAGGCTTAATATTTGCCACTGACCTCATGAACGACTGGTTGAGGGAGGTCTATCTTGCTGGTGCCCCATACCATTTGAGGAAGCAAATCTTCCTAGCCTCTTCAGCCCCGCCTTTAGTGGAGGAGGGGTTGCACTGCCGCTTCCTTGATGATTTCTGACTTTAAATATAATTTTGAGAAGCCCACCTTGCTTTTCCTTAAAGCTGAAGATGTTGTGTCGCAGCCGGTAAATGAATGTAAAAGCAGGATGTGTTTAAATCCATGCTGCTGCATCTCTTGGGTGGACAGTGCCATTGTTTTGGTTTTCCTTCGGCTGGGTTCCAGCAGTAAGATGTTGTGGGTGGGAGGAGTGGAAGCTATCAAAAGGACAGCGAGGTCCACATCATCACCAACGACAGCCACAGAACTGTGAGTGGATTGTTCCACAGCAGTCTTCACGATAAGGAAGTCAGCATCATCTTTGGCCTGGAGAGTCTGTGTCCCATTCTCCTGAAGCTTTATCTGTGGTAATGAGATAAACTGACTTGTTGGTAGGATTGGACAAAAAATCTTGTTTCACAGGTATCGATGTTTTCCATGTGGTATAAGAAAAATTAGGTGATATATCCATCACAAATGATGGCAACGGAGGAATCTTTTTTCCAAATTACTCTGTGCAATAGGAATCCTCCATCTACTACTATGTTCATCTGAGACAGTTGAACAGCCTTATCGGTAGGCTCGAATATGGTGTACAGGACAGATTTGGTTGTCTTCCTCATCCCACTTTCATTGAACAGTGCCAAGGGAATATTTGATGAAAAATGTAAGGTAAAAATCTGTTTTTCGAAAATTTTCACTTTTCCGGAGCGTATAGCTCGAAAACGGTTACGAATTCGAAAAAAGTATATAAAATGAAAGTTGTAGAGAATTTCATGGGCTTTCATTTGGTATAAATTTTGGTATAAATTTTTCCCTGCGATGTACTGTTTTCGAGATATAAGTGAAAAAACCAAAAGTGGGACTTTCTTTGTGCCCCCTCCCCTCCGGTTACCTTCTAGATGTCAGGACTTTCAATATGTTTACTCCCTGAGCACCCTGAACATCTTTCTAATGGAATGGCTTAGGTCCCTGCTCACGCACTCTACACCACCCTTTGGGCCATTCGTTGACTGGACTACTAATATAACTTAATTCTACCAAAAAGCTTTCTTAATTGTACACTTTCAGATCTTTCATGTATTTTACTATAATTAAAATGTTTTTCCTCCTTCGTAGGATTTCTAGCGACAAAGACATAAATTGCCAACTAGAGGAACATTTGCTTTCTGCAGGTAATGTAAATTGCCACAATTACATGAAAGTCACAAAATATGAGACAAGCTTTTTGGACAGGGAGCTGGTGACTGAGAACTTACGTCATAAGGTACAAAATTTTTGAGCCCTGTTTGGTGTGCGTAGATAAGCTATTTAAGATAATCTTTGTCTTACGCGTCGGACCGGGGGCGTTTAGTCAGTCAGTAGAGACTCATATGTTTAAGAAAGGACCAAATTTTACGTGATAAGGTACATGAAAAAAATCAACGAGGCTTTGTGTGGAAGGCCCTCCCTAACTCAAAACAAGATCGTAAGACAAAATATTTGCTGGCTTTTCGCCGTAAGACAAGTTTGATTTTTATAAAAAGGGCCAAACCGGGTAGCTATGGGGAATCGGCCTTTGCATCGATTTGATTGATTTTTACCTCAAAGGTTACTTTCTAAGTGAAATTGAGACATGCTAAATATCAGCTTCTAATTGATAATATTTACTGAGAAAAAAATATTTTTCGAATTTAAAGAAAAACATTTTTTCTCAGGAACCGCTGTTGCGAATTCCATGGGATTGAAATATGTTATAGAGGTACAAAAGATCTATTTACGAGATTTTTTCTGTAATTTGCACTCTACAGGAAGTCTGGGAAATAATAGCGAAAATATTTTAAACATTTAAAAAAATATCTTATATTCGGAGGGAAATTACCATTTTTTTGTCATATATATCTTAAATATATATATTCCTCAAATATTACCCTATGATATGATATCAAACTCAAAATTGTCTGAGGGGTATAACATATAAATATTTATAAAAGTTTTAACTAACAAGCGTTCAATTGTAGTAATTATTTAATACAGAAAAATACAATAAAAGTTTTTTTTTTAATAAACTAACTTGAAAATGTATTAAAAATATTACTAATAATAATTGTTTAATCATTGTCACTGTTCTCTTCAATAGTAACAGGTGTATCATCATACTTAAACAGTTTAGTTAGCAGGTCTTATTATTTTTGATAAATATCTTGTATAACATAAATAATACAGTATCAGAAAGTGTTTGATTTGGTACGGCAATAAGAGCAAGCGAGAGCAAAGCAAATAGGCTATTAGTAGAGTGCATTAATACGCTTATTGTGACTTCCGTGGGGGTTTCGTTGTTACAAGCTGAATTTGATATAAAATTAATGATGCTATACTGATATTTAAAAATCTCAAAGCCGTCAAAAAATGTCCTACTCAAAAGGTCATTATAATCAAAAAACGAGTTATTTCTTAGTGAATTGGGTGTTTTGATATTTCTACTTTTGAGTAATAGCAAATCCTTTTAACCATGAATAGAACTAGTCAAAATAAGTAGATTTTCGAACAGACCCACCTCGAGAAATCATGCCTGCTTCCCTGTCCCTTCCTCAATGGGGCTACCTGTATCTGTCTACATATATATATTTTTCTCAAAAACGGTAGGAGCTAGAGGAATGATCTTAGCGCCATTCGATAAAGTATAAAATTTTGCATAAGACCCTCCATTTGCTTTTTCCTATTTTTTTTTTAAGGCCCCACAGCAATAATAAGGGTGAGGAGTCTTCCAACAACGACACATATTTGGCTATACCTCTAAAACGGCCCAATAAATCAAAATTCTACAAGATACAAAAAATAAAGCCATTATTTTTTCTTTTTTTTTTTTATTTAAAATTACCAGATCAACAAATTAATGTTATACATGGTACATTTAAAATAGATAATACATAACAAACATACAGAATTGGACTTAGCCTAACGTTAATTTTTAATAGTGTTTATAATAATAGTCTTTCACAACGATATATATTTTGTTAGTCCTCACTCGGAATCACTACTGGAAATTAGTACGTCTTGAGGTAACCTCTTTTTAAGTCTATTAATTTGAAGTTTTTTGTCCTAGTTGTAGGTTCACGGCACTGTCACATTTATTAATATTGTGGAAAAAATCTTTTGCACTTTTTTTAATAAAGTCCTCTAACATTGGAACACCGAGTTCTCGATGAATTTGAGAATTGCGCATGTACCATGGTGCGTTGACAGCAATTCTAAGGATTTTGTTTTGAAACGTTTGCGCTTTTTTAAGGTTGGTTTTGCTGGTAGTTCCCCAGATTACACAAGCGTATGTTATTAATGGTCTTAATATGGTCTGGTAGATAAGAATTGAGCACTTGGTTTTTAGTGACGATCTTCTATTCATTATGGGGAACAACATTGATAATCGAGCGTATGCTTCGTTGAGTTTCTTGTTAACATGATAACTCCAGGTTAGCCTTCTGTCTAAGTAAACACCTAAATATTTTATTGCTCCATCTGTGGGATTCCAAACTACTTCTTGATTATCAATTAGTATGTTGTTTGGGTCTCGTGGTCTTCTTAGAGTAAATATTTTTGTTTCGCATTTTAATGGATTGAGTTTAATTTGCCATTTTTAAAGTATTCCTGGAGCAATAAAATTGCATCTTGCAAGATTTGGGCAGCTGCGTCTATATCATCGTGTTGCGTAATGACAGCGGTATCATCTGCGTACATGCTACTATTGCTGAAGGTGGATGTGGTATGTCATGTAAAAATATATTAAAGAGAACTGGTCCCAAAATTGAGCCCTGTGGTATTCCAGCTCTTATGTGTTTTGAGTCTGATAGGCTGGAGTTTATTCTTACACAGAAAGTTCGATTTGTGATGAATGATGCAATAATGTTTAATAAATATGGAGGTGTGTTAATCGTTATCAGTTTATACAACAGTCCTTTTAGCCAGACTTTATCAAATGCTTGTGCGACATCTAAAAAAGCTATTGTTGTGTGTTTTTTACTTTCAAATCCATTAGCTATTGTTTCATAAATACGGAGGATCTGGTGTGTTGTGGAGTGATTGGTTCTGAATCCAAATTGACAGTCTGGTATGATATTATTTTCTTGTAAATATTCGTTGAGTCTAGAGTAAAGGATCTTTTCAAATAATTTTGATAGCGTAGTTAATAAGCTAATTGGTCTGTAATTCTCGGGCTTTGACTTATTTTTGCCAGGTTTATTAAATAATATAATTTCTGCATGTTTCCACTTCGTTGGGAAGTATCCTATGGTCATACAACGATTAAATATAGAAGAGAGAATGGCCAGTGCTTTTGGTGTCAGATTTTTAAGAACGATGTTAGGTATTAAGTCATGGCCAGGCGATTTTTTTAAAGGAAGCTGATTAATTTGGTTTTCTATTTCTTCTGGATTGGTGAAGTTTACAATATTGTCTTCGGTGTTAGCTGGAATATTGTTGTCAACCATTTCTATAGTTCTTGTTGTGAATTCATCATTATTATCATTTAAACTGAACGTGCTTTCTAAATGAAGAGCAAAAGCTTGACACTTATCTTTGTCGGTGCAAATCTTATGATTGTTAATTTCTAAGGGTGGTATCATCGTAGGTTGCCTTAATATTCTCTTTGTAGCTTTCCACATTGTTGCATCTCCGGGGTCTATATCTCCTAGATACTTTTGATACGATACATATAGATATTGATCTAGTTCCCACTTAACACGATGGGTGAGTCTGTTTAAATTTTCTTTATGCCTTTGTAATCTTTTTCTATCGACTGGTATATTATTTGTATATGTTATTTGTTTATATAAAGCCGTCAGTGGCGTACAAAGAGAAAGCTGCACATCTGCATAATGAATTTATTTAAAATAATTCATTATTGCTGTTACAAACAATAATAATGTAATAATTTTGAACAGGTACAATCAATATTTTCGCAGTTTGGTTGAAATGGTGAAGGAAGACTCTATAGACATATACTTTGTTAAAGACAAGTCCAATATTTTAAAAGTCCAAGTTCCATCACGTCACATTTCAAGAAAAACATACCGTTGCTTTTTGGACCATAACCCACATAGCTCTGGCGTTTCTGGAATCCTAAGATATTATTGCGAATGTCCTGTCCTAATGGTATGAGAACAGTTGGGTGTTGGGTGTTGGCAGTGATTATATATTATTTATGTTATACAAGATATTTTTTATCAAAAATAATAAGACCTGCTAAAACTCTAACTAAACTATTTAAGTATGATGATATACCTGTTATTATTGAAGAGGACAGTAACAGTTATTATTAGTATTATTTTTGAATACATTTTCAAGTTAGTTTATAAAAAATTAATTTTTGTTTTATTTTTGTGTATTAAATAATTACTAGTTGAACTCTTGTTAGTTAAAACTTTTATAAATATTTATAGACAGATAATTTTGAGTTTGATATCACATTATAGGGGAATATATGAGGAACATATGACAAAGAAATGGTAATTTCCCTCTGAGTATAAGATATTTTGTTAAATGTTTAAAATATTTTTGCTATTATTTCCCAGACTTCCTGTAGAGTGAAGATTAAAAAAAAAACTCGTAAATAGATCGTTTGTACCTCTATAATATATTTCAATCCCATGGAATTAGCAACAGCGATATTTTTTTCTCGGTAAATATCAACAATTAGAAGCTGATATTTGGCATGTCCCAATTTCGCTTAAAAAGCAACCTTTGCGGTGAAAATCAATCAAATCGATGCAAAGGCCCATACCCCATAGCTACCCGGTTGCGGCCTTTACGTCATAAGGTACATGAAAATTTTTTTCGCCAAATTATTCGTTTCCATGTTCTATTCAGGAAATTCCATCGTAAGATATAATTTTTGTGGGCTTAACCGCTTTACGATAAAATTGTTTGTTAAGAGGGCCGAAATTTACGTCATATTGTACATGAAAAAAAATGACGAGGTATTGCGCGGAAACACTCTCTTAGCCGGGAACCAAACAGTAAGACAAAATATTCGGGGGCTTTTGGGCCGTAAGACGGAGTTTGATATTTATAAAAAGGGCCAAAATTTACGTCATAAGGTACATGAAAATTTTTTCTCGACAACCTGTTCGTTTCCATATTCTATTCAGGAAACTCCCATGTGAGACATAATTTTTGGGAGTTTAACTGCTGTAAGACTATTTTTTTGTCACAAGAATAAAATTTACTTTATACGGTAGGTACATGAAAAAAACAACCAGGTATTGTTTGGAAACCACCTTTAGCT
Organism: Rutpela maculata; assembly: GCA_936432065.2. NCBI lineage: Eukaryota > Metazoa > Arthropoda > Insecta > Coleoptera > Cerambycidae > Rutpela > Rutpela maculata. The sequence goes on along the minus strand of OW386287.2, from coordinate 105,389,347 downwards.
GAACACTGAATCTTAGGGCAATATGTTCGGTGGTCTGGGGGTCATGACAAATTTTACATCTCCAAAAGGGCTAAAATTTGGGTCCAAGGGTAAATGAAAATTTCTTTTCGCAACTTGTTCGCTTCGATATTTCATTAGGCGACCCGAGACAATAGAGACATGAGAAATAAGACAATATTTTTGTTGGCTTAACTCGTGTGACAACTGAGTAATTTGGGTAATACAAAAAATATATAAAATTGGTTTCTAAAAATTTTTTATACACCGGATCGCGAAATAATCAGGCCTAAGGTACTTTTTCTGTTTTACTTCAGAAAATATAAAGGCTTGTACAGACCTGCAACTGCGCCACGTTCCGATCCGCGCAGCGAATTGCGCTCCGATGGTGTGTACGATGCAACAAACACGCCCGCGCGCCTGATAACCGTTCGGCGAATGGTTTTCTGGCGATTCACCACTTGTCGGTTTCTCTCTGTCGCATCAAAGAACGTTACACAGCGCGACAACGTTACACAGATTTGGACGAGTTGATAGTTCACAAAATCGTTCGGCGTTCACATAAATTAGATTTACCGATTTACGTCTAAATGGAGTGGGACTAAATTATCGGGAACGACACGAACGCGTTCTGTTCGAAGTTTGGTGCGCCTAAATTAATTACGCCGACATCCAGCATCCAGCTAGAACGCGGCGCAGTTTGCGACGAGGTTCGTGATGGGGTTTTTGAACGTGGCGCAGTTGCAGGTCTGTACAAGCCTTTAATAGGCGATGCATAATAAGCTACGATAATAAAACAGTATTTTAAAAATCCAGTTTCTAAAGAAAATTTTTTTTAAGTGAAAAATAAAATAGATTATTTCATAAACGAATCTCAAATTTAAAACGAAACTAGTGGAAGCATTATACTCTTTGCCGATTTACTGAGCTTTTTATATAATTGTTACACATTCTATGGGATACTCTTCACAGTTTTCTTGTAAATAATGTTAGTTTTTGGATATTCTAAATTTTGTGATACCAACTTTGTTGTGAAAAAAATATATGAATATATATAAAGTGGCCAATGCATCGTGTGCAGTAAAAAGGGGATAGCATATTTCAGAGGTAAACATCTGGAAAACATTAAGTGTCGGATTCTAAAGATTGTGACATGTCAATATATTTCTGCTACATGGGCCGTTTCTGAAAATAGAAGTAATTTGTGGAGCTAGGTATAAAGATTAAATATTTATGGTCTATATTTTAAAAAAACAATAATGCCATTAACAAGAGATCAAGTGCAAGAAATAAAATCCATTCTAAAAACATCCTTAATAGAAATTATTAACGATACGGAATTTAAATCACTCCTATTAGAAAGTATAAAGGATACTATTGACGAAAAGATGCAAGAACAAAAAACTGACTAGGAGAAAAAAATTAAAAAACTAGAGGAGAAAATCGATATAATGGAGCAATATTCTAGAAGAAAAAATATACGAATTTATGGTGTTAAAGAGAATTTAGCAATATCAACTGAAGAACAAATACACAGAGTAATGGAAAAAATAGACATCGGAAGAAAGAAAATAACGGAATGCTACAGAATAGGAAAAACAAATTCTAACAACAATAATAATCAATCTTTATAAAATTTGCCAGTTACGAGGACAAACAAGAGATAATAGTCAATAGGAAAAAACTGAATGGTACAAAAATTCACATTAAGGAGGACTTGACAAATACAAGATTGGAAATCCTAACGAAAGCCTCTACAAAATATGGTTTCAAGAATGTTTAGTCCCTAAATGGTAAAATTTTTGGCATTGCAAACTGAGTTAAAATGGAATTTAAAAAACTCGAGGACATATTAGATTAAATAATATCTTCTACAAACGGTAACATGTTTTTAAAAATGATAGTATTAAGTAGATAGTAACTTTAATAAAATGTATTTTACTTTTACCGGCTCCACAAAGTTCAAAATATAAATACATTATATTCTTATTATTTTAAAACACCCAGTAGTTCTTATAGTACTTTTAGATAGGCATACAGAAATATATTTAATGCAAAACATGGAACATTTTAATTTTAATGAATATACAAATGAACTAGAAAACTATAATCAAATTAATGAATTTGTAATAAATAACACAGGCCCACAAAAAAAAAAGTTGTCTGCGACGCGGTATTGACCATACCTATCCCTTGTATTTTGACCCGCTGAACACGAATCTGACCTTAGTTTTTCCCCTATACGTCAGGTTTTTTTTTAAGCAAAAAAGTCTAATATTTATATATTTATTTGCTTTTAAAAGAAAAACCTGACGTACTGGTGAAAAACCAAGATCAGATTCGTGTTCAGCGGCTTAAAATACAAAGGATAGATGTGGTCAGTACCCCCGCGCAGATGACTTTTTTTTGTGGGATTGCGCCACACTGAGTGTGGCACAGTGGCAACCAAAAAAAGTGGTCTGCGCGGGGATACTGACCACACCTATCCCTTGTGTTTTGAGCCGCTGAACACGAATCTGACCTTAGTTTTTCCCCTACACGTCCGGTTTTTTTTTAACAGCAAAAAAAGTCGTGTTGAATCGTGATATTTATATATTTATTTGCTGTTAAAAAAAAACCTGACGTATAGGGGAAAAACTAAGGTCAGATTCGTGTTCAGCGGCACAAAATACAAGGGATAGGTATGGTCAGTACCCCGGCGCAGACAACTATTTTTTTGTGGGCCTGTGAATCAAACCAAATTAAATAATTTAATTAAATTTCTTAATTTTATTTTAAATAATTTAATATTAAATAAAATGAAATCAGGAATAAATATTATTCATATGAACATTCGTAGTTTGCACAAAAATTTTGAGGAATTTGTGGTATTCTTAGAGTCCCTAACTTTTACTTGTAATATTATAATATTGACCGAGACATGGAACATAGAAAATGTTGAACTGTACAATATAAAAGGCTACAAACTATATTATAATGAAAGTAAGCAAAATCGCAGTGATGGAATTGTTGCATATGTTGGACATGAAATAAATGCAATAATTGAACATAAAAAACTAACGGAATTAACAATTTCAAAACTAAAATTTTGCTTAAAAAACGTAAACTACAATATATTTGCCATCTATAGGACACCAACATCTAACACTTTAAACTTTATAAATGAACTGGATAGCTACCTAAATGTTAATAGTACGGCCTACATTAATATTGTGATAGGGGATATTAATATCAATATAAAAAATCCTACAGTAACTTTAAATTCTTATCTAAACGCACTAAATTCTCATGGTTATATATCATATATAAATTCAAACACTAGAGTGACAAATGACAGTGAAAGTTGCTTAGACCACATATTTGTGAATAAAAAAACTGATCAACGTAATTTTACCTCAATAATTTATGAAACTACCATTACCGATCATTACAGCGTGATAAACGAAAAGAATACTAAGACAAATAACCAAAAAACTGAAAATTTTGCACAAATTACTAAGATAGATTATAATAAACTTAATACCATATTACAAACTCAAATGTGGCACAATATATATACAAAAGAAAATGTTGATATAGCTTATAATAATTTCATTAAACAATTAAAATATATAAATAAATGTACTCAATATAAAAATATCAAAATACATAAGAAATTTAAACCATGGATCACAAATGCACTAATTACATCAATTCAAAACAGAGATAAAATGAAAAAGAAATATTTGAGAGACAAAAATAATGAGCAGTTATGGAATCAGTATAAGGAATATAGAAACTATTTAACTAAGTTGTTACAAAAGTCAAAACACAAAAAAATTAAATGAAGCAAACAAAAATATAAAGAAGGTTTGGCAAGTAATAAAAAACTCATTTATCAAATATACAATCAAAATAATGAAGTGGAAACAAACGAAAAACAAGTCTCTGAAATGTTTATCGAATATTTTTCTAATGTTGGTGAAAATTTAGCTAACAACATAAAATCAAGTCCGCTGACAGAAACCGCACATATGACATCCAAAATCTCAAATATTGAAAGTTCTATATTTCTAAAACCGGTTACTACAGAAGAAATATCAAATATAAATTGATGATCTGAAAAGCAACTCGTCTCTCGGGATAGATCAAATAACTACAAGAACTCTAAAAAAAACTAATTCTAATATTTGTGGTATCTTGGTACATCTGATTAATTTATCATTTCAAAATGGACAATTTCCAAACTTACTAAAACAAGCTATTATTACTCCTATATTTAAAAGTGGTGACAAACTTGTTACAAATATCAGTAGTTAACACCATAGCCAAAATATATGAAATATGCATGGTCTCTCGACTACAGAGACACTCATTGTTTCATAAAATAATGTCACCAATTTGGTTTTAGACAAAACCATTCCACAGAAGACGCCTTAATTCACTTTACAATTAAAATACATGAACATCTTAATAAAAATGAGAAAACTATCGTTATATTTCTAGATCTGGCTAAAGCCTTCGATAGTATATCACATCAATTATTGTTGGAAAAAATGGAATAATATAGAATTAGAGTAGCATTAAAGTTGTTAAAAAGTTATTTATCTAATCGCGAGGCATTAGTAAAAATTAATAAAACACTAAGCAATCCAAAAAAAAGTGAAATACGGTGTTCCACAAGGAACAGTTTTAGGTCCGCAATTGTTCCTCTTTTACGTAAATAATATGCTAGAATTAGATATAGGCGGGGACATTATCGCGTATGCCGATGACACTACTCTAACATTTCATGGAACAGATTGGTCTGAGGTCACCAAAAAAAAGTGAACAGGGACTCTATGAAATTAAATGTTGATTGAACAACAATCTATCAAGCCTTAATCACACAAAAACAAAATTCATCACATTTAGCAATAGTCTAGACTACAGCCGAAAATAAAAAATTTAAAATACCACGCAAAATGTGACTTAATAAACTGTACATGCCAAAATGTAATTGAGAACACTACAAACATTAAATACCTGGATCTGATAATAAATGAGACAATGAGATGGAATGATTATACCGAATACCTTAACACGAAATTAAGAAAACTTGTCTACATATTTTATAAACTCCGCAATATTCTTCCAATTAATATCTTAAAAATTACATATAAATCGTTAGTAGAATCAATACTTACGTATGGCATTATAATATGGGGTGGGACATACAATAACAGTCAATTAAGTAGTAGTAGTAGTTACCCAAAAGTGGACACTTAAAGTAATACTCTGGAAAAATCGAAGATATTCTACAGAACAGCTTTTTCTAGACAGTAAAGTTCTTGACATAAATGGATTATATATATTTAATGTAGCGAAATATATCTACAAAAATAGAGAGCTAAGAATACCAACAAACCATATATATAATACAAGACAAAATGAACGCAATGCTCTTATTGTCTCTCGACCAAACTGCAGCTTATGAAAGAAATCTATTAGCTTCACAGGTCCCAAAATTTATAATATTATTCCTGAAAACATAAAGACAATCTACAATTATAACCTGTTTTGTAAAAAGTTGTCAATATTTGTTATAAATAACTTAAATCGATTTGAGCAAATATTCTCATAATTTTGAATAGCCTTCCATGTTTTTAGTTCAATTAATTAAATTCATAATTCAGAGTAATTCCATGTTTTTAGTTTCACTTAATTAAATTCATCATTTTAGGGTAATTTTAGATTAGTGTTAAAAAAAATGTTAGTTTGTTATTTGTTAATTATTATATATAATTAATCTCATATATAAAGATTTTTTAGTAAAATGATAAGGCCAAAACGATTTCCTTGTGAAATCAGGTGCATTTATTTCGTTAAAATCCGAAATGTTAAAAAAATACTTGTAAATTTGGATTAAAATAAAAAAAATTATTATTATTATTATTTATTATATGCATAGGTAATCACTTCTCAGATTTTCTAAGAAAGTAGTTTGAATCAGCCTCTCAGCAGTTTGTTACAGCATTTATAATGCAAAAAATATGCAACACACCACAAAAACATATATTTTTTTTACAAATACAGATTATGTACGAAATTAATCACAACTCACAGAATCACTAATTGCACGCAAGACATGTATTATTCCTCAAACCTATCTCACTCGACACCTTAAAATTATATCTTTTACACTTTGTATTTGGCTAGGGTTTGGACCTAAAAAAGCACTGCAATGGTTTTATGGGGCATTAGTCATTAAGACATCAATAAACTTGGATAAATAAACTTGGGTGGTACTTTAATAAAGAGAGGATACTTAACATATTAGGTTTTGAGTTAATAAATTAGGTTAATAGAGATTAAGTTGATAAAGTTATTAAAGTAATTAAATTCAATAAAATAAAATAAATTAGTTTATAGCTCAGCTTTCTGTGGCGTCTGGCGTTGTGATTGTTTTTATTCTCTCTTCTTTTTGGGCTTAGTACACTTAAAAAACCTTCCACTGCACACACAAAGGACAATGTTAAAAATAGCTGATTTTTGGCCCCTATCCCGGAACGTATAAAACCCAGAGAAAATGGTTAGAAAAGGCCCAAGATTAATAAAAATACATCTTCGTGGTACCAAAAGCCTGGGGAAAATTTTATTTCACCCCCAAAAACATAAAAACAGCCACTAAAATGCTATAAATAATAGCTTATACTAAATGTGAAAATTATATTTATTTTAGGATAACTATTAGGTATCGATTCAATAGAGGTAACAAAAAGGTAAAAACTACCACTATCCACACCCTATTCGGGGGATGGAACGAGATACACAGCATCTAATATTAAGAAAATAGGTACCAAGGTGATTAAAAATGTACAAAATGATTTTTTAATATTAGTTGAGCCAGACCTTCAACTATTCCTGACCTCAGCATCCCAGTTTTCAAAAACAATCCCTATAAGGGTATGAAATATTATTCGCAGCAAGTATTATTACAAAAAAGCGCTTTAGTTAGCGGCCCTGGAAACCACCAAACTACCCTATTCGGGGTGCGATTCTATTTACAGTATCGCATACTAAAAAAATGCCGCGGCACTTAGTAATCCACCAAATTATTTTATGCTAGTAAAAGGGACAGACATTCACTTTGTCTTTACGTGAGTATTCTTACTACGAAAAACTACCTCTATATCAATATGAAAAATAATTACCGCAAGTAATATTACAATAGATCTTTATGGTTTTAGTCAACACATTTTTTTAATAAAGAACAAATAGCGAGTTATTTAGCAACCTCAAAAACAATCACACTACCCCATTCAGGTGGTAAAATCGTATTCACCGCTACAAATACTAAAAAATAAGAAACTAGGTGATTAAAATGAATCAACACCAACTCCAGTTTAGGGATGACAGGCACTATAGATAACTGATGTTAGAAAAAAAAAGATTATGAATTTATGAAATATACAACGTGATCTACCAGGACATGCGGAAAATTTAACAGTAGGTTGTCCCCACTGAAAGGAGTAAAAAACTGAATTTTTTTTAAAAAATGAGCAAAAAAATTACCTTATTTTTTTGTAGGAATGCGCCGCCAATGACTTTAACTAATCTAACGTAACGCGCTACAACCATATCACTTTATCAGACTTGGGATTGACACTACTGACAGCAAATCTGGATAAGATAGAAGTGACTTTTTGGTTTTAATCAAATCACACTACAAAAATACCGAAATAAATCGAAATAAATCGAAGACATTGATCTCATGCTGAAACGACAAGCAGATATACGAGATATTTAGTTAAACCGGTCAATGACACGGCCGTGTAACTATTGTTCGAAGCAAAAAACGCGGCTCTCTGGGGGTCTACACACGATCCAGCGGCACGGAGCCAGCCTTGTCGGCATGCTTTGAACTCATTAGTAAAAGTGAATTGGTCCGCTGGAATTTCAATTATCTTCAAAGCGTACCAACAATGTTGGCTACCTGCCGCTGGATCGTGTGTAGACCTCTTTTTTTTATCTCGCCGGCCGGCTTCACTTTTTATGCCAATTAAGGAAATGTAAACAACTCGAATACGTTCTTTCACCAGTAAGTTCGTCGACTTCTTCAGAAGTAGGTCAGGACTTACTCAACATCAGTAGTGTATCTTCGCAAATTGACTAATAATTTAATATACTAAATTACCTCAGAATCCTCTAAAATTTTGCAGGGACTTTCCCACATTGAAGACTAGCATACCATTTTATTTTCCGCATTTCTTGGTAGATCACGTTGTATAGAATCATATGAAAATATTACAGCAACACTTATACTGATTACCTAATAGTATCCCTATAAAGAAAAACTGCCGTTATTTAGAGATGTTAGAACAGCATCTAGTACAGAATATTTGCAGAGCAAATTAAAATAAAATGAAATGTTTCTATTGGTTCTTATGTCTGCATTTAATAGATAGACGTTGAAGATAGTTAATCAATGTAAGGGGTTGAAAATGATATTAGTTTATTTTCTGTTATTTTATATATAAAGGTACTTCTGGGTAAGCTTCACTTGTTGAAGACAAGGGTACAGTAAATATGTAAATGGATACTTGCAAAGAAGGATCATTTGGCCACTTATTGTGTTCGCCAGGATACACCACGAGGAGGTGATTCTTTTTACATTCAACATTGTTTTTGCTATTTTTTTATCTTACTGGTGAACTAACTGTATATAGGTAGCAAAATGTTAACTATAATACAATGTGTATGTGCAGTATTATAGTATATAAGTAAATATTATATATATAGATAGATATTAAATAGTGTAAAAATTAAATGTTCACACACTCAAAATCGCAAACAAATGTCACTAGAATACTTCTGCGAAACCTGAATGTTTATTTGGTAAACATCTTTATTGTTACATTGTGTAATCTTTTAATTATAAATAAACATTATTATTATTATTATTATATCATTATAATGTGAAACTCTCTGAAGATTTAATAAACATTCTTTTAAAATAAATAATTACTCCTACATACTTATATGTATATAATAATGTAATAATTATAATATAATAATTTATTATTTATTTTTTATTATACCCCTGATAGGGGTTGTTGCTGAGGTCGGATCCGTTGAAGGTCTGGCTCAACTAATATTAAAAAATCATTTTGTACATTTTTAATCACCTTGGTACCTATTTTTTTAATATTACATGCTGCGTATGACGTTCCATCCCCCCAAATAAGGTGTGGACAGGGGTAGTTTTTACCTTTTTGTTATCTCTATTGAATCGATACCTAATAGTTATCATAAAATAAATATAATTTTCAAATTCAGTATAAGCTATTATTTATAGCATTTTAGTGGTTGTTTTTATCTTTTTAGGGGTGAAACAAAATTTTCCCCAGGCTTTTGGTACCACGAAGATGTATTTTTATTAATCTTGAGCCCTTTCCAATCATTTTCTTTGGGTTTTATGCGTTTCGGGATAGGGGCCAAAAATCAGCTATTTTTAACATTGTCCTTTATTATTTATTTATTTTCACTTTTACGTGTAGTATGTCTGTACCTATTTCTTTGCTTTATAAACACTTGTTGTTCACTTTTGACACTGAATATTTATTGCTTTCCTTAACGCAATAAAGCACTTGAAAGGGTCTTTTAGGTATATAGATAGACCTATTTCCGTCGATCGTCAACTAAGGCACAGCTTTACACTTTATTTTCGGTACTATTTAAAAAACACTAATAGTAATTTTCAGTTTATTAACTGTATATGAACTTTTTTTTTCCTATTATGACATGTCACGTTATGCAGAATTTCTTGGCCCACCGGTGGCTTAAATTTGATTAAGTTTACCGGGATTTAAACCGATTTTTTAGTACTTATTTCGGGAGCGTCTTACGATGCCTCTGTACACGCCGTTTGTCAACTTTCGACTTATATTTGATTGTTTTGAATATAAATTCTGGAACTTTTCCAATACATTAACAAATGTATAAGGAATTCAATGGATATAGCTGAAATGTGGATAGGTGTATCTGTAATAAATACAATACAGTAAATGCACGTAAAAATTCAAGCAAGCGATTCAGCGGCTATGTGTGGTGTCTGTGCATTAGTCTAGGTGTCCGCGTACATAAATGCAATTTATACATATCCTCGTATAACTTCTTGTACGACATAATTGCGCCTAGTCTATTACTTTTTTCCTCTGCGAAAATTTTCATAAACGCGGCGTTCCTCCTCGGCATGAAAAAGACGATTTCCACACGTCAGACTAGAAAATTATATTTTGTCCGACAATTCGAAAATTGGATTCTACATATTTTTATTAAGCAATCTTGAAAGAATCAGATGGTTATCAATAAATGTTTTAAAGTTATGTTATGTTATGTTATGTTTAGGGTGGTAGACACCCTTAACCAGTGGCGGCTGGTGAAATTTCAATATTTTTTTTCTCGTCTGTGGCGCATGGGACCCATACGAAATTTGGGAAATAACATCTAGAGAAGCACTTCTCTAATGACCCCTAAAAAATTTTGAAGAAGCAGTTTGCGAAAAATTTTTTGAAAATTCGTTAACCTCCCTTGGATCTAGGGACTCCTGTTTATTTTTATTTTTTTTTTGTCATAAGCATTTGATTTTTCACAAAAATACAACATAGATTTTGGAGTTTGTGAAAATATTTTCATTACTAACTGAAATACAATGAATATTCTGTCTTACTGTTCTGTTCTCAGCTAAGAGGGTGTTCCCGCGCAATACCTCATATTTCTTTTCATGTACCATATGACGTAAATTTCGGCCCTCTTAACAAACAATTTTGTCTTAAAGCAGTCAAGCCCACAAAAATTTTGTCTTACGATGGAATTTCCTGAATAGAACATGGAAACGAACAATTTGGCGAAAAAATGTTCATGTAAGTACCTTATGACGTAAATTTTGGCCCTTCTTTTTATAAATATCAAACTTGTCTTAGGGCCCAAAACCCCCCTACTGTTCGGTTCTCGGCTAAGAGGGGGTTTCCGCACAATACCTCGTTGATTTTTTTCATGTACTATATGACGTAAATTTCGACCCTCTTTACAAAAAATGTTGTCTTAAAGCGGTTTAAGTCCACAAAAATTATGTCTTACGTTGGAATTTCCTGAACAGAACATGGAAACGAATAATTTGTCGAAAAAAATTTTCATATACCTTATGACGTAAATTTTGGTCCTTTTTATAAAAATCAAACTTGCCTTACAGCAAAAAAAGCCCCCGAATATTTTGCCTTACGATCTTGTTTTGAGTTAGGGAGGGCTTTCCACACAAAGCCTCGTTGGTTTTTTCATGTACTTTGCCACGTAAAATTTGGCCCTTTCCTAAAACTTTGAGAGCCTCCACTGACTAAACGCCCCCGGTCTGACACGTAAGACAAAGAGAATCTTAAATAGCTTGTCTACGCACACCAAACTTAGTAGTCAAAAATTTTGAACCTTATGACGTAAGTTTTCAGTCACCAGCCATTTCCATTTCAGTCCATTTACATTGCCTTCAGACTTGTTATTTAGAATCTTGTTTTAAGTTAAATCTATAATTTACATGTTATTTTATTTTCATACAATGTTTAAACGTGCATTCCTAATTTATGGTTTAAACTGTTGATTCACAAATAAGCTGTAACCAAACTACCTCTCTGTACTCTGTCTTCCTTAAATTTAGTTTTAAAACTAAAAACTTATTACTTATTAGCATATAAAATAAAAACTTAACCTTTCTTGAAAGTTAAATGCTCAAACAAGTATTAATTTAAATTCTGTACTACGCAGCGGATAACATGACACCCTGCCAAAAATGCCTGATTAAGACTCATAAAAAAATATAAACAATTTATAAGTCTCTTTAAGGATCTATAAGCTTAATCTGTAATAATCTGTAATATACATATATCTGTCGTATACACTTTCTACAAAGTTTCAGGATTTTTCATGAGTTTTTAAGGCTAATTGAAAATATACGAGTTTTAATCAGACAACTTTTTTGTTTTCTATGAATTTTTAAAAGACAAGACATGTTTTAAGGTTTTTATGAGTTATAACAAGATAATACAGTTTGAATTTTTATCGTTTCTATTAGCGTTCGTTAGACACGAAATTATAGGGGATAAATGAGTTTTATTAAGACAATGCAAATCAAATTCTGATAGTTATCTATGAGTTTTTATACAGCAAAAAATACTAAAGAATTTATGAGTTTTTAGAAGAAACTGCAGTTCTAACTTTTATCGTATCTTATCAGTTGTTCATCAGTATAGAGGTTTGTGAGGGATTATGAGTTTTGGAGAGTTTTAATATTTTATTGAATCCTATAAGTTTTTATGAAGCATGCAATTCGTGTTAAATTTCATGTTTTTGTAGGAAAACACAGTTCTATTTTTTTATTTTCTATCAGTTTTTACAAGACCAGAAATGTTTTAAGGTTTTTATGACTTATAACAAGATAATTTGAATTTTTATCGTTTTCTATTAGAGTTCATTAGACAAGGGATTATGGGGAATAAATGAGTTTTATTCAGACAATGAAAATCAAATTCTGATAGTTATCTATGAGTTTTTATTCAGAAAAAAACTACTTAAGAATTTATGAGTTTTTAGAAGCAAGTGCAGTTCTAACTTCTATCATATCCTATCAGTTGTTCATCAGTCTAGAGGTTTGTCAGGGATTTATGACTTTTGTAGAGTATAGAGTCTGAATATTTTATTGAATCCTAAAGTTTTTATCAGATATGCAATTCTTGTTAACATTCGTGTTTTTGTAGGATAATACAGTTCTAATTTTTTTTGTTTTCTATGAGTTTTTACAAGCCGATTAAGTATCACTTACAATACTTACTAAACTAAACTTACTAATACAATAAATTTCATATATATTTATATATTTTTAATGTAAATTTCCGGTACGAAACCTGTTAGTATTTGTAAGTTCTTGAAGTATTTTAAATGTGTTTTGAATGTAAATTCCTTGCCCGAGGTCTATCAGCACTCGCACGTTTTAATAGGAAACATGAAGTTTTTATCAGAGCCGTGAAGAGAAAATAAGGGCCCGGTGGAAGATTTTTTTTGAAAATTGATAATGGGGGAAGGGAGAAATCAGAAAAAAAAATTTTGGCAAGCTGAGAGTGTAGAAATCTGAAGAATTTTTTTTTTTTTTGATAAGCGGGGGACAGAAATCCAAAAAAATTTTAAAATATGCGAATAGAAATTATAATACAAATTTTCGAAATTTCAAAAGCAGCCCCCCAAACAAGCCCGGGACCGGGGGAATCACCCCCGGACCGCCCCTCTCTAGACAGGCCTGTATAAGATTCTATGAGGGTGTTAATATGTAATGGGGTTTTAATGTAAATTCTCTGAATGAAGTCTACCAGTATATTTATAAGTATTTATGGTAATTAAATTGCGAAGTTTTATGGATTTTTATATCAATTTGAAAGATATTAATGTAAATTGTCAGTACGAGGCCTATAAGTATTTATAAGTTTGTATGATGTTCGAAATACGAAAATTGTATAGAATCTGTGTGTATTTAATGTAAATTCCCCGCTTGAGGTCTATTGTATGACTTTTATGGAAATAAGTTTTCTAAAATACAATGAGTATATATTTACAAAGGATTTTAATATAAATTATATGAAATTTATTGTATCAGTAAGTTTAGTTTCGTAAATATTGTAAGTGATACTTAATCGTCTTGTAAAAACTCATAGAGAACAACAAAAATTAGAACTGTATTATCCTACCAAAACACAAAATTTAACAAAAATTGCAGGCCTCATAAAAACTTATAGAATTCAATAAAATATTCAGACTCTATACTCTCCAAAACTCTTATATCCCTCACAAACCTCTAGACTGATGAACAACTGATAGGATACGATAGAAGTTAGAACTGCAGTTTCTTCTAAAAACTCATAAATTCTTTGCTATTTTTTGCTGGATAAAAACTCATAGATATTGATCAGAATTTGATCTGAATTGTCTTAATAAAATTCATTTCTTCTTCTTCTTTTCGCTCATAACCTTTGGTGGGTTTTGGCTTGCTCAACTATGTTCCTCCATCTGTCTCTATCTACCGCTATTCTCCTCCTGTTTCCTGTCCTTAGAATTTTTAGGTTTTCTTCAACATCGTCTATCCACTTCTTCTTGGGCCGTCCTTTTGGTCTTATATCTTGAGGTTTCTATTTAAGGATTCTCTTCACTATTCTTTCACCCTCCATCCTGTGCACATGCCCTAGCCACCTTATTCTTTGACTTTTTACATATCTTACTATGTCCTCTCCTTTTTATAAGTGCATCAATTTCGTGATTCATTCTTATTCTCCACATACCGTTTTCTTGTACGGAGCCATACATTCTTCTAAGGACCTTTCTTTCAAATACTCTTAATTGATTTTCATCGTTGTTTGTTAATGTCCATGTTTCACATCCATAGGTTACCACGGGTCTTATAAGGATTTTATATATTGTGATTTTAAATTTTCTGTTTAGTGTGTTACTTCTTATTAATTTTAAGTAGGCGTAATAGCATTTATTTCCTTTCAGAATTCTTGCACTTATTTCATCTTGAACGTTACCATTATTGGTAATTTTGGCCCCTAAGAAATTAAACGTCTTGACGCTTTCAATTTGGCTGCTGTTTATATTAATATTTGGCGGTTGTATTGGTGGTTTCCTGCAGCAATACATATATTTGGTTTTGGCTTGGTTCACTTGTAGGCCTCCTTTATTTACCTGTGATTCAAGATCTCTAGTGGTTCGGGTCAGAGAGGCAAAGTCGCGTGCAATTATTGTAATATCGTCTGCGTACCCAAGTATTTGTGTGGTTTTGTATACAATGCTTCCGGTTCTATTTATGTTTCTTATAGCTCTGCATCTAGCACTAGATTGAAAAGCACTGCCGAGAGAGCATCTTCTTGTCTTACACCGGTTTTTACTTTAAATTCTTCGCTGAGCTGCTGCTGTACTCTAATAGTTGCTCTCGATTCTGCCATAGTAACTTCTGTCATTTTTATTAATTTTCGGGGTATTCCTAGAAGGGTTAAACTTTGTACCATTTTTTTTCTGTGCACTTTATCGAATGCCTGCTTGAAATCTATAAACAGATAATGCATATCTATGTTGTATTCGTAGCATTTCTCCTGTATTTGTCTTAGTGTACACAGTTGGTCTATGGTAGTCTATTTTTCCTGAAACCACATTGGTATTCGCCTAGTATTTCCTCTGAATAGGGTGTCATTCGATTATGGATCACCACTGATAATATTTTATAATGAACACTGAGTAGCGTTATTCCTCTATAATTACTACAAACAGACTTATCACCTTTTTTGTGTATTGAGAGGATGATCCCTAATTTCCAGTCCTTTGGCATCTCTTCTTGCTCGCAGATATGTAGTATCAGTTTGTGCATTTGTCTCCATAGTTCCTCTCCTCCATTTTTTATTAGGTCTGCTACAATTCCATCTGCACCTGGGGCTTTCCTGTTTTTCAGGTCTTTTATTACTTTGGTCACCTCTTCGTACGATGGTGGTTCTACTTCCGATTCTGCACTATAGTATGTCATTTCATTTTCATCTTCCTGCTGTTGATGTTCTCCTTCTAGTACCTCTTCAAAATATTCTTTCCATCTTCTGAGTATATCCGGCTTTTCCTTTAGGTTCTTTCCGTTTTTGTCCTTACATATGTTTAGTCGTGGTGTGAATTCTTTTGTATATTCTTTAACGTTATTGTAAAACTTTCTGCTTTCAGATCTTTTATTACTTTCTATTATTTCTTCCACTTTTTTATTCATTTCTTCACGTTTTTTTCTCCGGCAGATTCGGTTTGCTAATCTTCTTTTATTGTTATATTCTACCTGGTTAGTTCTTGTGCCTCGTTGTAGTGCTTTTTTCCATGCGTCATTTTTCTCTTTCACAGCCTCTCTACATTCCTCATCATACCAATTACACAGGCACACACAAAAAAAGTGAATTACCAGAAATATGACTATCATTTCCGGATAATATGGGGGCACCTGAACACGAATTTCATAGTCCCGATGGCCAATTTCGCTCCAATCATCATACAGGGTGGTCCCAAAATCCCGCAACGGTATATTTATTCTTATCAGACAAAGCAAATTCGAAATATGATATTGGTTCCCTTAGTGAAATTTTCCGAGCAATCGAATGCGCAAATCAGATTTTGGGTCAGGTGGCTCCCTGAGGGTGAAACAGGGCCCAACTTTGAAATTTCAAATGAATACCCTAATTTTTTATACCAAATTCTGATTCAGCGGAAAATTTTAAGTTCAAATACCTACACTATAATTTAAATTTCTGGCCTCTTTTGGGACTTAGGGACCCAAAAAAACCCAAAAAATAGCCTAAATTGCCTGAAACTATCCAGATTCGAAATTTCATTTGGTAACTTCATTTTTATTCCGAATTTAGATTGGTCGGGAAATTTGACGACCGAATACGAGATAATTTTAATTTTTTATAGTCAAAAAAATTAAGGGAATATTTTTAATTTGCTTGGTCTGATAAGAATAAATATACCGTTGCAGGATTTTGGGACCACCCTGTATGGTGATTGGAGCGAAATTGGCCATCGGGACTATGAAATTCGTTTTCAGGTGCCCCCATATTATTCGGAAATGGTAGTCATATTTCTGGTAATTCACTTTTTTTTGTGTGCGCCTGTGTTATTTTTCTTTTTCTTACTTCTCCCACTACTTCACCAGCGACTTTTGTTGTAGTATCTTTGATTTTGTTCCATTCCTCGTCTATACTTAATTCTTGCTGGTGCTCGTTTTCCAGTAGTTTTCTTTCAATTTCTCCTTGGTATATCCGTTTTACATGGCCATTTCCTAATTTATCCACACCCCATTTTTTTGTTCTTATCATTCGTTCCGCGTTTACAATTGATTCTTGTATTTGGCTACTAATAGGTAGTGATCTGAGTCACTGTTTGCTCCACGATAGACTCGAGCGTCTTCTATTGAGGAGGCCCATCTTTTTGATATCAGTATATGGTGTATTCGGTTTACATTATTAGTGCCTAGTATTCTCCATGTTCCTAGGTGTATTTCTTTGTGGGGGAAGCATGTACTTATTGCTCTCAAATTGTTGGCAGCAGCAAATTGTGTCACTCTTATCTCGTTTCCATTTGTAACTTCGTGTATCGTGTTTCTGCCAACAACCTCTTGGTAGATTTCTCCCTTTCCAAGTTGGGCATTCAGGTCGCCTAGTACTATTAAAGCATCATGTGCGCTTGTTTCTTCGCATGTTTCTTGTAGTTGCTCATAGAATCGTATTGCTTCTGTTTCGTCTGTTGGCGCATATACATTAATAAATGTAATGTTATTAAATTTACCTTTTATGCGTATTTTACATATTATTGGGCTGATTGGCATGAAATCAATTACTGTCCTGCAGTAAAACTCATTTATCCCCCATAATTCCTTGTCTAATGAACGCTAATAGAAAATGATAAAAATTAAAATTGTATTATGTTGTTATAACTCGTAAAAACCTTAAAACCAGGGACGGCGCCAGGGGGGGGCTGCAGGGGCACGTGACCCTCCAAAATGAACTGTGCCCTCAAGTGCCCCCCTGGATTCCTAGATTTTTTAATAATTTAAATTAACGAAAATATTATATTTTTGCTTTATAACAATTATAATTCCTATTTCTTATCCTACTATACAATAAATAAATTTCTGTGCCCCCTTACAAACCTAAAAAAAAAAATCAAATTCAATAAAATATTAAGACTACACTCTCGAAAGCTCATAAATCCCTAACAAACAACTAGACTGATAAACAACAGATAGGATACGATAGAAGTTAAAACTGCAGTTTCTCTTAAAAACTTAGTAGTAGTATTTTTTGCTGGATAAGAACTCATAGATAACTACCAGAATTTGATCTGCATTGTCTGAATAAAACTCATTTATCCCCCATAATTTTTTGTCTAATGAAAGCTAATAGAAAACAATAAGAATTATAACTCGTAAAAACCTTAAAACATTTCTTGTCTGTAAAAACTCATAGAAAACAAAAAACGTTAGAACTATATCGTCACATTAAAACTCGTATATTTTCAATTAGCCTTAGCAACTCAAAATCATCAAATATCTATAACACTTCACATTTCAATTACTGTGAGAACGTATAACTACTGATGATAGACTCCATATAGAGAACATTGAAAACGCATTGTACGCAGCAAATTTTATAAAAACTTCGTATTTCGTATTAATATGTGCAAATGCTGATAGACCTCAGGCAAGGAATTTACATTAAAAACACATTTCAAATAGACACATCAGACCGCATTCAGAACTTGTAAAAAACTTTGTATTTCAAATACTATAAAAACTTGTATATACTAATAGGTTTCATACGGAGAATGTACATTTAAAACATGCACATATACGATTAAAACTTATACAAGTTTCGTCCTACATACCCAAGCCTAAAGTAGAGGGAGCTGTTATACATGTCGCTAATTCAGATATAATCTAATGCGACCTAAGAGACTAGCGTGGGTTTGTTAAATTAAAAGTATAGTATATTGTGTATTTAGGTGTGAAAGTAATACATTCCCGGACGACGATGCAAATTGTTGGCCGAGGCGCTAGCCGAAGCCAACAAGCATCGAAGTCCGGGAATGTGCTTTCACACCGAAGTACACATACTATTTTTTCTGAAATCACAATCAATATTATTATAAATTAAGGAATTTGTATTAATGCATAACATTTCTTCATTACAAGCTAAGTACTTACTAATAAATGCAATTTTAACGTGAGTTGGTTTGTCTGCGTGTATTTATTTACTGTCTAAAATATACATAAAAAACCGTACGGGAATGTTACTTTCCCGGCCTAGGCCGGGAAAGTAACATTCCCGTACGGTTTTATTGATCGTTGCTTGGCAACGGATCTTTTCCGGTCTGTTTTCTTAGCAACGGACTAAAATACCGGAATTGTGCATTTTTCGATCTGAAATCGCGCCGAAAATGTAGACATTGCCGATCGATTTCAGAAAAAAATCTTTTACTGCATTGTGGTTTCACATATATTATCACAGTGTTTTATATATACTCATAAAGGGAAGCATAGGGACAGCAGATCATTCAGGTTTCAGTTCCCAGATAGATCCATTTTGGAACCACATCAATCCTCTCATATATTCCATTGTGGTTTTACATACATTCTTACAGTATCTTATATATGCTCACAAAGGGAACTCCTACAATTGGATAGATTCAGATCATTTAGACTTCAATTCTCATATAGATCCCTATACATAGCACTTTTAGACCACATTCAGCCTCATAAATACCAGCTAATTCCATTTCCGCATACATTCTCAAAATATTTCATAATTACCAATTCCTATTTTTAGTGAAACCACATGAAATCCATATATTCAAATGGCTTGTGAATAGGGAAATTCCGATAAACTATAATAACAATTTATCTGGATTTCCTGTTGCTTTTACATAAAAATTTAGGCGAATTTGCAGTTTCCTGTCCATCAGTTAACGTATACAGACTCTTCACAATCATTTTTGGAATTACCATTTTGAACTGATTAAAGAGATGCAAATCCTGTTATAAACTGGTAAAGTTCGATGAGGGATTATATGGAATTACAGTTTCACTATCCAACTCAATTCTTATAGATCCAAATATACATATTTTTTATAAGTTTCTATGAGCCTTTTTTGGCAGGGAATACATTCCAATAGTTTAAAAACGGTTTTTGTATAATGATTATACGTTTATGATATATAGAATTTCTAATATCAACTGAGAAGACGACATTGATCTTTACCACGGCGGAGGTTCTTTGACGGCGCACAGTGGGGAAAATAGCTCATTTTTTGGACAAACGATAATTCCCAAGCCTGGAATTAATGAAACTTAATTTTTTTTAAACTATTCGTTATAAAATTGCCTTTAATTCTATCGAGCCCGAATTTCAAAATTAAAGATGGCTAATCCAATATCGCGGACATAAATTTTGAAAGTAAATTAAAATTTTATCAAAAGATTGTTTAAAATTATAAAAAATTGTTACTTGGGTGGTTTTTTTGGTTTCTAATCTCATTTCTGATCCCCGAATTTTCAAAAAACCAAGATAGCGGATCCAACATGGCGGTCATAATATTTTTTTAAATGAAATGTACATGCACAAACTGTTAAAAATTGTTACTTAGGACTTTTAAGGATTTCTGATCGAGAATCTGAAATCTAAATTACGTAATATCGTAATCCAAAATGGCGAATCCAAAATGGCGGCCATAATATTTTTTTAATTGACATGTAAATGCGCAAATTGTTAAAAATTGTTACTTATTTGTTTTAGAGATTGCTGATCATGAATCTGAAGTCCAAATTACGTAATATCGAAATCCAAGATGTCGGATCCAATATGGCGGCCATAATATATTTTTAAATGAGATGTACATGCGCAAATTGATAAAAATTGTTACTCAGGGCTTTTAAGGGTTTCTGACCATGAATATAAGTCTAAATTATGTAATATCGTAATCCAAGATGGCGGATTCAATATGGCGAATTCAATATGGCGGCCACAATATTTTTTTAAATGAAATGTACATACGCAAATTATTAAAAATTGTTATTTAGGAGTTTTAGGGGCTGCTGATCATGAATCTGAAGTCTAAATTACGTAATATCGAAATCCAAGATGGCGGATCCAATATGGTGTTCGTAAGTTAAAATAGAATGATAAATCAAGAATTGAATTATTCAGTGATATAAAATTTGTGAAATACGCCTATATGCCCGTTTAAGATTTGGCCAACTAGATTTTGTTTACAGCTTATAGCATTAATATCACTGCCCGTTTGTGACTTGACTAATCAGGTTATTTTAAAGGATTTGGTATATGTTATGTTAGGCTTAGAGCCCCTTTCTACTCAAGTTTTATTTTCTACATTAAGTAATAATAGGTTTATAGCCTACCCGCTCCTTTATGATTTGACTGATGAGGTTACATTAGGTTTAAAGATGTCAACATTTTTGATTGGTTATCTCATTTTTTTATAAGATGGCATATTCGATTCTGCCATCTTAGAATTCGAAATTACGAATGTAGTCAGCAATCGCAAAATCCTGCAAGTAACAATTTTTAACTATTTTCGCATGTACATCATAATTTTTTAAAAAATTATGGCAGCTGTATTGAATTTAATTTTCTGGTTTGCAAAATATCGAAATTTTAATATCCGAAACGAGATTAGTAAACTGCAAAACCCCCGAAAAACAAATTTTAACAGTCTCCTTCTTGATTTGTCATTCTTTTTTAACTTACGGACACCATATTGGATCCGCCATCTTGGATTTCGATATTACGTAATTCGGACTTCAGATTCATGATCAGCAATCTCTAAAACCCCTGAGTAACAATTTTTAACAATTTGCGCGTTTATATGCCAATTAAAAAAATATTATGGCCGCCATATTGGATTCGCCATTTTGGATTACGATATTACGTAATTCAGATTTCAGATTCTCGATCAGAAACCCTTAAAAGTCCTAAGTAACAATTTTTAATAGTTTGTGCATGTACATTTCATTTAAAAAAATATTATGGCCACCATAATGGATCCGCTAGTAACAATTTTTTATAATTTTAAACAATCTTTTGATAAAATTTTAATTTACTTTCAAAATTTATGTCCGCGATATTGGATTAGCCATCTTTAATTTTGAAATTTCAAAATTCGGGCTCGATAGAATTAAAGGCAATTTTATAACGAATAGTTAAAAAAAAAATTAAGTTTCATTAATTCCAGGCTTGGGAATTATCGTTTGTCCAAAAAATGAGCTATTTGCCCCACTGTGCGGCGGCACAGATCAAATATCGGCGCTTCGTCGGCTTTTTTTTATCATTTTCCAATTGACTTTAGACAGAGTATACCACATTATGATTTTGCGTTTTTATTATACAGATTCAGCAATTGTAGTTTTATACAGAATCGGCAAATGTAGTTTTATATATCCTGTGATAAACGAGAGCAAGAAATAAAACAGAGAAATTAGGAAAAGTAAGACGAATGTACTGCTCCCAGCACGTTAGACACTTCGTGAAATCTTATTTTTATAACCTTGTCGGGTGTCAACGTAGGACATCGGTACCTATCGCTTCTAACCGCATATGCATTGCAGTGGGGATAGATACGTATTTCTTTTCCTAATTTATCTGTTTTCCTTCTTGCGCTCGTTTATCTTAGGATCCATATATAAAACTACATTTGCCGAATCTGTATATATTCTAATATAAGCGAGTACAAGGAAGAAAACACAGAAATTAGAAAAAAAGGCAGCGTACTCCACACTTCGTTAAATCTTATACTCCTATCACCTTGTCGTGTATCAATGCAGGGCATCGGTACCTAAAACTCCAGTAAAATAGGGAAAATTAGAGGAAAAAAATTGATGAAGTTGGCAAAGATGTTCATTAAGGTTTACTATTAAATGCGCTAAAAGCGAAACTAAAAGTCCCCAGTTCAAACGTTGCTTTCGAGTCACCATCTTGGAAAGATGGTGCTCTGATTCAGTTTTTTGCTCATATCTCTCCAACCATTAGCAATATCGAAATTGTATAAAAAATGAAGCTTAGAAAATTCTCTACAGAAAATGTTATATACATTTTTTTCTTATCTGTTATCACACTCGAGGGGCAAACCGCGAAGGAAATCTGGTATACACCCAGAAGGAAATCCGAGGAAATCTTCGTCAAAGAGAAAATCTTGTGAACAAAATTTTGGGCGGGGTTGATCCCTCGATTATACTCTTTGGAAATACGAAAGCAAAGGATATATTGCATTTCATTGACACATTTCAAAAATTCTACCGCTTGTAAGTATCGCTCGTAGAGAAAAAACCTCTGCCCAGGGAATCACTACTTCCACATCCAGATTCTCTATCCAAGTCACTCACAACGAAAAAACTTTGTGTGTAAAAATAATTGTTTATGGAACTTTAATAACATAATATTTGAAATCCTCTACCCCAAAAACCCATAAAACGATACCCCACATCGGTAGTGGGGTGGGGGTGGTGATTGGGGGGTGGTAGTGGGGGGTAGATAAAGTAAAAAAATATTTTGAGGTTTCTGGTTCCTGTACATACACTAAATCACAATTTTTTTTCATCCCCTTTGATAAGGAGGTGGGGGTGGTAATAGGGGTGGCTAATCCCAAAAATTTTTTTGAGACCTTAGCTTCTCTTGTATATACTAAATACCAATTTCATGGACTCTTACCTCTAGTACATATGTGTACCAAATTTCAAGTCAATATCTTAAACGGTTCCAGAGTAAACGTGCGCACAAAAAAAAGTTACAGACAGACCGACAGACAGACCGACAGACAGACAGAAATTTTTTTTCGCTCAAACTTATAATCTCGACGTTTCATGACATTTTAAGCCTATTTGGACAATAAAAATTTTTAAAAAATTTTTTGTCGTTACTATAAATACTTCCACTGGACGTGGAAGTAAAAACCGCTGCCCAAGGAATCACTACTTCCACATCCAGATTTTTTATCTAAGTCACTCACAACGAAAAAATTTTGTATGTGGAAATAATTGTTTATGGAACATTAATAATATAATATTTGAAATCCTCTACCCCAAAAACCCATAAAATGATACCCCACATCGGTAGCGGGGTGGGGGTAGTGATAGAGGGTGGTAGTGGGGGTAGATGAAGTAAAAAACATTTTGAGGTTTCTGGTTCTTGTACACACCCTATATCACAATTTTTTTTCATCCCCTTTAATAATAGGGTGGGGGTGGTAATGGGGGTGGCTAATGCCAAAAATTTTTTTGAGACCTCAGCTTCTCTTGTATATACTAAATACCAATTTTATGGACTCTTACCTGCTTGATTTACCTATTTTCCCCAAATTTACCCCAATGTACCCCCCAACCCTTCGACGGAACAAGATGAAAATATAATCTAGTTCTAGATCTCGTTAAAGTACATACGTGTACCAAATTTCAAGTCAATATCTGAAACGGTTCCAGAGTAAACGTGCGCACAAAAAAAGTTACAGACAGACCGACAGACAGACCGACAGACAGACTGACAGACCGACAGACCGACAGACCGACAGACCGACAGACCGACAGACCGACAGACAGAAATTTTTTTTTCTCTCAAACTTAAAATATCGACGTTTCGTGACATTCTAAGTCTATTTGAACAATAAAAATTTTTAAAAATTTTTTTGTCGTTACTATACTTCCACTGGATGTGGAAGTAATTATGGTATCACTGTGTTAGTCATAAAATTCGTAACAACTTTCAAAATGTTCGCCGTCTTTCTGTCAGTCTGTTCGTCTGTCCGTCTGTCCGTCTGTCCGTCTGCCCCTCCATCCGTCACGTCTCTTTTAAGCTATGTAAGTTAAGAGAGAAAAGTCCGGTTTTATTAAAAATTTGGAGAATAAATTAGTGTTAGCTAGAGGAAGAACTCCAGAGTTTTTGAAAAAAATCGATCAGTAAAAAAAAAGGTTATGAAACATTTTGTGAAAAAAAATATACGTGAAGAGTGTTGTAACACCTTTGATACGATTCTATAAATACAAAGATACTACATAGTATACTGACCAACGTTTCGACAGTCAAGATGGTATCATCGGGAGATCATTAAAACTGCAAATATGGCACTTAGACCTACAATCTTATCAAAGATTACAACTCTGTTCACATGTATTTTGTTCATAAAGCGTTTTATATCCTTTACATTTACTAATCGATTTTTTTTCGAAAACACTGAGATTTTTCTTCTATCTAACATTAATTTATTCTCAAAATTTTGATAAAATCTGACTTTTCTCTTCTAAGTTATTTATCTTAAAAGAAACGGAGATGCAGACGGATAGACGAACGGACTGACGGAAAGACGGACCGAACCCATGACGGGTATTTTAAAAGTTGTTGCGAATTCTACAACAACACAATAATATGATATTCTTTTTCTATGCAACCGATATTTACAATTTTTTTAAATGTGTCGATGAAATGCAATATACTCTTTGCTTTTGTATTTCCAAAGAGTATAATAATAGATACGAAAAAAATGCATATAACATTTTCAGTAGAGAATTCTATAAGCTTCATGTTTTATATAAAATTTCGATATCGCTAATGATTCGGAGCGCCATATTTCCAAGATGGCGGCTCGAGCGCAACAGTTTGAACTGAGGACTTCTAGAATGTTCAATAGTAAATCTTAATGAACATTTTTGCCAAGTTTCAAAACTTTATCTTTTTTTTTTCGTCGAAACGTCGAAATTTGTTCTAATTGACTGGGGTATAACGCTTCTAACCACGTGCGCATTGTAGTGGGTCGTTCTTTTCTTAATTTATCTGTTTTCCTTCTTCTACTCGTTTATCTGAAGATACATATATAAAATTAACATAACTAGATAACTAAAACATTTGCCGAATCTGTATATATGATCTATTATATTTACACTAAAGGTAGAAAATCTTCATTTAAAAGACGTTTTAAATAAACTGCCAATATAGGTACATCATATACATTAAATTAATATTTAGCAAAGACGTCGTATATGCGGTAAGCATTAATTATTTGAATAAAATATGTTGGTCATAAATCACTAATGAACATATTTCTTTTCTTTTATTTTGGTAATATCATTAATCTAAATATTACTATAAGTTTTAATCTTTGGTATAAAATATATCGTTCATTAACTATAATAGTAAAATTCATGAAATATTTCCAGTGGTTTAAAATGATTTTAGTATAACAGCTAGAGTAAAAACCGCTGCTCAAGGAATCACTACTTCTACATCCAGATTTTCTATCCAAGTCACTCACAACAAAAAAATTTGTATGTGGAAATAATTGTTTATGGAACTTTAATAATATAATATTTGAAATCTTCTACCCCAAAAACCGATAAAACGATACCCCACATCGGTAGTGGGGTGGGGGTGGTGATAGGTGGGTGGTAGTGGGGGTGGATGAAGTAAAAAAATATTTTGAGGTTTCTGGTTCTTGTACATACACTAAATCACATTTTTTTTCATCCCCTTTAATAATGGGGTGGGGGTGGTAATGGGGGGTGGCTAATGCCAAAAATTTTTTTGAGACCTTAGCTTCTCTTGTATATACTAAATACCAATTTTATGGACTCTTACCTGCTTGATTTACGTATTTACCCCAAATTTACCCTAATTTATCCCCCAACCTTTCGACGGAACACGATGAAAATATAATCTAGTTCCAGATCTCGTTAAAGTACATATGTGTACCAAATTTCAAGTTAATATCTTAAACGGTTCCAGAGTAAACGTGCGCACAAAAAAAGTTAGACAGGCAGACAGATCTACAGACGACAGACAGACAGAAATTGTTTTTCGCTCAAACTTAAAATCTCGACGTTTCATGACATTCTAAGACTATTTGAACAATAAAAATTTTAAAAAATTTTGTCGTTACTATACTTCCACTGGATGTGGAAGTAAAATTATACTTTTCGCCGGTTTGTTGAACTTGTTTTATAATTGTTGCACATTCTATAGAATACTCTTCGCAGTTTTCTTGAAAATAATGTTACCAACTCTGTTGGTGAAACATTC
This sequence comes from Rutpela maculata, assembly GCA_936432065.2. NCBI lineage: Eukaryota > Metazoa > Arthropoda > Insecta > Coleoptera > Cerambycidae > Rutpela > Rutpela maculata. The sequence continues at coordinate 105,362,702 of OW386287.2, read as the reverse complement.
GTTAGTATAAAAGATATATTTAAGAAAACGTTAAAAAAGAAATCCAACTTATCTGAGTTTCAAACATACGACCATTGGATTGCAAGACAAGGTACAAATTTTATTTTTCGGAAAATATTCAATTAAGAATATTAACTTTAAAATCAGATAAAAATTTACTTACTTTTCAACGCGTTAAAAATATTTTCCATTATTTTCTCAGCAAATAATTAACGCTTGTTATTCATACTACCTGTGGTGCCAGCTAGGAAGACCTAGTTTAAGTTTATGATGGTTAGTACCGTTACAGGTCACTGCAATGAGGACATTTTGAAACTGAACCAAAATACAATGCTCTCCCCTATATATATCGGAAACTCTAAAAGAACTAATAAACAACGGTATTCATAAAAAATATATTTAAAAAAAGTTAAAAAGAAATATTCAACTTATCTGAGTTTCGAACACACGACCATTGGATTGCAAGACAAAAATTTAGCCACTGGATCACTATACAACTGCTAGAAATCTTGATTCCGTTTATAGCTACTCTATCCTGCTAGTTAGTTCTATAGCACACGTCGCATCATCCGCAGGGACCGCCCATGTGTCTATGTGCCAAAAATGTTTTTCTCTGCCCCCCTCCCCCCACCACTCGTCAAAAAATGTTTTCCATTCCCCCTGCCCCCGCTCATCAATTTTCATTAAAAAATCTTTTTGTCATCTTGCATCTTGCGCCCCTCGCTCTCCAAAAATTTTCCCCCCGCTCAACAATTTTCAGAAAGAGGCGCTTCATAGATTTCGCACACAGGCGCTGCCGGCCCTGGTCACCTCTTCACTTTAGATGTTAAAGCAGAGTGGCGACAGAATACAGCCATATGTCTGGCGCTTTTGCTTTACATTTATCGGAGTTGGTGCTCCCAACTTCACGAAAGCAGAGTTTTCTTCATTTTTTTTTTCTACTTTCATTTTTAATCGAGTTTTTAATATAATTTTATGAAACAGGTATACATTTGTTTATTGCAGTATATTCTAGTCTAAAATTAATTAAAAATTGTAGGTGTAATAATAAATTGTTAACTGAAAACACCAAATATTTGTATGTAGTTCAAAACATAGAGATGAATGGCCGTGAAAATTGAGACATACTGTGTGTGTGATTTACAAAAATTTGCAAGACACATTCCATAAACTTATAATTAATCAATAAAATTAAAAATATATTTGTTTCTGATTCTCAATTATCAATTACTATTCTTTGTTTATAAGTAAGAATTTATTCATCTTTTAATCATAGACTAAATAAATATAGGTATTCTTTTGGTTTGAACAAAGATTATTATTATTATTGGTAACCTGGGGTTGAAATATAATTGGATTGGTTAGTTTGGGATGATATTTATCCCGAAGCTTCGAAGGCTTCAATTGGTAGCCAGGACCAGAATGTTTTGTCGGCTTTGGTAATAATCACAGAACTGAATATGCGGTCGGAGCTAATCTCAACAGATCAAACGCGCGAATGGGCTTAGTAAACAGCAATTAAGCGGCAACTTTAACCACCTTAATCATGGGGCTTAACGTGCTACTTTGACTTTATAATGACCTACCAGTCAACTTATAAGCCTGTATATTGTGTTGTCTTGTACTATTCTCATTCCTTGGGTTAATAGATGATACTTTTTATTTGGTTTACATGCATAACTAACAGACAAATGAGCAGATATTTAACTATATCTATGTTTAAAACATAGAAATATTTTCATTTTATGAATTATACATGAATCAATTTTAATTAAAAAAATTGTGACAAAAGTATTAAAATCATTGCTTTTATTCCCAGATAGCGCCAATATGCCAGGAATATTCTCTAAATCCCCATATATCCAAATTAATCCTGAACATTTTGGGAATATAAATCTCCCAAATGAATATTTCTGGATTCAACAGTGAGAAATCCTCCAGTAATATTCTATTGAAATATTCTGGAACGTATTCACTTGAATATTCTGCAAATACATACCAGGAATATTTATGGATCTACAAATAATAATAATTTGAACCTGCATATGTTTTTTCCTAAATAATGAAACGTATTTTTTTTGTTGTTTTCGGAGTCGCATTTAATAAAGCATATAATACAAGAAAAAAAATAATGAAAACTAAAATAATTAAAATTACGTTTTTGTGGCTGAAATGTAATAATGATAATAAAGTTATTAATTATAATACATGTACTTATCAGTTTTATGCTTAGTATTTATAATTATAAAATTAATAATTTATTTTTCTGAGTAAACCTAAATAATATAAACAATGAACTATACACAAAATACTACATAAATAACCCAAGCAGCAATTTTAGTAGTTTCTACGTAATAGTTGCCATTAGGGGAACTTTAAAGGTTTCCGCAACTAAGGACTGTTACGTAATGGGAACCATCCTTCTACTAAGTATTCACCAAAATGGGGAATAATAATTACGTAGCAAATTACTATTCCGGTACTTCTACCATTACCGTGTTGAAGACTAGGTTATTACGTAAACGGGACGTAACCAAGTAGTAGAAATGACTAACTTTTGGAACAGCTCAGCTGACCGAAATGAGAGCGCAAACTATATATTTGGCTCTCTGTTATTCGAATAGCAAATTAATGACTTACTGAGTTTAAGCACATGATAGGTCCAAGGTCCAAGTTAAGGTGATTATATACAACATGCATAAGCATTTATTATAAATCATGATGTTTTGCATTTACCCTGGGTGTGAATATTAAAACCACCACTTGTTTTCTGTAAAATGTTATCATGATGCTTCGATAAAAAAAACGCCCCCTCGAGAAAATGGTTTTTTCGGAAAAAAATTTTTTTGCAAAAATTATGTGTACAAGCAAAACTGCAACATTTTTTATGGAAAACGTTTTTTTTTTTTATTTTATATATTATAAAGTAATAATCTATTTAGAAAACATATTTGTAAATGACTATAATAAAAAGAAATTTTTTATTGAATTATATTTTTATCCGTGTCAATATGGCGTCTTCATTCAACAACAGAAAAATGACGATTTTAATTGCAGTAACTTAGTGGTTGAAAAAACCAAAATTATTTCCCTACAAGTTACATTTACTATAAAGTAGCAGATGCCACCAACGTTATAGTTGTTGTTACTTTAAAAGTGGTGACGGCAACTGCAACAATTTCACTGTGTAGTTATATTTACCTAGATGTAGCAAATGGGACCAATGACGCTATAAGATCTTGCTACCAACTTATTTTCATGTTGGTAGAATTGGCAGAATCGATATAGGTAATTTATTTTTTTTAATTGGCAACGCGGTAATAACTGTTAAAGGGTCAATGTCACTGTGTGCGATGGAATATGTGGATTATTGAAAATAACAATTATTATACATTTTAAGTACTTTTTATTATCTGATATTATTTGGAAAGAGCACATATCGAACAATATTTGATGGATGCCCCTGACGGTGAGCATCTTATGTCAGAGGTAGGTGTTTTTTATGATCTTGCTTTTATATACCTATTTAAATGTTTAGGTTTTTTAGGTTACATTGATATTGGGAGTTTGCGGTGCCTGCCGTTGCGGTGAACTGACCTTCTTAAGCGTCGAAGATATGAGATAAAGAATAATATCTATATATATCCATACCAGGTACCAAGACGAATAAATCAAGAAGTTTCACAGTTTTAAATGAAGGATTTTCGGTGAACCCACTTGATTCGAGTAGTTAAGTAAGGCCGATTCTAACCCACTTCAAGGTCAAGCTGGAGCTGTGACGTCAGCACGCCCGCAGCCCCGCGGGTGGCGCGCAGGTGATAGATGATAGATCCTATGATCTAGGTTCTAGTGTGAGGTGAGATAATGCTAGATGATAGATCCTATTATCTAGGTTGTAGTGTGAGGTGGGATCTTCTTAGATGATAGGTGATAGGACCTAATGGGAGGGGGGAGATCCAATCCCTGAGCTTAGATAAGAGATTATATCTAAAAGGACGTGGCTGAGAGTATACAGGGTGTGTCTAAAATAAGATGGCTGCCGTTTATTGACTAATAGTATTGTATGTTTACGTTAGTGGGCGTTAAGAAAATGGCTACTGACGTCCATCATTGAGATTAAATAGACAAGTCTTATAATTATGAGATAAATATTCATTTACTTCTATATGTTAAGATTTGAATGTAAAACTGCGGTCAAATGCAGAGACGTTATCGGATTCCAGGAAATTGTTAATGTAAATAAATGCGACTGTCTACGGCTATATGTATATTTAAAACGTGATTAATTACCTTTAGATAACTACAGCGGCTAGATCAAAGGAAATATCGAGACTCAATATAAACGCTTTTCAGACAAGTCTAGACTTGTTAGCCTGAGTTTTATATAAGATAAATATTCGTTCGCTTCTCTACGTTTAGATTTCAATTTAATAAGAACATAATGCAGAGCCGTTATCGGATTCCAGGAAATTGTTAATGTAAACAAATGAAATCATTTCTGATAGCCTACTAACATAAGATAGGTATACGGTAAAGATGCACGTGAATAATTTTGTGTCTTACAATACATGGTTTCTTATGGGAATATGTAGCCACCCCACAGCGATATAGCAATTTAACATTGTTTTATACGTAAAAGACGAACAGATTATGAAAATTCGGGGGCCTTTTAGAAATCGTTCACTGCAAAGTCACGTGACCCTCGACCGCCGAGTATAAAAGCAGCGTCATCTCCCCACCTCGATCATTAGCTGTTTATCTCTCGCGGTGAACGGTTGTCTAATTGAAACAGTATGTCGTCTACCGAGACCGTATCTAAACTCAGTACTGATATAATTAATTTAACTAAAAAATTATTGCTGCTCTTAAAGACCGATGATGAAATCGACCAACATATTTCGATAATTAATAGCAATATTAAACTAGTAGCCAAGGCAATTAAAATCAAAATTCATATCGATAATAAACGTGAAAATATATTTAAATTGGAAAATAATTTAGCGCTTTTAGAATACTACCGAGAGCAATTGAAAAAATTAAAATTAAAAAATAAAATATTAGGCGGTTCCTTAAAGCCGACAGCACGAAAATATTTAGTATATCAAGAGGTAGAATCTTGTTTTAAAAATCGTGTTAAGTCCGGTATAATAACTAACGTACAAATTAAAGAACCGGTATTATTTTTTAAAAAAGCGTTTAGGAGCTTCTCTATTCAAATTAAAAAATGTTTGAAAGATGGACTAATTAAAGTAAATGTTATTTTTGAATGTAACTTCGTACAGCCTACTAATGGCACAGTGGAATTAAAAACATTTGCTACAAGGAACGCTGTGATAGACTTAAATACGGATTTAAAGGAATGGTATAGAGAAAATGTATCCGAACGGTTATTGAAACATCTAGAAGACTTTCAAGGAAAAGATTCAGGCTGGGCCTTATCGGAAATTATCGGGCTAAGAGTAAATGTTAATAAATATTGTCCTATAACAGTGGGATTATCAACATACGCTGAAATGTCAAACTTTATAAAGGAAAAAAAGTGCGTTATTAACGTTAAAAATAATGACGAATATTGCTTCTTATGGTCGGTAGTTTCGGCATTATACCCCGCTAAAAAGTATGGGGAGAGAGTGACTTCATATCCTCATTTTGAAGACGTTTCAAAATATGACGGCATCGAATTTCCGATGGAATTAAGAAATATTAAAAAATTCGAACGCTTAAATGATATTTCGATAAACGTATACACCGTAGTTAAAAGGGAAGTTTTACCGGTATGTTTAAGTAAATACAGTTATGAACGGGTCGTAAATTTATTAATGATTCCTACGAATTGTGCCGATAATTTTACTGATGCTACGCAATATCATTTTGCTTGGATAAATAATATGTCCCGATTATTATCTAAACAATTATCTTCACACGGACATGAAAAATTTATCTGCAACCGATGTCTTAATCATTTCTCTACTCAAGAACTTCTAGACCGACATTCAAATGATTGCAATTCGAAAACTAATACTTGCAAAATTGAATTACCCGGCGAGGATGAAAAGTTTTTAAAATTTAAAAATTACCGATATAAAGAAAGGGTACCGTTCGCTATTTATGCTGATTTCGAATGTATCTTAGAGGACTGTGATGCTAACACGAATCAAAATACGCAAAATTACCAGAAACATACGGCTTTTAGCGTCGCGTATTACTTAAAATGTTCGTACGATGACAGTCTATCACAATTTAAAATGTACCGAGGCGCCGACTGTCAGTACTGGTTTGTTAAAGAACTTGAAAAAATTTCAGACCGAGTTAATGTAATCATGTCCGACATAAAACCTATGGAGTCGTTAAACGAGACACAAAAAAATGAATTCGATCTCGCGCAGGTCTGTCATATCTGTGAGGGGCCCTTCAAAGAGACGGACATCAAAGTAGCCGATCACAATCATTTAACTGGGTACTATAGGGGACCGGCGCATATGAGATGTAACATTAATTATCAAGATAGTCACGTGATTCCGGTTATATTTCATTGTTTATCGGGTTACGATGGCCACCTGATAATCAAACAGCTAGCAACGGCATTTGACGGACAAATTTCATTATTACCGATTAATAAGGAAAAATACATTTCTTTCACTAAACGAGTTAAAGATACGAAAATTAAACTAAGATTTATTGATTCGTTTAGGTTTATGGCAGACAAAATCGAAAAACTAGCTTCCTATCTCGACGATGACCAGAAACGAATCACTAAATCGTACTGTAATAATGACGAACAATTTCAATTATTAACGCGGAAAGGTGTTTTTCCTTATGATTATTTAAATTCTTGGGAAAAATTAGACGAGACGTCTCTACCGGCTAAAGAAGAATTTTACAGTAAACTGACAGACGAAAACATAACAGAGGACGATTATAACCATGCTATAAATATCTGGAATAAATTCGATATTAAGACATTAGGGGAATATTCTGATATATATTTAAAAACGGATGTATTACTGCTAGCTGATATATTTGAAAATTTCCGCGAGACATGCATACAGACGTACGGACTTGATGCTTTAAATTATTATACTGCTCCGGGACTGGCATTCGACGCGATGTTAAAAATAACTAAAGAAAATTTAGAGCTTCTCACAGACATTGATATGATACTGATGATCGAAAAAGGCGTGAGAGGCGGTGTAGCGCAGGTATCTAACAGATATTCGAAAGCTAACAACGAGTACATGGGGGATGCGTTTAATCCCGACGAAAGAGAGACTCACATCATGTACTTTGACATCAATAACATGTATGGAGCCGGGATGTTTGTTCCGCTACCTACAGGTGCTTTCGAGTGGGTACCCGTCGAACAATTTTATGCCTTAGATATTCCAAATTTATCGGACGAGTCAGACATCGGTTATATTTTGGAAGTAGATATCGAGTATCCACTTGAATTACATGAGCTACATAAGGATCTCCCGATGTGTCCAGAACATATGGTGCCGCCCGGTTCAAAACATTCAAAATTAATGACCACTCTGTTAGATAAAACGCGATATGTAATGCATTATAGGACTTTAAAAAAATATTTAGAACGCGGATTAAAACTCAAGACGGTACATAGAATTTTAAAATTTAAACAGTCATGGTGGCTAAAGAAATACATTGATTTAAATACGGATTTACGAAAACAGGCAAGTAACGAGTTTCAGAAAAATTTCTATAAGCTAATGAACAATGCGGTGTTCGGAAAGACAATGGATAATGTCCGCAAGCACAAAGATGTTAAATTGGTAACTAAATGGGAGGGGAGATGGGGCGCCAAGTCTCTGCTCGCGAAACCGAACTTTCACAGTTCGTCTGTCTTCGGCGAGGATATGATTATTATTGAAATGAATTGACTAAAAATTAAATTCGATAAGCCAATATATGTGGGGTTCGCCATTTTAGATCTTTCAAAAATTATTCTTTACGATTTTCATTATGATTATATTAAAAAAGAATTCGGTGAGCAAGCCAAACTACTTTACACGGACACAGACAGTTTAATTTACGAATTTAGCGACGTTGATATATACAAGTACATTAAAAAAGACATCCATCAGTTCGACACATCGGATTATCCTGTAGACAATGTCTACGGAATACCTCATGCTAATAAGAAGGTACTAGGCGTAATGAAAGACGAATGTCAAGGGCGCGTAATGACAGAATTCGTAGGACTCCGTGCAAAAATGTATAGTTATAAAGTGGAGGGGGTGTCGGTAAATAAAAAGATCAAGGGTCTCTCGCGTTCGGTAATCAGAAAAATTACATTTGAAGACTTTACGAATTGTCTATTTAATAAAGAAATTTTGACCAAAGAGCAGCGATTAATTCGATCAAAGAAACATGAAATATATACTATCAAACAGAATAAGGTGGCACTCAGTCCGTATGATGATAAAAGAATTATAAATTATATAAATACCGATACGAAACCTTGGGGATATAATTTCCAACAAGTCTCAGCTCGTCAGATGACGTCATCGACGCAGTGAAGCGCTTGGCAGTAACCGTTCGGATTCATTTACTTTAGAGACTTTGATCGCGATGGACGGGTTAGAAAAAGAATTGCAGTACAAGCTTGTACTTATCACTCGCGACGTATATGAGAGGTACATTCAAAATGCATTGAATCGGGGTAATTATCAATTAGTTCATAAAATTTTAGAAAAGATTGTTATACCGGACAAAGCTTTATACTGGATGGCTTTAAGAGATAGTTCTAATTTCGATTTAATGAAAAAAAATCGGCAGCTACTGGAAGCGGCTGGAACCTCCCCACACGGTGGATCCTTATCAGCTGTATTTGGATATTACATCGGAAATCAAAGCACTAAGCAAACAGATAAATTACACGTGACTTTGGAGCCATTTATTTCATCAACAAATATCGAACGAACTGAAGCGGACTACAAGCAATCTGTTAAAACATAACCTCTCATGTTTGTTTATGTTGCATGTTAATCAATTGCCGGATATTATAAGGGTATTAACAGATAACGTTTCGAAGATTTTGTAAAATATTGGATAATGAAAAAAAAATAATAACACAGAATTTAGCCCAAATGACACTCTAACTTCAACAAGTCAATAACACTATGGACTGTTCAAGCAGACTACGCATGCATCAAATTAAAATCTTCCTGCTCGATCAAAAAGGTTGAGCAAGTCGAGCTTCGTTCGAGGCCTTTATTTTGTAATATTCGAACGTTTAAGATTTAGTTCAGTTAGCTCGATTTGCAATGAACGATTGTGACGTGTCGCATCAATCAGACGTAATATCCGAACACGGCTATAAACAATTATTACCTTAAAAAAAAACAACTAAAATAAGTTTTGACATTGTCAAAAATATTTGGGTTGGTAACCTTTACGAATGTTGATTTTTAGGTTATGAAATATATTTAGGGACATAACATGTTTAAGTTTTTCAAGTTTATTCTCATTTTTAATGTTTGACTACGCATTTTTAGCTTGGAGCCACAGTGACTCCGAGCAGATAGTTAAAAACTCATGCAAATAATTTTTCTATATAGACCATCTTAGGATGACGTCACGATAAGTCGACCATATTGCCTGAGGGATAACCAAACTTTCTATTCCAATGTAAACAAAGAAGTAATCTCAGTTTTAAATGTGAAATAAAAATAAAACACCATCTTTTTTTGCGACAAGGTGCGATTGTGAGATAAGGTTTATTTTGAATGTAAAAAAAGCTTAGAAGAAAGGTAAAGAAATCACTTTCTGGCAGAGTCTATTGAATACTACATACGGATAATATATCACTGAAATCTAGCACTTAGTTATTTAAATGTAAACTTGCCTTGCCCATAACAATGAATACATTTGAGTTTATCTTTCTTGCACAAACTTCTTGCACAAATCCAGCCTCATAATATTTATATGCTTGTAAAGATTTGTATGCCTTTAACTGCTGATCTGCGAAGAAGCTGTGAGTCGACACTAAGTAATTTACCATATTAATTACGGACACACAAGGTAAAATAGACAAATCTGCAGAAAGGTCTCCAGTCTCCACTCCAAGGGTGTATGGGTCAATATTGTCTATTATTTTGATTTTCTCATCGTAGCGACACTTTACATCACCCATAAAGGTTGGATAATATTCACTATATGACATTATTACGAAAACACACACAGTTTCTCAAGAAAATCAGAAAAAAATATATAAAACCACGCAAACTGCGTGTTGTTGTCCCTCAAGCAAAATGTCAAAATTGTCAAAACCATGTGACCTAAAAATGATTGATTAATAAAAAAATAGATTGCTAATTACAGGTTAGATTTCTAACCCACAAAAAGAGTCCTATTTTATTAGGACAAAGTATTTAGGACTCATAAACATTACACTGTACTAGATTTTAGTTGAAAGTACGGGAACCAGGCAGAAATTTTAATAACAGCTACGTAATATTCTTAAATCTTAAGAAATATATATTTTTGAGGTTAGCTGTGACGTCACGTACCATAAGCTATAAATCAACATTCACAAAGGTTACCAACCCAAATATTTTTGACAGATGGCAAATTACGTTTTCCCCTAACAATAATACCAATAATATTTTTTGGATGCTGTCATATGTGCGCATATAACGAATTATTTTTAATTTTTTTAACGGAAACCAAATCGAAAGGGTGCAAGTGTGATATATCGTTGAAATTGGAATTTATACTGCTTTTTAATGGTTCAATTACAAATTCTAAGTAATCATAAAATAAACAACTTGTGCCAAAATGGCACTAAACGTAATCCGATCTCAACCAAAACCTTTTCAGATCTTCTGGAGCACTAAAGAAACCCTCATGTAAAAGTTTCATCCAAATCCGTTTAGTAGCTTCGTAGCTATCGTGCTAACACACAGGCATTAGTTACAAATCACTTTTTTGGGTTTCCGGGACCTCGAAATCGTAAAGATTTGATGTTATCTCAATTTTCGATTTTGGATTAATTGTAGTAACCTCCCACAATTATTGTGGGGAGGTTAATAAACACAACACTATAAAAACTAAGTTCGTAGGCAAGAGCACTTAATAATTTTGATTATTGATACGGGAAACAACTAAACGAAAACATCCGTTCGTTGGTAATGGATGGTAGGGATGGCCATCTTTTGGAAAAACCTTGGTGGACAGCTTCCCTGCCAGATGTGGCCGGAGTAGTGTTCATGGTGGATCGTTTAAGTTTGAGTTGATATATTTTGTTTTATCTTCTGGCCTCGGCCGATTTTTCACTAAATCGGTCGGGGAAGTAAGCTGTCAAATTTTTAGTTTCAATGTTTTTCTGGGAGAATTTGGTTTTTGACAGTTTTCGAAAAAATATTTTAGGTTGGTACCAATGTCTTAAATTATTTTCAAGTTATGTAGCACTATTTTTAGGTTATGTTGCCGGAAGAATTTCCGGCGGGATGGTGGAAGTAGCGGAAATAGTTTTTAAAATATAATGTCACTTTTGAAGTTTTATTGGAAAAAACTCACCGAAAACGTTCCGGTGAGATTGCTTATACTTGTAGGGCATGTGAGCGGTTCACGAAGGCTTCTCACACCTTCCGTGGGCTTTATGAACGTCGAAAAAACTTGTAATGTCTCGATGCACTTGACACTCAAATTTACTCAGCATACAGTCTGCACGCTTTAACACACTAGTCTATTGAACGTTAGGTTAGACCACTGAGTACAGTAACTATACAGAGGCGAAGGCTAGCCTTCCCGCCAAAACCAAATTTGTATACTCATCGCCATTTCTTAATTGTTTAACAATCAACCTCACTTTTATCTTGACACTGTTGATGTTTATCGTGTTAAGTTTGGATTTGTGAATTTTTTTTTCCACTCATTTTGGGATATTGAAAACATTAACCGAGAATTAAAATTCTCATAAATAAAACCTAGTGTACAACTCAATTGAAAATAGGCGCCGATTATAAGCAATTCAAATCGTAATCTTTTTCAATCCAACTCGAAATACACTGTCTTTTCAGTGTATCCTTAAATGGGGATCTGCACATGACGTCATAGCTAACCTCAAAAATATATATTTCTTAAAATTTAGTACTACGTAGCTATTATTAAAATTTCTGCCTGGTTCCCATACTTTCGACCAAAATCTAGTTCAATGTAATGTTTATAAAGTTCTAACTAGTTTGTAATAGATGGCAGGATCAATAAGTTCTCTCATTACTTACGCATACATAGAAAATTTTACAGGTTCTGTGCATACGTACATACAGTGTTGCATACATTCCCGGCTTCTTGTTTTTGACAAGAGTCCAGTGACATCTGACATTAAGTAGCTAAATTAAAACATTGAAAGAATATATGTAACACTACATGCAGTATTGCACGTGTCGTCACAGCTAACCTCAAAAATATATATTTCTTAAGATTTACAGGTATTACGTAGCTATTATTAAAATTTCTGCCTGGTTCCTGTACTTTCAACCAAAGTCAAGTTCAACGTAATATGTATGAAGTTTTAAATAGTTTGTCACAATAAAATAAGATACTTTTGCAGGTTAGGAATCTAACCTATAATTAGCAGTCTATTTTTATTAATCAACAATATTGAAAAATTATTTGCGTGAAATTTTAAATATTTGCTTGGAGCCAGTATGACTCCGAGCTAAAAATGCCTATACAAACATTAAATATGAGAATAAACGAAAACACCTTAAAATTTGAGGTTGTGTTAGTTATACGATGCACATGCCCAGGTAATTGTAGGACCTTATTGCTCGCGCCATCTATTAAAGTAAATAGAAACCATGCACTTACGAAGCCATTATTATAATAGGAAAGTGCCGGACCACCTATTTAATACACCGTGGTGTAGACGCAACTGGTACGCAAGGTCACAGAAAACGAGTCATCAAAACTGAAAGGAACCGCCAAAGACTTCGCCTCTGTGCAGTTACTGTATTCAGTGGTTCCACTATAAAATATATTTTACACAAGAAGCGTGTTATTTGGTTTTTAATTTTTTTCACGGAAACCAAAGCTAAAGAGTGCAAGTGTGATATATCGTTGAAATCGGAATTTTTACTGCTTTTCAATGGTTCGATTACAAATTGTAAGTAATCATAAAATAAACAACTTGTTGTGCCAAAACAGCAACAAACGTAATCCGATCTCAACCAAAACCTTTTCAGATCTTCTGGAGCACTAAAGAAACCCTCATGCAAAGTTTCATCCAAATCCGTTTAGTGGCTTCGCCGCTATCGTGCTAACAGACATACACACACACACACACACACACACACACACACACACACACACACACACACACACACACACACACACATACACACACACAGACATTTTTCAAAAACAACTTTTTTGGGTTCCTGGGACCTCAAAACGTAAAGATTTGATGTTATCTCAATTTTCGATTTTGGACTAATTGTAGTAACCTCCCACAATTTTATTGTGGGGAGGTTAAAATATTTACGAAAAAACTTCAAAACGATATTTTTATTCAGCAGTTGGAATATATTTTCCAAAGAGAATGTATTACTCACCTTACCGTGTATCGATTACGAGAAGTAATTAACAGACATTATCCCGCCGCGAATAATAGTTATTTTAGAATTTTTTTAGAAGAATTATTAACGTGTAATGATGATTATATGTCAATTGATTTTTATTCGAAATCGTACCCGGCTAAAAATATTTCTGATAATTATAAAAGTATTGATTGGTCGATTAATAAAGCATTTTGCGAGGCAGCTTACTTTACACAATACGAATTTCTTGAAATTTTGTTTCGAGTAATTGGTAGGAATAATATACATTTCAAATTAGATATTAATTTCAATGAAGAGCATAAGCAGTTAATAAAATGGCTGGAGGATAATATATCCAAAGGTCGCTCTGGGCAGCCGATTGGTTGGAGCTCTGATCCAGACAGCGGGCACTGGCCATCGACTACCTTAGAAGATTATGTTAAGACGCTTGACATAGTTCATCTATATTTTTTGTAATTAGTATTAAAGTATTGTAATATAAATATTTTACATTTAATAAATTAAATTATTTATAAAATGTGTGTTTTTATTTCCTAATACCTATCCTGACATGATGATCATGAGAGAGGCAGGTGAGACAGCTTGAACAGCTCCAACAGCTCGAACAGCTCCAACAGGTGTAACAGGTACCGTACCTGTTACACCTGTTGGAGCTGTTCGAGCTGTTGGAGCTGTTGGAGCTGTTCAAGCAGCCCATATACATATACATGTATTATATATGGTCAACTCCAACAGCTCGAACAGGTGTAACAGGTACGGTACCTGTTACACCTGTTGGAGCTGTTGGAGCTGTTGGAGCTGTTGGAGCTGTTCAAGCAGCCCATATACATATACATATACATGTAATATATAGGGTCAGTTTCAACAGCTCGAACAGCTCCAACAGGTGTAACAGGTACGGTACCTGTTACACCTGTTGGAGCTGTTGGAGCTGTCGGAGCTGTTCGAGCTGTTCAAACAGCCCATATACATATACATATACATGTATTATATATGACCAGCTCCAACAGCTCGAACAGCTCCAACAGCTCCAACAGGTGTAACAGGTACCGTACCTGTTACACCTGTTGGAGCTGTTGGAGCTGTTGGAGCTGTTGGAGCTGTTGGAGCTGTTCAAGCAGCCCATATACATATACATGTAATATATAGGGTCAGTTTCAACAGCTCGAACAGCTCCAACAGCTCCAACAGCTCCAACAGGTGTAACAGGTACGGTACCTGTTACACCTGTTCGAGCTGTTGGAGCTGTTGGAGCTGTTCGAGCTGTTCAGACACTTAATAAGTATGAGATGCTATCAACTCATTGAAATAAAAAAAGATTATTAATAACATTTTTTATTAATATAAAAAAATTATAATTAAAATTGTGTAGAATTAATAAAATAATAAAAACACTGGTCTGGCTATCCGGCAGGAGGGCAGATCGTATGTTAATTAAAAAAAGAAATTTATTGGTCTCGCCGGCTGACAGATCGACCTCTCCAAATCTCCGAAGAAATTCTGAGTTCAATGGAGTCTGTAACAATTTAAAAAAATATCTATAAGTATTGAGTTATACGAAACGGAAAAAATATTTTAAATACCTTTCATGATGTCGGCTAAGAGTATCAGCCGGGGCATCTCCTGTGGTGGCCGTGGTGGTGGCGGTTGCGTTACGGGGTCCCGGGGCTGAGGCAGCCCCAGGTACCTCCAGCCCTCCGGTGGGACTTGACACATTGAACATTGGCAAATATTGCCCGCCATCAGCTCTCTAAGCCCCGTTTGATTGTGCATCTTTGCAACGTCTAACTGACCACCGCGCTCTGACTCGAGGCGAGAGCTCTCCCCCCACTTCTCTCTCTCTGCCCCCCACCCCACTAGTCATTCATACACGCACACATGTATACAGAAATAAAAGTCAGTATGGTTAGCATAAATTTGTTTATTCAAAATCCTTATCTTTATTTACAATATACCACTGATATATCGAGTAGACATTCTGCCTAGAGCAGCGTAAATGATTATTAATATGTTTATGACAATGATATTCTAAATTATTTAACATTAAACTATTCATATTATTACAATTATATAAGTCTATAATATTATTATTATTAGACAGATAATGCTGAAGCCATCGCTTCTTTTCCAGTCCCTTGACATAAACTTTTGCTTCTCTCTCAAGTACGTGGCTGTCGATGAAGTCCTGCAGGTCGCCGTACCGGAGATTATCATAAGGCGTGGACCATTGGAGACCGTGCACATGATCAGTTATCCAATTAATTTGCTTCTGAATATTGTGTGTAAGAAGCCCGTAACTAACAGTCGGTTTAATTATCCGATGTACACACGAGACATCGGTAATATTAAAAATTGAAATTTCTTTACATGTAAAAGCTAACTCCTTTTTATGCTGGAAGCCCTGCACGTCTATTATATACATATTAGTATGGACGAACTATACTGGTTAAAGGATTGTAATAAATCAATCTATCATGAATTATAAGACAGTATGCAGCAGTGTCTTTCGGAATATTTTTATTAGTGCTAAATTCCAGCCTAATGTCCACTGCACTCGACTTTACAACCTCATTCTGACACGAACAGTCGATAACTACCAGAGGAGCTTTAGTTTTAAATTTATATTTAGTAAGCAGAGGTTCATTTTCTTTTTCATAATAAGATTTCTGAAATTGACAGAACATTTCATACAGAGTAGCACAGAAATTCTTCTCAAAATTAATATTCAAGTTATCATAGGGATATGATTCCGAATTTAAAAAAAGTTTAAAATTAGTCAACTCGCAGTGATCAAATTCACTCATACGTTTAGCGACTACATTTTTACGACCCGTTTGAAGTCCGAAAATAATATATCGCGGTGTCTCTAACTGAGACGAAGTTTTAATATTCCAAGTATGCGTCTGCGATTCCATCAGCATGGGGTATTCATGTAATTCCCAGCTTCTAAACGGTACAGGCAAATCGATATTCCTCTCTAGATATTTCATTAATTTTAATCGCTCAACGTCAGATACAGTCACGTGTGGTACACGCCATTGAACGATTTCCAATTCTACTTTAATCTTTTCATCGGCTACCAGATTTATGATTGCGTTTGTATCAATACTACTGCGAACGAGTACCAGCTCTTGACGGACATTTAAAATAATTCTTTCAAAGGTCTCTGCGAACCCCAGACATATTTTTAAAGGTATACATGCGTCAAAGTAACCGTTCTCGTCTGCAAAATTATCATCCACATCAGTCCACCCAGCATTTTCTAAGTGATTCGCGTCATTCGGAGTGAATGATGCATATCCTTTCATAACAGTCGCGAGGCCTGGATTTCTACTGCTGTCCACAATTTTACCGCTCACTTCGTATCGTATCTCGTCAAACAGATACAATAACCCCATTTTATCAAAGACCGCTGTGTTCGAAACCGTACCATCCTCTTTAAGTAACCGACCCCGCATATACAGCGAACTAGCATACGGCGCAGTATACACATCTTGCTGCTGAATGGGTATACGAATTTCGTCGTTATTATTTAAATTTCTGATTGAATATGGTCCATGACTATGATTTTCAAAATTAGTTATCGCGGTTTCAAACGTAGGCTTCTCAAACACGTTTAAAATATTCGGATTCATATTAGCACTTTGTAACCGAGAGAGTAAAGAAAACGTCTATTTTTAGATGTTAACGCCTTGAAGGTTACAGGTGAACTGTTTCGAGCGCGAGCAGGTGTTCCTTTTAAACTATTTCGGAAACTAAGACCCATTCTTCTTCAAGTGCAGTCTTACCGTGATGACCTCGCCATGGAAATTAACCGTCTTGATCGACTATCTTAATTGATATGCTATCTATATGCCTCTTATTAATCGGCAGGTAAATTGCATTAGCGGGACACTCTATTATTTTATAGCCGGGAGGCACGCTAGGAAAAAATTCATGAATAATGTGTACAGATCTATCATTCATGTAACTGCCCGTGATGAGATTACACTCCACGCATATAGCGTTTACTTTTTGAATTTTTGCCGGGAAATCAGATATATGTTTCTCGAGCGGTTTTAGACGACGAGATGTAAATCCTAACAAACTGCCAATACCGCAGGCCTTTTCAAAATTTATCATCTTATTGGATTTTATTTCCACTTTTAACGTATTTTTATTGGATGCTATAGAAATATGACCATCGTTACCATGATTCAGAATAAAATGCTTTCTTACGTAATTATTTATATCTTCTATTTCATACGAGCCCTCCGGAATTTTTATAAACTTATCGTCTGTATCATAATATATATGATTATTTGTAGCGTCTATGTTCGGTATGGAGTTATACGCCTCGAAATTTATTAAAGCAAGCGAATATTCAGCGCCGTCTTCAAGGTCTATGGGTGGGGTAAAGTGCGCGGTTAAATTAGATGATTTGCCGGATAATGTAAACGTACAAGACATGTTGCGGCTTCAAGGTTAGCTCTGAGAATGAACGTGACTTAAAAGCATGACGCATTATATAGAAATTGTAAACACAGATGTCCACAATTTACTGTGTCATAAGACTGATACTGCTTGTGATTGTATTCAATAGAACAATTTAAATATTTTATTAATTCGAGAGGAGGCTGTAAATTACCAAAACTATCATAATAAACGGCTTTCGAACCGTTCTTAAAGTATGCAGTCCAATGAGTACCATTACCGCTATCACTATCCAAGTTCACAATGCCCGTCTCAATTTTATGTACGCGTTTAGGTAGTCGGTCTCGCATAAATATTCCTCGAAAATTAGGTATATTTAACATCTTAACATATTTTTTCAGATCCACGTCGGCGAGCGCTCGATTTGGTAATTTTACTAGTCACTTGCTGTTGGTGTTTTTATTCATGTATAGTCCAAGTCCTGTTCGATAGGGACGAAGATAGAGTCCCTTACCGAGGGCGATACTCTCCATAGCCTGATTGTGACGTTTAGATTCTTTAAGCTGGGAGGCTGCCGCCTGAGAATCTCTTACAGCTTTCGCTATACCTGCAGATCCGCCGGCTAGCGCTCCCAGAGCACTAAGTCTGGCAAATATTGGTATTAGCGGTAGAACGCCACCCGTCTTCGGTATAGGAATAACGCGAGCAGCCATCGGTGATATTTTTTTTTTTATCTTTTTTAATACGTTGTACTGCACGAGAGGCCTTTTTAATAGCATCTCCGACAGAGGGAGCTCCACGTACTAGTTTACGAATTTTATTGGATATTTTTTTAAACGTCATCGTACCACCACATTTTCTTTTTTTACATCCCAAGCCTAATTTAACTTTAGCACTCATGATGCCTGCTACACCGGCTGCTGCCGCTCTTTCTCCGATGGACGAATCCCTAGCAAATACACGCTTCAGAGCACGTTTTGCCAATTCTTTATCGGCAATATGCCGTCCTTTCACATCATTGACTTTAGAATATTGTATGTCGTGGTCACGACACGCCTCATCTAGACCATTAATTCCGCGATCTCCTCGCGCCAGTCTTTTTTCTAATTTAGTACCCGGACCGCAGAAACGATAGCCAGGGATATGGGCTTCGAAAGGTAATTTATTTATGAGAGTGTTTACAGCCATGTTACCTCTATCGCATGTAATAGTAGACTGAGGTGTTACAGGTGATCGAAAGCTATTTATACTTAAACTCCTGGTGGAAATACCTCAGTGTCAATCATGCGTTTCATCAAGACAGGTAACAGTCTGAAAATCGATAATCTCGATTTCGATAGTCATGTAAAAAAAGATAGTAGACATGGTCCTCTGTTACCCGACAGCATCAGGTGTATCATATGCGGACCTTCAAATTGTGGGAAAACAAACATCGTGATAAGCCTGCTGACTCATCCACACGGCTTGCGTTTCAAGAATGTTTACGTCTACTCGAAATCTCTCTACCAGCCTAAATATGAATATCTTAGAAAAGTACTCGGCTCGATCGTGGGATATCATGAATTCAAGGATAGCGATGTAATAATGACGCCTGCGCAAGCTAAAATTAATTCCATTTTTATATTTGATGACGTGGCTTGCGACAATCAAAGTGTGATGCGTGACTACTTTAGCATGGGACGGCATAAACAGATAGACAGCTTCTATCTCTGTTAGACCTATACCCGCATTCCAAAACATCTGACAAGAGACAATGCAAATTTACTGATATTATTCAAGCAGGATGACATGAATCTTAGACATGTATATTCCGATCACGTTAATACCGATATGAGCTTTGAGGATTTCAAACATATGTGCTCGTTATGCTGGAAAGATAAATACGGATTCCTAGTGATAGATAAAGATAGCGATATTAAACATGGCCGATACAGAAAGGGGTTTGACGAGTATATATACCTGTGATTTTACTATCTCAATCAGTTGATAATTACACATGTTATCTGACGCACCTGTCGACATGGACATTACTAATAAAATTATCGAAGCTCGGAAAGCCGTAAAGCGCAAATTAGAGGCACTCAAAATGCACGATCTGCAAATCGAAAAGTCTTTTGCCCCAATCACCGCACCTTTACATTCGATAGCTAAACATATCAAGCTTGAGACGGACGAGAATTTAAACATTAAGAAAAAGTCTGAACCCTCAGAGGATGAAAAAAATATTAATATTACACCGTCACCGTCGATTGTCGACTCTGAAGAAGGCGACCAGTCAGATGAGAAGTATCTTGAGAAATTTAGCGATCTGCCTAAAACGTATATATCTGAGATGATGCATGATACTGAAAATACACATGATTTTCGATATGGTGTACGATATAATCCCGAAGAAGATAAATATTATATTGGAAATTCTGCCATTCAGTTTGACGGTGACAATTTAATAATAAATAATAAAGAGTATCAGGGCACTCGCGGTCTTTATGAATTACTATTTAAAAAACGTTCGCATCACTATAACTATGATGATAAGAAACAGTACATTGATATTGTAAAAAGGACTAGCGCACATAAGAGAAATTATGATTCTGAAAAGCAAAAGTTCGGTAGTAAGAGCTGGAAGTACCTGCATATTATTAAACCGATGCTTTACGCTCGCGAACCTCGGCAACGTGCTCCTGGTAAAGTAAAAGGCGGCGAATTAATGATGCAAGTCACCGATAATGCTATTGATTACGTATATTGGGACGATCCTAATGAACTCGTCGATCGTCTTAGGCTTTTGATAGCTTCACAGGAGGCAGGCAATTCAAGTCATACGAATGAAATAAATAGAATTTTAGAGGAACTATTAGAAAGTAAAATAATCGAACCGCTGGATTAATTTAACAGTACGTAAATTATTGTTGAACTGTAAACATGTCTGCTATAAAAAGAGATATTGTTAATGAAATACATAAGCCGGCTAGAATTAACTTTAAGAGACGAAAAGTCGTTGATTCCATATGCTAATTACAATAAAAATTATAAATATATTCTCATTGTAATTGATGTTTTTTCAAAGTACGTATGGGCTGAACCAGTTAAATCTAAATCTGGCGTAAATGTTACTCGAGCTATGGAAAAAATATTAGTCGCAGATAAACGAATCCCCGTCAATTTACAGACTGATAATGGAACCGAATTTTATAATATTAATTTTCAAAAATTAATGAAAAAATATAAAATTAATCATTATTCTTCGTATAGCACTAAAAAATGTTCAGTAGTCGAACGCGTAAATAGGACTATAAAATCTATGATGTATAAGGAATTTAGTATAAATGGTTCTTTTCGGTGGTATAATTTACTTGCTGATATTATTAAGAAATATAATAATACTAGGCATCGTACCATCGGCATGAAACCTGTAGATGTAAATAAAAAGAATGAAAAAATACTCTTGAAATCCGTTTACAATTATCCTACAATTACATACTCACAATTACCTAAATTTAAAATTAACGATCATGTGAGAATAAGCAAGTACAGAGGCGTGTTCGATAAAGGTTATACTCCTAATTGGTCTAATGAAATATTTACTATTTCAAAAATTAATTATACCAGCCCCATAACATACTTACTGACCGATGCACAGAAACAGCCAATAGAAGGATGCTTCTATACTGAAGAACTGCAGAAGGTTAAACATTCAGACATGTATCTCGTTGAGAAAGTTTTCAGGAAGAAAGGAAATAAGGTTTTCGTTAAATGGCTTGGATTTGACAGTTCCCATAACAGTTGGATTGAAAAAAGTAGCATTGTTTAATTTTTATGCACTTATATTAATTATTATTATTATTATTATTATTATTATTATTATTATTATTATTATTATTATTATTATTATTGCTATTATTTTTATAGGTTATGTATTCCATGTACATATATAAGCTTTATTACTGTATTATGCGTTCAGATAAATAAAATATATTATAAAAATTAAATTATTTTTTTATTTTTCGTCTGGGGTGGCTTTATTTTTTAAGATTTAATTTTTTTGATTGCATATTTGAATTCAGCATTAAAAAACACATAAAATGTAGCATGAACATTTTCGTTACAATAAACTTGAAAAATATGAATTTTTTCATTTTTTGCCTGGGCTGGCTTTATTTTTTAAGATTTAATTTTTTTGATTGCATATTTAAATTCGACATTAAAAAAGACATAAAATGTAGCATGAACATTTTAGTTACAATAAACTTGAAAAAAAAAAATCTGAATTCTTCATTTAATTAGGAAATGGGTAATAATAGTCAACCATTTTTTAAATTAATTTATTAATACATATAAGAAAGAGGTTACATGTTTTGTGATATAATAACAGAATATTTATGTTCAAGTACTGGATTAATTATTTGAGCGTATCGTAATATTTTAATTTGAAAACGATCTCGATCGCGGGCGTCTTGCATCCAGTTACCACATCTAGCAGTTCTATGGGCATAGCTCCAATGGTAAATGTGATGAATTTTAACATCCTCGCTGAACTGAACTGTTCTTGGACTTCTTCGGCTGGATACTGACATGTTGAAATGTACGTAAAACTTCAACGTACTTAACGTCTTCTCCGAGTAATTTTAAATTGTTTATAAAGTGCTGTAACCTCTTCTTATATGTTTCGGGATTCATCTTTAGGACTCGATGAATTCAATGTTAGTGGTCGTGCCTGCTAGCCCTCTATATACTAAGTACACTTCTTTTAGTATAATGGTTTGTTGTAGCGTTACCATATCATCATCAGAAATAATGCGTGAGTATCTGGCTGGTAGACTCACTTTACAATTTTCGAGGATTACTTGGACCTGGATACCATACGGTGAAAGTGCTTTATATATATCTAGCACTTTATATTTTCTATCGACTTCCAGCTCATAGATTTTCGTGAACGGTGTGACATGAGCTTCAACATTAATTTTTGCGAAAGACATTGCTGCTGCTGCTTGTATATATATCGACTTTAAGATTGTGAATGAATGCAGCGATCTCAGGTCTTTACTTTTATGCTGTATTCCACCCCCACTTTTCGTATCGAGTAAGCAGAAAAATATGGGAAAAAAATATGATGATTTCATTGTTTACATTATTTCTCTCCAAACCCTGTGATGCTCCTTATAATAGATCACGTGACTTATTAGTCATTGTATTATAACCGTCGGATGCTGTTATCTAAAGACAATTAATCACGTTTTAAATATACATATAGTCGTAGACAGTCGCATTTATTTACATTCACAATTTCCTGGAATCCGATAACGTCTCTGCATTTGGTCACAGTTTTAACATTCAAATATAAAATTTACGTATTGAAGTAGATGAATATTTATTCCATATATAAGACTTGTCTATTTAAACTCAATGATGGATGTCTGTAGCCATTTTCTTAACCTCTAACGCCCTCTAACGTAAACATGCAATACTATTCGCCAATAACTATAAACAATAAACGACAGCCATCTTATTTTTATTACTAGATACACCATATCACTAGTACACCTTATATACTTATTTTTATTACTAAATACACCCTGTATACTTCTTTTATTACTAGATACATCCTATATACTCTTAGCCACTTATAATCTCTTATCTTTAGCTATAATCTAATATCTAAGCTCGGGGATTGGATCTCCCCCCTCCCATTAGGTCCTATCACCTATCATCTAAGAAGATCCCACCTCACACTACAACCTAGATAATAGGATCTATCATCTAGCATTATCTCACCTCACACTAGAACCTAGATCATAGGATCTATCATCTATCACCTGCGCGCCACCCGCAGGGCTGCGGGCGTGCTGACGTCACAGCTCCAGCTTGACCTTGAAGTGGGTTAGAATCGGCCTTACTTAACTACTGATTCGATTAGGAAATATGTCTTTAAGACCGCAAAATGTGTATCACAAAAGATTTTTCGTAAATTTTCAAAAGGGAGAGTGCACTGTCCAATGCGTTGGATTAAATAAGCTCTCAAAAATTCCAAGAATTGTAGCTGATTATTTGCAATTGCCTGATGCAGATTTGTATACTGGCCATAGCATGCGCCGTTCCTCATCAACTCTTGGCCAATGCTGGGGGTGACATTACCACCCTTAAACGTCACGGTGTGTGGAAATCATCCACCGTGGCGGAGGGTTATTTGGAAGATTCAGTCTCAACAAGATTGTTATTGCTAAAAAAATTCAGGGAGAGCAGCAATACAGACGTCGTTACTAGTATAGAGAAAAATTGTGTACAGAAGAGCAGTTTTCTTTGTGAAAAATCGAATATGATGACAATAAATGTTAACATAAATATAAATAAGTGTTAGTGTATGGATTCTTTGTTTTGTTAATTTTCCATATAATGGAGACAATAAATAAATTCCTTGGACTTTATATTATATTAAAATTACTCTTTAGTGACTAAATCACTTTACCTCACTTTAGCTTACTAATTTATCTCACTAGTGACTTATGGGTCACTTTATACCTTCAAAGTCTTATGAATAAAGATCACTTTATATGAAAGTGTTGGATAAATATATTCATTAACGTAAGGTGAGTAATAATGGAAAAAATACATAACAGTTTTCATATTTATTTAGTGATCAGTTTACATTTAATTTCATTCAATTCAATTTATTGTACATAAATAATGTCTTATGCCGTTATACCGACATTGTCCGTTCCCCATCGACACAATATTTATTAAATTTGGAGTTTTTAATCGGCAAATTCATTTAATATGCTCAGTGGATCACTAACTGAACTATGGGTCAATCTGTGTGTTAAAGACAAGTTGTAATTTTCGAGCAGTACACAGTATCATTAATAACTATAACTGTTATAGTTTTCGATTACTCTTCTTGTGTTGATGGGAGCACTTTTGCACTTGTTGCCAAAGATGATGGTTTTGCTGTGGCGAAATAATCTTTCATGTTTGCATCATATTCTGAAGAATCACTATTTCTCTACTACTGTTTAACTGTTTCTTCAGTTTTCTATAAAACGTGGATGAGTGCTGATAAACTTTATTTCGCTTTCACTGAGCATTTCAGATGCCGCCATTTTATTCAATGCCAATAATTATATAAATTGTCTTAAAAATTAATATTACTCTATAGTAGATTTTCAAGGTATATGTAACTTTTAAGTCATTTTCAATTAGTGGGGAGTAGTAAAGATAACTTCAAAGCCCCTATGTTCGTAGAAATAACCTCATTTTTACTCGAGATGTCACTAATAAGTTAGACTACTTTCAGGTGGTCCTTTGGTAAAGCTGAGCAGTCGGCATTACTACCAATTTTCACTTTGCAGTTGAGGATGCTTCAAAGTAATGCAGAGTAGTATCCGCGACGTTGCAGATTCTCCAGCAGTTACTTGAAAGTGTTCTAACTATACAGTGCCTAAATTCAGTAGAATCTACTTAATTATCACTACAAATGCATACCACAAAGTGAATATTACCCTGAAGTCGCAAAATTAGTAACAGTTATGTTATTCCTACTATATTAAAGTTCCGATGCCTCAGATGCCAGTTCCCATCACTTTGAATGCTGCTTGGGAAGGCTCCTCTTTGCTTTTATTATTTAAAATATGTTTCAAAAAAAGCGCTGCAAAGTGCAAGTTCCTCCTAGCGGAGAAACTCTTAAATAACTAAAACTTGTCTTACATACACCATTTCATCTTTCATTTAAATTCGTTTCGTATTATGACAGTACGTTGCCATGAAGAAGTTTATTAGTTTTGTAACTTTAGTGATGTGCTTTTTTGATTCCCTAGAGTTTTGAAATGCTGGTTGTGCTTAAATATTTTCTCATATTTAATTGGAAGTGCTAAAAGTTGTAAGTACGAGTCGTTTTTGTAGAAATGTGAAAAGTATAGTCAGGAGTGTTATGTTATTTTTAATTTTAATGAAGAAAACCGCTGCCCAAGGAATCACTACTTCCACATCCAAATTTTTTATCCAAGTCACTCACAACGAAAAAAATTTGCATGTGGAAATAATTGTTTATGGAACTTTAATAATATAATATTTGAAATCCTCTACCCCAAAAACCCATAAAACGATACCCCACATCGGTAGCGGGGTGGGGGTGGTGATGGGGGGTGGTAGTGGGAGTGGATGAAGTAAAAAAATATTTTGAAGTTTCTGGTTCTCGTACACACACTAAATTACAATTTTTTTTCATCCCCTTTAATAATGGGGTGGGGGTGGTAATGGGGTGGCTAATGCCAAAACTTTTTTTGAGACCTTAGCTTCTCTTGTATATACTAAATACCAATTTTATGGACTTTTACCTGCTTGATTTACCTATTTTCCCCAAATTTACCCCAATTTACCCCCCAACCCTTGGACGGAACAAGATGAAAATATAATCTAGTTCTAGATCTCGTTAAAGTACATATGGGTACCAGATTTCAATATCTCAAACGGTTCCAGAGTAAACGTGCGCACAAGAAAAGTTACAGACAGACCGACAGACAGACAGACCGACAGACAGACCGACAGACCGACAGACAGAAATTTTTTTTTCGTTCAAACTTAAAATCTCGACGTTTCGTGACATTCTAAGCCTATTTGAACAATAAAAATTTTTAAAAATTTTTTTGTCGTTACTATACTTCCACTGGATGTGGAAGTAATATAATTCTATTCTTGGTTTTATTTCTTATAGGTATAACAAAAAGGCAATTTAATCTGTATTAACAAAAGGAATTTTGTCGGGCAGCACCTAGCACCTATTTTTATGTATATTATATGCCTATCAATGGCATTTGATACAACATCTCATGCACTACTATTACACTTCCTGCAACGCCTTGTGGTAGCTGCCCCACTAGTGAGATGCATCGAACAACTGATGCCACTTTGGAGAATCCGATTCACTATAACATCTGGTGCTCAACGGGTATCGACAGAGTTGGTAACTTATAGGAGAGGAGTTTTCCAGGGTGACTCCCTGAGTCCTCTCCTATTTTATATCTCACTGCTGTCGTTATCTGTCAGACTCCGCCAAACCCGTGGTCCACCCAACAATTTGAGACATAAGGTCACACATCTATTTTACATGGATGACCTAAAACTGTATGCCTTCGGAGAGTGCGAACTCCAAAACCCTCTCAGGGAGTCCAAGAGTATACGCGGGCCTTTGGCATGGAATTCGGGCTGGACAAATGTGCAGTCGTCCACCTCAAGAGAGGACGCGGGATATTCCTTAAAGACGAGCAGCTCGCAGACGGAAGCATCCTACGACATCTGGATTCCGCGCCGGAGAGACCTACACGTACCTGGGTGTGGAACATCACATCCAGGACGTGAAACAATTTAAGGATATTCTCCGCGGCAAGTACAGACACCGGCTCCGAAAGATTTGGTCTTTCGAACTTTCGGGGAAGAACAAGGTGTCTGCAACTAATACGCTTGCTGTTTCGATTCTGCTTTACTCGTTCGGAGTAGTTAAGTGGACACTAGATGAGTTGCGCCAATGGACTATATTAGTGTGACGTCACATAATTACAACATAACTCACATAACTCGCGTGAACGAGGAGTGACAAACGGGTTGCCATTAAATGACAACCAGAATTTGACAATTTATTCACGTCTACAATAAAGGCGTCATCCTTAGGCAATTTGTATTAGCACACAATTTTATTTATTTTCTCCCTTAGAAGAAATATCTTATAAGTTCCAGTTACCATTCATCATGCACAAAGAATGCTAGAATATATACAAGTATTGTGGATTATAAAAACTTTATTATTAATATATAAAAATAGACCGGCAATCGCAATTCATGTTAGGAAGTGGTTTTGGTTTAATCTTTATGCAGCTAACTTCAGATTATTTTACTTTGTATAATGTCAAAATAAAATTCTAACCTAATTCTTTGGCGGTTTGCGGTTTTACAGAAGTGTTTGTTTCCTGCTTTTTGTTTAAAAGGACTTTTGGTTAATTTCATTGTAAAATGGCGCGTCAACCAGTGTTAAATATGTCTGCTAGATTTGAATACTTCAAAGAAAGCAAAATACTCTGGAAAGGAGAAAATCCCGCTTCTTCCGGATTTGTTTATCAAATGTTATTTGATAATGAATTATCGACAATTTGAGGGCAGGTACATGCAAGCATGAAAAATAAAATGTATAAAGTGGAGGTAGGTACTTATACTTATTAAGGTTTTAAAGGTATTTGATATTGATTTTGTTTTAGATAGTTTTGTCTGGAGCAACTATTATTAAATGTTCATGCGATTATCCAGCTTCTTGAAGATATAAGTGATGAAAGCGTTGTTGAATTTAAGAAGGACTTGAAGAAATGCGGACCCACTAGACTTGGATGGCTTTTAATGAGTGCACCTCCTTCAGAGTCATTTGATTTAATGGTAGATATATAACAGTTAATATGTTCAGAAGAATATTTAAAAGCTGAAGTTTGAACAAATTTTCTAAAAGAAAGTTTGAGAATTAGTACTGAAGATATTATGAAAATTCAGTCCGCTACCATGGGACAAAGCAGCAATCCCACTTGGTTAATAGTTAGAAAACAACGTTTAACTGCAAGTAATTTTGGACGTGTCCTAAAAGCATGCAGAAGGTCAAAATTTCCACCATCTTTATTTCAGACTCTTACAGGTAAGAAAATAACTTTTTATTGATTGAAATTATTTAATGGGCTATGTTTTAAGTAATACAAATCTCGATGAAATCAACCAAATTCAATGGGGAAAATTGAACGAATTAGTTGCAGTAAAGAAATTTGAAGACATACACCACACACGTCATCAAAGCTGGAGTTTGGTTTCACCCTTGTGGCATTTTAGGGGCTAGTCATGATGGTTTGCTTGAGAATGATATCCTAATAGAAGTTAAATGCCCATATACATTTAGGAATGCTATATTTAAGGACCGTTTCTTAAATAATAACAATTATATAGTCAGTTTTGATAGTGAAAATTACAGTGTGAATAAGGATCATGTTTATTATCAAATTCAGGGACAGTTACTTTTATGCGGCAGAAATAAATGTATTTTATTATTACGGAGTACAAAAGACTATGTAGAAATTATTATAGAAAAAAGCATAAAGTGGACAGATAATATAAATATCTTGCAGGGTTTTTATTTCAATACTTACTTATATAAAATATTTATTAAATCCTGCTTGAATTAAAGGAATTCGAGTCAAAATTGTTCAGTTAAATTTAAAAAATTGTAAATCAAGTATTAGGTATAGTGTGGTATAGTGGGATTCTTTTCTCCCAGATCTATTTCGAGAAGAAGTATGTTATAGACACTGTAACGGAGAGATAGGGTCACAAAGTGTTGAGATTACCGCCATATTTCCGTATTTTCAATTGAGTTAATTTGGTGTAAACTGAAAAACAATGTCAAAAAGAAACAGGTACCTGGTAATTTTTTTTTGCGATTAATAACATTATATCAAATTTAATTTAATTTTTTAATAATAACCATTTAAATAGCTTACGGCACTACTTTGTAATAATAAAAACAAATATTTGTATTAATACTCTCAAGAATAACAATATTGTTATCATAAATAATTAAGGAATTATTAATAATTCTAACAAATAATGACGGCGAGCATAACATATGCTGAAGTGAGCTGTACCAAGCAAAACGCAGTGGCATCTGACAAATTACGATTGATTGGCTGGCACATTATTTTGTTTTAAATATGCCTGTCCCCGTCAATGTTTATTGATTTGAAGCTTTTACTGGAGAAAAAATTAAATAATCTGTTTCACTTTATTATAATAATAATTTTCCAGTTTCCTATTAAGAATCATTATTGGTTTATATTTTTTGAAAAGTTTAATAAACAGAAAAAAAATATAATTTTTTTTATCCTAGGTTGTGGGAAAAATATTGTGCACAACTCTCTGAAAAGAGCACTAACATAC
Source organism: Rutpela maculata (assembly GCA_936432065.2). Lineage (NCBI taxonomy): Eukaryota > Metazoa > Arthropoda > Insecta > Coleoptera > Cerambycidae > Rutpela > Rutpela maculata. The sequence goes on along the minus strand of OW386287.2, from coordinate 105,332,760 downwards.
TCATGTGAAACATCACACTCGTATGTTATATGCTACTTTCCATGCTTGTTATGTATAATACTATAACTTACCACATAAGACAAAAATATAATTTAACAAAAGGTGAAAAGTTTATGAGGTAGGTATAGTAAAATCGAAAATACTGATCTATGTAAGCCATAACTTGTTAGTTAATATATGTAAAGCCGTATGTCTTTTTTACAAAAAAACATAAATCACGATTATAGTGTCCTCATAAAAATTAATCATCAATCCATTGAGCATGTAGATAGCACAAAGTTCTTAGAGGTGGTTTTAGATCAAAAAATTACCTGGGAAAAACACATTAATTCCATAACGCTCTTTTCACACTATACGGTTTTGATCGTACGGTAAAGAACCGTACGGCTTTTTGTCGTGACATTGTTGTTTTCACATTGCACGGCTTTTTGCCGTTGCAAGCTCAACATTTTCATTTCATTTGTAATAATAAGACAATTATATGACAATTTCATGTTCTGATTTTTTTGTTTATTTAATAAGTATTAAATATACTTACCAAACGCATTTTTATTTTGTCTTCCATCGAATCAAAATCTTTTTTCAGTTCTAAGCAAACTTCCAGGCTTTCTTGTGGCAATTCGATCTTTATAAACATTAAAAGTTTTGTCCTATAGCACAGGCCTACTTTGAACCAAGGTTATCAAAACTTCTGCATCAATTTCATCTATTTCCCAAAAGTTAATAATTAATAATTCAACAAAACAATGTAGCTGCTGCACGGCACGGCACCTGCGTTTTGCCGTCATCGTACGCTCTTTTCACACTACACGGTTTTGGTCGTACGGTAAAAAACCGCACAGCCGCATTCTTTTAGTGGAGTGAAGAAGAGCATGGGACCTTTCACATTATACGATGACGGCAAAACGCCGGTGCCGTGCCGTGCAGCAGCCGTCCCTTGCCACTGGACTCGACGGCTGCCGTACGGCAACTTTGACTCAGTGGTCTAAGTAACTAAATGCGTGCTTTCACATTCAACGGTTTTGAGCCGTATGGCAGCTACATTGTTTTGTTGGATTATTAGTTATTAACTTTTGTAAAATGAATGATATTGATGGGGAACTTTTGATAACCTTGGTTCAAAGTAAGCCTGTACTATGGGACAAAACTCTTAACGTTTATAAAAATCAGATTGCCACAAGAAAGCCTGGAAGTTTCCTTAGTACTGAAACAGGATTTTGATTCGATGGAAGACAAAGATAAAAATGCGCTTGGTAAGTATATTTAATATTTCTTAAAAAACAAAAAATCAGAACATGAAATTTTCGTATAACTATCTTATTATTACAAATGAAATGAAAATGTGGAGCATACAACGGCAAAAAACCGTGCAATGTGAAAACAACAATGTCACGACAAAAAGCCGTACGGTTTTTTACCGTACGATCAAAACCGTATAGTGTGAAAAGAGCGTAAGTTCCCAGCACTTCAGTGGTATTGGTTACTGTATTCTATTAACGCTGCATTATGTTAAATGTAAATTAATATTTATTTCAAAATAAAATCAAAATGTTTGAATTGAAAAATAAAAATGTTAAAGATTTATTTGTTGTTTCTTTTCTGTATATATCATAGGTAAAAGCTCCATCTTAAGTTATTTATCAGTTAATCTTAAACAAATGAATTGTAACATAATTTAGAAAAATAAATTTGACACTGCTATTTATTATTTCCTAGAATAATTAAAATGACCACTGTGCGACAGACAGAAAATTTTTGTTGCTCAAACTTAAAATCTCGACGTTTCATGACATTTTAAGCCTATTTGAACAATAAAAATTTTTTTAATTTTTTTTGTCGTTACTATACTTCCACTGGATGTGGAAGTAACATCTTAACTTACATACGTTTATTGAATTTTGTAAATATGGCTAGCAAAAATAAAATTCTTAAATAAAAAAAAGTATCACAGTGCTCTTATCTATTTATTCAGGTGACTAGTTAATGAAAGGACTGATTTTATTTGACGAGTGTAATATTTACAAATTACATGAGTCAAATAAAATTACTCTTTTCATAGCGTGTTAAGTATAAAATTTTATCTAATTGCACTTTAAAATAGAAAAGAAATGGAAATTTATTTTGAATACTACTTTAATAATTAGTTATATAAAAATTCATTACATCACTAGTTATATAACGAAACTTGACGGTTATGAAAAAATTCAAGGGCGGATCTGGACCTTGAGCTTGGGGGGTAACACTGATCCCAAAATTTTTTGATGAGCAGTAGGGGGGGAAAATTTTTCGTCCCAAAATTTTTTGAAGAGCGGGGGGAGAAATCCGATTTTTCATTCCTAATTTTTTTTAAAAGCGGGAAGCAAAAATCCGAAAAAAAATTTTCACCCTAAAAAAATAAAATTTTAAAATGAAAGTTTCTTGGGGGGGGGGGGGGTAATTACCCTGTTAAAAAAAAATTTCTTCCCAAAATTAACAAAAATCATAACATCTTCAAACAAAAGTTGATGATTTGCAGAATCTGGGGGGGGGGGTAATTACCCCGTTACCCCCCCCCCATAAATCCGCGCCTGTGAAAAATGTGACGTTTCATAACGTCAAAAATGCATTTAAAAGGACCCCGCATGTTATGTAAAATAATGCCCGGTAGATTTGGTTGAAATTGAAATATGTTATTTATGAAATCATCCTGAATAAAAGTCTCCATGGGAGCAAGGCCGAAAAATTAATAGTTTTTAAGTTATGGAGCTTCGAAGTTGTCTATCCGTGGTATATCAAATTCGGAACGAATTATGATGTAAAACATAAACACCACAGATAGTAGGCAACCCCCAAATCCATAGCCAAGGCTGTGCGGAAGGGGGTTACACATTTGGAAAAACGCAGACGTACATCCACACCCACCAGTGTTGTCAATACCGGGGCTGGGGGTCGAACCCAGAGCGCGATAGACAGTCGGTCTGCGTATACATACATATAACTCTGTCATTTTTTTCAATTGACTCAAAAGTGAGCGCCAATTTAAGATTTTCTAATTTAATTTTTAATTCTTCTACTTCTTTTTTTCAAGAAATAATTTTCTGCCTCTAACGATGAATTACTAGCAAAACTACTTCTGCTAACAGATCTTTCTCCACTTGCACTGCTGGTAGGGCGTTCTTCAACTACTTTTGTGCAAACAGCGTCCAAAATCAAAATGTCATTTGAAGGACTCTGCTAGTAGATGGTGAATTCAAATCCACAGCCATGCGTGAAGAAGGGTTCCTAAAACTAAAATACTAGTAACCACTCCCAACAAGAAATTTTTTAACGTATACGTTTTCTTTTTTCTGGTGATGATATTGTGATTTTATTAATATTGTGTTTGAATGTGGTTGGTAAATTGCCTTTCTCCCCATCTTTAAAATGACAAGAACATACAACAGAAAATTTGGTAGGTATCCTGTTTCTTCGTCTGGAAAATTACAAAAATTATTCGAACATGCATTTTCTAATAACTCTACTTAACAAAATTTATTTTAAGACATAAAAATTTGGTACTAGGTAAATTTATTATATCAGCTGGTTATTTATTAAAATAAATGCAGTTTACTAAATCCTCAACTTAAAAGCTGTTCCCATTTTCTTTTAACTTATTATCAGTTGGAAATCGAAACATTTTACAACCATTTTTATTGGTGTGATTGCAATCGAGTGCAAAACACAAACCCATCATGAAATACTTTCACAAAACTTCGACGTTCACTGTAGATTACAATTTATAAATAATGAATCTTTGAATTAAACACAAAGAAACTATCAATATCCAAAAATCGTAAAAGTTTAGAATAATTTTGACAACAGGGAACAGGCAAAAAGCAGAGTGAAGTTGTCAGCAATATTAACTTTTACCATTATTGCTATTGGTGGATATTTCATGAATTTCTAATAACAATTTATTCTATTGATAATAAAGTTTTTATAATCCACTATACTTGTATATATTCTAGCATTCTTTGTGCATGATGAATGGTAACTGGAACTTATAAGATATTTCTTCTAAGGGAGAAAATAAATAATATTGTGTGCTAATACAAATGGCCTAAGGATGACGCCTTTATTGTAGACGTGAATAAGGGTCAAATTCTGGTTGTCATTTTTTTCAACCCGTGTGTCACTCCTCGTTCACGCGAGTTGCATAAGTATGAGACATCATCACTAATATAGTCCATTGGATAGGGATACCCGCAAGATGATGCATGTTCACGAGAACATCCATCCTAGGTCGTCCGTTCCTCGACTGTACCTTCCACGTCAACGGGGGGCCGAGGACTCTTGAGTCTGGAGTGTGTGCACGGTAGAGTAGCGCTGGGTGTGGCATGCAACGTCCTCAGGAGCTCGGACCCACTCCCGCGGTTTGTGAGAGATCATGCAGAAGTTGGCGCATTTTTATTCAAGGCAGCACATAAGGCCGCAGATGATCTCGGTCTCGTATTCGACTTCAGGCGAGGAGGCCGGCGAGGTGCTGAGCTAGAATCAGTAACTGAGCTTGCGCCAAATCGCCTAGTAGCCCAAATTAAAGCTGCCGAGCAGAGAAACTGTTCAGGCAGCTCGTCGATAAGCCCATGCACGGTGCATTCTATAACGACACAGAGACACTGGGTTTAGCGACAAAGCTGACCTTCTTGCTATCAGCAGGGCTAAAGTCGGAGACAGAGGGATTCATTGTGGAATGCCAAGATGGTGTTATTAACACCTTGGTCTACCTCAGTCGTGTTATTGGTGTGGAGGTCCCTGACATTAATTGCAGGACCTGCCTTCAGGCGCCAGAGTCGCTCATGCACTTACTATCTGCATATTCGATATATGCGACTTCGGCCTACATCCATAGACATAACGCGACTTTACGAGTGTTGTACTACCACCTACGGCACTCGTACGAAGTAGACCAAACACCAGTGCTGTCGCCGGAGAGATCGAGTACGTTGTCGAGAATGAGAAGTGCCGACGGTCAGGCATATTCAAGCAAACAGGCCTGACATAGTCCTCCAAACCAAACCTAGGTGATGTATGTCATGGAATTCTCGGCACCTCCTGAGACAAACATCACCTTGAAGGAGGGAGAAAAACGGACTAAATACCGAGATCTTCGGTATGAGCTCCGAGCGCTATACCCACACTACTCGGTCAAGATGGTCGTCCTGAAAATCGGTGTACTCGATGGAATGAGGCCTACGCTGCTCTCGGAATTAAAGGCCATACCAGCCTGCGAAAAGTCAGCTGAATGGTTGGCAGGCCAAATGCAGAAGACAGTTATCCTGGGGTCCCTCCGTCTGCTTAGGGGACATGAGTCTGGAATCTACAGTCACTCACCCTGCGGGATGCGGGGAGTCGCTGTGGATAATTCGCTGGCGCTTCTCTCGTGAGAATGTCGGAGACACGGGAGAACTGTCCAGGATCGCGACAAAAAAAAAAAAAAATAATAATAATAATAATACCTTGCAAAAAGTCACTAGTGAGGCGGGCGAGGGGGCTGGCGGAAAATAATCTATTCCGAAGAAAGCCTCGCGCCTTTTCGAGCAGCCTCAGCGCTTTATAGAGAATCCGATGGCTGTAGATCAGGTGAAAAACTTCTGGAAGCCTTTTGTCAAAGACTTCAACAACCAAACTAGGTGTGCCAACCGATAACCCCACAAGAGGTTCGAACATCTCTTGTGCTGTAAGAAATTTGCTGCTCTAGGTCCCGATGGGATAAATAACTTTCGGTGGGAAAAGTTATCGTACCCACCACCATTTAGCCAGAATTTTCAATTCATGGCTAAAAGGGAAACAGCAAATTCCTTCTTGGGTTATCGAGGGGCGTGCAGTGCTGATCCCGAAGAACGGAGACTTGTCTAACCCAAAGAACTACCGGCGATAACTTGCTTAAACGCATGCTACTAGTTATTTACACACATTTTGTATATGCGGGTACTCTAAGCAGTTGAACGGGTTTTCGAAAGAATATATGAGCAACGAGGGTCAAAGGGAGGTGTCTGGCTACAAGGAGAACCTGCTGTTCGACAGATGTATCACGCAGGACTCAATTCAATTCAATTCAAAAAGGTTTTATTATAATTAATGATACAAAAGTGCGCCTGAGTCAAGTCCCGATTCAGAGCCGACCACACCACCACGGCGCGCAACATCGTAGTAGATGGGTGGTCGGGTGAAACGGGTTTAACTCCGGTTTAAACGATAAATGGAGAAGTATAAGGTTAGAACTCCTGTTCGTTGGAACAAAAAACTTAAATCTAACAATTTGGCGAACGCCAAACTAAAATGAGTTTTAAAAACACTTAAAAATTACACTAAGATTTTAGTTTGCACAACACACGCGCAGGGCTCCGTGCAGTATAAGCATAACCTCTGTATGGCCTGGATCGACTACCACAAGGCATTTGACATGAGCTTACTGTCCACTGCTCCGATGTCCTGTGGTGCCCGGTTCCGTAGTGAGATGTATCGAAGAACTGATGCCCCTCTGGAGGACTCGCTTCACCATAACATCGGGTAATGCCAGAGTCCAGATAGGGCCGGTATTGTTCAGAAGGGAAGTATTTCAGGGAGATTCCCTAAGCCCCATTCTGTTTTGCATCATGCTACTGCCATTATCCGTTTCGCTTCGAAATACTCGTGGATACAACTGTGGTACCCCCGGCGAGAGGAACCATAATTCACCCATCTGTTTTACGTGGATTACCTTAAAATATGTGCCTCCGGAGAGAGGGATTTACGCCAGTATCTCAGGATGGTTAAGGAGTACACGCAGGCTGTCGGCATGGAGTTTGGTTTGGACAAGTGTGTACCAGTCCATTTCCAGAGAGGAAGATGCGGGGATTACGAAAAGGATGCGTGGTTTGTGGACGGAAGCCTCTTGCACCATCTAGAGGACGGAGAGTCGTACACTTACTTGGGTGTTTAGCAACGCTCCACCCAAGAAGTAAGTGTAGTGAAAAACGCTCTCCGAGCACCGACTCCGTCAGATCTGGTCTTCAGAACTGTCGGGGAAGAACAAGGTGTCTGCTACCAATATGCTTGCCATTCCGATCCTCCTCTACTTCTTCGGAGTAATTAAATGGAATCAAGAGGAGCTGCGACAACTCGATGTAGGAACCCGAAAACAGATGCATCTCCGTAGGAGTTTGCATCCTAAATCGTCCGTTACACGGTTATATCCCCCACTACATTGGAGAGGCCATGGATTTTTAAGTTTGGAGAGTCTCCATAACAGAATGGTAATGGATGGAGCCTGTAATGTCATCAGAAGTTCGAATCCCCTCCTCTGCATGGTCCGAGACCATGAAAGTGCAGGGATAGGAGCCTGGTCTTCGACGCTGAGCGGGTTAATCATGACTCTGTCACCGAGTTGGAATCTTCTCGGAAAAATTCGCATAAGCCATTGCACGGAGTCTTCTATAAAAATATAGAAGACCAGAAGGCACGACGCAGCATTACGAGTGCTTTATTATCACTTGAGGCACTCGTATGGGATAGACGAAACACCAGTGCTATCTTACACTCCGGCGGATATTGAGTCCGTTGTGGGAAACGAGAAGTGCCTAATTTCCTGGAACTACTCGTTTTCTCACGACCATTCAAAGTCGATAAGCCTGACGTAGTCCTCCTCGACCACCAATTCAAGACAATGTTTGTCGTGGAGTTCTCGGCTCCCGCGAAGACTAACATTGTCTTGAAGGAGGGGGAAAAACGGACGAAATATCGAGATTTGCTCTTCGAACTCCGCAGACTCTGCCCTGACCATACTGTTAAGCTAGTGGCCCTGATTATAAGAGCCCTCAGTGGAACGAGACACACACTGCTTTCAGAACTAGGAATCATACCGGCATGCCGAAATTCAGCAGATATCTTAGCCGACAGAGTGCAGAAGGCCATCATCCTCGGCTCATTACGTCTACTGAGGGCACACGATTCTCGGACCCTACGGGCGTAGAGAGTGGCTACTGTTATCACCAGCTCCCCTCTGTGAGTATCGGAGCCACAGAGAAGGGTGACTGGCAACATACACAAAAATAAAAATAATAATAATAATGTTTATTGTAGTCCATATAAACACTTGCATAATATTGATAATAAGTTAACATTTAAACTTAAATAAGGCTACAAAACAAATACAAATATTGATCAAAGTTTCAGAACCATTAGCAAAACTATTATATCACGTGTTCATAATAAAAAAATAAAAAACATAAATAAAAGTATGACAGTACTAAATAATGGAGTGAGAACGAAATGAAGTTGCTTTAAACTTAATTAAATTAAAATTAGGACATGACATTTAACTATAACACTGAATGTAAGGAACATATTTATTTTATTTGCGAGGATAAAAGAATCTGTTTGTATAATAGCTTGAATTAGATAACACAGCTTTTTTATAAGCAGTAGGTACATTATTATATAAATGAAATATATTATATCAGAAGCTTCTACGATATAAAGCAGTTTTATGAGTGTTAATCATATTTTAATATTGTACTATTGATATTTTTATATTACCTAGTATTCTTAAGTTTTATTTAAATTATAATCAGAATAATTTATCATTTATAGAGGGCCTTTCCTAGATTTACCTGTTTTAAAATATAACACCGCCTTAATCCGTTTCTAGCTTGGACTTTTCATGGTTCTAAATTTGGGATTTTTGTATACCTATCTATGCAGGCACAGATTGTAACATTTTATTCATATTCAAACTTCAACCACAGCACTGTAAACAACGCTCTCCTTTAGTTTAGTCAGATTCATTCATGTTATTGTATACATTTTTATTATATTGTGAATATAATTGTTAAGTGAATAACAGTGCTTAATTTTTATAATAACGATCCTGGTTCTTCGAGAAGCAAGTAAAAAATAGCAAGGTGTCTATACATTTTGCACGGGGTTAATTCGTTCGAATCCCAACATTTTGGTCTACTTCGAGCCGATGTAAAGAAGTTGAACCTAGAACAGTCCAAGTCCAAGTATTTGTAACAGTTCAAATCAAAGTGTTTGTATTGTACGTACCACCGATCTGATGCTTACTTTATGATGCTTACTTTAACATATGCCCTCTACTGTACAGCAGAAAAAGTTTGGGTGGCTAGCCATCGCAGTGTACAATAAATTAGTTTCTAACCTCTTCTGGCCAACTAACGTTCGTAAACTTTAGTGTCCGATTTGAAGCTAAGAAAACTGAAAATAATGGCAAGTAAGTAACTGAATATGATTGTAGTAATGTATTAGCATGCGAATATTCTATAATTAGAAATGTATACATAAAAATGTTGTTTTTGAGTGTTATTTATTTGTGGTATTTCAGACATACCACAAAGCACCTACATCATGAAATTTGTACATCAAATTTTTTATTCTGCCAATACGAAAATGAAGAGGTTATGGCATTTATTGGATTGGCACATTTCTAAAAATCGAGAATACATATTCATATCATTGTGCTCGTGATCGAATTGTGAGTAACTTTCAAAATATTTGTCCGGACATCAGTCCGTACGTCCATCATAGTTTATTTTATAAACACGACTACTAAACAAAGAATGCGTGCAATCGTTTTGAAATTTGGATGATAAGTTAGTGTTAGCTGAAGGAAGAACCCTGTTGTTTTGAAAAAAATCGATCAATAAATATAAAAGTTATAAGCCAATAGTACCACTCGAGATTCGAGAAAAGATATGTCTGTCTACGGAAATTATCGACGATGTGCTCTATGCAATAACCGAGATCATCAAAGAAGATCTAAATGGGCTTTTGATATTTGTGGCGTAGCATTATGCATGTCCAACAAAAAAAACTGTTTTCAGAATTTTTATAAAAAAAACTTAATGTTGCTTGCTCCGTAGCTTAGTGGTATATCTGATATACCACCATTTTTTGAAAAAACCGATAAAATAAAAATTTTGAAAAAAATACGCATCACTTCTTTATTCATTTTCTATTAGTGTACTTAAAATCATACATGAGAAACGACTATCTCTAAATGCTGCCTGCAAAGGGTTAACATGTATTCAACTAAATTGAAATGTTTAGTATTGCCAAAAATCACAGACAAAATTCCCAATGTTTCGTTTTCTCCTGAATTATTACATATTCCATCTAATGTGAAGCTTGCTGATCCTAAATTTTATTTATCTCAACCAATAGACATGTTAATTGGAGCTGAAATATTCTATGAACTTTTAAATATTGGGCAAATTACTTTGGGAAAAACAAACCTCATTTACAAAAGATAAATTTCGGTTAGGTAATAGGTACGATTTACGATCCAACTAAGCATGCGGATTACAAAATTTCTTTTCTTTCAATAGAATCACTTGATTCCAAATTGACAAAATTTTGGGAAATTGAAGAATGTCACAATATCGCAAAACTGTTATCTCCATCCGAGTTAGAGTGTGAAAATCATTTCACACAGACACACCACAGAAATAAAGATGGTAGATTTGTAGTCAGGTTGCCATTTTAAAATGACGCAATGGAATTAGGTATCTCGAGAGACATTGAGCTTAAGGGATTTTATTCATTAGAAAAGAAATTAGCAAGAAATCTTGAATTAAAAAGCGAATATGCAGCTTTTATGGAAGAATATTTAGCATTAGGTCACGTGGAATATATACAGTCCGATGAGAATCCAGAACTAGATGTTGCGGCAAGCTATTATCTGCCGCATCACTCGGTCATTAAAGAATCAAGTTTAAAATAAGGGTAGTTTTCGATGGTTCCGCAAAAACTACAACAGGCGTAAATCTAAACAATAATCTTCTAGTAGGTCCCACAATTCAAGATGAATTATTTTCAATACTTCTTAGATTCAGATCACACAAATATGTTTTAACCGCGGATATAACAAAAATGTACCGCCAAATACAAGTTGGCCCACTGGACCGTGATTTTCAACGAATCCTTTGGCGTGAAAATTCAAATGAAGAAATTAAAACATATAGACTCACTACAGTAACTTATGATACATCCGCAGCGCCGTTTCTAGCCATAAGGTGTTTACAACAATTAGCCACTGATGAGCAAATGGATCATCCCTTAGCTCATAAAATCATCAATAGAGATTTTTATGTCGACGATCTCTTAACTGGAGCCAATACAGTTCAGGATTTAATAAAAATCCGTGATCAACTGACTATAGTACTACGTAAAGGCGGTTTCGAGTTAAGAAAATGGTCGTCAAACATTATACAAATATTACCAAATATATCAAATCAATGTAATAACGTTATGGATATAGATAATAATTTCGACACAAAAGCTTTAGGTCTAACATGGAACTGTAAATTATATTCATTTAAATACTCAGTAAACAACGAATTACCACATTCGCGGATTACAAAACGAATTATTTTGTCTACAATTTCACAAATATTTGATCCATTGGGTTCGATTGGCCCTGTTTTAATTAAATCTAAAATTATCATGCAGCGTCTTTGGTCGCTGAAGGCTAACTGGGATGAATCCATTCCATCAGAATTGCATACAATGTGGTTGCAATATATTCATAAATTACCAAATTTAAATACGATTCAAATACAACGAAAAATTCTTTGTGATAATTCGACCAATATAGAAATTCATGGATTTTGTGATTCTTCAATTTCTGCTTATGGCGCGTGCATTTATTTAAAATTCGTAAATTGTAAAAAAGAATCTTATGTCCAGCTAGTATGTACAAAATCACGAGTCGCCCCACTGAAAACAATGACAATACCGCGATTAGAATTATGCGGAGCTTTACTTCTAACACAGCTTTTATGCAAGGTAATGTCATCACTGTCAAATATACCATATAAACATATATTTATGGTCAGACTCAACCATTGTTTTATCTTGGTTAAATACAGCAGATATCATATCACCCAGCAATATCATATCAACCAGTTACTAGAATGCAAGTTGTGGTGGCATGGTCCTGAATTTTTAAAACAACCCTTACAATTTTATCCTGATTTTAAATACGCTCCTTTAAAGGAAGTTCCTGAAAAACGCCACGTAAACTCTCTAGTTTCAACAGTTCGTAAGAATCCATTACTGAATAAATATTCGTCATTTTCAAAATTGCAGAGAGTGATAGCATATTGTTTACGATTTATCGATAATTGTCGAACTAATTCAAACCAATCAAAAGGTCACTTATCGTGTTCTGAACTTAACAATGCCACCAATCACATATTAAAACTAGTCAATTTGAAACTTTTTCTAGGGAAATTGGTGAGTTAAAACAAGGTGGACATGTATTCAAGGAGAGTAACATGTTTACATTAAATGTGTTTTTAGATGAAAAAGAACTGATCAGAGTTGGTGGACGTTTAAGTAATTCATCTATTTCATATAATAGAAAACATCCAATACTTCTGCCAAAAAATCATTTTATAACTGAACTTCTCATTATTCAAGAACATGTAATGCAATTGCATAGTGGTCCTCAATTAAATAAATTTCGGTTAGGTAATAGGTACGATTTACGATCCAACTAAGCATGCGGATTACAAAATTTCTTTTCTTTCAATAGAATCACTTGATTCCAAATTGACAAAATTTTGGGAAATTGAGGAATGTCACAATATCGCAAAACTGTTATCTCCATCCGAGTTAGAGTGTGAAAATCATTTCACACAGACACACCACAGAAATAAAGATGGTAGATTTGTAGTCAGGTTGCCATTTTAAAATGACGCAATGGAATTAGGTATCTCGAGAGACATTGAGCTTAAGGGATTTTATTCATTAGAAAAGAAATTAGCAAGAAATCTTGAATTAAAAAGCGAATATGCAGCTTTTATGGAAGAATATTTAGCATTAGGTCACGTGGAATATATACAGTCCGATGAGAATCCAGAACTAGATGTTGCGGCAAGCTATTATCTGCCACATCACTCGGTCATTAAAGAATCAAGTTTAAAATAAGGGTAGTTTTCGATGGTTCCGCAAAAACTACAACAGGCGTAAATCTAAACAATAATCTTCTAGTAGGTCCCACAATTCAAGATGAATTATTTTCAATACTTCTTAGATTCAGATCACACAAATATGTTTTAACCGCGGATATAACAAAAATGTACCGCCAAATACAAGTTGGCCCACTGGACCGTGATTTTCAACGAATCCTTTGGCGTGAAAATTCAAATGAAGAAATTAAAACATATAGACTCACTACAGTAACTTATGATACATCCGCAGCGCCGTTTCTAGCCATAAGGTGTTTACAACAATTAGCCACTGATGAGCAAATGGATCATCCCTTAGCTCATAAAATCATCAATAGAGATTTTTATGTCGACGATCTCTTAACTGGAGCCAATACAGTTGAGGATTTAATGAAAATCCGTGATCAACTGACTATAGTACTACGTAAAGGCGGTTTCGAGTTAAGAAAATGGTCGTCAAACATTATACAAATATTACCAAATATATCAAATCAATGTAATAACGTTATGGATATAGATAATAATTTCGACACAAAAGCTTTAGGTCTAACATGGAACTGTAAATTATATTCATTTAAATACTCAGTAAACAACGAATTACCACATTCGCGGATTACAAAACGAATTATTTTGTCTACAATTTCACAAATATTTGATCCATTGGGTTCGATTGGCCCTGTTTTAATTAAATCTAAAATTATCATGCAGCGTCTTTGGTCGCTGAAGGCTAACTGGGATGAATCCATTCCATCAGAATTGCATACAATGTGGTTGCAATATATTCATAAATTACCAAATTTAAATACGATTCAAATACAACGAAAAATTCTTTGTGATAATTCGACCAATATAGAAATTCATGGATTTTGTGATTCTTCAATTTCTGCTTATGATGCGTGCATTTATTTAAAATTCGTAAATTGTAAAAAGGAATCTTATGTCCAGCTAGTATGTACAAAATCACGAGTCGCCCCACTGAAAACAATGACAATACCGCGATTAGAATTATGCGGAGCTTTACTTCTAACACAGCTTTTATGCAAGGTAATGTCATCACTGTCAAATATACCATATAAACATATATTTATGGTCCGACTCAACCATTGTTTTATCTTGGTTAAATACAGCAGATATCATATCACCCAGCAATATCATATCAACCAGTTACTAGAATGCAAGTTGTGGTGGCATGGTCCTGAATTTTTAAAACAACCCTTACAATTTTATCCTGATTTTAAATACGCTCCTTTAAAGGAAGTTCCTGAAAAACGCCACGTAAACTCTCTAATTTGAACAGTTCGTAAGAATCCATTACTGAATAAATATTCGTCATTTTCAAAATTGCAGAGAGTGATAGCATATTGTTTACGATTTATCGATAATTATCGAACTAATTCAAACCAATCAAAAGGTCACTTCTCGTGTTCTGAACTTAACAATGCCACCAATCACATATTAAAACTAGTCAATTTGAAACTTTTTCTAGGGAAATTAGTGAGTTAAAACAAGGTGGACATGTATTCAAGGAGAGTAACATGTTTACATTAAATGTGTTTTTAGATGAAAAAGAACTGATCAGAGTTGGTGGACGTTTAAGTAATTCATCTATTTCATATAATAGAAAACATCCAATACTTCTGCCAAAAAATCATTTTATAACTGAACTTCTCATTATTCAAGAACATGTAATGCAATTGCATAGTGGTCCTCAATTAACATTAGCATGTTTGAGACATAAGTACTGGATAATTTCTGGCCGAAGTGTAATATGTAAAATTTTACATAAGTGCATAACCTGTTATCGCACAAAACCAATTACCTCTCAACAATTAATGGGCGATTTACCAAGGGCTAGAATTGCACCGGCCCGTCCATTCTGACATTGCGGCATGGATTACGCAGGTCTGATTTTAATTAAAGACGGCTTTTGTCGAACTACAAGGTCAATAAAGTCCTATATTTCATTATTTGTATGTTTATCAACAAAGGCAATTCATTTAGAATTGGTTTGTGACTTAACTTCCGACACCTTTTTGAGTGTTTTAAAGAGATTTGTATCTCGTAGAGGAAATGTATCAGGAATATATTCTGATAACGGAACAAATTTTGTTGGTGCAAACAGTGAATTGCACAAATTAAAAGAACTATTTGATTCTGACAGTTTTAAATCTAACGTAATCAGTACCCTTACATCAAAAAAATATTAATTGGCATTTTATATCACCCGGTGCTCCACATTTTGGAGGACTATGGGAAGCCGGTGTAAGGTCTGTAAAAAGTCATTTAAAAAGAGTTGTTGGAAATACAATGCTAAATTATGAACAATTGTACACATTATTGACTCAGATTGAAGCGTGTCTAAATTCACGTCCCCTTATCCCTTTGTCCAATGATCCAAACGATCTATCTGCCTTAACACCTGGACATTTCCTAATTTGGAGAATCGTTCACCGCAACCGTGGAACCTGATTTGACGTTCATAAACGAGAACAGACTTTCAAAATGGCAACGAATTCACCAATTGTTACAACATTTTTGGAAACGCTGGTCCCATGAGTATCTGAGTAACTTACAGTCAAGATCGAGATCCAGTTGCAGTACGAATTCCGATTTAAAAAACGACACCATCGTTGTTATTAAGGATGACAATTTGCCACCCATGCATTGGCAAATCATCGAAGTTCATCCAGGAAAGGACGGCAAAGTGCGCGTCGTTAGTGTTAAGATGCAAATGGGAGTGATAAAACGTCCTGTTATAAAAATTTGCGTGTTACCAATCATAGACAATGCCAAGGATACCTTATAGTTTAATTTTAGTATTTTACTTAGTTTTAATTCTAATTTTATATTTCCATTATTAGCTTTTTTATAGTATTTTTTAAATTATTTTATTAGTATTAATCACGTTTACATTTATTTTGAAAGCAAGATCTTTCAAGGCGGCCGGCATGTTGAATCTTTAATCATATTTTAATATTGTACTATTGATATTTTTATATTACCTAGTATTCTTAAGTTTTATTTAAATTATAATCAGAATAATTATCATTTATAGAGTAGCTGAGATAAATAAACTCCTGCCCACTCAATCGTGGCACCACGTACCCATAGAGGACAATCCAGCAGATCTAATCTCTCGAGGTGTAGATCCTGCGAGAATCAAAGGAAATGACCTTTGGTGGAATGGTCCAAAATGGCTTTTGGACAACCATCAATGGCCCAAGCAAGCCCCAGGGCATCACACAATGGAAGAAATAAAACACTGTTACCACGTGACCGTGCAAGAAAATGAGAATTTAATCATTAATAGATTCTCCTCCTTAACAAGGATGATTCGTGTATCAATGTACGATCTCCCAATGATGCTCGGGCTGAGCGGGTCACTGGTGAAACCGTATGAGGGTTGTAAGTAGAGTAGTTGGGGTTACTGGCTCTGGGACCAGTAGACTGTGGTGATTTTTGTTGTGGTGATTTTTGTTGTTGTGGTAAAAACCAATCCTGGAGGCAGCCTCACCTCCTAATTGTGGCTTGGAAAGATTGGTTAAATGAGTACAACAAGTAATTAGTTGAGACTGATTTATTTAAGAAAATAAAATTCTATTTATACTAAATGGCAATAATAAACATAATAACAAATCGTAAAAACAATTAATTATACGTCCTAGATTTATCTGTTTTAAAATATAACACCCCCTTAATCCGTTTATAGCTTGGATTTTCCATGGTTCTAAATTAGAGATTTTCGTATACCTATCTATGCAGGCACAGATTGTAATATTTTATTCATATTCAAACTTCAACCACAGCACTGTAAACAACGCTCTCCTTTAGTTTAGTCAGATTCATTCGTGTTATTGTATACATTTTTGTTATATTGTGAATATAATTGTTAAGTTAATAACAGTGCTTAATTTTTATAATAACGATCCTGATCCTTCGAGAAGCAAGTAAAAAATAGCAAGGTGTCTATACATTTTGGACGGGGTTAATTCGTTCGAATCTCAACAATGAGGTAGAGGTGATATCATTCCTCTGAATCACAAATTCAAGGTTTGAACATCACTACGGTATTTGATTTTGTTATTTAAATACGGGGGACATTTATTTACGATTATACTATGGTACCATGTCGCACAATGAAACTGTCGTCTAGATTCCATGTTCGACCATTTTGCGTGTTTCAATTTATGTGAAACATGCTCATATTTCCTGATGCCGTAAATATACCTTAAGCACGCCTTTTGGATTTTCTCTATTTTATTAGTGTCCATTTTGTTAAGATGACTTAGCACTAGTGTACCAGTGAGTTTAATTAATGAAATTATGGTGAAAGTAAATGACTGTGAGGGTATAAACATTTCAAATTAGCATAAACTTTTTGCATACATTTATTTATATGTTTTTGAAACCGCAAATCTGTATCTATTTCGACACCAAGATTTCATGCCACTTAGTACATGCTAAATCAGTATGACCTACTGCAACTCTCATATCTGCCTCCACCTCAGCTTTAAGTTTGCCAAATATAAGAACAGACGATTTCATTGGATTTATAGCTAATTTATGACGTGTAGACATTTCGATAAGTCTTTGTAAATCATTACTGATAATGGCATTTGTCTGATTCACATCGTTGCTACAGTGGTCCCAAATTGAGTTTTTTGGTTCAAAAACCGCTAGAGAGCTCAAATCTTGTCGGAAATTAACAATTAAAGCTTACCGAAATTCCAACAAATTCCGAGAGATTTAATTTTGAAAAAAAAAATTCTTTTTTTATTATCTTAAGTCAAAGGCCAAAAAAATGTCTTTGCCCTTTAACTTAATATAATAAAAAAGGAATTTTTTTTTTTCGAAATTCGGGCTCCGAGGATTTGTTGGAATTTCGGTAAGCTTTAATTAAAAAAAAAAATTGTTGATTGCCGACAAGATTTGAGCTCTCTATCCATTTTTGAACCAAAAAACTCGATTTGGAACCACTGTGCGTTGTGAAAAAAAGAATAATATATTTGAGTGTCGTCCGCATATAAATGTACTTTACAATTATTTAGTCAGTTTGTTATATTACATGTATATAGAAAACAACAGAGGGCCAAGGATTGGTCCTTGTGGTACTCCACACAATATATTTCCATAATTTGATCTGCCATTATTTGTTTCCACAAATTGAGACCTATTATTTAAATAACTCCTAATAAGATTGATAGCACTCTCCGAAAAGTCAATATAATGTAGAATAGCAAACAAAATTTCGCGAATAATTGTGTCGAACTCCTTTGAATAATCTAATAAAATTAGAGCTGTAGTTTCCCCGAGTCTATATCCTCAATAATGTCATCCATGACACCTAGTAATGAGGTGGCACAGCTGTGGCCAGTGCGAAACCCAGATTGATATACTGGTAAAATACTATATTCATTTGAAAGTTCATGATTTTTTCCACCACTTTGGATAACACTGGAAGAATGCTAATAGGTCGAAGCTCACTAAAATTTTTTAGGTAGTGGAACTACACGTGATATTTTTCAAGAATCTGGGAAAATACCCTCTAGTAGTAGTGTGTTTACTATTATATTAGTAATACAAGGCAGAATACGTGGGCAACATAAAAGTAACATATCAGTGTTAAATTTAGATTTTATTTCCACTACATATTTAGAAATGATCTCATCTGATACGGGTACAAATGAAAATAAATCATTAAAATTTGTTTTTAGATTTAGATTATAATATTGTAACAATTCATTGTCCAGGGGAGATATATATTAGTAGTGTAAGAATTAGTCACCCTGTATTTTGCGAAGCTGGACTGGAATGACGAATCGTCTTTCGCACAATCAGCTCCTTTTTGTGAAAGACATATTATATTATTATTATGTGTTGAACGTTTGTAGAAGCAAGTTCTAAAGTTCCATTTCTGTTGTAATATTGAGTAATATATGTGTTTTATTAACTTTAAAACGCGTTTCCTTACATAGCAGCGGTGGGATATGAAAATCCCTGTTTACCGAAAGTGTAATCCGCAGTGTTGTTTTTTTGTGTTAGTATTGTGAATCTAACAGAAAGGACTCTATTTCTGCTATTGGACAATGGACATATACGTATGTTATTAATTTTAAGTTATATCTAACGTCAGTAACATATCAGTTGAATGAATGGCACGATCGCTAACGCTCAAACGTCTTGTATTGTTTATGTTCTCTGGGCGCCGTAATATAAACATTTTTAGTGAGAACTCTTTTTGTTCATGAAGAAATGGATAACAAGTTAAAGTTGCATAATTAAGTTTTTAGACTTAATTTATAAACAATACTGGCATTGACTTTGACTTCAGTGTTAATTTAAATATTATTGTTTTCATATTCGGTACTCGCGAATAAATTTTGCTTAGTGATTTATTTAGTGAACTGTAAGAATTAAATAGTACGGTAAAAATGGGTAAAAGAAAGGATAAAAGAAAATCGAGAGAAACAAAAGGAGAAACATCTGCCAGACGTGAACGAACATCCAGCAGTAGTGATACTAGTTCGGAAAATGAAAATGAAAACATGCGGCGTACGTTAAAACGACTCAGACGAGAGCTTGATGAGTTAAAGCGCTTCCCTATTGGTTCTACTGTCCATACTGGTGAAACTTTGATCCCAATATTTGACCCTTCAAAAGACGATGCTGTAGTGGAGCAATGGGCGGAAAAAATGGAAACATTGGCTAAGCGTTACAGGTGGGATGACGACTCCATTATAAGGTTAATTTCTGGCCGCTTAAGAGGAAATGCACGGCAGTGGTTTGATAAACAAGTAAAATCAGACGCTACGTGGAGAGAAGTCAAGCACGAAATGATCGACCAATTCCGTAAGTCCGTTCCATTTTCTAATTTATTAAAAGATGCCGCTAATTATGAAACAAAACCAGGACAAAATCTTGGTGATTATTGTTTTCAAAAGTTATCAAAATTAAGAGCTCTCAATTTAGAAATACCTGATGAATATCTTGTTGATGCCGTAATTGGTGGCATTTCTCATGTAGGCATAGCTCGAACTGTTCGATCCGCGCAGCATACAGATGCTAATACTTTGTATGCCTATTTAAATACAATAAGAAATATACCAGGAAATGTCATAACAGCAAGTACAAGCTCGCGAGAAGAAAAAAAATATGTTAATCAAAAAAAATCAATCATGGAAGTTTCCTGAGTGGTTAATGCTATTGTAGTGCCGGATGATCAACTAACACACGATTTAATAGTAGGCAGATATTTTTTGGATCAGCCACACGTTATGATGATTAAATCGAATAAATGTGTTGAATTTCGAAAATTACCGAAAATAAAAGAATGTGCAGTTAATCTTGTTGAAGTTTATGACATTGAGAATATCACGGTGGACAGTCTTAACTTTGGAAACATTAGTATGGATATGAAACGTAAATGTGTTGAAGTATTGGAGATATTTTCTGATTGTATTGCGTCATCATTAGATAAGTTAGAAAAAACAAAAACAATTTCAATGGAAATTAAATGTTATTCTGAAGTTCCAATTTCACATCATCCTTACAGAATGCCCGAAGTAGAAAAGCAAATCTTACGAGAAATTATAAGAGAATTACTGGAGAATAATATAATCCGCGAATCGACTTCACCATATGCTAGCCCAGTAATGTTAGTTAAGAAAAAAACGGGAGATTATCGAATGTGTATTGACTTTCGAAGACTAAATTCAGTAACTATCAAAGATCGATATCCTCTTCCATTGATTGATGAACAGTTAAACAAATTAGGTGGAAAAAAATATTTCACAACGCTTGACCTCGCATCTGGATATTATCAAGTTCCGATGTCAGAAAATTCCATTTCTAAGACAGCTTTCATAACACCTGATGGACACTATGAATTTTTAAGAATGCCGTTTGGGCTCACAAATGCACCATCTGTTTTCCAATATCTAATTAACAAGGCTCTGGAAAATTTACGTAATACGATTGCATTTCCATACATGGATGACATCATAATACCATCTGTAACACCCGAAGAAGGACTTGAACGTTTACAACAAGTTCTATTCAAATTACGTAAACATAATCTTACTCTAAAATTAACAAAATGTGCGTTCTTCAAAACAAATATCGAATACCTCGGCAGAGAAATAAGCGAAGAAGGTGTGAAGCCGGGAAAAAGAAAAGTAGAAGCGGTGTTGAAGATGCCAAAACCACAGACCGTAAAACAAATAAGACAATTCTTGGGGCTTTCAAGTTATTTCCGAAAGTTTATTAAAGATTACGCAACTATTGCTGAACCATTAACCAGACTAACACGTAAAGATATTAAATGGGCGTGGGGTGAGTCTCAAGAAAGAGCAGTTCAACAAATAAAGAAATCGTTAACATCTGATCCAATTCTTTCAATATTTGATCCTAAATTGAGAACCGAACTACATACTGATGGTAGTTCTCTTGGTGTTGGGGCCATGTTAGTCCAATTTGATGAGAAGGGACAACAACGTGTGGTATCTTATTTTAGCAAGCAAACTACGATAGATCAAAGACAGTATCATTCGTATGAACTAGAAACCATGGCAGTAGTATTAGCATTGAGGTATTTTCGAGTGTACCTATTAGGAATTAATTTTAAAGTGATAACAGATTGCAATGCCCTGAGAACAACATTGTCAAAAAAAGATTTACTACCACGTATAGGAAGATGGTGGCTTGAAATCCAAGAATACACTTTCGAGATCGAGTACAGAGCAGGCGCAAAAATGGCACATGTAGATAGTTTAAGTAGAAATCCTATTGAAGTACTAGAGGTAGAAATTTATCAAACTGATATAACAGAGGATGAGTGGATTGTTGCTGCACAATTAGAAGATGAAGATACATTGAGAATATGAAAAATTTTAGGAAAGGGAAAGCAAGATAGGGATACGAAACATTATTTCAAAGAATACGAACTGAAAAAGAATATATTATATAAAAAGTTGGAAGGTGGAGTAAAGGCTTGGGTAGTTCCAAGAATAGCACGCATGCAAATTTGTCGGTTGTGTCACGATGACGCAGGACATATGAGTGTCGAAAAGACTCTACGTCGAATTCGTGCTAGTTATTGGTTTTCTGGAATGAGACGGTTTGTGACAAAATATGTGAGAGCATGTCTCAATTGTGCTTATTATAAAAACAATTCAAGAACAAAACAATGTAAACTCAATCCCATTGAAAAGACACCGATACCATTTCACACTATACACATTGATCACGTGGGACCTTTTGAAACATCTAAACGAAAAAACAAATATTTACTAGTTATTGTGGATGGATTTACAAAATTCACTGTTATTGAGCCTGTACGTGATCAGAAGTCGAAACGTGTTACGAAAGTATTGATGAACTTGATTTACCTATTTGGCGTTCCTACTCGAATCATCAGTGACAGGGGAACAGCATTTACATCACGAACCTTTAAAATATTCCGCTCAAATTATGGTATCAAACATATATTGAATGCAGTTGCAACTCCGAGAGCCAATGGGCAATGTGAGAGGTACGACAAGACGATAGTAAGTTCCTTAGCTGCGACGGTGGCAGGAAAAGATTCAGCAGAATGGGATTTGTATGTTAAACAAATTCAGACTGCGTTAAATACAACACACAACAAGGGTATCAACGCAACACCAATGGAGGCCTTAATTGGATGCAATACTAAACATGTAGCAGAGGCGCGTATCCTCAACTACATTCGTGACGAAGTGAATCGACTAGACTTGAAAGAATTGAGAAAAACAATTTCAGAACACATAACGGAAGATCAAAGATTACAAAAGGAGAGATATGATAAAGCTCGACGTGAAGCAACTGAATACGATGAAGGTGACCTAGTTATGGTCAAAGTTACTAGTGAACCGGCCACTGCCAAT
This sequence comes from Rutpela maculata, assembly GCA_936432065.2. Taxonomy (NCBI): domain Eukaryota; kingdom Metazoa; phylum Arthropoda; class Insecta; order Coleoptera; family Cerambycidae; genus Rutpela; species Rutpela maculata. Next base: position 105,309,890 of record OW386287.2, on the reverse strand, counting down.
AGTCGTAAATTGTTCCCAAAACATAAAGGACCTTTCCGTATTGCAAAGAAGTTGATTAATGATCGATACGAAGTAGAAGATTTACGAGTAGGAAGAAAAAAAATAAGAACTGTCATTGCCGCTGACCATCTAAAGAGATGGGTTACATTTCAAGACGAAGAAAAGTAAGTTGTTGGGGCATACGTTACCATTTACGAGGCAGACATTGCCATTTATGAAGCACATGTTGCTATTTACGAGGCACTCGTTGCTATTTACGAAGCACACGTTGCTATTTACGAAGCACACGTTGCTATTTCCGAAGCACACGTTGCTATTTACGAGGCATACCTTGCCATTTACGAAGCACATGTTGCTATTTACGAAGCACACGTTGCTATTTACGAAGCACACGTTGCTATTTACGAAGCACACGTTGCTATTTACGAAGCACACGTTGCTATTTACGATGCATACCTTGCCATTTACGAAGCACATGTTGCTATTTACGAAGCACACGTTGCTATTTACGAAGCACACGTTGCTATTTACGAAGCACACGTTGCTATTTACGAGGCATACCTTGCCATTTACGAAGCACACGTTGCTATTTACGAGGCAAACGTCGCCACTATTTCAGCCAATCGTCATCATATTCTTATATCTCTTTTGTTTGTCTTCCAGAGCCGCTTAAGGCCTGAGGACAGACCTTCTATACAGGATGGCCGAGTGTAAGAATTAGTCACCCTGTATTTTGCGAAGCTGGACTGGAATGACGAATCGTCTTTCGCACAATCAGCTCCTTTTTGTGAAAGACATATTATATTATTATTATGTGTTGAACGTTTGTAGAAGCAAGTTCTAAAGTTCCATTTCTGTTGTAATATTGAGTAATATATGTGTTTTATTAACTTTAAAATGCGTTTCCTTACAGTAGAATGCATTATTTGCATTGTTTATGCAAAATTCAAGGTAACTTTTTTTTTCGTTAGCTGAGGCAATGCTTGTTTCGTTTAGTAGACTTATAATAATTCCAGTGTTCGACATTTTTGGTTTTATTAAACCTTTTTAATGCATTGTCTTTTAGTAATATCATTTTTTTATGTTATCGGTTAGCCAAGCTGATTTTTGTTATTTTATTATGATATCCTTAACAGGAGCAAGGGTGTCAAAAATATTTAATATTAATGTATTAAAAAACTCAATTTTATCATTAATATTTCGTATATCTATTACAGTTTCAAAAGGTGCTAACACTAAAAATGCTTCAGTGGCGGCTCGTGATATTGTCTGCAGAGGAGGCTTGATATTTTGAAAGACAATTAGAGAAATTTCTACAAGTAAAAGATATTAATTTGGAAGATTGGAAGATATGCTGCTTCTTCCAAAGGGAGGTTCAGCCTCCCCTGCCTCCCCTGACGAGCCGCCACTGAAATGCTTGTAACAAATCTAGATCAATGCGCTTTAAGTTCCTAGTTCTGAAAGTTTGCTGATTATTTTTAGGCGAACAAATTTTGAAAGAGCAAAATACCAAAGAATGATCTGATATATTGTACACTTCATTTGTGCCATATATGTAGTTGTCCTTATCATTTAAAATTAGAATCACATATAATAAAGGAGAAAAACTTTTTGTAATACGGGTAGGCATACCTATTAATTATCTGATATAAATTGAAGTCATTCAGTCATTACAAATTATAGTTTTGCGATTTTCAGAATCTAGTAGGTCTATATTTATATCCCCTCCGCAAATTATATCATTACAAATGGGTATAAAATCAGATAAAACATCCTCAAATAGATTAATAAAATTCAAGAAGTTTTTATTTGGGTTTCTGTATAGTGTACCAATAATGCATATTTTATTAAACAAATTAATTTTTATCCATAGCTGCTCTAATGCCTCATGGGATTTATTATTTAAATTTTCATACTTTAAACTTGCCCTCAGATAGACTCCTATACCTATACTTCTTGAGTCTTAATCATTTCTTAAAAAGTTATATACATTAGTTTACACAATATTACTGGGTATGTTGCCTGATAACTAAGTCTCAGAAATTCCTATTCGAGATTTTAAGCTTGAGCAAAAAATTTATGTCTGTCTGTCTGTCTGTCCCAGGTCGGTCTAACTGTAACTTTTTTTATGCGTACGATTACTCTGGAACCGTTTAAGATATTGACTTGAAATTTATTTAGTATACTATGTACTTTAAAGGGATCTGGAACTAGATTATATTTTCATCTTATTCCGTCTAAGGGTTAGGGGGTAAATGGGGGGTAAATAGCCACCCCCATTACCACCACCACCCCATTATTAAAGGAGATGAAAAAAATGTGATTTAGTGTGTGTACAAAACAGAGAGTGGTGAAGGTCCGAGGCCACTGAAGGTATGTCTGAACTCCCGGGAAGATGCACTAAAAATAATTAAAAATAAAAGCAAACTAAAAATCTAAACCTAGGAGTCAATATATCTCCAGACTGCACAATACAACAGCGAACATATTATAAAAAGATAAGAACAGATCTGGAAGCAAGAGTGAGAAATGGAGAAGACAATTTATATATTAGATATGTTAATGGTACTCCAGTTATAGTAAAGTCAACCGAGGTGCACAATAATCAGGAAAGTGTTGCAAAAAACTAAAAAGACTAACAATTTCGCATATTAATATAAGGTCACTTCATTCTAATTTTGGTTTATTTAAAGACTTAATTTTAAGAGAAAATTATGATATTATATGTGTATCTGAAACTTGGTTAACGCCAGATGACTAAGACAACAGTTTCTTCCTGCCAAATTATACACTCATTAGAGCAGATCGCAATACTAGAGGTGGTGGTGTAGCCATATATCTTAAAGCTAATTTAAAATTTGAAGTTGTCTATTCACAACTCTCAGTTAGCTATGACCTAGGACAACTGTGGGTAAAAGTTCAAATTCAAAATAAAAGAATTGGTGTTGGTGTCGTATACAAACCCCCAAGAGTATCAGTGTCTAGTTTGGAGAAGGTTAGTGCAATGCTTGAAGAATTAAGCTTAGTAGTGGATTCAATAATTCTAACAGGTGACATTAATATTAATTTATTAGATAAAAATGCATATAATACAAAAATATTCGACTCATTTATGTCTAATTTTAAACTAAAACAACTAATTAGTTCGCCAACTAGAATTACTAATACAACAGAATCATTAATAGACGTTATTTGTGTAAGTGATAATTTAATTGTAATAGAATCTGATACTTTAGACCTAAGTAATATAACGGATCACTTATTGGTATATAGCTGCTTAGACATAGATACTAAAAAATATAAAAGTGAACCGTTTTATTGTAGATCGTATAAATATTTTAATGTAGAAGAGTTTGCACAAGATGCCACTAGCATCGACTGGAATTTAATTTTGGAAATAGAGGACATAAACGACAAAGTTGAAATTTTAAATAATTATATAACGAAACTATTTGACAAGCATGCACCGTTAATATTAGTTAAACCTAGAAAACATAATCCGCCCTATATTACTTATAATATTAAAGAAATGATCAAGACAAAAAACAAAGCGCATAAAAAATATTTACAGACAAAAACAGAGAGAGATCGAGCTTATTATATAGATTTAAGAAATTATGTCAATAGTGCTGTTCGTCGAGAAAAGAAAGCATATTATAATTATATATTAAAAAGGAATGAAAAAAATCCGCGTGATATCTGGAAAACTTTTAGGGATATGGGTGTCGGAGATTTAAAAAATAAAAAAGATTTGCCTGAATGCCTGCAAAATTCGCAACTGCTGAATGATCATTTCTTAAATATCGCTGGAAGTACAGCTGTTGACGAAGACCTGTTAGAGCTTTATGAAAATAACAAAATAAACAATTCAAGTTTTCAATTTGATGAGGTAACAGAAAGCGATATTTGTAGAGCAATTTCATCAATAAAATCAAGAGCGTATGGAGTGGATAATATTAATGCTGAGATGTTAAAAATGATTTTGCCGTACTGCATACATATTTTAACTCATCTAGTCAATTATTCTTTAAACACCGGTACAGTCCCGAACATATGGAAAACAGCAGCCGTGCTACCGATTCAAAAAAATAATAGGCCTCTAACGTGTGACGACCTACGTCCTATAAATATTTTACCCTCCTTATCTAAAGCTATGGAAAAAATTGTAAGTTTTCAGTTTATAATTTATCTAGAAAATTTTAACATTCTTCCTTCAATTCAGTCAGGGTTTCGACAAAAGCATAGTACCAATACAGCAATGTTAAAGGTTGTAAATGATATTAGCGGTGCAATGGATAATTCCATGCTTACTGTTCTCATTTTACTTGATCAGAGCAAAGCTTTTGATCTGGTCAATACAAATTTACTGATTACGAAATTAAAATATACTGGAGTGGAGAATATTGCTTTGCAATGGTTTGGAGATTGTTTGAGAAATAGAAAACAATTTGTTAAAATAGGTACAGATAATTTCTCGTCCATGCAGCAGGTGTTAAGTGGTGTACCTCAAGGCAGTGTACTGAGGCCTATTGTTTTCAGTATTTACGTTTGATCTTCCAGTTGTTGCCTCAGGTTGCCACTTGCATTTGTATGCAGATGATATCCAATTATATAAGTCGTCAAAACTCGATGAATTTCCAAATTTAGTGAAAGATGTAAATGAAAATTAAAATCGTATTTGTACATGGTGCAACAAAAATGGACTTAAACTTAATCCAAAAAAATCACAAGCACTTTGCATCGGAAATAAAAGGATAAGGTCTAATCTCAATCTAGATAACTTTGATATCACAGCAAATAATACTAAAATACAGTGGGTAAATAAAGCTAAAAGTTTAGGAGTAACAATAGACGAGAATCTTAGCTTTGATCACCACACTAGTAATATATTCAGAAGCTCGTATGCTACATTAAAATCAATTTACAAGTTGAAACATGAAATAGATGAAAAAACAAAACTAAAACTAGTAAAATCAATTATTTATCCAAGATCGAATATTGCAGTTCAGTATATTATTTTCAGCTAACAGAGTACAATAAATATAAAATACAGAAAATACAAAACGCTTGCTTAAGATTTGTTTGTAAAATACCATATGGTGAGCATGTAACACCATACTTACAAAATTTAGGCGAATTGAATGTTAAGCAGCGTACTAATTACCTTTATAGTATATTTTTGTACAAACTTGTTAAAAACAAACAACCACAATATCTTTCAGATTTATTAATATTAAGATCAGATATACACAATGTGAATGTTAGAGTGGATAGTTATACCACACCTAGACATAGAACTGCGAAATTTGAGGGGAGCTTTGCATACACCGCGCCAACAATATTAAATTATGTCCTACAATTTTCAGATAAGTCGATAGGTACATTTAAGAAAGAGTCGAAACTGTTATTCTTAGAGAATGATACCGTGTGTATGGGCATGGGGAGTAAGAATTACAACATCGCGTGTGCCAGCTGGCTGGAATGAAATAATAAAGCTGGGATGCTCCACCGACGGACGAATTTACGGCTGCCGGTGTTGTCAGATCTCTCACGCTACGTGAATGTATATGCCTAATGGGAAATTACACGCACGGTATAAGTGTATAAACTACTTAAATATAACTTTTATTAAATTTGGTGCACATTGATAAACTATTTGTTTTGTACAATTAATACTATTTTTTTTATAAATATTTTTTTTAAGTGTAATTAAGTCAGTAAGTAATTAACTAAGTAACAAGCATTGTTTTTCATTATTGGATAAAATTATTGTATTTAGTGTAAGTATTTATATAAACTAATTAATATTTTGTACGTTTTAATATTAATCTAGTGCATTTTATAAATGCATAGTTAAGTGTAATTAATTAAGTAACGAATATTATTATTCTTTATGGGAAAGTGGAAGAGCGGCTATGCCGAACTATCTCCCATTTGTGTACGTCTCAATGTTCACAATAAACGTTATTATTATTATTATTATTATTATTATTATTATTATTATATCGAAAAAAATTAATTCATCAAAGTCGGCTAACATTTTATACGTGATTTTACATTCTGAACAACTTTTCTCGTTTTTTTCATTTTGAAAAATTAAGGTGTATTATTTCTTAAATATTTGTTTCAAGATCCCCCTGTGTATCTAAAATTATTCTCGTTGCGTAATATATATAATTAGCTGTATATGAGAATATAATTTTAGGTATACAGGGTGATTTGCAAACAATATTTAAGAAATAATATTTTTCAAAATGAAAAAAAAAATAAGGAGAAAAGTTGTTCAGAATATAAAATCATATACTATGTATAAAACGTCAGCTGACTGATGAAATAATTTTTTTCGATAAAAAACAATCATAAAAAATTCAATATGAGGAAACATAATTTATTCAAAATTCATCATTTTCTATTGGAGCGGGGTATAAAATAAATCTTTTATCAGTGATTATTAAGTTTCATTGAGTTATTTTTTCGTAATATAAAAGAAGATTTATTTGTTGTAAAATAGATTATTTTTATTCATTTTAAAACTAATGACTTACTTCAGGCAAAAAAATTTCATCAAAGTAGCCTGATATATTGCTGAAATATTACACAAAAGGGTATATTTCACACTCGTTTTACTTACCTTTTCCTTACATTTTTCTTGAGACTTCGGAAAATATATAAAAAGGCAGTTTATACATAATTGTTTGATATTTACTTATAAATCTTGCACTTATACCTAGATATTTTAATCGTTTTATAGTACATATATATTACTCACTAAAGTTGGGCCCCAGAAAAATGTCTCTAAGAGAAATAATATAAAATAGATTTAAAAATGTAAAAAGTATTAAATGAATTTGAAGTGATCAATGAAACAAACATTTCCGAAACTATATATATTCAAAATATGATTACAGTTATATGCCTTATAATAAAAAATCACCTAGCTATTTCTTTCTTGATCTTCTTTGGTCTCCATAACGGATTAAGTCTTTCATAATGTTCTAATATTCAAAGTCTACTGTGGCTGGAACTACTTTTCATACCACATCTAAAAATGTATAAGAAATAAATTATCATAGTTTAAAAACATTTAATAAGATTTCATGTCATTTACTTCAGTAAAAATAATGTTAAAGTTGAGTATTGGTAGTAGACAGGCTGGCCCATTGGTAACTAAAATGGATCAAGGTTGGATACTAATACGTGTATACTTTACAAGGCAACAATTAAGAAAATATTATGAAAACAGTAAAACTTTCAAACCTAAAGCGAAAAATCTAGTAAGAAGATCTCGTTAAAATACATACGTTACCAAATTTCAAGTGAATATCTTAAACGGTTCCAGAGTAATCGTGCGCACAAAAAAAATTACAGACAGACAAACAAACCGACAGACAGACAGAATTTTTTGCTCAAACTCAAAATCTCGACGTTTCATGACATTCTAAGCTTATTTGAACAATACAAATTTTCAATTTTTTTTTGCGTTACTAAACTTCTACTGGATGTGGAAGTAAAAATAAAACACCACAGCTAAAGGTCAAAAGTGGCAGTATTAGTATTAGTATTTCAGATTTTGTTTAAGGGCGTTTAATTTGTTTATTTGTGTTTTACTTGGGTAATAGTAAGTCTATTCATGGTTACACTATGTACATAAAACATAATCAATAAAGATACAATACAATGTACACTTAAACATTTTTTAAGCCTATACTACTGCGTTTTCTGTACTTAATAATTTTTAATAATAAAAACAAACAAGACAAGTACCCAAATACATCACATTGTCGAATTTCAAGTTCAACCGCACACTCGTTTTTGTTATTAAAGTAAAATTAAATTGAATTTGGAACAACTTCATTGACACTAATGAAAAAATTTTTAAAAAGGCCAAGGCTACTACAATTGAAATTAAACTACTATTTCGCAAAGCATGAATTATACGAATTCAGAATTTGATTCTAGCAGGGCATGCAGAATACGGTTCTAAAATTATTTGAACCTTGTATCACTCTCGATTCGTGGATCTATAAAACACCAAAATTTGAATTCCATCTAGCAAAATAACAAAGTTTCGATGAGAGTGGGCAGACTTAAAATGACTTAAGTGTACACTAAATTAAAAATTAAGCAAAAAAACCGCTGCCCAAGGAATCACTACTTCCACATCCTGATTTTCTATCACTCACAACGAAAAAATTTTGTATGTGGAAATAATTGCTTATGGAACTAATAATATAATATTTGAAATCCTCTACCCCAAAAACCTATAAACCGATACCCCACATCGGTAGTGGGGTGGGGGTGGTGATAGGGGGGGGGGGGGGGGGGTGGGTGGTAGTGGGAGTGGATGAAGTAAAAAAATATGTTGAGGTTTCTGGTTCTTGTACACACACTAAATCACAATTTTTTTTCATCCCCTTTAATAATGGGGGTGGTATTGGGGGTGGGTAATGCCAAAAATTTTTTTAAGCCCTTAGCTTCTCTTGTATATACTAAATACCAATTTTCTGGACCCTTACCTGCTTGATTTACCTATTTACCCCAAATTTACCCCAATTTACCCCCAACCCTTCGATGGAACAAGATGAAAATATAATCTGGTTCCAGATCACGTTAATATACATACGTGTACAAAATTTCAAGTCAATATCTTAAACGGTTCCAAAGTTAACCTTCCCTCAAGAAAAGTTACAGACCGACAGACAGAAATTTTTTTTCGCTCAAACTTAAAATCTCAACGTTTCATGACGTTCTAAGCCTATTTGAACAATAAAAATTTTTTAAAAATGTTTGTCGTTTTTATACTGGATATGGAAGTAAAAGTAACCGAAGGTGAAGTTTCTCATTACCGAAACGAGTATTTCAATATAAAATAATAAACAATAAAATCTTTCTTATAGAGCCTTATTATAGCTACAGAAGAAAATTGGTAAAAACAGCAGAGTACTCACAAAATTCAAATGCAAAATGTCTAAGATTTTAGAACCTAAAATATAAACTTACCATCATTTTCTCTCATTGTACTGCCACTGCCAGCAGCCTCTCGAACTGACATAGTTTTGTCTTTTATTACATTCTAAAATAGAAAGAAATGTATAAGCACCTATATTATTCCAGTCAAATAGGGAAAATTAGATGGAAAAAACTGATAAAGTTTTGAAACTTGGCAGAGATGTTCATTAAGGCCCACTGTTAAACACACTTAAAGTCCCCAACTCTATTTCTTGCGCTTGAAGAAATTGTGCTCAGATTAAGTTATTTGCTTATATCTCGCTAACCATTACAGAAATTATGTCTCCTATAAAAAATAAAGCTTATAAAATTCTCTACAAAAAATGTAATGTAATTTTTTTCCGTATCTGTTATTATAATCTTCTAAAATAAGAAAATTATATTTGATCAACGCATTTCTAAAAGCGGAAATATCACTGGAAAAAAAAATAAAACTCATAATATTATGTTGGTTCTAGAATTCCGAACAACTTTAAAACATCCGTCGTATATCTGTCTGTCAGTCTGTCGGTTTGTCCATCTATCTCTCTTTATGGCACTTTTGTGAGTACGATAATTTAAAAGAGAAAAGCCCAATTTTATTGAAATTAGGACAGTAAATTAGTATTAGCTAAAGGAAGAAGCCTATCGATTTTGAAAAAATCGATTAGTGAATATAAAGGTTTATAAAACATTTTATGAAAAAAAATGCACATAAAGAGTGTGTTGTAACACCTTTAATAAGATTCTAGAAACACAGAAATACTACACAGTAAGTATATACTGACCAAAATTTGGACAATCAAGATGGTACAATCTTATCAAAGATTATATTACAACACTCTTCACGTGTATTATTTTCATAAAATGTTTCATAACCTTGATATGTACTGATCGATTTTTTTTTAAAACGCTGAGGTTCTTCTTATAACTAACACTAATTTATTGTCCAAATTTCATTAAAATTGAACTTTTTTAAAGTTATTTAGCTTAAAAGAGTCATGACGGACATTTGAAAGTTGTTGCGTATTTTATGACAATACAATGATATATTTTTATTCTCTACGAGTGATATTTACAATTATTGAAATTAGTCGATGAAATGCAATGTACTCTTTGTTTTCGTATTTCCAAGGAGTGTAATAATATTAGAAAAAAATGCATATAACACTCTTTAGAGAATTTTATAAGCTTTATTTTTTACATAAACATAATTTCAATATCGCTAATGGTTAGAGAGATATTAGAAATAAACTGAATAGGAGCGCCATTTCTCCAAGATGGTGGCTCGAGCGCAACAGTTTGAGCTGGGAGGGGGTTGTAGCTTTGGATTATCTTCAAATAACAGAAAAAAAATAAGCATTGGAGAATAACTAGCCCAAATTTCAAGAAAAAATATCGATTTTTTTATTTATAAGTGACCTAAATGTAAAAAACTAACGCACCTCAGCTCCAAATGCAAGTAGAGCATTAATTTTTTTTTTTCAAAAGTTGGCTTTCTTAATCTACTTTCATCGCTCGTTCACCGTTTTTGATTTCATAAAAAAAAATCAGAGAGTTACTTGAATTTGTTTGTAACTAAAATTTCGAAAACTACAAACAAAACTGTAATAAAACGGGTTTAAATTTTGAAAAAAAAAAAAGTTCTTCTCCGTGATCTTAAAGTACTTATAGAATGCTACAATTTGAGCCATCGTACACATCCCTCGGTTTTGATGGCAGGATTTCACAAGGGTGCAAAATTTTAGCAACAATTGTATACTTATTTAATAATCATTTTGATTTAAAATTTTAAGTGGTGATTGTATTTTATAAGGGCTATGTTTCTCCAAAATTTCATTGAATATTATCCATTATTTTTGGAAGAACAGTGATTTGTTTAGAAACGCATAATTTTGAAATATTTTTTTAACCTCCCCACAATAAAATTGTGGGAGGTTACTACAATTAGTCCAAAATCGAAAATTGAGATAACATCAAATCTTTACGTTTTGAGGTCCCAGGAACCCAAAAAAGTTGTTTTTGAAAAATGTCTGTGTGTGTGTGTGTGTGTGTGTGTGTGTGTGTGTGTGTGTGTGTGTGTGTGTGTGTGTGTGTGTGTGTGTGTGTGTGTGTGTGTGTGTGTGTGTGTGTGTGTGTGTGTGTGTGTGTGTGTGTGTGTGTGTGTGTGCGTGCGTGCGTGTGTGTGTGTGTGTGTGTGTGTGTGTGTGTGTGTGTGTGTGTGTGTGTGTGTGTGTGCTCCGGTGCCGCTATGCTTAAGTGGACATTAGCCAAGCTATAACCCTAATTGTGTGGACTACACGGTTTGAGTGGACATACACACGTCCACAGAACTTTTTTTGCTATATACTCGTATTAGAGCGGACTCCCGACCCCAAAAATTCAATTTTGTAAATACGTTGACCTCAACCTAGCTTTTTGTTTATCTATGCGTATGAATCTAATCATGTGACTCCAAGAAAATTACTTTTAAAACTGTCCACACAATTGTAGCAATAGTTTGGTGTGTAAACTTTTATACAATAACTATAATTGTGCGGCTTCAGACAGTGCTGCCCCCACGATACATCGACAGTTTTAAATGTATAATATAACAATCGTTTCTAAATTATATTTTTATGTTGCACAGTGTGTTAAATGTGTGGACTTTAGATTCATTATTTTTCAAAACAATTTATTAGAAGAATTGTAGATAGATAAGTAGTTTCTTCACGTTGTTAGATACCATTATTAAAAATGATACATCGAAATAAGTAAATATTTTTTTTAGATTAGAATGTTGAAAACATTCAATTATTTCGAATAGTAATAAGTTTGTTCAGAAAATGTAATTCTATTTCTTCCATAAGCAGAAATATGTCATTTTGCGAAAGTTCAAAAAAGCTGAACCATTCAATGTCATCTTAATAAAAGGCCCAAGTAAATGATTACCCATTATTTCGAGTCAAATATTTATAGAAGTTATGCTGACATTTCCCAGTTACCAAACGTGAGAATTTTCGTCACTCCATAAATGTTGGTTACTCCGTGTTGAGTAAAATAGGACTCATAAGCAAATTATTGTTTTCGTAAGATGTTAATGTTCAGTCTTAGTGGAAACTCACAAGGGAACAGCATTTGTGTCACTGATTCAAACTCCTTGTCAGTTCAGAATATCACAAACTGATTATCTTATTATGTTGAATTGAAAAGCAGCCCGTCTGATACCACATTCAGGATATTTACCAAAATAATCTACTATTTATTATACGACCACAATTATAACTTCTTTTTGAAAACATCCGCTTCCTCTTAACCTCACGTGAATACTATGAAAAGTACGAAAATTTGAAACAACGCTATTGCAATATGTCTGCTTCTTGATGCCAAACCATCAATTAAATGTATCTATGCACACTACTCCAAAAGTACATTACCGAAAGTAGGTATTTTAATCTTTCGTTAAAAAATTCTCAGTACTAAAAATGAATTATCTAATTACAAGAAACTACGTAATCGTGGCAAACTAAAATTTGATGACAGCCTACTAAATGATTTAAACTAATCTAATCAAGTGCATTGCTCTGGATTGATTACCTAGATACACGTAAATTGCAAGAAAAGGGGCTGAAGCACCATTTTTTGGACCCGAACAGTTCTGTGGCTTATCTAAGGGACACATAATGGAGGAGGTCCAAAAATGGGAAAAGGAACAAAAGAAATCCTACTTGAGGAATACTCCAGGCCAAAGACAAGCGAAAAGGTTTGTAACCTATTCGACAAAGAATGCCACAAGGCTTCTCGAACTCGAAAAAGCCGACCTAAGGCTGATCACAGGCCTTCTAACTGGATATATAATAATAACACACCACAGGTAATACGACCTCTTTATCCCTGAAGGCTCTGCAAGAGCCTTGGGGCCCAAGAACATAGGCATGGCAGAAGATGACAAATGGCAGATACTGCGAAGCTGCAACTGAGACTGCGAACATATACTTTGTGAATGAAAAATACTACTCCGCATTAGGCTAAAGTACCTAAGACAGGCCGAATTAACGCCTGAAAACATAGGTAAATTAGCTCCTAGGAAAATAATAAGCTTTGCAAAAAATCTTACAATCCTGGGCAATAATTAGTTGTAGGGCCAAGCGACCCATTAAACAATCTACAATCTACACGTAAATTTTATTTTCTCAAAAATTGCAAAAAAATTTTCAACGTATGGTTCTAAATTGACTTGGAGCATTTTTTTTTATTGAATGCAAATGAACAGACAAAAATGTATTTTGAGTAATTTAAAGGTGGTTGTTAATTTCGTCCATTTCTAAATAATCTACATGAATGAGAAAATTAATACACGATGCCCTTCTATTAATAAAACAGATGTCTCAAATCTGTTTTTTCTTCAATTGATAAAATAAATTGATATTGAGATAAAAATTAAAAACCGTTTTTTGGGCACAACCCTTTTAGGGAGTATAGTGAAACAGAAAAGGTTGATTCTAAAAAATATATTTATGAAGAACACATTTTAATTTCAATAGAGGATAGGCATTTCAATTTTTTGTAATATATTACAGTAACCCTGTATATTGATTATTGCATATAATAGAATCATAAAGTTTCTTCATCAGCTCCTTAATGACATCAGCCAAACCCTAATAATAGAAAGAGAAATTGCTGTTGTCATGTACAACAAAAAAGGCCAAAAATAGAAACACGAATACAGCTACGGAACGTGATTCGAAATTATTGCTCTTATCACCACGTTGTAATGTAGCTTTAGGGAATGTGATCTAGGTGGGATATATCAGGAAAAAACTATAAACGGTTGGAAATCAGGGTATCCAGTACTCAATTGGTACTTTCGAGTAGAGCCACAAAATGGGTAGTTAGCAAATAGAGCTCCATGTAAATGATAGAGTTATCGGGGTCCAATAATAATTAATCGTTTCCTTTTTTGAACTTTATGACAATTCCTGAATTGTTGAAATTTCGAATAATACCTATAAAGGAATGTTAAGAAACAAGTAATTTTAACAAATGGATATAGATTTTTTTTAGATTAATGTTTTGGAATTTTATACCTCCTAAATTTAATAAAATGTCCATTTATTGGTGGTCGTCAGTACACCTAGATGAACATGTATCTAATTCTTTGTAAAAAACTGATTTTTGGGCAATATTTCATCATAAACAACGTTCTTCTACTCATTTGGAACAGCAAATCTTGAAAATGTGTGTATGTCCACATATTCATATACACCCCATTTATTATGTGGACACTCGTATAGTAATGTGTAAGTCCACACAATATACACACATCTTGGATTGTGTGGACCAGGCCACACAAGTGAGTTTCGTTAAAAACCAATAGTATTTTTGAGTGTTTAAATATGGCGGGAGTATCTGCTGAAACCTTGAAATAAACTGAATGGGGTTCCATTAATAACTATGAAGTCCACACAAGTCCAGTTATTGCAGGCGTCCACATAAGCATTGCGGCACCTGTATGTGTGTGTGTGTGTGTGTGTGTGTGTGTGTGTGTGTGTGTGTGTGTGTGTGTGTGTGTGTGTGTGTGTGTGTGTGTGTGTGTGTGTGTGTGTGTATGCATTACATTAACTGTGGAGGAACACTCTGTGAATAGAACTGAATTGTCGAGGATGACCGAATTGTCGAGGATTTCTCAATCATCGACAATTTTTTATTGCTGCAATGAAATTCTCGATGCCTGGTTTGCACAGAAACGCAATAAAAAAAAATCCTCCAGAATTTGGGATTATGGTCAGTGTGTGAAAATCTGATTCATCATTAATTGTGGAGGATTTAAATTTATTGGTTTCAGCGCCCCCTATCGGTGTGCATACTTTTACGATGGTCCATTAACAGTGGAGGAATGTGTTAAAATATGTGTAAAAATATACTCAACGGTATGTCGCATAATTGTTCAAAATAAGGATTTGGATGGTCAAAATTCTGAAAATTTAGTCATACCTTCAGTTTGTTGAGGTAATGACAAAAAAAACATTAAAAAAACCGCTGCCCAAGGAATCACTACTTCCACATCCAGATTTTCCATACAAGTCTCTTACAATGGAAATACTATATTTCCACTCCACTACGTGGAAATAATTGTTTATGGAATTTTAATAATATATTTGAAATCCCATAAAACGATATGCCATATCGGTAGTGGGGTTGGGGTGGTGGTAGGGTGTGGTAGTGGGGTGGATGAAGTGAAAAAAAGGCATTTGGTTCTTGTGTACACACTAAATCACAATTTTATTTTTGTGCACCCCCTTTAATAATGGGGTGGGGGTGGTAATGGAGGTGGCTCATGCCAAAAATTTTCTTGAGACCTTTACTTCTTCTATACTAAATACCAATTTTGTCGACTGTTACTTGCGTGATTTACCTATTTACCCCCATTTATCCCAATTTACTCTTCAACTCTTCAATAGAATAGGATCAAAATATAATCTAGTACAACATCTCGTTAAAATACATACGTGTACCAAATTTCAAGTCAATATCTTACACAGTTCCAGAGTAATCGTGCGCACAAAAAAGAGGTAACCCACTGTGCATCCATTTTACACAAGGAACCCCACTATGCATCCATACTACTTGAGGCAACCTATTGCGCATCAATACTAATCGAGAAGAGCCACTGCGCATCGATAATACTTGAAGAAACCTACTGCGCTTCCAAACTACTCTAGGTAACCCACTGCGCATCCATCTAACTGAAGGAGGGAAGCATACTACTTGGGGTAACCCAACGCGCATCCATTTTATTCGAGGAAACCCACTGCGCATTCATACTACTCGAGGTAACCTACAGTACAACCATCCTACTTGGGGTTACCTACTGACATCCATTGTACTCGAAGAAACCCACTGCGCATTCCTAATACTTGAGGAAACTTACTGCGCATCCATATTCCTCGAGGGAACGCTCCGCGCATTCATACTACTTGGGGTAACCTACTGCGCAGCAATTAGTACTCGACGAGACCCACTGCGCTACTTATAGAATCAAAAAAATAATAGAAGATATATAAACACCGTACAGGTTGCATGGTATTCTAATCCGAAATCGTAGAAGCTACCCATACAGCACACCAAATAACGATTACGAAGTGTTCGCATTGTGACGATGTATCTAGATGCAGACACAAGGTTACACAATTCTACGATGTAAATGTGCTACGTTTACACATTGTAGGCAAACACGTATGCACAAAGATTAAACGTCCGCCTCACAATGTAGCCACAGTATACCATTTACATACACACAAATAATTTGATCCACAGTCTGTTATCGGATGCACAGTGATTGACTTCCTAATGTGTCAGACGAATGACGTCTTATGCTAGACGTTAATTTTTTCAGGTTATATTTGGTAATCCCCCACAGGTTTTTAGCAATGGGAACATATAAAACTACATACTAGTTAGTAAGTCTACTTGATAAAAATAAAGTAATTAATGCATATACGTTTTGTCCTATGAATTTATTTGTTAGCCATCCGTATATTTTATTTACATTAACTATCTAATATTGTTTACCATCACTCCAATTTCTTCTCACAAGGGTTGCCTGTAAATTATAATGTTTATTAAGTTATTAAATTCATTTTTACTTACCTTTGCCAATTGCGGTGGGTAGGGATCGAACCTACACGTTTCTGTTGTCCGTATTACAGTACTGACGCTTCTACCAACTGAGCTATCGTGGTGATTGTTATTTCGGATGCTAAAAGCAGTATTTATGATGTGTATGAAGTCTTTATTATGTGTGAAATTGAATTTCTAGCCTTATTTAAAATATATGAAAATCTTTCAAGTTCTCTTTTTTTTTCTATTTTTTACGTGTTCCCAAACCTGAATTTTTCGAGTTACTAGTATTTTTATTTATTTATAATTATTAAGAACTTATTTAATTTAATTAAACTGTCACCAGTGTCACCTGAGTTAAGAATTAAAGTTTTAAGTTGAAGTACTTATACAAACCTGGGAAACGTGTTGGAGAAAAAACGGTCAGGTATAATATATCATTTACAACATAAATAGAATATTTAATGGTCTAAAACAGACCTAAAATTGAAAAGAAGTATATTCGTACATCGGTTTTATAAGCAATTATTACCTTGAAAAAAACAACTGAAAGTTTTTTCGCAACTATTTTAACAAAAAAAAAAAAAAGACAGAATGAGCACGGATCGAACCGCGTACCTCTTGCCTCGCCGCCTAATGTTTAACTCACTCAACCACTGACTTCTGTTTGAATACCTGCTTAAAGACTTTATAGTAGAACACGCAACGACTAGATTTTGCTTTTTAATGCATTTTAATCTAATTTTATTATTAAAAGAACTCGATATCTTTAAAACTGCCGAATCTTTACAAACTCTTTCGAATATAAATTGTTTTGGATATTGTTAAAAAACAAAAATGCCTGCTGTATGTGTGGCTATGACCACCCTTATAGAGGAAAGAGGACACATGAGATACACATGGCTGGTATGCTCACGCTGACGCTTTGCGCGCGCACACTGTTCTATGCTCGAATAGTCGAATGTAGACACGACAAGACACAACTAGAAAGTGTATATATAGTTATTTGTATCATGTATATATATCGCACTTTTATGTGGTGTATGCAGTAGGCACAAGTATTATATAAAGCATCACACATACATATGACTTAAACCTTGTAGGCATCTTCTACGGACGTCAAATTGCAACATTCTAATGATCCTTCTTTACGTTATATAAAAATGTTTAGAATCTTGAGTGCATACAGTATACAATTATTAAACGTTGTATCACATAAATCTGTCAATATAAACATAAGTGTATCTCATATGTGTACGTCAGTACTAGTTTAACAATTAGATCTACCTTAACATATTTTGTTTCTCATGTATATATCTTGTAGAGACGTAATTACAATTGGACGTGCTGTTTGGGTAGACACACAGTAGTAGGGATGGATGAAGTAAGAAAATTTTGAGGCCTTTGGTTCTTGTACACACACTAACTTGCAATTTTATTTTTTTCACCCTCTTTAATAGTGGGGTGGGGTGGTATTGGGAGTGGCTAATTCCTAAAAAATTTTTGAGACCTTCTCTTATATATACTAAATACCAGTTTTATGGAATCTTACTTGCTTGATTTACCTATTTACCCCCACTTACCCCAATTTACGTCTCAACCTTTCAACGGAATAAGATCAAAATATAATCTAGTTCCATCCTGCGCATCCAATGCATTTGAGGAAATCCACTGTGCATCGATAGTATTCTAGGAAACTCACTGCACATCCATAGTGATCAGGGAAACTCACTACGCATCCATTGCACTTGAGGAAACCCACTGTCCACCCATAGTACTCGAAGAAACTCACTGCGCATTCATTGCACTCGAGGAAACGCACTGCGCATCCATTGTACTCGAGGAAACCCACTGCCCATCCATTGTACTCTAGGAAACCCATTGCGCATCCGTAGTACTCGAAGAAACCCACTGTGCATCCATAGTACTCGACGAAACCACCTGCGCATCCATAGTACTCGGGGAAACCCACTGCGCATACCAATTTGTTAAAAATTCATTATTCTATTTTTGTATTAATAAAATTATTATTTTAATCGACAATAGAGCACATGAGCGGGCATGTGTCAAATTTCATGTTTAAAAACTCCCTCTTCGTGTTCACCTGTTCGGAGGGTCTCCTTTTGAAAACCATCGAATACGTGTCTCCTTATTTCCTTAGAAGAGTTCATCGCTGAAATATCACGTTTCTGACTTACGCGATTTCAGAGATACAGGTACATTTTAGATCATTTACCACCCCCGTTTTCACCCCTTCAAAAAGTGAAAATCGGTTCCAATAAAGAGTATTTCTGCCAAATATCACGCTTCTAGATCTAGGCGGTTCCGAAAAGCTTAAAAACCTCCCTCCCTCCTCCTCACCGTTCACCCGTTCGGGGAGGGTCTCTTTTTGAATACCGTCGAATATGTGTCTTGTCTTCTTATTTCCTCAGAATAGTCCATCGCTCGAATAATCACGTTTCTGACTTACACGATTTCAAAATACGGGTGCGCTTTAAACCATCTACCATCCCCGCTTTCACTCCTTCAAAAAGTGAAAATCGAAATTTCGTATCATACATATCTAATATATTTCAACAAAAAATAGTTCTGCCAAATTTCATGCATCTAGATCTAACCGTTTCCGAAAAAGCGTAAAATTTTTAACCCTCTCTTTCACCCTCCTAGGGGTCGAATTTCGAAAAATCTCTTAGTGGTTTCCTACGATATTTGAGGAACACCTATTAGAGCAGCGATTTCGCAAGTTTATCGTGTCGTTTTTTTTTTTTGGCGTAGAACCAGGTCAAACATATTAGGTTCCTTTGAGTAAGTCACCGGGCATATGAAATCATATTTTACGACATTTTTTTGTGGTCTCGAACTTTTTAAATCGATAAAAAGTGAAAAAAACGTATTTTTAAAGAAAATTGTTTTTTTTTTGTTTCCACCGCCATATCTTTAAAACTATTAAAGGTACCGAAATTTGTTTTGTGTCAAATTAAAGCATACACTGTAGCGCTTTTACCAATATAAACGGTTTGGGCACAATTCGCACTTTCATTTCTCTAAAAATCAAATAAACTAAAAATACATATTTTGTGTATTGAAATCTTCACCAATCGATAAACTTTTTTATTTTTGAAAATATTTACATACATGCAGCGAAGAAAATAAAGCCTAATAATCACAAAAGTTTTTGAAACAATATGTTTTTTCCTAAAGTGTACCGTTTGGCAACAGCGATTTTTTTTATCAGCGCTAAACGCGACATTGGGACGCAATTAATACACCTCGCATGCAGGGTTGGTCAGATTAGTCGCGTAGACGTAGCGTTAGTTGAATCTAGATTAATATATGGCATTCTAAGTTGGGGTGGAGTTGCTTACTGTCATCTAAAAAATTAGATATCATTCATAAAAAATGTGCCACCCCCTCTGAGGGGGTGGCGCTTAAAAAATATATATATTTATTGGAGCTGAAATAGAATCAAATTTTAAGAAGAAAATGTTCCATGCAATTTTTCACATAAATTGATAGTTTTTAAGCTGTAACGACTTCAAAATTGCGATTTTAGCTTAAAATAAAAGCTTTTAAAAAGGTATTTTCAAACGGCTTTCGTCAAGTATCTCGAAAAGTATTACTTTATCGAAAAAATGTTATAGACCAATTAGAGAAAGCACCCTACAAACTGGGAATTAATTATATTTTTTGTTTATTGATGTAGGATTAATAATTTCGGAAATATTTAAGTTTATATTTGGTATCCAAGGGTTTCGAAATTACCTTTAAAGTTTAAAATGCATTTTTTTCTAAAGCAAGTGCTTTAAATGAGCAAAAAAGAATTTGAGCATTTAGGTAATGCTACATTTTAACGAAAAACTGTATTTGAGATAATTTTTTTTAAATTATTAGCTAATTAGAGTAACAAAATGAGTAAAAAATAATTTGAAAGCGCAATTAATTGTCTTTAATTTCCTTTCTTAGCATGCGTCACAATTTTTGAGATATTTCGTCTTATAAACATTCGGATGCCATTTGTAAACTCATATCTCCGAAACTATTAAATCTATGTAAATAAATAAACAAGCAAAATTCATTATTGGTTTATGAGCTTATTTTTGGTCTCTACACATTTTTGAACAAAACTAATATTTATTGAGATATTTGGAATAGGAAAAAAAATACGTTTTATCGAAAATACCTTTATAGTTTAAACTCTATTTTTTCTAAAGCAAGTGCTGTATACGAACCAAAAAATTTGAGCATCTACGTCATGCTGTATATTAATGAGAAACCGTGTTTGAAATTAATATTTTTAAATTACTGGCTAATTACAGTAACAAAATGGCGACGTTGTTATTAAAATAATGTGTAGACGGACATTGCTTCGGTCATAACTTCTTTGTTTTTTATGCTACATAAACAAATAAAAAAATAGTTAAGAGCTTAATTAATTGTACCTATTATTGTATCTATTAGTATCCTTGGCGTAGGTGTCACAGTTTCTGAGATATTTAACTCTCACTCTAAATAGTTATCTTACGAACACTTGGATGCCAAATGTAAACTTAAATATCTCCGAAATTATTAATCCTACATTTCTCTAATTGGTCTAATTGGTCTATAACATTTTTTCGATAAAGTAATACTTTTTGAGATACTTGACGAAAGCCGTTTAGAAATACCTTTTTTTAAGCTAAAATCGCAATTTTGAAGTCGTTATAACTTAAAAACTATTAATTTATGTGAAAAATTGCATAGAACCTTTTCTTCTTAAAATATGATTGTACTTCATATATTTTTTAAGTGCCACCCTCTCAAAGGGGGTGGCACTTAAAAAATATAAATAAATTAACAAGCCCCCGCTCAATATAGAAACTTTTCTGTGAAACATTTACTATTATACTGCCAAAAATGAACGAAATCCGTTCAATATGACATTACTTCGAAGTTTTGCATATTTTTTACCTCTAAGTACTGTACTACTACCACCTGACTTTTTATTATTAAAAGGAGACTATTTAATATTTATTATACAATTTCTTAATATTAACAACATATGATCAATACTACTGTACAATATATGAAATATTGAACAATAATATTGATCCCCTAGATGCTTTTGATCACTACTGGTTTTGTACCTATTGATATAAGTTAAACTACTATATACACCCCGACCGGGATCGTCAGATCGTTGCAGTCGGCAAGCTTGCTACAGCCGAGCGCGCAAGAATATGACTTTGGTCCGTTAAAAAAAATCGCTGACTCAATACTATGAACGGGACATGAAAAATTTTTATCCTAAAAACTTTTTTCAACTATTGGCTTCAATTTGTACGCAGCATGTATATACAAATTTTCATAAATAAACTTTTTTCTCGATTGCCTAAAATTACGTTACTGAAAATAACAAGTTTGAGTTTCCTATTATTTTACCAACTTAAAAAACAATAAATCGGGTTCACGTGGGACATGGTTCGAAGCGCTATTGTGTCTACTTTAATCTAAAAAAAAAAAATAGCTTGATAGCACTAATATTTTCAGAGATATAGCGGTGGAGACGTTAAAAAACATATTACATTAAAAATCTGTTTTTTTTGAGTTTTTCCGAAATAAAAAAGTTCTCGACCACCGAAAAATGTCGTAAAAAACGATTTCGTGTACACGATTATCTTACTAAAGAATCCCACTAAGTCTGGTTTGGTTCTACGCCGGTTTTTTTTTTCTCGAAAACTAAGCGACTTTACTTCCAGATTTTACTCTACTATATTGAAAATCTGAAGTTTCTAGACCCAACGGTTTAAGAGCGATCCGGAGTGCGATGAGATCACCAGGTTTCTATTTCTATTACTTTAAATTATACCTCACATCAGAACATTAGCCACATATCTATGGTTTCCGTCACGTCAATATTTTATCTTTCTTGCTCACAGACGCTACCGTATAAGACGACCTTGTTTATATTTACCTGCACAGAATTTGCTGCAGCGAGAATAGGCGTATCATCAACGGATATTTATTATAGTAATAAAATAAAATATTTTACACTGAAGACATTATTTTAACAAATAAATGAAACAAAAATGGATAAATAAATATATTACTTAGTTTCTTTTTTTTTAGTTTGACTTGTAAATATGATATAAAAATCTTACATTTCGATGTTCACTCACTTCCAAATGACATATCCGATCAAATTGAAATTTGGTATGTGTACATGGCAATATAATAACAATAATAATATTTATTTTCCTCTTAGACAAATACATATTTTTATAGGAATAGTCCAGGTAGTGCTTACAAATTATAACTTACGCCAATTCTGATAATTTTCATAAAATTCTCCTAATATATAATAACCAGTGATCGAAATTTGGCTTTAATTTTTAGGTGCGTCGTTATAAGGATTTATTAAAATATGCATACATTTTTAGTTGTACATATGTATACATGTATTCTATTATGCCAAAATAAAAGAAAACCTCATAAGGTATGTTGGTATTATATTTAATTTCGATTTATTTTGTAAGAAAGAACAAACATACATTTAATTTCTTGATGTAAAATTTTATATACCTACGTGCGCCACTGAAATTAAACCCAAATTCCGATCATTGATAAGAACACTTATTTAACAAGTATTTGTTCAAGTTAATTTTGAAAGATCTCAAATGTCTAATATACCTTTAACACTTTTATATCACGGAAATTCAAGATGGCGGCTCTAACATGGTGGACGATTTTGCCGCGTATGATCCGATATCTGGAGGTTTTCGGGACCGCGAATTAAGAATTTTGTCAAAAATTTAAAATCCAAGAAGGCGGGCCAATTTGGCGTGTATGTTCCGATTCGACTCAAAATCCGTCTGTGGGGGTTTCAGGACCGCGAATTACGAATTTTTAGTAAGAAATTAAAAATTTCAGATGGCGTACCAGCTTGGCGCGTATGATCTTATTCGACTCCATCCGTCTGCGGGGGTTTTCAGGATCGCGAATTACGGGTTTTTAATCAGAAATTCAAGACAGCGGTGTCAATATGGTGGACGAATTTTTCGTCATTTATGGTCCTATTCGACTCAAAATTAATATGTGGGGATTTTCGGACACGCGGATTACGAATTTTTGGTTAAAATTCAGATATCAAAATGGCGGACGAATTACCACTTATGGTCCTATTCGACTCAAAATTAATATCTGGGGGTTTTAGGGGACGTGGATTACGAATTTTCGGGCAAAACTCGGAAATCAAAATGGTGGCGTCAAAATGACAAACGAATTTTCTTATTTATGGTCTTATTGGACTCAAAATCGACATCCGGAGGTTTTCATTAAAAAGAATAAAATGTAAGTTAATAGTAGTTTGTGCAACAAGAGTGGATATGATTCCATATCGCACGATAAAGAAGTTTGAGCATGACGCCGTAGGCGGAGTGCTTCAAATCTTTTGAGTGCGATATGGATAATCCACTCGAGTTGTACAGTATACTTTTTCTACGACCAGCTTAAAAAAACTACAAAATTTATTAAACATTAATATATTACACAAATCCGTACTGACAGTTACTGTGACAGCTTACTCATTAATTTGATTTTAAAACGAATAGTTGTCTATGTTCTTAACACACGAACTGTGATTGGTCGGTTTCATTTCATATTCATCCTAGAACTGATATGAAATATATCCGTTCAGTTAACTGGAATTGCCTACTCATCCATTCTACATACTGTACAGAAAACAGCAAATTTACATAAGGGAGTAGAAAAAAAATATTTTTCAGAAAAAAAAAATTTTCTACTCCCTTATGTGAATTTGCTGTTTCTGTACAGTCTGTAGAATGGATAAGTAGGCAATTCCAGTTAACTGAACGGATATATTTCATATCAGTTCTAGGATGGATATGAAATGAAACCGACCAATCACAGTTCGTGTATTAAGTACATGAACAACTATTTGTTTTAAAATCAAATTAGTGCGTAAGCTGTCAAAGTAACTGTCAGTGTGAACTACTGTCAGTGTGTATTTGTGTAAAATATTAATAGTTAATAAATTTTGTAGTTTTTTAAGCTGGTCGTAGAAAAAGTATACTGTACAACTCGAGTGAATTATCCATATCGCACTCAAAAGATTTGAAGCACTCCGCCTACGGCGTCGTGCTCAAACTTCTTTATCGTGCGTTATGGATATCATATCCACTCTCGTTGCACAAACTACTATTATAACCCTCGACCCATAAATACATGCCTGTCTGCCTGTCTGTCTGTAGCTTCATATGTCTTCAACGGGTGATCCGATTTTGATAGTGTTTTCTTTATCTGAAAAAGTATTTTGCTGAGAAGGTTATAGGCCATATTAGATTTTATGTTTTGTCTTCATTTTGAATCAGCCATATTTAATTTCTCTACAAATTATCCGATTTAAGTAAAATTGAAAATGTGCAGACAATTAAGAATGCCGAATATGATTTCGGTTCCATTTTGATTCTACCAGAATCGGCCCTTTAGAACTAGTATTATCAGATTTATTGGTCGGGAGTTTTTAAAAATTTCCAATTTTACTTGTTAAAAAATACACTTATTTAAAAAAAATCACTAAAAATAAAAAAATAATTAAAAATACACTTAAAAGTATAAAATAACTGTTTGGATTTATCACAGTCTTGTTGGAATATATGTCACTAAACATAAAAGTGTGGGGCGTCGAAAAACTCTTCAAACAGATTAACTCTTTTCAGGACTCCACTTTATTTTTAGTTACATAAATTCTAGCAATACCGTGATAGCTCAGACCCAAACATTTATTTTTTACTTTTTAATGCATTCTTATTGATTTTTTATTGATCTTTTTTGCTTTCTATTGCAATAGTTACATACAAACCAGCTGTGGTTTTCGACGGTTGGGGGTGTTAAGTTAGTTAGTGTGAGAATCTTTTGTACTCGTGTGATATTTTTCAGTATTTATTGTTATAATCATTTTGTGTAAATATTTAACTGTGATATTCTGACACTTATAGTTTTTAATTTTTTGTGCATACGCTCAGAGTTCTTTTAGTTTTATGTGACTTTTTCGTAATTAAGTTTTCAGTTGGTGTACTTAGTCTTTATATGTAATTGTTACCGTGCTAATTGATTATACACACCCTTTTCATATAAATTGCAAAATTTTACTTGAAACTGTGTATTTTCTATAAAAATTCAGATATTGGGATTAATAAAAAAATACATTTTTGAGAATAGATTGAGCTTTGGAACAGAGCACAAGAGAACCTGACCAAGTTTCCTAATTATTCCACAGGGTGTTTAGAAATTAGATCATCAAAACATAATTTTGGTTCTCCGAGTGTAATAAGTTGCAAAAAATAATTTTTTCAAAATTGAAAGGGTATGAGATATTTTTGATGAATTTCTTTAGAACATGACCAAAAAATAATTAAAATCGGTGAAATATTAAAAAAAAAATTTGAACAACAAAAGTTTTGCACTACCGGTGAGTGTAAAAATGGGACGTCTTACTAAAAGGCAGTCTGATATCAAACGTCTAAATCTAACTTTGTCAGCTAAAAGGAAAAATCGCAGGAGAGCTAAATTACGGTAAGTTTCACAAAATTAAAAGGGATTTAATTAAAAATTCCTTTTTATTATTATTAACAGTAATCCAACAAAACTATTTTTGCTTTGAAGCTAATTAAAAGAAATTAAACCCATTGTATTAATTATTATTATTAATACTTGCTGATCTTTAAAATAAGATAGGTACGTAACACACATTTTTGAACTGTCCTCCTCCTGTTACCTATTGGTTATGTCCGCGAGTAGTTTTCTTTTTTGGTACTCGCTATCACTAATTAGAGAACTGGTGCTGTTCATATCAGAACTTGGGAAATAGGATGAAACCACAGTGGATGCCTTTGTTTCCTCTCCTCTTTTATTAAATACAGACCTATAAACAATGAATCTGGAGGAGTAAAAGATAATTTAGCTTTCAGCGAAGAAATAAATATATTACAAATAATAATGGCCTGCTACCTAGAACTGACTAACTAAAATTTGCAAATTGCAAGTTATTCTAAAACACGCTGTATATGATAGAGCAATATTTTTTAGAATCGGAGTAGACATTATTCATAAGTAATGAATGTAACTCGAAGTATTTCTTAATTTTATGAGGAGATCAGTTCAAAAAGTGTGTTACGTATCTTACTTTTAAAGATCAGCAAGTATTAATAATAATAATAATTAATACAATGGGTTTAATTTCTTTTAATTAGCTTCAAATCAAAAATAGTTTTGTTGTATTACTGTTAATAATAATAATAAAAACGAATTTTTAATTAAATCCCCTTTAATTTTGTAAAACTTACCGTAATTTAGCTCTGCTGCGATTTTTCCTTTTAGATGCCAAGTTAGATTTCGACGTTTGGTATCAGTCTGCCTTTTAGTAAGACGTTCCATTTTTTTAATATAATCAACTAGCACGGTAACAATTACCTATACATATTAAGTACACCAACTGGAAACTTAATTACGAAAAAGTCACATAAAACTAAAAGAACACCGAGCGTATGCACAAAAAAATTAAAACTGTAAGTGTCAGAATATCAGTCTTTATATTTACACATAATGGTTAAAACAATAAATACTGAACTATAACAAAAATACTGAAAAATATCACACTAACTAAATTAACGTCGCCAGCCGTCGGAAACCACACAGCTGGTATGTACGTAAGAATTGCAATAGAAAACAAAAAAGATCGGTTTTATTGCTTTATTGAAGAGGCACCCTTGATATACGGGCGCCTCTGTAGCAGGCAAACATCTACAGCGTCCTTGGAGAGAGAGCGGTAGATGAAATAGAATATGAGATTGTACAAATTAATTATGGGCATTTTTAAATCTTAAATCACTACCTGAGTGCATAGGGTTGATTTTATTTTATTTCTACAAAAGGGAAAATATTTATTTTAATAATACCTATCCGGGATGGTGAAAATTATTTTTGCAAATCGAAAATGAAAGAAAAAATATATTTTTTTTTATGTATATATTTTTCTCTCTCACCATACCGCATTCTAGCAATTTTTTAAAAAATTTTAGTGAAAGCCGTTTTTTGAAATAATGATTTATGTGGGCGTAGGTCGAGAATTCTTGATGACTTATATCCGGAGCGCTCTTGCTGTGCATTGATAGATCGGTCAGTCAGTCAGCGAGTCATGGTATTCTTTTATATACATAAGATCTAGTGATCAGGGAAACTCACTACGCACTGAAGAAATAATGGAAAGAAAAATGTGAGAGAAGACGCTAATATTTCGCATGTAGTAA
Organism: Rutpela maculata; assembly: GCA_936432065.2. Lineage (NCBI taxonomy): Eukaryota > Metazoa > Arthropoda > Insecta > Coleoptera > Cerambycidae > Rutpela > Rutpela maculata. Next base: position 105,282,000 of record OW386287.2, on the reverse strand, counting down.
ATACAATTGCGTGAAAGATCTAGGGGGTGGCCACCTAAAAAGAAATAATAAAAAAATTTTTACGGAGGGCAATAATATTTCGCACGTACTTATCACAAACTTTAGTGAAAAGTATACAGGGTGGTCACTCTAGGCAGAGGAAAATAATATTTGGAATGTGGTTGTCACTATTGACAGGAAGAAAACCTGATATATTTTTAATTAAAAAATACATACAGGATATTTATCATTCAGACAAGATATTGAATAAAAGAAAGATGCTAAATAGAAAGGGAAGTTTTGCGTAAATACTTTTATATACTTTTATTCAATATTTCAGGATCCCTTAGTCCTAGAGTGATGAAATTTTACGGTACGTTATATAGTATCAATAAAAGTTATTATTTCTTGATACTGGCCAATATGAATTTCAATCTCTCTTATAGGTAATCCAATTTTTTTTCTTCGGTTTCCTTTTTTAATTTTGGTACCGGGATATGATTTCCTAATCAAATTTGCACAAAAAAAGCCCCCTTTGTTAAATATAATAGGACCAACCGTTTTTTTTTTTTATAAAAACTTGTTTAAAATAGTTGTGGTTATTTTGTGGCCGAATTTCAACTAAAAATTTAAGTTCTGGCTTTGAAGTCAAATGTGGTATGTGTGATTTGACAACAAATCAATGGCACAGAGCATAAAATCTTAAGCTTGCGACCACGGGGTCCCGGTTTCGGATCCTGGCTAGGGTATGGATGTGTAGTGGCATCTTTCACGTGTTGCTGAGACGGTAGCACTGGGGTAGACCGCATGTCTCAGCTGCGGCAGATGGCCATGTCGCAGGAAATTAGTGTTGAGATGTTGTCTATGTGTACGTGTCTTGGTTCAGTGCTGGTATAGCTACAGTTAAACTCCACCAGGACGTTAATAGAAATAAGACTCAGAAAAATCTTTAAAAAAATTGAAATCAGCATTTTTCGTACTTTGCGAGGGTGTAAAATCTAAACGGTGTGATTTTGAACAAAGGAGTTGCACATTTCTATCTTGATTTCTAATATTCTACCCAATAATGGCTGCTTCCGATTTAGCAGGCAGTATATCTTTTTGGTCTTGGGTCAGTTCCCGTTTAGCATTGTTACATAGATTAATATACAGATTAATCAAAACTAAAACAGAAATGTGCAAGCGTTCTCATTTAAACCGTTTTGTTTTACAGCCTCATAAAATACGTAAAATGTTGATATTCAAATGTGAAATCTCGAAAACGATTAAATTATATGCACAAAATTTCATAAGAGTTCACCATAGAATTAAAAAATACAAAAATATATAGGCTGTATTGTTAAAAAAATACATATTTGATGTGGTATGACTTTGTGAAAGACCCTGTATTACCTCAAATATTTGTAAATTGCCGGCATTTACCCTAACATTAATATGAAGATGGCAGTTTTTCGCTATCTTTTTCAAAAAAGCTTATAAATGACCAAATTTAAAACTTTGGATCACTATGCATGTAAAGATAAAGTATAAATGCAAAAGTAAGTTAGTAATAATGTGCGTATTCTCAAAATGTGGAGGATTCTAAGAATAGATTTCTATTTCATTCAAAACGCAAATATCAACACGTAAATGTGTTAATAATATGTCTATTCCCAAAATGTAGAGGATTCTAAAAATAGATTCTTATTTGGTTGGGGAAATGTAAAAAATACCAAACTAATACGATGGGCAGTATGTGTGTTAGTGATATGCTTATTCCCAAAATGTGGAGGATTCTAAAAATATATTTGCAGACTGGACAAAAGGAAGTGATAAATGCTTTTATACAGTTATTGGGAATTAGTTCTTCAGTTCTAATGCAATCTCTTAAGAAGAAGGAAAAATATAAAGTGCATTAAGATTTGGTAACTAAAACTACTTGTCTAATTTCGCAACTACTTATGGGTAAAATACCATTCACCCTACTTGAGGTACCAAAATAAATTGAAAATTTAAAAAAATCGTAGACATTTTTTTATTGTAAAATTTTACTGATAGAAGTTGTTCAGAATAGCTCAAAAAGCGTAAAATCAACATTTGATTAGATATGGAGTTTTTATTATTATTTTTTTTTTCATAAAAAATAAAACACTAATAATAACTTTGAATTTAATTTTTAATCTTTAGGAAAAATTTTTCACAACCACCACTACTACTATACTTTTTACACTGAATGTACTCTCAGTACATTCAGATGTTGAGATATTATCTATGTGTACGCATCCTGGTTCAGTTGTGGAATAGCTATAGCTAAACTCCTCCAGGACGTTAATATAAATAAGACTTAAACAATAGTTCAAGTGCACAAAAAGCCCGCCTTAATTCTGAAAAACCTCAAAAAACAATTGAAATCACCATTGTTCGTACTTTGTGAGGCTGTAAAATCTAAACGGTTTGATTTGGAACAAAATCTTAGTTTCTAATATTCTATCCAATAATGTCTGCTTTCGATTTAGTAGGAAGTATATCTTTCTGGTCTGGGCTCACTTCCCGCTTAGCTGTCATTATTATATAGATTATTAAAAACTAAAGTCGAAATGTGCAGGCCCCTTCATTCTTATTTAAACCGTTTTGTTTTTACAGCCTCATGAAATGTGCAAAATGCTGATATTCAATTGTGAATATCTCGAAAACAATTAAATTATATACACAAAATTTCATAGAATTAAAAAATACAAAAATATATAGGCTGTATTATTTTAAAAACGCATACTTGATGTGTCATGACTTTATGAAAGTTCCTGTATTATGTCAAATATTTATAAATTGCCGACATTTACCCTAACAGTCATAGGTACGAAGATGACCGTTTGCCGCTATCTTTTTTTAAGAAAGCTTATAAATGACCAAATTTAAAACTTTGGACCACTATGCATGTAAAGATAAAGTATAAATGGAAAAGTAACAAATTCACACCGCATGTGTGTTAATAATGTGCGTATTCTCAAAATGTGGAGGATTCTAAGAATCGATTAGTATTTCATTCAAAACGCAAATAATATCAACACGTAAGTGTGTTAATAATATGTCTATCCCCAAAATGTGGAGGATTCTAAAAATAGATTCTTATTTGGTTGGAAATGTGAAAAAATACCAAACTAATACGATGCGCAGTACGTGTGTTAGTGATATGCTTATTCCCAAAATGAGGAGGATTTTAAAAATAGATTTGCAGACTGGACAAATGGAAGTGATAAATACTTTTATACAGTTATTGGGAATTAGTTCTTCAGTTGCAATGCAATCTCTTAAGAAGAAGGAAAAATATGAAGTGCATTAAATTACTTGTCTAATTTCACAACTACTTATGGGCAAAATACCATTCACCCCCTTCAAACACAAAGCTACCTGCGATATCAAAATAAATGGAAAAATAAAAAAAATCGTAGCCATTTTTTTATTGCAAAATTTTACTGATAGAAGTTGTACAGAATTGCACAAAAAGCTTAAATTCAACATTTGATTTTTAGAAAATATAGTTATTATGTATCAATTTCTTTTTTTTTTTCATAAAAAGTAAAACGCTAATAATAACTTTGAATTTATTTTTAATCTTTAGGGAACATTTTTCACAAATTAGAATAAACCCAACGCAAAAAATATTATTATTTTCTATCATACCACCACTACTATACTTTTTATACTGAATGTTGGAATTTTCACTCCCAACAAAAATTTTTATATAGATTTGGTAGAGGTCTTTTCGGGAACACCCCACAACCTACATTTAACTCGATTATTTTTGGAGATACTCAAGTTCTAGAATTACAATTTTAGTATATTTATTTTATATACATTAGAGGCACGGAACTACGTTGGGGCCAGGGTGGTCATGGCCCATCCAAAATTGCTGTTGTAGATGTAGAAGCTCCCAGAATCAACCTGAATCGAAACATAAATAAAAAGTCCGACTTAAGAAAATTTTATTTAAAAGGCAAATTTAGAGCACAACTATAACTAACCATATACGAAAACCAAAGATAATAAGAAAAATAGCAGAAAATTTTAATATTGCTACATAAATTATTAAAATTTTTATGAGGCAATCAAAACCGTCAGTCTTGTGTTGATGACTCATCGATTTTTGAGTTAATCACCAAAAACGAGTGTCGAAATTTGACTTTTGGAGAGCAGTTATGATAGTTATGTTAACACAGGGTAGTCGCGCGAACGTTAGAACCTTAAACTTCGTTACGTAAAGAAGTTCAAAAATAAAAGTTATAGAAAATAATATGTATTTTCTAGAAATCATTACAGAAAAATAATTGAAAGTCGCATTTCGGAGATATGCACTTTACTTTGGTTTCTTTAAACACCCCATATATTTTTACACCGTCAGAAAGGCCGTAAAAGAGGCTTTTTAATGATAAAACATAATTTTTTTCTTAAAAACCATACTAAATATTACATTTTGTTATCATTAAGCTCTGATGGTCCGCAAAATTTATATCAATCATTGAAATTTTCCATTTTATTTAAAACAAAGTAAAATTAGTTACCAACAAATATCTTGACAGAACTAAAGTATTGTTCACATTAAATTACATACTTTTGTTCCCCACGGTTATTTTGATAAATTGTAAATTTAAAGTAAATTAGACACAATTTTTTTAAGATAAATACTATGTTGCATATATCATTGAAAAGTTTTTTTATGGCCTTTCAGATGATGTAAAAATATACAGGGTGTTCCATTCAAAAAAACCAAAGTAAAGTTCATATATCCGAAATTCGACTTTCAATTGTTTTTCTGAAATGTTTTTGGAAAATACAAGTGATTTTCTTTAACTTTTATTTTTAACTTTTTTACGTAACTCCAAAAATAACGAAGTTAAATGAGGGTCTAACATTCGCGCGACCACCCTGTACATGCGATATCTCCCCCACATTTTTTTCATTATTATTTTGAGGTGACCACCCTGTATATTTTCGTATTTTTCTTCCTTGACAGTTGTGTTAACTATGTGCAAGATATTATTGTTCTTCGTCACATCTTTTTGTTTTAGGGTGACCAACCTGTATATTTTTCTTACTTGGCAATTGTGATAACTACATGTGAAATATTATCGTTCTCCTTCCCATTTTTTATTATTATTTTTGGCGTGACCACCCTGTATATTTTTTATTTAAAGTAAGCAATTTTAGGTTGAATATCATTGATTTATTAAACTCTAAAACTAGCTTCAGCGAATTTTTTTAAATATATACTTGCGAAGTATTCTTTATTATCGAACACGTAAATACATAATAAAAAAATGAGACGTACTAAATATATCAGATAAAAAAAAATTGAACAACCAATTAATTGCGGACCACCTCTAAAGATTTAAATTGTAGATTTTACCATTGCTAGTAGTTTCTTAAACAAGTGACTGCTGACCATTGTACGGATTTGGCGGGAATTGTTAGAAAGGTACATACCTAACAAACATCTGGAAATCGACCAGGCTCTAGAGTCTACAGCATTGGCTTCCATAGTTATTTTAAATGTGTAACTAATAGTTTCTCAATTTGCTATAATGTACAGTCATAAATTTTTCACATTTTAAATCATATATAGTGGAGTAAAAATTAAGCAACAAAGTAGGTGAATAAGAAATTCTCTGGCTGCAGCAATTTTATTATTTTAATTTGTTGTAGATATAATAACAAGTGCCATGGAAAGTTTTCGAATAAATCGGTGCATTGCTTCTTGTAAAATTTTAACAATTTATTTTTCAACACTGAAATTTTCTGCTCTTTTCCTTATGATAACAAGGAGATATCCGGTTCTAATAATCGTATCGCAGAAATAAAAATAGCAAAAGGCTATGAAAAAACTTTCTGATAATTTGTTAATTTTTAAGAAAATAAAAACCACCAAAAATTGCCTTTTTTGACAATTTAATGCATCCATTTTAACAAAAGTTGGTGGAAATATTCCCATTATTGAACTAAACCTTTGTGCCAAATTTTAGCATAAAATATTTATTTAAACGACTAAAAATAAAAAAAAGATTTCGAAATTTTAATCGTTTATTATTGTTTAATTGCATAGATTCGTAGAATATATATTTTTTCAAAATGCAGGTTTTTACATGTATTTTACAATGGTAATAAAAAAAATTATTTCCATTTAGACAATATACAGGGTAGGTCGATAAGTACTTTAGAACATATTTAGCCATGCTTACCTTAGTACAAACTCAAGGTTTCCGAACTAATCGCCAATTGGGATTTTTTTCGAAAAATCGCGTAGATCCGAATTTTACTTCCATATCCAAGCATAGTAACGACAAAAAAAATTGAAAAATTTGTATTGTTCAAATAGGCTTAGAATGTCATGAAACATCGAGATTTTAAGTTTGAGCGAAAAAACAATTCTGTCTGCCTGTCGGTCTGTCTGTCGGTCTGTAGCTTTTTTTTGTGCGCACGTTTACTCTGGAACCGTTTGAGATATTGACTTGAAATTTGGTACACATAATATGTACTTTAACGAGATCTAGAATTAGATTATATTTTCGTCTTGTTCCGTTCCGAAGGGTTGGGGGGGTAAATTGGGGTAAATTTGGGGTAAATAGGTAAATCAAGCAGGTAATAGTCCATAAAATTGGAATTTAGTATATACAAGAGAAGCTAAGGTTTCAAAAAAAATTTTGGCATTAGCCACCCCCATTACCACCCAAAGCCCATTATTAAAGGGGATGAAAAAAATTGTGATTCAGTGTGTGTACAAGAACTAGAAAAATTAAAATATTTTTTTACTTCATCCTATATTCTAAATGACTTATTCTGTAAGTTCCTAAAAGGGTCCTATCGACTTACATATCACCCTGTATAGACATTATTTAGGCATTACTGAAGGTAACTTCCATACTAATGAGAAATTACCTAGGTTTTTTTAAATATTTATATTGATGCTTAACTTCTGAACACACAATTATAATAGTATATTAGGTAAAGAAAAAAATGTAGAAACACTTTAAAATACAAATGATTGTAGAATACATCAAAACAATGGTAATAATTGCTACTAAATGAAATTTAATTGTATAAAATAATTCATAGCTAACATTTTGGGGTCTCGTTTTTGATTATTCAGTGTGCAAGTTGTTTTAGTAAGTTTTTAATTTTTTTCTAATTTCCGTATTTTTCTCCTACGTAAATAATGAATAAATAGTGAAATCTATTATATAGTTCAGTTTCTTCTAGTATTAGCAATAATAGGCAGTTGTTTTAATAAATTTAACAATAATTTGTATTTTAAAGAATTTGTTTACCCAATACACCATTATATTTGCATATTCCCTCAATATAAAGAAACTAGATATTTTGTTATTAGTATGAAAGTTAGCTTGAGTAAGACCTAAATAATGTATATGTACATTATTTCTTTTCTTCGTACAAAAGAAAAAGTCTGTAAAAAAAGAAAATGTTAGATTGTGACAAAACTTGATATTGTTGATGCCTAATAGGCCTACTCTTCCATAATAAGTTTCAATTCAATGTATTCATTAGAACGCCCAAAAAACAATAACAAAATTAAAAATTGAGTTGCAATAAAGGAATATATGCAAGATTTTTCAAACTGTATCATTTTTATATACTTTAGATACCAAAAGTCATTTTAACCACTATTAACCGTTTTTTTCGGCCTTATATATTTTTTTATAAAAAGAATCATATATAAATTGTTCACTATTACATAAAATTTTCATATATACTAATAATATATCGAAAGAGGAACAATAAAAAAAATCCTCTGTCAATTATTTACTAAGATACACTGTTGCCCTTATGCACTTTTAAATAAAAATAAAATAGTTATTTTGGCCTCCAACATGACCGAGAATGATAATTGATAATACATGCAATACGTAAAATATATTTCGTACTATATATTCTGAAGTAGCGTGAGGTTTAAGTGGAGTATTTATACGTTTTTTTAAAGCTAAATAATTTTTTACGTAGATTCCGATTTTTATATTAAATTTTAAACTTTTTAAATATATTTTTTGTCATTTAAGAAAAATAAATTAATATTTCAAAGAACTAGATCAAATAATACTCCTCTGACTATTTTCAGAATTTGACAATATAATTTTTTTTAAATTTCTCGTATTATAATAGTTTGTAGCTGTAAAATAAGATAGGTAATCTATAACATTTAAAGCTTAATGCACGTTTGTCTGAAAATGAAAACTAACTTTCCGATGAGCTAGACCGTTGAATTTTAGTACACTTATAGATTTTACTCTCAAAACGACGGAAAAAAACTGTTAACCAGGATACAGGGGTTCAAAGATATTGCTTTCGAATTCCGAGAAAGGCCGGGTTATTCAGCTAGTAGGTAACAGATATTTCATGAATAACGTACTACACTGTTTCATATTATAATATTTGGAAATTTGGAATTAAGTGATTATAAATAAGTTGATATTTTTATTTTATGAAATAGTACCTATACCTATAGTGTAGTTGTGTATAATTGTGTATTAATAGTGGAAAGTAGGTTCTCCGCATGAGCATAGAAATTGCTATAAGCTATGCGAAATTGGAGAAGGTACTTTTTGCTCATCATACACGCATGATTTTTTCAACAACACAGGTGTTTTTGTAAGACAGTACAATTTAAAATACACAAATTATTAATTCTCAAATATCATGACATTATCATAGTTTGACAAACCTAAAATTTGTCGAGAATGACTACTTTCTGCTATGCGCATTACCGATAGTAACTGACGTCTGTCTATTGTTGATAGTTTGACTAATTTTAAAGCATGTACAAAAATAATATTTAATAATATAGTATAGTAACTACAGGTTTTAACTTCGGAATAATGTCATATGAATTAGATTTCGTTCATTGTTCATTTTTGGCAACTTAATAGTAAATGTATCAAGTAAAAGTTTCTATATTATGAGAGTGTTTGCTAATTTATAGGGGGTGGCATCTAAAAAAAAAAAAAAAAAAAAAACACTGGAGCTGAAAGATAATTAAATTTGGAGAAGAAAATGTTCTATGCAACTTTTTATATATATTTTTTTTATCGCCTTATTTATTTTAATGTCCTGGCGGAGTTTAGTCGTAGGCTATTCTGCCACTCAACCAAATTAATAGTATTTAAGTTGTAACGACTTGAAAATTGGGATTTTTACTTGAAAGGATATTGAAAAACGATTTTCGTCAAATAACTTGAAGTAACACATTGAGCGAAAGAAAGCTACTAAATTGAGCGACGAGGTATTTGGTTTAAATCTCAGAGACTAGGGCACTTACGTCAAAAATGCTAACCACCAAAATGAAAGACAATTAATCAAATGATTTTTTATTAACTCTCTAGCATAGAAGTTATGACAAAGATAATGTGCTTCTTCGCATTTTTTAAATAAAATTGTCGCCATTTTGTTAATGTAAGTCCGCATACTGTTTTTCGTTAACATATGGTATGATCCAGATACTCAAAGTTTTTTGTCCGTCTACAACGCTCGCTTTAGAAAAAAAATTGCACTTTAAATTATATAGGGATTTTCGATAAAACGTAAATGTTTTTATTGTTTGCAAATATCTCTAAATATTAGTTTTAGCGAAGAAATTGTAGAGATCAAAAATAAAGCCCTATACATTGAAAATAAAGTAGGATAGTTTCGTACATATTTAAGTATAAAGATGGCATTTGAACATTTATAGGAAAAAGTATTTAGTTTAAATGTAGAATATCTTAGAAAATATCACACACACCCATCAAAATTTCTAAGGAACAGAATTAAAGATAATTTATCGGTCTTCAAAATGATTTTTCGTTTGTTTCTGTATCATAAAAAATAAAGAAACAACATGCGTTTTCACATTTTTTTAAACAAAATGCGGCCATTTTGTTATTGTAATTTTGCAATTACATTTCTTTTCTCAAAAATACTGTTTTTTGTTAACATATAACATAACTTAGATACGTAATTAGCGATCCCAAAAACGTTTCAAAAACAAATCAGCAAATATTAAATATCTAAATTTTAGAGGTGGTTTTCACCCCTTGAAGGTAAGAGCAAGTGTCCAGACCATATAGAAACTGAAGGTGACACCTTTTACTACAATAATAACCCATAAAGAAAAATTATCATTACTTGTGAGATTATTCCGAGATTTTACATATTTTTTACCTCAAGGTACTGTACTTTCCCTTAAAAAAATGTTAAAATCACAAAAATGTGTATTTCAAAACAAGCGCGTAAAATATCAGTTTCATAAAACATAAATGTCATTTGATTTACAATCTTTTGATTCTAAATAATAGATTATGAAATAGTTCAATAGGTACTATGATTTATAAATATGATTTATTACCTTATTTATTTTGTATGAATTATTACATATGGTAACGTTGTATCTTAACGTTAGTATATTTAGTTGAATTTGTACAATTACTTTAATTATAACAAAGGGTTAAATTAGGGTTGATTACCACACCATTCTACTTGATTTTATTTATTAGAAAACTATCATAGATGCCCTTCAGTTTGGGTGAAAGTTATAAAGTATATGGACCTTCAGCGTTGCTAAATAGGTTGTTTTCAGAGTCATCCCATTCTCTAGTCTATAAAAGGGACAAGTGCCCCTAATAAATAAATGTTTGTATTATATTATCTTAAATTAGTTACGGTTCAAATGGGCAGATGCATTAAAGTTTTGTCAATTTTCAATTCATAGTTATATTATAAAGTACAGTTCAAAGTGATAAATAATATAAACATCTATCTACAAATTGTTGTGTATAGGGAAGGAAATTTTATGGTTAGTTTGTGGATACAGGTATTAGAAAAACGATAAGAAGGCATGGGTACGAGAGTATTAGCGAGTGCCACGTTTTTATGATAGTTATAATATAAATGATGTTATTCCACCCTAATTAAGAAATAGCCCTATTTGTATACCTATTTATCTGAAAGAAATGATCACCATATTTAGGATAAAGAGAGTAAAGTGCAATACAATAATACAAAGGTTTTGCTTGATAACTGGCGGTACGCACCTGCAGTTCGGTGACAATAATTGCAATTTAGAGCTTAAAATTAATCTTACAGGGAGGCAAGGTACCTGCCCTCCTGAGCCAAACAGGCGTTTCTCGATATTATATTATTCTGAGATAGAAGGCATTTTATTTATGAATTGCAAAACAGCACATAATAATCAAACATTTACATGGTTTCTATGAGTGAACACAATGAAGCTTGAGACAACAATTTACATGAATTTGAATTGTCACGACAATTCAGTTTATGCAAGCATAAATTGTTATTTTACTATTTAATATTAATCAAAAAACACTTTTAGTTCAGGAAAGTTGGTTTTAAAAGCAAAAAAAAGTTATTGCTGCATTTTTTCTTAGGAAAAGTGTACTTATTTTAAGAGTGCCTAGCAAATGACAAATGCATTTCCCAGTAAATGGGTCAGATATGCCCATAAAATTGACTTTTGGTCGATATCTCGAAAACTATGCAATTTAACTGAAAAATAAAATACCTACTTTTTAAAGGTTGTGAAATTCCTTTTCTTTCCTTTTAAAAGCTTTTATTTAACTTGCAATGTTTGTATGTATGTATGTTTGTTTAAGTCAAATCTTGGAAGCTGAATTTCGACTAGTTGTAACTAAGCTAGAGCTTTGAAATTTGGCACACATATATAAGTCCGGAGACAATACAACATAGTATAGCCATTATCGGTCTAAATCCAATATGGCGGACGTCTCAAGATGGCGGATCGGCTTTTTAGTCACAACCCCACCCCCTTGATATGGGTATCATATGAAAGGGTTTGACAAGTAAAATACGACAAACTATATGACGTCATTCTAAATTCAATATGGTCGACATGGGAGAGGTGAGGAAGGGATGGGAAGGGGTGGGAAGAGATGGGAAAGGGGATGGGAAGGGGTGGGAAGAGGTGGGAAAGGGGGGGAATGGACGGGAAGAGGTGGGAAAGGGGTGGGAAGTAGTGTTGGAGGGGTGATAAGACGGGAGAGGGAAGAGGTGGATGGCGGTGGCAAATAAAGGGTTTTGTCGGTCTGTCTGTAAAATAAGTAGACAAAAAATAAAAAATAAAATTATATAAAAAAAATATTTTTAAGAAAAAGCTTTTATTTGCAAAAACTACTAAAAAGTAAAAACAATTTTTTTTAAATTCATACACCTGGAAACCAAAAGCTTTGGGGGCGTTGAATTGAGCAAAGTAACTATGCAATAGCGCTATATGACCATCCCCAAAGCTTTTGGTTTCCAGGTGTATGAATTTTAAAAAAATTATTTTATTTTTCAATAGTTTTTGCAAAAAAAGCTTTTTCTTAAAAATATTTTTTTTATATAATTTTATTTTTAGTTTCTTTGTACAATAAATAATGACCGAGATAGAATTTTTTGAGGTGAGAACTTTTCATCACCTTTTTTGAAAAAGTTAGTTATCAGGCTGGTTTCTTGCGTTTTACTAGAAAACGGTGCGATACATTTTATAAATTTAAAATTTTGCGGAAGCTTCTTGTAGAAGGTACAGAGGTTGGCCAAAGTAAGATGATTCTGTCTGTATTTTTCTCGGAAACTGTAAGAGCTATGAAAAAAATTGTATGTAAAAAACAAGAAAACATTTATTTCACAATGTTTTTGTATATACTGGGTGTTTCACTTAAAATAACAAAGTTGACCTCACAAGAAAAACTAATGTATACACGTCATGTATAAACAAAGATATAAAATAAAAATTTGCTTGATATCAAACAACTTTTGTATAAAACTTTTAGTCGTAGCTCTTACAGTTTCCGAGAAAAAGTACAGAACTGTCTTATGTGGGCCATCCTTGTATAAGTTATATACAGATTCGGCATGTAGTTTTATATATGGGTTCTGAGATAAAGGAGAGCAAGAAAGAAAACAGAGAATTAGTAAAAGAAAGACGTTATCTACTTCCACTATAATGTGCACGCGGTTAGAAGCGATAGGTACTGATTTTCCAAGAAAAACTTATTCTTTATAAAAATTTATAAAGTTATAATTTAACATGGGATTTGCTTTGAAGTAACAGGAGAACAGGATGTTACGGTGATATATATGGATATGCATACAGGGAAATTAAATCACAAAAATCTGCTTAAAATACTTTGTCGGGCGAGCGTAGAGGCGACTTCAATGTGAATATCAGTCGATATTTCGTTGAAGCAACGTCGAGCGCGGTTAGTACTTGGATGGGCTCCCATCTTGGGAAATACAGCGTTCTCGTCCCACCTTCTAGAGGCTTGTATATCAGTGTATACTCGGAAGTTACGTAATTTCAGACGAGATTACGTAGTGGATATACCATCCTTCGGAGGGGATGTAAAGCAGGCGATCCCTTGTCTATTAAATGTTAGGCAAGTAAAAGATCCCTACTCTTCTTAAGGGAAGAGGTTCGGCAAAATTTCCAGGTTGGGGGTAGCTCGTCTCCTGGCGTCGGTGATAGGCCCTGGTAGCGGAAATAGGCCGACGTTAAACAGTTAAAAAAAAAATACTTTGTCGTTTGATAAAACTGTATGTTTTTTGTAGATGGTGTTAATGAATGTATAGAGTTTATCAGCTTGTTTGTTTTCCCGGTGTAGGATTTCTTAAAGGAGGAAAGGATTTATTGGGGTGGGATATGCTAACCCCGGAACAACGAATTTACTTGGTCAAATGCTGTGGAATCGGAAATGTTTCTTATAAATAGGCAATAGAAGTTTAAAATGAGAAGTATTCAGATATTAAAGTGACTTGCAAAGCAGTATGGTAGTACGTAAATTAACTTATAAATTTGATTCCACTGAGGATGTAAAAAATATCAAAAGAATCAAAGAACAATTAAATGAAGATGACGCTGCTACTGTTATAGATTTAGACTCTGTACAAGAACACCCAAGATGGTCGTTAAGAAATGATCAATTTTAGGTAGTAGCAAATCTCATATTCAGAGGATTTTAGTCGGCAAAAAATTTTATTCATTCACATTCTTCACAAACTTCAAATTGGAGATGATGCTCTTCGTTTAGACTTTTGTTTAACTATGGGTGAGAAAATTTTTCATCGAAACATTTTATTGACGGACGAACCTACTTACTGCTAATGGGGTAGTCTCGTCTCAGAATTGTAGGTACTGGACTCAGGAAAATCCTAACTCCGAATTACCATTAATAGTCAAAAGTTTGAAATGTTTGGTGCGACAAAATGTATCACAGAATAAGCGGTACTTATTTAAAAATTTTCAATAATTTTGTTTCGTTCGAACTGGACAATGAAAATTTATAATATAGAAGAAAAATAAATTTACACAAGATGAATGCCCAGTAATTCTACAATTCTAGTTAGACAATCACTTCCACGACAGGTGTATTGGCCGCTATGGGCAAACAGCCGTTCGCCAGATCTAACTCCGTTGGATTACTTCTTATGGGAGTATTTAAAGCAAAAGTATATGCAAACGATGCCGAAAACGACGTATATTAATCAAAAAAGAAATTGTGGATGCTGTTACAACCATAAAGGAAGATGTGATCTCATTCTGTCCGAAGAATTTAGAAAAGGATTAGAAAAATATGCACTAGTAAGAGGTCTACACTACATGTGGAATAGTTTTCAACTTAGTTCAATAAAATGTTATTTTCTTTTTTAATTGCTATTTCCTTATTTTGCAACTATACTCCATACTTAAGTTTTTCTTCATAATTGAAAAACACTGTTAAATAAAATTTTCAATAAAAATTTTTAAAAAAGGTTCAAGTCGATTTAATGTTTTCTAATTTTTAGACTACCCTGTATAATTTATCTTAAGCTTGACAACTGTTTATGACTTCCTAAGACAAGCAAAACTTTTTATAAAGAATGCCTTTTTCCCGGCAAATCAAAAATAATACCTCATTCGGAGACACACTGAATAATCCGTAAATATTTTATTATCAGGCGAAGATCATAGAAAGATGCTTCTGTTGGTGTGAACTGTACTATCATTGTGACGGAGTGTAATTCAACATAAAGTGTGGAGGAGTCTTAACACATTTCCATATGCCACATTAACAGTCGATGATTAACACTCACGGTAGATTGTCAATTAACTGTGGAGTATATATTTTTTTCTGTATAACTCCTAAACAAAGGAGTGTAAAGAAAAATTAAAAACAGTAACAATACAAGTGGACTAAGAGCAATCCGAAATTTATAAAACCAGCAAATCTTCCACTATTGGCTACCAGGACGGTCCTCCACAGTGCATTACCGTGCGTGTATGTGTGTGTGTGTGTGTGTGTGTGTGTGTGTGTGTGTGTGTGTGTGTGTGTGTGTGTGTGTGTGTGTGTGTGTATGTCTGTTAGCACGATAGCGGCGAAGCCACTAAACGGATTTGGATGAAACTTTGCATGAGGGTTTCTTTAGTGCTCCAGAAGATCTGAAAAGGTTTTGGTTGAGATCGGATTACGTTTGTTGCTGTTTTGGCACAACAAGTTGTTTATTTTATGATTACTTTCAATTTGTAATCGAACCATTGAAAAGCAGTAAAAATTCCGATTTCAACGATATATAACACTTGCACTCTTTAGCTTTGGTTTCCGTGAAAAAAATTAAAAACCAAATAACACGCTTCTTGTGTAAAATATATTTTATAGTGGAACCACAGAATACAGTAACTGCACAGAGGCGAAGTCTTTGGCGGTTCCTTTCAGTTTTGATGGCTCGTTTTCTGTGACCTTGCGTACCAGTTGCGTCTACACCACGGTGTATTAAATAGGTGGTCCGGCACTTTCCTATTATAATAATGGCTTCGTAAGTGCATGGTTTCTATTTACTTTAATAGATGGCGCGAGCAATACGGTCCTACAATTACCTGGGCATGTGCATCGCATAACTAACATAACCTCAAATTTTAAGGTGTTTTCGTTTATTCTCATATTTAATGTTTGTATAGGCATTTTTAGCTTGGAGCCATACTGGCTCCAAGCAAATATTTAAAAATTCACGCAAATAATTTTTCAATATTGTTGATTAATAAAAATAGACTGCTAATTATAGGTTAGATTCCTAACCTGCAAAAGTGTCTTATTTTATTGTGACAAACTATTTAAAACTTCATACATATTACGTTGAACTTGACTTTGGTTGAAAGTACAGGAACCAGGCAGAAATTTTAATAATAGTTACGTAATACCTGTAAATCTTAAGAAATATATATTTTTGAGGTTAGCTGTGACGACACGTGCAATACTGCATGTAGTGTTACATATATTCTTTCAATGTTTTAATTTAGCTACTTAATGTCAGATGTCACTGGACTCTTGTCAAAAACAAGAAGCCGGGAATGTATGCAACACTGTATGTACGTATGCACAGAACCTATAAAATTATCTATCTATGCGTAAGTAATGAGAGAACTTAGTTGAGCCATCTTTTACAATATGTACGAAGTAAGCACTTATTAAGCCACTGTGAGGGTTGTCGTCGCATCACCTGTTTAATACACCCTGGTCTACATTGAGAGATATGTTGTTTATTTCTTTTAATAGGTTAGATTTCTAACCTGCAAAATGCGTTTTATTTTATTGTGACAAACTAGATTTTGGTCGAAAGTATGGGAACCAGGCAGAAATTTTAATAATAGCTACGTAGTACTTTTAAATTTTAAGAAATATATATTTTTGAGGTTAGCTATGACGTCATGTGCAGATCCCCATTTAAGGATACACTGAAAAGACAGTGTATTTCGAGTTGGATTGAAAAATATTACGATTTGAATTGCTTATAATTGGCGCCTATTTTCAATTGAGTTGTACACTAGGTTTTATTTATGAGAATTTTAATTCTCGGTTAATGTTTTCAATATCCCAAAATGAGTGGAAAAAAAAATTCACAAATCCAAACTTAACACGATAAACATCAACAGTGTCAAGATAAAAGTGAGGTTGATTGTTAAACAATTAAGAAATGGCGATGAGTATACAAATTGGGTTTTGGCGGGAAGGCTAGCCTTCGCCTCTGTATAGTTACTGTACTCTGTGGTCTAACCTAACGTTCAATAGACTAGTGTGTTAAAGCGTGCAGACTGTACGCTGAGTAAATTTGAGTGTCAAGTGCATCGAGACATTACAAGTTTTTTCGACGTTCATAAAGCCCACGGAAGGTGTGAGAAGCCTTCGTGAACCGCTCACAAGCCCTACAAGTATAAGCAATCTCACCGGAACGTTTTCGGCGAGTTTTTTCCAATAAAACTTTAAAAGTGACATTATATTTTAAAAACTATTTCCGCTACTTCTGCCATCCCGCCGGAAATTCTTCCGGCAACATAACCTAAAAATAGTGCTACATAACTTAAAAATAATTTAAGACATTGGTACCAATCTAAAATATTTTTTCGAAAACTGTCAAAAACCAAATTCCCCCAGAAAAACATTGAAACCAAAAATTTGACAGCTTACTTCCCCGACCGATTTAGTGAAAAATCGGCCGAGGCCAGAAGATAAAACAAAATATATCAACTCAAACTTAAACGATCCACCATGAACACTACTCCGGCCACATCTGGCAGGGAAGCTGTCCACCAAGAGTTATATGGTTTTTCCAAAAGATGGCCATCCCTACCACCCATTACCAACGAACGGATGTTTTCGTTTAGTTGTTTCCAGTATCAATAATCAAAATTATTAAGTGCTCTTGCCTACGAACTTAGTTTTTATAGTGTTGTGTTTATTAACCTCCCCACAATAATTGTGGGAGGTTACTACAATTAATCCAAAATCGAAAATTGAGATAACATCAAATCTTTACGATTTCGAGGTCCCGGAAACCCAAAAAAGTGGTTTGTGACTAATGCCTGTGTGTTAACACGATAGCTACGAAGCTACTAAACGGGTTTGGATGAAACTTTTACATGAGGGTTTCTTTAGTGCTCCAGAAGATCTGAAAAGGTTTTGATTGAGATCGGATTACGTTTAGTGCCATTTTGGCACAAGTTGTTTATTTTATGATTACTTAGAATTTGTAATTGAACCATTAAAAAGCAGTATAAATTCCAATTTCAACGATATATCACACTTGCACCCTTTCGATTTGGTTTCCGTTAAAAAAATTAAAAATAATTCGTTATATGTGCACATATGACAGCATCCAAAAAATTGGTATTATTGTTAGGGGAAAACGTATTTTGCCATCTGTCAAAAATATTTGGGTTGGTAACCTTTGTGAATGTTGATTTATAGCTTATGGTACGTGACGTCACAGCTAACCTCAAAAATATATATTTCTTAAGATTTAAGAATATTACGTAGCTATTATTAAAATTTCTGCCTGGTTCCCGTACTTTCAACTAAAATCTAGTACAGTGTAATGTTTATGAAGTCCTAAATACTTTGTCCTAATAAAATAGGACTCTTTTTGTGGGTTAAAAATCTAACCTGTAATTAGCAATATATTTTTTTATTAATCAACCATTTTTAGGTCACATGGTTTTGACAATTTTGACATTTTGCTTGAGGGACTACAAAACGCAGTTTGCGTGGTTTTATATATTTTTTTCTGATTTTCTTGAGAAACTGTGTGTGTTTTCGTAATAATGTCATATAGTGAATATTATCCAACCCTTATGGGTGATGTAAAGTGTCGCTACGATGAGAAAATCAAAATAATAGACAATATTGACCCATACACCCTTGGAGTGGAGACTGGAGACCTTTCTGCAGATTTGTCTATTTTACCTTGTGTGTCCGTAATTAATATGGTAAATTACTTAGTGTCGACTCACAGCTTCTTCGCAGATCAGCAGTTAAAGGCATACAAATCTTTACAAGCATATAAATATTATGAGGCCGGATTTGTGCAAGAAGTTTGTGCAAGAAAGATAAACTCAAATGTATTCATTGTTATGGGCAAGGCAAGTTTACATTTAAATAACTAAGTGCTGGATTTCAGTGATAAGCTTGTTATATTATCCGTATGTAGTATTCAATAGACTCTGCCAGAAAGTGATTTCTTTACCTTTCTTCTAATCTTTTTTACATTCAAAATAAACCTTATCTCACAATCGCACCTTGTCGCAAAAAAAGACGGTGTTTTATTTTTATTTCACATTTAAAACTGAGATTACTTCTTTGTTTACATTGGAATAAAAAGTTTGGTTATCCCTCAGGCAATATGATCGACTTATCGTGACGTCATCCTAAGATGGTCTATATAGAAAAATTATTTGCATGAGTTTTTTAACTATCTGCTTGGAGTCACTGTTGCTCCAAGCTAAAAATGCGTAGTCAAACATTGAAAATGTGAATAAACTTGAAAAACTTAAACATGTTATGTCCCTAAATATATTTCATAACCTAAAAATCAACATAAAGGTTACCAACCCAAATATTTTTGACAATGTCAAAACTTATTTTAGTTGTTTTTTTTTTTAAGGTAATAATTGTTTATAGCCGTGTTCGGATATTACGTCTGATTGATGGGACACGTCACAATCGTTCATTGCAAATCGAGTTAACTGAGCTAAATCTTAAACGTTCGAATATTACAAAATAAAGGCCTCGGACGAAGCTCGACTTGCTCGACCTTTTTGATCGAGCAGGAAGATTTTAATTTGACCCATGCGTAGTCTGCTTGAACAGTCCATAATGTTATTGACTTGTTGGTTAAAGCGTCATTTGGGCTAAATTCTGTGTTATTTTTTTTTCATTATCCAATATTTTACAAAATCTTCGAAACGTTATCTGTTAATACCCTTATAATATCCGGCAATTGATTAACATGCAACATAAACAAACATGAGAGGTTATGTTTTAACAGATTGCTTGTAGTCCGCTTCAGTTCGTTCGATATTTGTTGATGAAATAAATGGCTCCAAAGTCACGTGTAATTTATCTGTTTGCTCAGTGCTCTGATTTCCGATGTAATATCCAAATACAGCTGATAAAGATCCACCGTGTGGGGAGGTTCCAGCCGCTTCCAGTAGCTGCCGATTTTTTTTTTATAATAATAATTGGAATGAATTATAGTTTATGTACTTTTATTGTACAGCTCATAACGAACATTTTCCTTCTTTTTGTTGTTTTTTCCATAAGTCTTATAGATTTCGAGATATTCAAAGAAAACCGATGGAAAACACGGTCTGAAAAATTAAATTGTTTAAATAAACAATACGCCGACCTCCCAGAAATTGCAAAACTGAAATGTGAACTTAAGTTGACCCCCTGAACACGTTAAAACAGAAAAACTGCCCTGACCAGACATTTCACATCAAAATCCTAATTTGACCACTAAATTATTCGGATACTAAAATAACATACTAGAGCAAAATAAATGATAATTAAAAATGAGTTGGATTTTGTCGTCAATTGGAAAATAATTACCGGTATTTAAATCTAAAATAAGCTAAATATGCTCTATATAAAAAATAAAGAACCAGTGTTAACCAATATATTAAATGATAAATTAGCTTTTTAAGTTGCTTTTTCCCTTGAATTTTAATGGCGTCATCTAAACATGAAAATTATAGACAAAGTAAAAAATAAGAATGCATCATTTTATAGTAACATAACAGTGTAGCTAAAATAAGTATAGGTAAGTACCTATACTGATATTTATCAAACTCAAACAACCACTAAAATCATTACAAAAGTTGACGTCAACTTCGCCAATGTAACACAAACAACAGACAAGTGCAGACTGGAGAGTGGAGATGACAATAAAGGAATTCCAGTAGTAGTACTAGACTAGTAGCGCTGGCGGCAATGGTCGCAATTTAGTATGAAATGGCGATATCAAAGTGAGTGGTGGCTCAGTTAGTCACATCCACGTTATAAAATTTTTTATTAAAATGATGTGGTGATTCTGGACGTCCCAATCTCCACTCACATAGAAGTGGTTATGATGTGAACGTTCTGAAACGGTCCAAAGAGTGTCATCACAGTGATGAGATGCTTTGCCATTTACAAAATCCACTAAAATGTGAGTGGCTATAATGTGGATGTGGCGGAGTGTGTTTACTGGGAATGTCATCATCAAAAAATTATTTTGATCAGAAACAAAATTAAAATGCTACAAAATAAATGAAAATGCAATTGACAATGTTATAAAAACAACTATTCCCTGAAAATGTTATTACTGTTCTTTTTACTGTTATCTATCTTTAGGAACGGGCTCAAAATAATAGAATCGTATAATACAGAATAAACTAATGCATTTTTGTCATTTAAATATACGGTCAATCTTTACGAATTTCGATCTTTTTTCTGATTTTGTAAGCTCTGGAGATGCTTTTGAGGGTTGAGTGAAACGTGGTTAGATTCCGCAGTGGATGATTCGGCATTATCTATTGATGGTTATAAATTTATTCGCCGTGACCGCGGTACCAGGGGCGGTGGTGTTGATTTCTATGTTAACAATTCCTACAAGTTCAAAGTTTTTGATTTATATGGGCCACCCACTAGCCTCTTAGAACATCTTTGGATTTCTCTGAAGATTTCGGGTAAAAAGGTTTGCTTGGGAACATTATATAGACCTCCAAATACTAACTTGGAGGCATGTCTTGAAGAGTTAGAAAGTTATATAACGTCTTATTTAACTGAATATGATTATGTAATTTTCCGAGGAGATTTTAATGTAGATCTTTTGAATCCCAATAGCTCGAACTCCAAACAAATTATATCATTTCTAAGTAAATATAATCTTAACCAAATAATCTCTAGTCCTACGCGCGTGACCAATAATTCCAGCACCCTTATAGACTATATCGTCACATCTAATAATGACATAATACTTGAAGTCGATGTCGCAAATATGGAAGATATCTCGTACCATGCCCTCGTTAGTTGCAAACTCAATATTTAAAAAGAAGTAAAGAAAGCAAAAATGGTAACTTATAGAGACTATAAGTCTTTTAATTATGAAAACTTTCTCAATGATCTAAATTCTATCAAATGGTATAATATTTTCGATATAGTTGACGTCAATGATGTGTTACAGTTTTGACAATATAAATAAATTATTCGATCTTCATGCACCATATAAAACTGTTAGAGTTACGAAACCTCCGGCTCCATGGCTAACTGAAAACTTGAAATTATTGATGAGGATTAGAGACAAAGCCTATCTTAAATATGAAAAATTTAAAACTAATCAACTTTGGAATGAGTATAAAGAGATCAGGAATTTAGTGAATCGTTCTGTAAAACTTGAAAAAAAAGCATATTTTAACCATACATTAAAAACTAACCCTCGCTACTTTTGGCAGTCTTTACGCCGGTTAAATATTAACAACTCCAGGCGTCAAGTAACCTCTGATTTGACATATGTTGATGCGGTTAACGATTTTTTTATTAATCAAGCAACTCAACTAACGGCAAATCTGAATACCAATCCTGATATTCTCAAGAAATATGAAAATAGCAAACATCCGAATATTGACGAAGAGTTTGTATTCGGTGAAGTTTCTACGGAGGAAATAGAACGTATTTTCCGCAAATTGAAGTCGAATGCTATTGGTTCTGACAACATTAATTTAAAAATGCTAAATTTGGTTTTTCCTCATCTAACTATCTACTTTACTCACATTATAAGTAAATGTCTAGTAAATGGTATTTTTCCAGAAGTTTGGAAAAAAGCCAATGTTTTGCCTATTCCTAAAAACTTTCTCAGTTCAGACCAATTAGCATTCTGCCTACCTTGTCTAAGGTGCTTGAATGGATAGTTGCCGACCAACTAAACAAATATTTAATAAATAATAGTTTACTACCATCTATCCAATCAGGTTTTAGAGCTAATCATAGTACAACCACTGCATTAGCCCACATTGCAGACGATATTTTTGGAGCTAATGTAATACTTGCTTAATCTTGTTAGACTTCAGTAAAGCATTCGACACCTTGAATCATCAGACTCTTTGTAAAAAGCTTAAATATTTTGGCAAAAGTAGCAGTGCTTTACTATTCTTTCAAAAGTATTTAAGTCATAGATACCAGCGTATTGTAAATAATAGCCTGTTTTCCAGTTTTAAATCGGTCGATGCTGGTGTTTTAGGTCCTCTTTCAGAGACGAACCCACGGGGGGTTATGGGGGGGTACGCTCCCCCCCCCAATGTTGATTGAGTTGGGAAAATCACCAAAAATGTAAAAAAATCGTTATTGGGTATAATTGCAAAAAAACGAATAATGAGTTGATAAGAATTAAATGACACTGTCACTATGACCATTTTTTATAAATAATTTTAATTGATATTATTTATGACTAGATGCGACTAATGTGAGAGCCACCGAATAGTCGACGGACAACGCACAACGCCGACGGGCCTACGCGACGGGCCAACAAAATAAACTCGTCAACTCGCGGAAATTCGACGTTCGACCCAGTAGACGGCACGGCCAGAGCATACCATTCACAAAGACCGTCTTACATTAGAAATATTAGAATATTACTTTTTGCCTTTATCAATACAATGCTTTGTCCTAGCTATAAAGTCGTTGGTTGTTGGTTTATACTGAGTATCACTAATATCAGTTACCAACCTCTCAACGAGAGATAATAATAATAACAAATTGTTGTCGGTCAGAAATTGTTAAAATATTGAATTCTTAGAGGACACTGAATTAGAATCTGGGACTACAGACGATCCAGCTGCTGGGACCCGACATTGTTGGTACGCTTTGAAGATAATTGGAATTCCAGCGGACCAGTTCACTTTTACGAATGAGTTCAAAGCATTCCCACCAGGCTGGCTCCCTGCCGCTGGATCGTGTGTAGACCCCTTAATGCTACCTATTGCGTATCACAATGTGAAGTGGGAAGTGGCCGGTAGCCGTGCTAGAGCGGACGTTCACGAGCTTGCGCCGCGACTTGCGCGTAATCGTATTGTATCTTGTTTTTCTCCACGGTCATTAAACTATAGCTCTTCCAGTAGCTTCTAGATGAAGGAGAGCGCGGGGTCAACTTAGGTCTAGCGCCTACATCATGTAGTTTAGTTAAACTTCTTTTGCATAATATTTGTATCGCTAGGCTACTTATAGATTAAGTCTGAAATAAAAAAAACATAAGGAAATATAAGTTGTAAAAAAAATGGGCAGTTGGCAAATTAGTTGTAGCTTTCCCCCCCCCCAAAAAAATAGCTGGGTTCGTCTCTGTCCTCTTTTATTTTCAATATATACCTCCGACTTCAGCAATTTTCTCCAAACATACAATGTTCATCAATATACTCAAATATATCTTTCATTCGACTTTACTGAAATAGGCACTGCAGTAAATAATATTAATTTCGATTTAAACACTATTACCGATGTTTCAAGTGCTCATAGTTTAGTTCTGAACGAAAAAAAAAAACCTAGTTACTAGTCTTTGGTACTCAAAATGTTTTAATAGAATTTAACCGATTGTTCAATATTACCCTAAATGGACAAAAGTTAACTCCCAAACAATAATTCAAAAACTTAGGTATTTATTTTGATGTGCAGCTCAGATTTACAAAGCATGTAAACTACTTAATTAAAAAATCATATGGTAAGCTTAAATCTTTTTATATGAATAAAGATGTACTTGACCCTGGTGTAAAACTCAAGCTCTGTGACTCCTTGATTTTGTCGACTCTTTCCTACTGCGACGTACTCTATTGGCCAGCATTAACTAACTAAGCGAGACCGCCTAAGCCTACAAAAAATTCAGAATTCCTGTATTCGTTACTATTATAGTCTTAGGAAGTTTGACCATATCTCCGCGAAAATTGCAGAGTCAGGTTCTTACTTCATTTATTATGTTTAACATTCAAAATAAACTTACATCGGGAACCAACATATCTCTACAATAAATTACTGAAAGGCTCAAACGCGCATAGTCGCAACACCCGACACTGCAATCTATACACTGTTCCTAAGCACAGAACCTCGCAATTACAAAAATCTGTTTCTTATTATGCTGCGAAAGTCTATAGTAAACTCCCCCCTGACATCAAAATATGCTCCAGCGTAGTTTCATTTCGGAAAAATGTAAAAAAATATCTACAACAAAGGCCGTAATTCTTATTTCTTATTCTTTTTTTTTTTCTGTACCCCTGTAAACTTTTTGTATGAAAAGACATCACTGTGTTGTTTTATTTATTTACAAATAATGTGAATAATATCTATTGAAGGTTGCGTGGAAGAACGAGAAATCGAACGTTGCCATCACAATAAATAACTTATATTGTATTATAACAAAAAGAAATAAAGACGTTATTTATTTATTTATTATTTATTACTTCCACATCCAGTGGAAGTATAGTAACGACAAAAAAATTTTTAAAAATTTTTATTGTTCAAATAGGCTTAGAATGTCATGAAACGTCGAGATTTTAAGTTTGAGCGAAAATTTCTGTCTGTATGTCTGTCGGTCTGTCTGTAACTCTTTCTGTGCGCACGTTTACTCTGGAACCGTTTAAGATATTGACTTGAAATTTGGCACACATATGTACTTTAACGAGATCTGGAACTAGATTATATTTTCATCTCGTTCTGTGGAAGGGCTGGGGGGGTAAATTGGGGTAAATTGGGGTAAATTTGAGGTAAATAACTAAATCAAGCAGGTAAGAGTTCAAAAAATTGGTATTTAGTATATACAAGAAAAGCTAAGGTATCAAACAAATTTTTGGCATTAGCCACCCCCATTACCACCCCCACCATTATTAAAGGGGATGAAAAAAAAATTGTGATTTAGTGTGTGTACAAGAACCAGAAACCTCAAAATATTGTTTTACTTCATCAACCTTCCACTACCACCCCCCTATCACCACCCCCACCCCACTACCGATGTGGGGTATCGTTTTATAGGTTTTTGGAGGATTTCAAATATTATATAATTAAAGTTCCATAAGCAATTATTTCCACATACAAAATTTTTTCGTTGTGAGTGACTTGGATAGAAAATCTGGATGTGGAAGTTGTGATTCCTTGGGCAGCGGTTTTTATTTATTTACTTATTTTTATTACTTCCACATCCAGTGGAAGTATAGTAACGGCAAAAAAATTTTTAAAAATTTTTATTGTTCAGATAGGATTAGAATGTCACGAAACGTCGAGAATTTAAGTTTGAACGAAAAAAAAATTCTGTCTGTCGGTTTGTCTGTCGGTCTGTCTGTAATTTTTTTTGTGCGCACGTTTACTCTGGAACCGTTTGAGATATTGACTTGAAATTTGGTACACATATGTACCATAACGAGATCTAGAACTGGATTATATTTTCATCTTGTTCCGTCGAAGGGTTGGGGGTAAATTGGGGTAAATTTGGGGAAAATGGGTAAATCAAGCAGGTAAGAGTCCATAAAATTGGTATTTAGTATATACAAGAGAAGCTAAGGTCCCAAAAAAAGTTTTGGCATTAGCCACCCCCATTACCATCCCCACCCCATTATTAAAGGGGATGAAAAAAAATTGTGATTTAATGTGTGTACAAGAACCAGAAACCTCAAAATATTTTTTTACTTCATCCACCCCCACTACCACCCCCCATCACCACCCCCACCCCGCTACCGATGTGGGGTATCGTTTTATGGGTTTTTGGGGTAGAGGATTTCAAATATTATATTATTAAAGTTCCATAAACAATTATTTCCACATACAAATTTTTTTCGTTGTGAGTGACTTGGATAAAAAATTTGGATGTGGAAGTAGTGATTCCTTGGGCAGCGGTTTTTATAACTGTAAATCGAAAAAACATAAATTAGCTTTGCAAAACTTTTTTTGTAGAACTTCAAACAATAATTTAAGAACTGTGACCTAATTTTAAATTAAAGAGATTTTCTATGGGAGAACAAATCAAAGGCTCACCAGAAAAAGCTAAGCCGCTCCAACCCTGACAATATAGGGTTTTGTCAATGAAATGTCGTGTCTTTTACACCATTTTCATTTTAGCTCTTTTTTGGGAGCACATTGTGGATATTTCTGAATATACTGTAGCGTATTCACCTATTGATTTCTCTTTTTACAGGGGGGGGGGAGTTATATGTAGCGTATTCACTTACATATTATTGTCATGGATATTTAAAATAACAATAACAAAAAAATTATTATGAATTACACAGGCACACACAAAAAAAAAAGTTCAAACCCAGGAGACCGACATATCATTTCCGAAGGATTTTCGGGCGCAGAACACGATGCCGTAGTCAAAATATATGACTGTGCAAATTTCTGAGATAGTCGCAATTACTTCCACATCCAGTGGAAGTATAGTAAGGACAAAAAAATTTTTAAAAATTTTTATTGTTCAAATAGGCTTAAAATGTCATGAAACGTCGAGATTTTAAGTTTGAGCAAAAAAAAAGCTTCTGTCTGTCGGTCTGTCTGTAACTTTTTTTGTGCGCACGTTTACTCTGGAACCGTTTAAGATATTGACTTGAAATTTGGTACACATATGTACTTTAATGAGTTCTCGAACTAGATTATATTTTCATCTTGTTCCGTCCAAGGGTTGGAAGGTAAATTGGGATAAATTAATATAATAATAAATTTAAGAGTTCATAAAATTGGTATTTAGTATATATAAGAGAAGCTAAGGTCTCAAAAAAATTTTTAGCATTAGCCACCCCCATTATTAAAGGGAATGAAAAAAAAAATGTGATTTAGTGGATGTACAAGAATCAGAAACCTGAAAATATTTTTTTACTTCATCCACCCCCACTACCACCCCCCACTACCCATGTGAGGTATCGTTTTATGGGTTTTTGGGGTAGAGGATTTCAAATATTATATTATTAAAGTTTATGGAACTTATTTCCAAATACAAAGTTTTTTCGTTGTGAGTGACTTCGATAGAGAATCTGGATGTGGAAGTAGTAATTCCTTGGGCAGCGGTTTTTTAAGGTTAAAACTGGCCAAACATTAAACTTAAAGTGATTTTAACATTCATGCCGACCAAGTATATCATTTCCGTAATATTTTCACGCGCTGAAATGATAAAAATAGTGAAATTTATTTTTGACATTCAGATTTCAATAAAAATCCATTTTTTGTAGAAAACTGGCCAAAAATGGGTTTAAAGTGATTTTTCTTATATATTGGCCAGATATATCATATTGGTAGTATTTTCATCCGTTGAACATGATGAAATTAGTAAAATTTACTTGTGATCTTTAGATTTCTATGAAAATACAATCTATTTGTAGAAAAATGGCCCGAAAATGGGCCATAAACTGATTTTTTTTCCGAAATTTTCACCAGATATGTCATTTCTATAGTATTTTGAGACACTGAAACAATAGCGGTCCCAAGATTTATTCCTGACCTTCAGGTATCTGAGAAAATTAAAATTTTTGGTAAGTATCCCAAAAGTTGACGAAACCTGATTCTTTCTTTAAACCTATATTTTGGCCAGTTTTCTACAAAAAAATGGATTTTTACTGAAATCTGAATGTCAAAAATAAATTTCACCATTTTTATCGTGTTCAGCGCGTGAAAATACTACGGAAATGATATACTTGGTCGGCATGTATGTTAAAATCACTTTAAGTTTAATGTTTGGCCAGTTTTAACCTTAATAAACCGCTGCCCAAGGAATCACTACTTCCACATCCAGATTCTCTATCGAAGTCACTCACAACGAAAAAACTTTGTATTTGGAAATAAGTTCCATAAACTTTAATAATATAATATTTGAAATCCTCTACCCCAAAAACCCACAAAACGATACCCCACATGGGTAAAAGGGTGGGGGTGGTAATAGGGGGTGGTAGTGGGAACGGATGAAGTAAAAAAATATTTTGGGGTTTCTGGTTCTTGTACATACACTAAATCACATTTTTTTCACCCCATTTAATAATGGGGTGGGGATGGTAATGGGGGTGGCTAAAGCCAAAAATTTTTTTGAGACCTTAGCTTCTCTTATATATACTAAATACCAATTTTATGAACTCTTACCTGCTTGATTTAGCAATTTACCCCAATTTACCCCCCAACCCTTGGACGGAACAAGATGAAAATATAATCTAGTTCCAGAACTCGTTAAAGTACATATGTGTACCAAATTTCAAGTCAATATCTTAAACGGTTCCAGAGTAAACGTGCGCACAAAAAAAGTTACAGACAGACCGACAGACAGATTTTTTTTTTCTCTCAAACTTAAAATCTCATGACATTTTAAGCCTATTTGAACAATAAAAATTTTTAAAATTTTTTTTGTCGTTACTATACTTCCACTGGATGTGGAAGTAATTACGATTATCTCCGAAATTTGCCCTTAAGTCATATATTTTGGCTACGGTATCGTGTTCAGCGCCCGAAAATCCTTCGGAAATGATATGTCGGTCTCCTGGGTTTGAACTTTTTTTGTGTGTGCCTGTGTTATCTTACACTAAATATTAACATTTAAATCCTAAATAAATCTTTTAAATTTGACTTTATATTTTAATTACGGTTTGTTGCCATATATACATATACAGCTTATAATAAAAAAGATTATTCTTATACTATTACTGAAATATTTCTAGAATATTACAGAATATATGAGGAATAATCCTCTTATATTAATCAATGATTATTCATGGTACACTTTGTAGATATTAGAGAATATTCTCAGAATATTCTACTGAATTTCTCCTAGAATACCTGGAGGAGTCCCATTCGCGCGTTAGTGGAATATTCCTGGATATTCAATATTCGTTTTGGAATATTCCTGGAAGGGTCCATAATTCAAAGAATATATTCCAGAATATTCTATGAATATTTTTGTGCTATCTGCATAATAAGTTGAAACTCTAATATTACTTCTACATTCCGAAACTTTGTGAACCTATATCTCTATTGTTCTTAGGTTCCACCTCTATATAAGCAAGTACAGTAACTATTTCGAGATTTTAGCGAATATTCACGTTTTGATATCCGATAAGAATCGTGTTAAGTCGATTTTCTATGCGTGTTTGGATGTGTGCGTATTTGTGTGCGTAAGTTTTCCAATAATTTCGTGAACAGACCACTCTATAGCCATACTTATTTGGTTCCCCACCCTATATCTGGAAAGTTTCTGGAAATGGCCACACAAGAATAGTAAAAATCTGAGCTTATGTTAAAGCCTGTCCAGTTGGTATAAGACCTCTTCCTTGATTGCTGCAAATAAAATGATGTCATCTGAAAATCTCGAGTTAGAAATCTTGGTTTCGCCTATAGCTACACCACCCTGCTACTAGAACACACGTCGCATCACATATAAAATGTCCAATATTTTTGCAGATCATTATGCTTCTTCAATAGAAAAAAAACTGTCTGAACATTTTAATGTAAGGTCTGACGAATGTACGCACTCAAATATAAATAATGATACCATGTTTTTTCATCCGGTCACACCAGAGGAAATAAGTGACATAATCATAGGGCTTCCTAACAAAAAATCCACTGGGGAGGATGAGGTACCTATAAAGTTAATAAAGGAGTGTAGGCTTGAATTTTCAAATTGCTTTGCTAATATAATAAACAAATCAATTATATTAGGTAAATTTCCAGAAAAGCTAAAAACAGCCCTCATAATTCCGGTATTCAAGAAAGGAGATAAAAGTGATGTAAAAAATTATAGGCCTATTTCCCTACTCAGTGTATTTGCCAAAATCATAGAAAAAATTGTGGCAGTTAGACTCACACAATTTCTTAATAATAAAAATCTATTAACTTCATCACAGCATGGTTTCAGAAATAAATTCTCTACCGAAACAGCTGCAACTGAATTAGTACAAAATATTTGCAACGAGATTGACGCAAAAAACTATGTAATGGGGGTGTTTTTTGATCTCTCTAATGCTTTTGATACCCTGGATATACCCTTCATTAGTAAGAAACTCTTTAATCTAGGCATACGTGGCGTCCTAAATGACTGGATAGTTTCTTATTTAACAAATAGAAAACTTCTTGTGAAAATCGAAAAGGAATCATCAGAAAAACATAATGTGAATATTGGAACTCCACAAGGCAGTATACTGGGCCCTCTGTTATTCCTGTTATTTGTCAATGACCTACCACAGCATTTTGAGACTGTAAGAGTTTACATGTACGCGGATGATACATCATTTATAGTATCCGCAAAAGGCTTAATAGAATTGAGAGATAAAGTCAATGATATCTTACTAATGTTTGACAATTGGTGTTTTAAAAATCGCCTGATTATAAACTATGACAAAACAGTTTGTATTAACTTTAAAACAAAGCAAAGAAATGTAAATTTTAATTTTAATTTAAGTTTTAATAATCATCCAGTAATTTTACAGACAGAAACAAAATTCCTCGGAATACTACTTGACGAGAACATTAGTTGGTCCAGACATATCGACCACTTATCCTCTAAGTTGGTACAATCCTGTTTTGCTATTTCTAATTTAAAAAATAATTTAGACCAAAAATCTCTACTTTCGGTATATTATGCACTAATTTACTCAAAATTATCATATAACATAATAGTGTGGGGTCAGAGTGTGGATATTCAGAGAATATTCATACTACAAAAGAGAATATTAAGAATTATATTTAACATCGACTTCCGAGAATCTTGTAGAACAACATTTAAAAATGAGAACATTCTTACTTTAGTGTCTATTTATCTTTACAAACTATTAACTTACATTCACATAAACAAACACAAATTACCAATATCTAAACATCAATACGCCACACGAAATAATGATGATATCTATATAAATAAATATAATCTAACAACTTACAGAAAATCACCTATTTGTGCAGGCAGCTATTGTTACAATAAACTACCACCGAATATTAAAAATATAAATAACATCAATAAATTTAAAGCAGAGCTAAAACGATTTCTGATTTCAAATTGCTTCTATACTTTGCAGGAATACAATTCTTTTTGACTTCATCCTCAACTCGCACTTTGTTCACTTCCGCACATTATACTATCCGTATGTATTTGTGTATATATGATATTGTAAGTGTATGTGTGTCTATATATGCGTGTATATATATGTATATTTACATTTATGTTTTTGTGTTGTTTGTACTAGTATATGTATGATATATGTATACTATTATTTAGTTTTCTATATTTATTATGTACCTTTTAATTTGTATTTTTGGACGTATTCTATCCAATGTATTATTGGCCAAAGGAATGAATAAATGTATTATTATTATTATTATTATTCCCTATAGATGATTGGTGACAAAACGCAGCCCTGTCTAATGCCTTCTCCAACTTTACATTTGTCTGAGTTAGTGCTGTCTGCTTTCACCAAAGCTCTGTTTTCTTCATACATATTGTGAACAAAATATACATATAATTTTCTGTAGGAGGTACTAAAATCAAGAAAGTAAAATTTCTAAACGAAACATTTCTATCCATTAAATAATGTGTTCCAGTCTTAGTAGGCTATATGCTGGAGAAACCAAATTTGAGACACATGGCCAACAAAGATAATGAAAATTAAAGCTCATGTCCGTCAGTCTCTCTGTCGTTTGTTTGTTTGTTTGTTTGTTTGTCTGTTGGACTAAAAAAAAAATTGGACGAAAAAAATTAATATTTCGCAGGTAGTTGACACCATCGCCAAGAAAGAAACCGAATATAATTATTAAAAGTGTATTCCTACATATTGTGCATTCAGTCCAATATGAAGCACTAAAAAAGTAATGAATGGAAAAAATGTGACACAGGAAAATATATGGCATCTTCTTGGAGAAAATGTAGGTAAGATTGACCATTAAGGTATCTTGGCAAAAAGGGCCTATAAGATTATTACCAATAATTTCTACCCATACATTAATCGAAAATTTCTCTTGGAAATGGGTTTCTGTTATGGCATGGAGGTTTTCATCCGCCCACAGATGATTATTATGGAAATTTTGAATAACATTCCTAGAAAAATTTGCTTCATCTATGAACATAATTTATGACTCAAACTGTGAATTTAGTGTAATATTTTGAAGATACCACTGACAGAAGTTCATACGCTGTGGAAAATCCCTGAGAAGTAATGCATGGCCTCTTAGAATATGGTACGGATACAACAAAAATCAACCAAAATTCGCCAAATAATTTGATGACAAATATTCACAGCTCTAACAATCTTCCTCGTATTCGTCTCAGGATGTTCGTCGATTTCTGCAGCACTGCTTCCTCAATTTCAGGTATTCTGACAGTTTGAGATCTACCTTCGGAAGTACCTTTTTGGAAACTACCAGTTTCACAAAGACGGCGATAATAGCCGAAAAGAATCAGATATCTGGCAAGGCACGATTAGAATAGCTTTTCTGATATATACTTCTGGCTTTTGTTGGATTATCATCTGCGAGACCATATACGTAATGCATTGTCGCCATTTCCGCATTCGTATAATTCACCATATTAGTTATAAGATATTTGAATAAAAACAGTGAAAAAATAAAATAAAGTCAATGGAAAACTAAAAATCCAAAAAATAATACGATGGTTTTGAACACTAACAACTTACTTTATGTCAACAAATATTGTTTTGAAAATTATGTTTGAAAAAACGTCATTTATTCCAGGATAACTAGATTTATGTGTTTACAATTAATTACTTTTATTTATTTGCTTTTATCATGATTAGAGAATATTATTTAGGTATTATGCAAATCACAACTTACACACTGCTTTATTTATTATGAAAATACCTACTTTCTGTGTATTGTTGCCCTAATCTGGGCACGCTAATATACTAGTCAGGTAAATACTTTAAAACACTCATTATTGGAGAACCAATCAAAACAACTACTCTTCTAGCTAATACTGACGAAGTATTGAATTACATAATAGAATTCTTAGCATTTTAAAGAAAAAAATATATTAAAAATACTTAAATCATTTATTTACATTTAGTCATTCACACTTTTTTTTATTTAATATGAAATTATCTACTTTCTGTATATTGGGACCTTAATCGGGTCACGCTAATATACTACTTAGGAAAACACTTTAAAACACTCATTATTGGAAAACCAATCAAAACAACTACTCTTCTAGCTAATACTGACGAAGTATTGAATTACATGATAGGATTCCTGGCATTTCAAGGCAAAAAAATATTGAAGATACTTAAATTATTTATTGAAATTCAGCCATTCAGGGCCGGATTAAGGATTGGCGCGCCCCTAGGCTACTCATATATTTGCGCCCTCTTATGGGGTAGAAATATGAAAAAATTATGAGCGGAGGGGAGAAATCTGGAAAAAACATTTTCCTGTCCAAATTCAAAATTTACGAGCGGGGGAAGGGAGAAATGTGAAAAAAATGTTTTTTCGTCCGGGTTTCAAAATTGATGAGCGGGAGGGGAGGGGAGGCTTGTGGCTAAAAAAAATTTAAACCAAACTTGATGAGACGCCCCTCATGCCCTAGCGCGCGCCCCTGCACGCATTGTCATTCCTAGGAGCCTAGTTAGCCTTATGGATAATCCAGTCCTGCGTGGCCAGCGGCTACAATAAAGGGCACCGGCATTACTATAGGAGCGGAAAGAAATAATATCTATTTCTTTCCTATAAATAATTCTGTAAAATGTTGATAGTTGGAAAGGAACATACACTATCGGAAAATGTTCGCTTTGGTGCGGGCAATAAGAGCAAGCGAGAGCGAAGCAACTATTCTTTTTTTTATCGTATAACACATCCTACAATCGCGCCACCTGCTTTCCCCACCACATGTGCGTGGGCAGCTCTGTCTGCGGAATTTCAATTTGTTTCCGCCTTGATGCTTGATGATTCGTGTCACTATTTGCCCCACTGCTGGAGCACTGGTAGATGCCTTTATTGTGGGCGGTCGGTTAAGTCATTGAAACTATTCAACGCCTAAGCTAGGACTTTCCGATACTGTATAAGAGATGTATACATTTCCTTAATTGGCACAAAAAGTTGAGCTGGCGCATGCCGGTCAAATTGCAGCGTTCCTTGCTTTCGCGCTTTCGGATGAACAACGACGCCGGCGCAGAAGGTATAAAAAGGCGTACAGACACGATCCAACCACCCAACCAACCAACGTTCTCGGTACACTTTGAAAATTGCCATAACTCGTAAAATTGAGCTGGTCTGCTGGAATTCCAGCGTCTTCAAAGCTTACCGACAATGTTGGCTCCAGCAGACCAACTCACTTTTACGAGTTCTCATGACAATATTCAGTGTGTACCGAGAAGGTCGGTTGATCGGTTGGATCGTCTGTAGACTCCTATATAAAGTGCAGCGCACGTCGGGTGTTTCTTTGTATCCACGGGTTTAGGTAAACATCCTCTTCGCTGAACTATGCAATAATACAGAGGTAATAAATTCGACAATGTTATCAAGATAAAATAATCAAACAACAACAAAATAATTTTCGTGTATAAAAAAAAGTACCGATATAAGGAAGGCCTCAGTCTATACCCGGAAGGATTACGGCACTAAAAACTTCAGATATCGATAATTACTTTGAACATATATGAACAGGACTATACTTAAAATTATATCACATTAAATATAACTAAATGAAGTTAGGTATTTTGGAATTTATAATTCTTAATATGGATATAATTATTAATTTCGGCCAAGATAAGGTGGCAGGTACGGCTTTTTATGCTTGTCTTTCCTTATACAAACAATTTTTTACGCTCATTATCCCAACTCGATTTTGTGGCTGTTCTTTTCTCCAGCCCTTATGACGCTACAATACATTTTATTTTCCAAAGGTCAATGGTAAACAGTAAATGTCATCCGTCGGCCGTAGGGACATAAAATTAGTTTTAACTTGCCGAAGCGCCCCCTAGCGCTTCGGCGCCCCTAGGCTATAGCCTTTTTAGCCTTATGGATAATCCGGCGCTGCAGCCATTCACAAGAATTATTGAACCTTACATTCTATTTCAACTCTAGAAAAGTTGTACACGTTTTTTCGAACTCGTTAGTTCTCATCAGTAGAGTATAGAAACATTAATTCATTATTTACAAGCCTATTCTTGATTTAGTTTTTATTTAGGTATTATGCAAATCACAACTTACACACTTTTTATTTATTATGAAAATACCTACTTTCTGTGTATTGTTGCCCTAATCTGGGCACGCTAATATACTAGTCAGGTAAATACTTTAAAACACTCATTATTGGAGAACCAATCAAAACAACTACTCTTCTAGCTAATACTGACGAAGTATTGAATTACATGATAGAATTCTTAGCATTTTAAAGAAAAAAAAATATTAAAAATACTTAAATCATTTATTTACATTTAGTCATTCACACTTTTTTAATTTAATATGAAATTATCTACTTTCTGTATATTGGGACCTTAATCGGGTCACGCTAATATACTACTTAGGTAAACACTTTAAAACACTCATTATTGGAAAACCAATCAAAACAACTACTCTTCTAGCTAATACTGACGAAGTAGCCATTCACAAGAATTATTGAACCTTACTTCAGATTCAGATATCACATTATTATTATTTTTTTTTTTTTTTTTTTTTTTTTTTTTTTTTTTTTTTTTTTTTTTTCCCTCAATCCAGTCGCCCTTCTCTCTGCCTCCGATACCAGAGAGGGTACGCTGGTAATACCAGTGACCACTCCCTACGCCGTAGAGTTAGTGATCACTGGGTCCGCGAATCGTGTGCTCTGAGCAGGCGTAACGAACCAAGGATAACGGCCTTCTGCATTCTTCCGGCTAAGATTTCTGCCGACTCTCGGCATGCCGGTATCGTCTTCAATTCCAAAAGCAGTGTACGCCTCACCCCACCTAGGCATCCTATGATAAGAACCACTAGTTTAACAGTGTGGTCCGGATAGAGTCTACGGAGTTCGAAGAGAAGATCTCGATATTTAGTCCGTTTTTCCTCCTCTTTTAGAACAATGTTTGTTTCCCCTGGGGCGGAGAATTCAATAACAAACATTGTCCTGAGTTGGTGGTCGAGGAGGACTACATCAGGTTTATTGGCCTGTATTTGCCTAAGGGTGGGAAACGAGTAGTTCCAATAAATTAGACACCGCTCATTCCCCACTACGGACTCAATATCTCCCGGAGCGTAAGGCAGCACTGGTGTCTCGTCTATCCCATATGTGTGCCGCAGATGGTAGTACAGCACACGTAAGGCTCCATCATGTCTGTGAATATAGGCCGAGACAGCGTATGTCGGACATGCCGACAACAGGTGCATAAGTGTCTCCGGCGCTCTTCGGCAGGCCCTGCAGTTTACGTCAGGGACCTCTATACCCAAGACATGACTTCGATAGACGAGTGTGTTAAAGACACCATCCTGGCAAGCCATAATGAACCCTTCGGTCTCAGACTTCAGCCCAGCTGACCTTAGGAAAGCAAAGGTCAGCTTCTCAGATAAGCCCCTCTCTTCAATGTTCTTGTAGAAGACTCCATGCAAGGGCTTATCTTTATGCAGCTGCAGAAATTTCCTTTGCTCTGCTGCTTTTGTATGGGCTTTCAGCTGGGCGGGTTCCAGCTCGGTGACAGAGCTCGGGTTTACCCGCCCAGTATCGAAGTCGAGACCAAGTTCACCGGCTGCTCTTTGTGCTGCCTTAAATAAGAACGCTCCTATCCCTGCATTTTCATGGTCGCGAACCATGCAGAGAAGGGGATCCGAACTCTTGATGATCTTGCAAGCTCCATCCAGAGCCGACCTGCTATGTAGATACTCCAAACTCAAGAGTCCGCGGCCTCCCTGTTGTCGTGAGAGGTATAATCGCGGAACGGACGATTTTGGATGCAGGCTTCTGTTGAGATGCATCATCTTTCGGGTTCCTACATCGAGTTGGCGCAGCTCGCCTTGTGTCCACTTCACTACCCCAAAGGAGTGTAGGAGGATTGGAACGGCAAGCATGTTAGTTGCAGACACCTTATTCTTCCCCGACAGCTCTGAAGACCAGATTTGCCGGAGGAGGTGCTGATACTTGCCGCGGAGAGCGTTTTTCACTGTTGACACTTCTTGGGTGGAGCGTTGCTCAACACCCAAGTAGGTGTACGACTCTCCGGCATCTAGGTGGTGCAAGATGCTTCCATCTACAAGCTGCGCGTCATCTCCGTAGTCACCGCATCGCCCTCTCTTGAGATGAACCAGTGCACATTTGTCCAAGCCGAACTCCATTCCGACAGCCTGAGTGTACTCATGTACCACCCTGAGAGATTGACGTAAATCCCTCTCGCTGGAGGCATAAAGTTTAAGGTCATCCATGTAAAATAGATGGGTGACCTTATGCCTCCTATCTCCGGGGGTACCGCAATTGTAACCACGGGTTTTGCGAAGTTCAACGGATAACGGCAGTAGCGAAATGCAAAATAGAAGGGGGCTAAGGGAGTCTCCCTGAAACACACCCCTCTTAAACATAACCGGCTCTGTTTGGACTCTGACATTACCAGATGTTATAGCAAAGCGAGTCCTCCAGAGCGGCATGAGTTGTTCTATGCATCTCACTACGGGACCGGGCACCGCAAGACACTGGAGCAAGTGAACAAT
Source organism: Rutpela maculata (assembly GCA_936432065.2). NCBI lineage: Eukaryota > Metazoa > Arthropoda > Insecta > Coleoptera > Cerambycidae > Rutpela > Rutpela maculata. The sequence goes on along the minus strand of OW386287.2, from coordinate 105,243,589 downwards.
TAGCTCGTGAGATGTCATGTCAAATGCCTTGCGGTAATCGATCCAGGCCATGAAAAGGTTCCGCTTATACTGTGTCCTGCGTGACACATCTGTCAATAAGCAGGTTCTCCTTGCAGCCAGCGACACCTTTCTTAGACCCACGTTGCTCGTATATCCGTTCGTAAACCGGGCCGCTTGCTTGGAGTACCCGCATGTACAAGATACGGGTGAATATCTTGTAACATGCGTTTAAACAGGTTATCGGTCTGTAGTTCGCTGGATCTGCCAAATCTCCGTTCTTAGGGAGTAGCACGGTTCGCCCCTCGATAATCCAGGAAGAGATTTGCTGCTCTCCATTTAGCCACGAGGTGAAGATTCTGGCTAAATGGCGGTGGGTGCTCGGAAGTTTTTTCCACCAAAAGTTGTTGATTCCATCTGGTCCAGGAGCAGCAAAGTTCTTGGAGCCTTCAAGGGCTCTTCGAACCTCTTCCGTCGTTATCGGTTGGCACACTGCTTGAGGCTGCTGAAGCCCTTGGCAAAAGGCTTCAAAGTGTGCCAGGGCTGGAGTATCTCGGTTCAGTGGACGCTTTTGTTCGTAAAGCGTCTTCCAGAAGTCTTCCACCTGATCTACAGTCGGCGGATTCTCAACAATACGCTCAGGCGATTGGAACAGGCGAGATGGCTTCTTGCGGAAAAGGTTATTTTCCGCTACTGCCCTCGCCCGCCTTGCTAGCGACTTTTTGCAAGCCACTAGCATCCGTATTCTGTCGAGACAATGTTGCTTGGTGGTAAGCAGCACTGCCACGTTAAGCGTGTGATGGACTCGCCTTATGTTGGCGGCGATTCGCCGCACTTTTGGCGTGAAAGGCCTGTTCTCCGCCATGTAATCCATCATTATTATTATTATTGTTATTATTATTATTATTATGTGTTAAATTCTCCATCCTATTTACTGGTGGGTAAGTATACAAGTGTCGGCCGTGGCAAGACACTTGGAACTGGTGCATTTACAAGTGACAGTTCAGAAAGGAACGTACGGTTGATGTAGTGCAGAGTATCACTGTTTTCTGTATGGCTGCGATTTTATTTGCTAAGCCTAGCTTCGTTAAGTTGATTACAAGATTTTTAGGGACCACTCCGGTTGTTGATATGATCAGTGGAATCACACTCACCCTCTCTTGGTGCCACATTTGTTGGATCTCTTGCTCAAGTCTTTGATATTTACCGTCTTTCTCGGCGACATAGTTTGGATGTTATGATCATTGGGGATCTCTATATCGATTATGCTAGCCTCCTTTGCAATTTTGTTAATTAGGATTATGTCCGGTCTGTTGTGGACGATTCTCCGATCCGTCAGCACAGATCGATCCCAGTATAGCCTGTGGGTGTTGTTTTCCAAGACTGGACTTGGGAGATACTGATAGTGAGGCATCTCTTCTTTCAACAATCCGTGTCGCTGTGCCAGCCCTTGGTGCACTATTTTAGCTACTTGGTTGTGCCTATTGAGGTATTCAGTAGCTGCTAACATCTGACAGGCGCCTGTTATGTGCTGTATGGTTTCAGACTGCTGATGACATCTTCTACACAGATCATCCTCTATGTCAGCCCTCACGATGAATTTGAGGTAGTTTTTGGTGGCAACAACCTGGTCTTGAATAGCAATCATGAAGCCCTCCGTCTCAGCGAAGAGATCTGCTCGTCCCAGCCAGCCACACGTGGATTTAGAATAAACGTGCGGCTGACTGAGGACATTTGCATATCTACCATGGAGTGGCTTCGCTATCCATTCCTGCCTCTTCTGTTGGATGTAGGCAGCCTCTGGTTCAAGGTCGTTGCCATCATAATGCAGCAAATCCAGTGGGGTATACCCGTTATCCGCTCTCCTGATGGCTGTGTGCAAGTCGCTGGTCTGTCTTGTGAAATACTTTTGGAGCCTATCTATTAGTTTTCTACAGAGCCTGCTGATGTCTGCTAGGCCCCGTCCTCCTTCCTGACGGGGTAGGGTGATCCGCTTTATTGATGACCGCGGGTGGTGCACCCGAAACTTGGTCAGCAGCCTGCGTGTAGCCCTCTCAACATCCTCAAGGTCTGTTTCCGGCCACTTGACAACACCAAATGTGTATGTCAGAACCGGGATGGCAAAGGTGTTAAGCGCCTTGAATAGGTTTTTTCCATTCAGACTTGACTTGAGGATATCACTGACTCTTTGGAGGTAGACTTGTGTGGCGTGGTGGCGAATGTCTTTGTGCTGGATGCGTCTGTTTTGCTCGAGGCCTAGGTATTTGTACGCCTCATCCCAGTTCATAGCGTCAATAGAGCCCCCGCCAGTCAGTTCATAGCCTCGCTGGACCACTCAGCCCCTCTCAATACTCAGTCTACGGGACTTGTCCAGTCCAAACGCCATTTTGATATCATTGGAGAATCGTTCTGTGAGTTGCAGCAGGCTGGTGATATGTCTATCAGTTGCTCCCTACAATTTGATGTCATCCATGTACATCAAGTGAGATAGTCTATACTGCGTTGCCTCCGTTCCCTTAATAAGAAATTATAATATTATTATTATTATTATCATTATTATTATTATTATTTTTTTTTTTTAAGCCAGTCACCCTTTAAACTCTGTGGCTCCGACACTCACAGAGGGGAGCTGGTAGTACCGGTAGCCACTCCCCACGCCCGTGGGGTGAGTGACTACTGGGTCCGCGAATCGTGTGCCCTGAGCAGACGTAATGAACCGAGGATGACGGCCTTCTGCATTCTGCCGGCTAAGACCTCTGCCGAATTTCGGCATGCCGGTATGATCTTAAGTTCTGAAAGCAGTGTGTGTCTCGTTCCACCGAGGGCTCCTATAATCAGTACCACTATCTTAACAGTATAGTCTGGATAGAGTCTGCGGAGTTCGAAGAGCAAATCTCGATATTTTGTCCGTTTTTCCTCCTCCTTCAAGACAATGTTGTTCTCCGCGGGAGCCGAGAACTCCACGACAAACATTGTCTTGAGTTGGTGGTCGAGAAGGACTCTGTCAGGCTTGTTGGCTTGTATTTGCCTGACTGTGGGAAAAGAGTAGTTCCAATAAATTAGACACTTCTCATTTCCCACAACGGACTCAATATCCCCCGGAGCATAAGGCAGCACTGGAGTCTCGTCTATCCCATACGAGTGCCTTAAGTGATAATAAAGCACTCGTAATGCTCCGTCGTGCCTCTGGATATAGGCTGAGACTGCATATATCGGACAGGCCGACAACAAGTGTATTATAGTCTCTGGCGCCCTGCAGCTGACATCAGGGACCTCTATACCCATGACACGACTTCGATAAACGAGAGTGTTAAATACACCATCCTGGCAAGCCATTATGAATCCCTCGGTCTCAGACTTCAGCCCGGCTGACCTTAAGAAGGCAAAGGTCAGCCTTTCGGATAAGCCAAAATCTCCTATATTTTTATAGAAGACTCCATGCATTGGCTTATCCGTATGAAGCTGCAGAAAGATGTTGTGTTCTGCAGCTTTAATTTGGGCTTTTCGCCGAGCAGGTTCCAACTCGGTGACAGAGTCGCGATTTACCCGCTCGACGTCGAAGGAGAGACCAAGTTCATCGGCTGCTCTCTGTGCTGCCTTAAACAAAAACGCTCCTACCCCTGCATTTTCATGGTCTCGGACCATGCAGAGGAGGGGATCCGAACTCCTGATATAATCTTACAGGCTCCAGCTAGAACCATCCTGTTATGGAGACTCTCCAAACTCAAGAGTCCACGGCCTCCCCGATGTCGTGGGAGGTATAACCGTGGAACGGACGATTTAGGATGCAAACTCCTATTGAGATGTATCTTCTTGCGGGTTCCTACGTCGAGTTGACGCAACTCCTCTCGGTTCCATTTCACCACTCCAAAGGAGTGGAGAAGGATCGGAACGGCAAGCATGTTGGTAGCAGACACCTTGTTCTTCCCCGACAGTTCTGAAGACCAAATCTGTCGGAGTCGGTGCTGATACTTGCCGCGGAGAGCGTTTTTCACTACACTCACTTCTTGGGTGGAGCGTTGCTCGACACCCAAGTAAGTGTACGACTCTCCGGCATCTAGATGATGTAAGATGCCTGCGTGTACTCCTGTACCACCCTAAGGGACCGGTGTTGGTCCCTTTCTCCGGATGCATAAAGTTTAAGGTCATCCATATAAAACAAATGGGTGACCTTATGCCTCCTATCGCCGGGGGTACCGCAGTTGTATCCACGGGTTTTCCGGAGCGAAACGGATAATGGCAGTAGTGAGATGCAAAACAGAAGGGGGCTGAGGGAGTCTCCCTGAAATACTCCCCTTCTGAACGATACCGGCTCCGTCTGGACTCTATCGTTACCGGATGTTATAGTAAAGCGAGTTCTCCAAAGCGGCATCAGTTCTTCAATACATCTCACTACGGGACCGGGTACCGCAAGACATTGGAGCAAGTGTAAAATAAGCTCATGAGTCATGTCAAATGCCTTGCGGTAGTCGATCCAGGCCATGGAGAGGTTCCGCTTATACTGCACGGAGTCCTGCGTGACACATCTGTCAATCAGCTGGTTCTCCTTGCAGCCAGCGACACCTCTCTTCGACCCTCGTTGCTCATGTATCCGTTCGTAAACCGGTTCAACTGCGTGGAGCACCCGCATGTACAAAATGCGTGTAAACACTTTGTAACATGCGTTTAAACAGGTTATCGGGCGGTAGTTCTTTGGGTTAGACAAATCTCCGTTCTTGGGGATCAGCACTGTCCGCCCCTCAACAACCCAAGAAGGAATTTGCTGCTCCCCATTTAGCCAGGCATTAAAAATTCTGGCCAAATGGTGGTGGGTACTCGATAACTTTTTCCACCAAAAGTTATTTATCCCGTCGGGACCTGGAGCAGCATAGTTCTTAGAGCCCTCAAGAGCTCTTCGAACCTCTTCTGGGGTTATTGGTTGGCACACCTCGTGTGGTTGGCGAAACCTTTGGCTAAAGGTTTCAAAATGTGCCAGGGCTGGAGAGTCTCTGTTGAGTGGAAGCTTCTATTCGTACAACGTTTTCCAGAAGTTTTCCACCTGATCTGCAGTCGGCGGATTTTCAGCAACACGCTGAGGCGGTTCGAAAAGGCGCGAGGGCTTTTTGCGGAAAAGTTGATTTTCCGCTAGCCCCCTCGCCCGCCTCACTAGTGACTTCTTACAAGACACTAGCATCCGTATCCTGTCGAGGCAGTGCTGTTTGGTGGTTTGCAGCACTGCCCCATTAAGTGTGTGATGGACGCGTCTTAAGTTGGCAGCTACTCGCCGCACTTTAGGCGTGAAAGGCCTATTGGCTGCCATATAGTCCATCACACATTGGATACGGGATGCGTGTTGCCTCGCCGACCGGATCTTGGCTTCCATCTTCTGTATGCACCGTCCCGCTCTTTCTTGTGGAGAGGTAGTATTTCGCCTCTCCACTTGAGACAAGCGTTGAGCGGCAGCATACACGGCACAATTTATGTGCCAGATGTCAGCCTCTTCTGGTAGCGCTGCACGAAGTTCTGCATCCACTCTGGCCAGATCTTGTGGCCCGGGGGGTTTTATGTTGTGCAACCCCCGTCTGGTACTGAGACCCTCTGGTGTTGGTGGAACGATGGGAACCGCTTCCTCAACCGGTTCGTTCGGTGGCTGTTCGGCCACCTCATTCACTGGCTGAGGAGCGGCTCTGACATAGCCTCTAGCACGAAGGTGGGATACATAATCACGTAGGTTCTGAGGTGTGAAGGCGTCATGTTCTGGGTGGTTTTCACACCACAGAGCATGCATTCGCGCCATGTACCCCCTTCGGCCGGGTTCACTGCTTTCATAACAGTGCATCAGGTCGTCTCTCAGTTCATCTGTCCACTCAAAGCGTCCTTGGTTATAGCGGTCGTCATCAATGGGCATCCTTCCCTGTTAGGCCCCACCACCTTGCCCTTGACCCCTATCCGCACGGGGTCGATCGTGGGGGCCCTGCCTTCGGCCAACTGGAACCGGAGGATCGGGCTTGTGGGTGGTTAGCCCAACAGGCCCGCGACCGGCACCAGAGGGGAAAGTGCTTTCCCCTCCTGGGTGCGCTAGGGCTGCCGGTTCGGTTTTGCACCCCCAGCTGGAGTAAGTGGTGGCGCTACTCACCAAAGGCTAGATGGACAACGGTTAGCCTCTCCTGCTTATTTATTTTTATTATTATTATTATTATTATTTTTTTTTTTTTTTTTTTTTTCGCGCACGCGATTCTGGACAGTTCTCCCGTGTCTCCGACATTCTCACGAGAGAAGCGCCAGCGAATTATTCACAGCCACTCCCCGCATCCCGCAGGGTCAGTGACTGTAAATTCCAGACTCATGTGCCCTAAGCAAACGGAGGGACCCCAAGATAACTGCCTTCTGCATTTGGCCTGCCAACCATTCGGCTGACTTTTGGCAGGCTGGTATGGCCTTTAATTCCGAGAGCAGCGTAGGTCTTATTCCACCGAGTACACCGATTATCAGGACGACCATCTTGACCGAGTAGTCTGGGTATAGCGTTCGGAGCTCGTACAGGAGATCTCGGTATTTAGCCCGTTTTTCCCCCTCCTTCAAGATGATGTTTGTTTCGGCAGGTGCCGAGAATTCCATGACATACATCACCTTGGTTTGATGGTCGAGGAGGACTATGTCAGGCTTGTTTGCTTGTATCTGCCTGACCGTCGGAAACGAGTAGTTCCAATATATTCGGCACTTCTCGTTCTCGACAACGGACTCGATCTCTCCGGGGACGTAAGGCAGCAATGATGTTTGGTCTACTTCATACGAGTGCCGAAGATGGTAGTACAGCACTCGTAGAGCCGCGTTATGCCTATGGATGTAGGCCGAAGTCGCATATACCGGACATGCAGATAGTAAGTGCATGAGCGACTCCGGCGCCTGACGGCAGGTCCTACAGGTAATGTCAGGGACCTCCACACCCATAACGCGACTGCGGTAGACCAAGGTGTTAATAACACCATCTTGGCAGGCCACAATGTCTCCGACTTTAGCCCTGCTGACCGTAAGAAAGCGAAGGTCAGCTTTGTCGATAAACCCAGTGTCTCTATGTTGTTATAGAATACACCGTGCATGGGCTTATCGACGTGCTGCCTGAACAGATTTCTCTGTTCGGCAGCTTTAATTTGGGCTGTCAGGGGATTTGGCACAAGCTCAGTTACTGATTCTAGCTCAGCACCTCGCCGGCCTCCTCGCCTGAAGTCGAATATGAGACCGAGATCATCTGCGGCCTTACGTGCTGCCTTAAATAAAAATGCGCCAACTCCTACAGTTTCATGATCTCTCACAAAACGCAGGAGTGGGTCCGAGCTCTTAAGGACGTTGCATGCCACACCCAGTGCTACTCTGCCATGCGCACACTCCAGACTCAAGAGTCCTCGGCCCTCCCGTTGGCGTGGGAGGTACACTCGAGGAACGGACGACCTAGGATGGATGCTCCTGTGAAGATGCATCATCTATCCCTATCCAATTGGCGCAGCTCATCTAATGTCCACTTAACTACTCCGAAGGAGTAGAGCAGAATCGGAACGGCAAGCATATTAGTTGCAGACACCTTGTTCTTCCCCGAAAGTTCGGAAGACCAAATCTTTCGGAGCCGGTGTCTGTACTTGCCGCGGAGAGTATCCTTAATTTGTTTCACGTCCTGGATGTGATGTTGTTCCACACCCAGGTACGTGTAGGTCTCTCCGGCATCCAGATGTCGTAGGATGCTTCCGTCTGCGAGCTGCGCATCTTCAAGGAATATCCCGCTTCGTCCTCTCTTGAGGTGGACGACTGCACACTTGTCCAGCCCGAATTCCATGCCAATGGCCCGTGTATACTCTTGGACCACCCTTAGAGAGTTCTGGAGTTCGCACTCTCCGGAGGCATAAAGTTTTAGGTCATCCATATAAAATAGATGGGTGACCTTATGCCTCCGATTGCTGGGTGGGCCACATTGGTAGCCGCGGGTTTGGCGGAGCCTGACAGATAACGGCAGCAGTGAGATGCAAAATAGGAGAGGACTCAGGGAGTCACCCTGGAAAACTCCTCTCCTAAAAGTTACCAACTCTGTTGATACCCGCTGAGCACCAGATGTTATGATGAAGCGGGTTCTCCAGAGTGGCATCAGTTGTTCGATGCATCTCACTAGTGGGGCAGGTACCACAAGGCATTGCAGCAAGTGTAATAATAGTGCATGAGATTTTGTATCAAATGCCTTGCGGTAATCAATCCACGCCATTGATAGATTACGCTTGTACTGCACAGAATCCTGTGTAATACAGCGGTCTATCAATAGGTTCTCTTTGCAGCCTGCCACACCTTTCTTGCCACCACGCTGTTCGTGTATCTGTCGGTAGACCGGCTCAACTGATCTCAATGTCCTGGCATACACGATACGTGTAAATATCTTGTAGCAGGAATTGAGGCAGGTGATCGGTCTATAATTCTTCGGGTTGGACAGATCTCCCTTTTTGGGGATTAGTACGGTACGCCCCTCGGCAAACCAGTCCGGAATCGGCTGCCCCTCGTTCAACCATGAGTTGAAAACTCGGGCCAGATGGCGGTGGGTGGAAGGGAATTTCTTCCACCACCAGTTGTTTATGCCGTCTGGACCCGGAGCAGCGAAGTTATTATTATTATTTTTTTTTTTTTAGCTAGCTAAAAACCAGTCACCCTTCTCTGTGGCTCCGACCCCCACAGAGGGGAGCTGGTAGTACCGGTAGCCACTCCCCACGCCCGTGGGGTGAGTGACTACTGGGTCCGTGAATCGTGTGCCCTGAGCAGACGTAATGAACCGAGAATGACGGCCTTCTGCATTCTGCCGTCTAAGACCTCTGCCGAGTTTCGGCATGCCGGTATGATCTTAAGTTCCGAAAGCAGTGTGTGTCTCGTTCCACCGAGGGCTCCTATAATCAGTACCACTATCTTAACAGTATGGTCTGGATACAGTCTGCGGAGTTCGAAGAGCAGATCTCGATATTTTGTCCGTTTTTCCTCCTCCTTCAAGACAATGTTGTTCTCCGCGGGAGCCGAGAACTCCACGACGAACATTGTCTTGAGTTTATGGTCGAGGAGTACTACGTCAGGCTTGTTGGCTTGTATTTGCCTGACGGTGGGAAAAGAGTAGTTCCAATAAATTAGACACTTCTCATTTCCCACAACGGACTCAATATCCCCCGTAGCGTAAGGCAGCACTGGTGTTTCGTCTATCCCATACGAGTGCCTTAAATGGTAGTAAAGCACTCGTAATGCTCCGTCGTGCCTTTGGATATAGGCCGAGACTGCATATGTCGGGCAAGCCGACAGCAAGTGCATAAGAGTCTCTGGCGCCCTGCGGCAGGCCCTGCAGCTGACATCAGGGACCTCTATACCCATGACACGACTACGATAGACGAGGGTGTTAAATACACCATCCTGGCAAGCCATTATGAATCCCTCGGTCTCAGACTTCAGCCCGGCTGACCTTAAGAAGGCAAAGGTCAGCCTTTCGGATAAGCCAAGGTTTTCTATATTTTTATAGAAAACTCCATGCATTGGCTTATCCGTGTGAAGCTGCAGAAAGTTGTTGTGTTCTGCAGCTTTAATTTGGGCTTTTCGCCGAGCAGGTTCCAACTCGGTGACAGAGTCGCGATTTACCCGCTCGACGTCGAAGGAGAGACCAAGTTCATCGGCTGCTCTCTGTGCTGCCTTAAACAGAAAGGCTTCTACCCCTGCATTTTCATGGTCTCGGACCATGCAGAGGAGGGGATCCGAACTCCTGATGACCTTACAGGCTCCATCCAGAACCATCCTATTATGGAGACTCTCCAAACTCAAGAGTCCACGGCCTCCCCGATGTCGTGGGAGGTATAGCCGTGGAACAGACGATTTAGGATGCAAACTCCTATTGAGATGCATCTTCTTGCGGGTTCCTACGTCGAGTTGACGCAACTCTTCTTGAGTCCATTTCACTACTCCAAAGGAGTAGAGAAGGATCGGAACGGCAAGCATGTTGGTAGCAGACACCTTATTATTATTATTATTATTATTATTATTATTATTATTATTATTTTTTTTTTTTTTTTTTTTTTTCGGTTTCCCGTTGCCGGACAGGGCTTCCGTGGCCTCCGACACCACACGGTAGCCGCGCCGGCTAATTAATTACAGCCACTCTCCACGACCTGTGGAGTTAGTGACTGTAAACACCTGAATCATGTGCCCTAAGCAGACGAAGGGACCCCAAGATAACCGCCTTCTGCATCTGACCTGCCAACCATTCTGCCGAATTCTGACAGGCCGGTATGATCTTTAATTCTGAGAGCAGCGAAGGCTTCATCCCTCCGAGTACGCCGATTATTAGGACGACCATCTTGACCGAGTAGTCTGGGTACAGCACTTGGAGCTCATACCGGAGATCACGATATTTGGTCCGTTTTTCCCCCTCCTTCAAAGCGATGTTTGTCTCAGCAGGCGCTGAGAATTCGATGACAAACATCACTTTGTTCTGGTGGTCGAGGAGGACTATGTCAGGCTTGTTGGCTTGAATTAGCCTGACGGTCGGGAACGAGTAGTTCCAATAAATTCGGCACCTCTCGTTCTCGACAACGGACTCAATATCTCCGGGGATGTAAGGCAGCACTGGTGTTTGATCTACCCCGTACGAGTGCCTTAGATGGTAGTATAGCACTCGTAAAGCCGCGTTATGGCGGTGGATGTAGGCCGAAATCGCGTATATCGGGCATGCTGAAAGCAAATGCATCAGCGATTCCGGCGCCTGGCGGCAGGTCCTGCAGTTGATATCAGGTACCTCTACACCCATTACGCGGCTTCGGTAGACCAAGGTGTTTATTACACCATCCTGACAGGCCACAATGAATCCCTCGGTCTCCGACTTAAGCCCAGCTGACCTTAAAAAGGCGAATGTCAGCCTAGTCGATAAACCCAGTGTTTCTATGTTCTTATAGTACACACCGTGCATGGGTTTATCGACATGCTGCCTGAACAGATTCTCCTGTTCGGCAGCTTTTATTTGGGTTTTCAGACGATTTGGCTGAAGTTCGGTGACTGACTCTGGATCAGCACCGCGCCGGCCACCTCGTCTGACGTCGAATACGAGACCAAGTTCATCTGCGGCTCTTTTTGCTGCCTTGAACAATCCTGCGCCCACTCCTGCGATTTCGTGATCTCTCACTAATAGCAGGAGCGGATCCGAGCTCCTGAGGATTTTACATGCCATACTCAGCGCTACTCTGCCATTATTATTATTATTATTATTATTATTATTTTTTTTTTTTTTTTTTATCGGTTTCCCGTTGCCGGACAGGGCTTCCGTGGCCTCCGACACCACACGGTAGCCGCGCCGGCTAATTAATTACAGCCACTCTCCACGACCTGTGGAGTTAGTGACTGTAAACACCTGAATCATGTGCCGTAAGCAGACGAAGGGACCCCAAGATAACCGCCTTCTGCATCTGACCTGCCAACCATTCTGCCGAATTCTGACAGGCCGGTAAGATCTTTAATTCTGAGAGCAGCGAAGGCTTCATCCCTCCGAGTACGCCGATTATTAGGACGACCATCTTGACCGAGTAGTCTGGGTACAGCACTTGGAGCTCATACCGGAGATCACGATATTTGGTCCGTTTTTCCCCCTCCTTCAAAGCGATGTTTGTCTCAGCAGGCGCTGAGAATTCGATGACAAACATCACTTTGTTCTGATGGTCGAGGAGGACTATGTCAGGCTTGTTGGCTTGAATTAGCCTGACGGTCGGGAACGAGTAGTTCCAATAAATTCGGCACCTCTCGTTCTCGACAACGGACTCAATATCTCCGGGGATGTAAGGCAGCACTGGTGTTTGATCTACCCCGTACGAGTGCCTTAGATGGTAGTATAGCACTCGTAAAGCCGCGTTATGGCGGTGGATGTAGGCCGAAATCGCGTATATCGGGCATGCTGAAAGCAAATGCATCAGCGATTCCGGCGCCTGGCGGCAGGTCCTGCAGTTGATATCAGGGACCTCTACACCCATTACGCGGCTTCGGTAGACCAAGGTGTTTATTACACCATCCTGACAGGCCACAATGAATCCCTCGGTCTCCGACTTAAGCCCAGCTGACCTTAAAAAGGCGAATGTCAGCCTAGTCGATAAACCCAGTGTTTCTATGTTCTTATAGTACACACCGTGCATGGGTTTATCGACATGCTGCCTGAACAGATTCTCCTGTTCGGCAGCTTTTATTTGGGCTTTCAGACGATTTGGCTGAAGTTCGGTGACTGACTCTGGATCAGCACCGCGCCGGCCACCTCGTCTGACGTCGAATACGAGACCAAGTTCATCTGCGGCTCTTTTTGCTGCCTTGAACAATCCTGCGCCCACCCCTGCGATTTCGTGATCTCTCACTAATAGCAGGAGCGGATCCGAGCTCCTAAGGATTTTACATGCCATACTCAGTGCTACTCTGCCATGCATACACTCCAGACCCAAGAGTCCTCGGCCCCCCCGATGACGTGGGAAGTAAACACGAGGAACGGACGATCTAGGATGAATACTCCTATGGATGTTCATCATCTTGCGGGTATCTCTGTCTAGTTGGCGCAGCTCATCTACAGTCCATTTTACTACCCCAAAGGAGTAGAGCAGAACAGGAACGGCAAGCATGTTAGTGGCAGACGCCTTATTCTTCCCCGAAAGTTCGGAGGACCAAATCTTTCGGAGTAGGCGTCTGTACTTGCCGCGGAGAGACTCCTTTATTTGTTGCACATCCTGGATGTGATGTTGTTGCACACCCAGGTATGTGTAGGTCTCCCCGGCATCCAGACGTCTCAGAATGCTTCCGTCTGCGAGCTGCGCATCTTCAGAGAATTCCCCGCATCGCCCTCTCTTGAGGTGGACGACCGCGCACTTGTCCAACCCGAACTCCATACCAATGGCCCGCGTGTACTCCTCGACCACCCTTAGTGCATTTTGAAGTTCACGCTCACCGGAGGCATACAGTTTGAGGTCATCCATATAGAACAGATGGGTGACCTTATGCCTCCGGTTGCTGGGTGGGCCACAGTGGTACCCGCGGGTTTGGCGGAGTTCAACAGATAACGGCAGCAGTGAGATGCAAAAGAGGAGAGGACTGAGAGAATCTCCCTGGAATACTCCTCTTCTGAATGCTACCTGTTCTGTCGTAACCCGCTGTGCACCTGATGTTATGGTGAAGCGGGTCCTCCAAAGTGGTAGCAGTTGTTCTATGCATCTCACTAGTGGCTCTGCTACCGCAAGACATTTGAGCAAATGTAACAATAGTTCATGCGATGTTGTGTCAAATGCCTTACGATAGTCAATCCAGGCCATCGATAGATTCCGCTTGTATTGCACAGAATCCTGTGTAATACAGCGGTCTACCAGCAGGCTGTCTTTACAACCTGCCATGCCCTTCTTGGCGCCACGCTGCTCGTATATCTGCTGGAAGACCGGATCAACCTGCCGTAGTGTCCGAGCGTACAGGATACGTGTAAATATCTTGTAGCCGGAGTTCAGACAGGTGATTGGCCTATAATTCCTTGGGTCGGACAGATCACCCTTTTTGGGAATAAGCACGGTACGTCCCTCGACAAACCAGTCCGGGATTGGCTGCCCCTCATTCAACCACGTGTTGAAAACTCGGGCCAGACGACGGTGAGTGGAAGGAAATTTTTTCCACCACCAGTTGTTTATGCCGTCTGGACCCGGGGCAGCGAAGTTCTTGGTGCCAACAAGAGCTTGCTGGACTTCCTCCGGACTGATTGCCGCGCACACTTCTTCTGGCCCTTCAAAGGTTCTGTGGCAGAGAGCCTCGAAGTGTGCTATTGCTGGAGTGTTGCTATCGAACGGACGTGTCGTTTCGTAGATTCCTTTCCAGAAGTTTTCGACATCGGCTACAGTTGGTGGATTATCGACAACACGCTGTGGCTCTTGAAATAGGCGGGAAGGATTCGTACGGAACAAAGCATTTTGCTCCATACTTCGTACCCGCCTATTTAGCTTTTTCTTGATAGCCATAAGCGCTCGAATCCTATCTAAACAGTGCTGCTTAATAGTGAGCATCACTGTCAGATTTAGAGTGTGGTGTCGGCGTCTGAGTCCGGCTGCTGTTCGCCGGACTTTAGGCGTAAATGCCTTGCCAGTGGTTACGTATTCTACCACACTCTGGATTCGAGAAGCGTGTTGTCTGGCCAACTGTATTTTGCCTTCGATCTTTTGTACGCGCCGCTTAGCCTTTTCGATACCGCTCGAGGCATTGTTTGTCCTCTCACGGGGAACGAGTTGGCTAGCAGCGTTGTACACGGCAGTGTTGATCTGCCAGATGTCGGCGTCTTCTGGCAATTCCTCATCGATGACAGCGTCCATCCGCGCCAGGTCTTGTGGCTTTAGGGTAGCCCTGCTGTTAAGGCTAACCCTCGTCCTTAAGTCAACATCGGCGTATCTTCTAGGATGTTCCCCAACAGCTATTTGCCGCGGTGGAAGTGCGGCTGGCACTTCTTCCTGCTGCCGGGGTGCCCTTACGTAGCCTGTCCTGCGCAGGAAGGATACTTGATCTCTGAGCTGTTGCTCAGAGAAGGCGCGATGCTCTGGATGCATGTCGCACCAGATTTCGTGCAATCGCGCCATGTATCCCCTGCGCGCAGGTTCGCTGCTCTCATAGCAGGTCAGCAAGTCATCTCGAAGTTCCCTCGTCCACTTAAAGCGTCCTTGTACATTGCGTGCGTCGTCAACATTGAGACCATCCGGTATGGCCCCTCCAACTTGTCTCTGACCCCCATCCGAATGGGGTCTATTGTGAGGGGCCCTTTCTCTGTTGGTTTTAACCAGAGACCTGGGTCTCAAGATGGTTAGCCCTGAGACCCACGTCCGACATCTGTCAGGCAGAGTTTCCTCTGCCTGTCCAGGTACACCGCGTGGAGGCTGCCGGTCCGCTTTCCGTACCCTTATTATTATTATTATTATTATTATTATTATTATTATTATTATTTTGCGTATTCATTGTCTCCTCTGACAAGTGATTACAGAACCCAAGGGCCCCTCTGGGGCAGCTTGAATTCCTCTCTATTACATTTGATTGAGGAACGCACGGGTCAGGCTGCATGTGTCGATCAGGACTGCCTTCTGCATCATAATATAGGTGTTCTCTTTCATTCCTAACGCGACTAGAGCAGGCTTGAGTGTGACTGGTATCTCTCCAGTAGCGCCAATCACTATTGGTATCACGGTATCGGTTATTATTATTATTATTATTATTATTATTATCATTATTATTATTTTTTTTTTAGTTTATAAAAGCCAGTCACCCTTTATACTCTGTGGCTCCGACACTCACAGAGGGGAGCTGGTAGTACCGGCAGCCACTCCCCACGTCCGCGGGGTGAGTGACTGCTGGGTCCGAGAATCGTGTGCCCTGAGTAGACGTAATGAGCCGAGGATAATGGCCTTCTGCATCCTGCCGGCTAAGATATCTGCCGAATTTCGGCATGCCGGTATGATCTTTAGTTCTGAAAGCAGTGTGTGTCTCGTTCCACCGAGGGCTCCTATGATCAGGACCACTAGCTTAACAGTATGGCCTGGGTAAAGCCTGCGGAGCTCGAAGAGCAAATCTCGATATTTCGTCCGTTTTTCCTCCTCCTTCAAGACAATGTTATTCTCCGCGGGAGCCGAGAACTCCACGACAAACATTGTCTTGAGTTGGTGGTCGAGGAGTACCATGTCAGGCTTATTAGCTTGTATTTGCCTGACGGTGGGAAACGAGTAGTTCCAATAAATTAGACACTTCTCATTTCCCACAACGGACTCAATATCCCCCGGAGCGTAAGGCAGCACTGGTGTCTCGTCTATCCCATACGAGTGCCTTAAGTGATAATAAAGCACTCGTAATGCTGCGTCGTGCCTCTGAATATAGGCCGAGACTGCATATACTGGACAAGCCGACAGCAAATGCATTAATGTCTCCGGCGCCCTGTGGCAGGTCCTGCAGCTGACATCAGGGACCTCTATACCCATGACACGACTTCGATAGACGAGTGTGTTGAATACACCATCCTGGCACGCCATTATGAATCCCTCGGTCTCAGACTTCAGCCCGGCTGACCTTAAGAAAGCAAAGGTCAGCCTTTCGGATAAGCCGCGGTCTTCTATATTTTTATAGAAGACGCCGTGCAATGGCTTATCCGAGTGTCGCTGCAGAAATAGATCAATTTCAGCAGCTTTGACTTGGGCTTTTTGCCGAGCAGGTTCCAACTCGGTGACAGAGTCTTGGTTAACCCGCTCAGCGTCGAAGACCAGACCGAGTTCATCGGCGGCTCTGCGTGCTGCCTTGAACAAAAAGGCTCCTACTCCTGCACTTTCATGGTCTCGGACCATGCAGAGGAGGGGATCCGAACTCCTTATGACCTTACAGGCTCCATCCAGAACCATTCTGTTATGGAGACTCTCCAAACTCAAGAGTCCACGGCCTCCCCGATGTCGTGGGAGATATAACCGTGGAACGGACGATTTAGGGTGCAAACTCCTATAGAGATGCATCTTTTTTCGGGTTCCTACATCGAGTTGACGCAGCTCCTCTTGATTCCATTTAATTACTCCGAAGGAGTAGAGGAGGATCGGAACGGCAAGCATATTGGTAGCAGACACCTTGTTCTTCCCCGACAGTTCTGAAGACCAGATCTGTCGGAGTCGGTGCTGATACTTGCCGCGGAGAGCGTTTTTTACTACACTCACTTCTTGGGTGGAGCGTTGCTCGACACCCAAGTAAGTGTACGACTCTCCGGCATCTAAATGATGTAAGATGCTTCCGTCCACAAGCTGCGCATCCTCTCCGTAGTCACCACATCGTCCTCTCTTGAGGTGGACTAGTGCACACTTGTCCAACCCAAATTCCATGCCGACAGCCTGCGTGTACTCCTGTACCACCCTGAGGGACTGGCGTAAATCCCTCTCTCCGGAGGCATAAAGTTTAAGGTCATCCATGTAAAACAGATGGGTGACCTTATGCCTCCTGTCGCCGGGGGTACCGCAGTTGTATCCACGGGTATTTCGAAGCGAAACGGATAATGGTAGTAGTGAGATGCAAAACAGAAGGGGGCTTAGGGAATCTCCCTGAAATACTCCCCTTCTGAACAATACCGGCTCTGTCTGGACTCTGCTGTTACCTGATGTTATGGTAAAGCGAGTCCTCCAGAGCGGCATGAGTTCTTCGATACATCTCACTACGGGACCTGGCACCGCAAGACATCTGAGCAAGTGGACAATGAGCTCATGGGATGTCATATCAAATGCCTTGCGGTAGTCGATCCAGGCCATAGAGAGGTTACGCTTATACTGCACGGAGTCCTGCGTGATACATCTGTCGATCAGCAAGTTCTCCTTGCAGCCAGCGACACCTCTCTTTGACCCTCGTTGCTCATATATCCGTTCGTAAACCCGTTCAACTGCTTGGAGCACCCGCATGTACAAGATGCGTGTAAACAACTTGTAGCATGCGTTTAAGCAAGTTATCGGCCGGTAATTTTTTGGGTTAGACAAATCTCCGTTCTTCGGGATCAGCACTGTCCGTCCCTCGACAACCCAAGAAGGAATTTGCTGCTCCCCATTTAGCCATGAATTAAAAATTCTGGCCAAATGGTGGTGGGTACTGGAAAACTTTTTCCACCAAAAGTTATTTATCCCATCGGGACCTGGAGCAGCAAAGTTCTTAGAGCCCTCAAGAGCTCTTCGAACCTCTTCTGGGGTTATCGGTTGGCACACCTCGTTTGGTTGTTGAAACCTTTGGCAAAAGGCTTCAAAGTGTGCCAGGGCTGGAGTGTCTCTGTTGAGTGGGAGCTTCTGTCCGTAGAGCGTTTTCCAGAAGTTTTCCACCTGATCTACAGTCGGCGGATTCTCTACAACACGCTGAGGCGGTTCGAAAAGGCGCGAGTGCTTTTTGCGGAATAGATTGTTTTCCGCCAGCCCCCTCGCCCGCCTCACTAGTGACTTTTTACAAGTCACTAGCATCCGTATCCGATCAAGGCAGTGCTGCTTGGTGGTTCGCAGCACTGCCCCATTCAGTGTGTGATGGACGCGTCTTAAATTGGCGGCTATGCGCCTAACCTTAGGCGTGAATGTCTTATTGGCCGCCATATAGTCCATCACACATTGAATACGGGATGCATGTTGCCTCGCCGACCGGATCTTGGCTTCCATCTTATGTATACGCCGCTCCGCTCTCTCCTGTGGGGAAGCAGTGTTCCACCTCTCCCCTGGGGTTAAGCGCTGTGCAGCAGCGTATACGGCACAGTTTATGCGCCAGATGTCAGCCCCTTCTGGTATCGCTTCACGAAGTTCAGCATCCACTCTGGCTAGGTCTTCTGATCTGGGGGGTCTGATGTAGTGTAACCCCCTTCTTGTGTTGAGGCCCTCTGGTGTTAGTGGAACGTCTAGAACTGCCTCCTCAACCAGTTCATTCAGCGGCTCTTCAACCGCCTCATTTACCGGCTGAGGAACAGCTCTCACGTAGCCCCTGCTACGAAGGTGGGATACATAATCACGCAGATTTTGCGGCGTGAAGGCGCTGTGCTCCGGATGTCTTTCACACCACAGAGCATGCATTCGCGCCATGTACCCCCTTCGTGCGGGCTCACTGCTTTCGTAGCACAGCAGAAGATCATTCCTCAGCTCATCTGTCCACTCAAAGCGTCCATGTGTCTCGCGGTCGTTATTGTCAGGCAATCCGTCCGGTTGGGCCCCACCACCTTGCCTGTGACCCCCATCCGGAAGGGGTCGATTGTGGGGGCCCTGTCTTCTGTGGCCTGGAACCAGAAGATTTCAGCTTGTTAGGTGGTTAGCCTAACAAGCCCACGGCCGACACCAGAGGGGAAGTCTCTTTCCCCTCCCGGGTGCGCTAGCACTGTCGGTCCGGATTTTGCACCCGTGGCTGGAGTAAGTGGTGTCGCTACTCACCAAAGGCTAGTTGGATGTAAGGGAGCCCCTCCTGCTTATATCATTATAATTATTATTATTATTATTTTTTTTTTTTCTCGGTTTCCCGCTGCCGGACAGGGTTTCCGTGGCCTCCGACACCACACGGTAGCCGCGCCGGCTAATTCATTACAGCCACTCTCCACGACCTGTGGAGTTAGTGACTGTAAACACCTGAATCATGTGCCCTAAGCAGACGAAGGGACCCCAAGATAACCGCCTTCTGCATCTGACCTGCCAACCATTCTGCCGAATTCTGACAGGCCGGTATGATCTTTAATTCTGAGAGCAGCGAAGGCTTCATCCCTCCGAGTACTCCGATTATTAGGACGACCATCTTGACCGAGTAGTCTGGGTACAGCACTTGGAGCTCATACCGGAGATCACGATATTTGGTCCGTTTTTCCCCCTCCTTCAAAGCGATGTTTGTCTCAGCAGGTGCTGAGAATTCGATGACAAACATCACTTTGTTCTGATGGTCGAGGAGTACTATGTCAGGCTTGTTGGCTTGAATTAGCCTGACGGTCGGGAACGAGTAGTTCCAATAAATTCGGCACCTCTCGTTCTCGACAACGGACTCAATATCTCCGGGGATGTAAGGCAGCACTGGTGTTTGATCTACCCCGTACGAGTGCCGTAGGTGGTAGTATAGCACTCGTAAAGCCGCGTTATGGCGGTGGATGTAGGCCGAAATCGCGTTATTATTATTATTATTATTATTATTATTATTATTATTATTATTATTATTATTATTATTATTATTATTTTTTTTTTTTTTTTTTTTTTTTTTTTCGCGTGTGCGATGCTGGACAGTTCTCCCGTGTCTCCGACATTCTCACGGGAGAAGCGCCAGCGGATTATCCACAGCCACTCCCCGCGTCCCGCAGGGTTAGTGACTGTAGATGCCAGATTCGTGTGCCCTAAGAAGACGAAGGGACCCCAGGATAACGGCCTTCTGCATTTGGCCTGCCAACCACTCGGCTGACTTTTGGCAGGCTGGTATGGCCTTTAATTATTATTATTATTATTATTATTATTATTTTTTTTTTTTTTTTTTGTTAAAAACCAGTCACCTTTCTCTGTGGCTCCGACCCTCACAGAGGGGAGCTGGTGGTACCAGCAGCCACTCCCCACACCCGTGGGGTAAGTGACTACTGGGTCCGGGAATCGTGTGCCCTGAGCAGACGTAATGAACCGAGGATGACGGCCTTCTGCATTCTGCCGGCTAAGACCTCTGCCGAATTTCGGCATGCCGGTATGATCTTAAGTTCCGAAAGCAGTGTGTGTCTCGTTCCACCGAGGGCTCCTATAATCAGTACCACTATCTTAACAGTATGGTCTGGATACAGTCTGCGGAGTTCGAAGAGCAGATCTCGATATTTTGTCCGTTTTTCCTCCTCCTTCAAGACAATGTTGTTCTCCGCGGGAGCCGAGAACTCCACAACAAACATTGTCTTGAGTTGATGGTCGAGGAGTACTACGTCAGGCTTGTTGGCTTGTATTTGCCTGACGGTGGGACAATACAAGCCAACAAGCCTATTATTATTATTATTATTTTTTTTTTTTTTCTTTTTTTTTTTCTTTCTCCTTTTTTAGGGTATTGTGATAAAGTAATTCGGGTTATCACCAAGAATTACTCCTTTTCAGAGGAACAATTAAGGAAACTTCTGACAATACTGCAAGTCTGTAGAGCTACTGCTTTTTGCATCGCCAGGTAGGTATTTTCTGGTAGTTTCAATAATGTGAGACTTCTCTTCAGCGATTTAGGAACGACTGCGGTGGATGATAGCAGCAGTGGAACTATATGTACTTTCTTTAGTTCCCATAGACGTTCAACCTCCCTAGCCAGTGCTTCATATTTCGTGATCTTTTCCTGGAATTTGCTGTCTAAGTTGTGGCTATTTGGTATCGATATATCCATGAGGTAAGCTATTTTCTCCTTTTTATCGATCAATGTGATATCAGGCCTGTTATGTTCCACTGTTCTGTCGGTTAGTATCCCCTTGTCCCAATAGATCTTAACAAGCTGATTTTCCTCTACTATATTGGGTTTATATGTGTAATGGGGGTCTTCACTTTTCCGCTCTATTTTGTATTTTTTTAGCAGCTCAATGTGAACAATACAGGCGACCTGATTATGTCTTTCCAGGTATTTGGTGTTCGCAAGTTTCCCGCATCCTGATGTAATGTGGTCTATAGTTTCATCCTGTGTTAGACATTTTCTGCATTTGGCTGAGGCGATAGGTTCTCGAATAATATACTTCTGGTGGTATCTAGTTTTGATCACCTGATCCTGAATTGCTACGAGAAAACCCTCGGTCTCAGGGTTGAGTTTTCCTTGAACTAGCCATGATAGAGAGGCTCTTTTGTCAACGTTTTCGTTCATTAGGATATTATAGTATCTACCATGGAGTTCTTTTCGGCCCCATTCTTGCAGTTTGTGTTGTGGGCTGACGATTGCTGAGGTTTGAGGTATTTCTGTATTCCTTAAATTTAGCGGTGTATGTTTCGCGTCAGCGAATTATTATTATTATTATTATTATTATTATTATTATTATTATTATTATTATTATTATTATTATTATTATTATTATTATTGTTATTAGAAAAATGTTAGATATTTCGTCTATTTTCAAAATTCGTTTGCCGTTTTTGATTTGATAAAAAATCTACAGAGTTATTTGAATTTGTTTATAACTATAATTTTGAAAATTATAAAATGACAATGAAAACGGTTTAAATGAAGATAAACATTTTTTTTTTCTTAATACCATTGTAAAACACATTTAAAAACATGCATTAAAAAAAACGTGTCCTACGAGTCGATGCACTTAAACAATAGCTATTCAAATCTCGAAACCTTTTTCATTATTAGCCGCTTGAATAAATATTTTGCCTTAAATTAAAATTTGGCACAAAGGTTTACTTCACTAAATAGCGTAGTTCCACCAGCTTTCGTTAAAATTTATATATTATTAAGTTATATTTCTTAAATTGTCGAAAAGAGGCAATTACCAGCTTGGTGGCGCCGTGCTTAAGGTGTTAGGCTTGCGACCAAGGGCTCCCGGGTTCGAATCCTGGCTAGGGTATGGATGTGTAGTGGCATTTTTCACGTGTTGCCGAGATGATACTGCAGTGGCGGCTGGTGATATTTCAATATTTTTTTTCTCGTCTATGGCGCATGGGACCCATACGAAATTTGGGAAATAACATCTAGAGAAGCACTTCTCTAATGACCCCTAAAAGAATTTGAAAAAGCAGTTTGCAAAAAAATTTTTGAAAATTCGTTAGCCTCCCCTGGGTCTAGGGACTCCTGTTTATTTTTATTTTTTCTTGTCATATGCATTTGATTTTTCATAAAAATACAACAATAGATTTTGAAGTTTGTGAAAATATTTTCATTACTAACTGAAATACAATGAACTGAAATTTTGTAATTTACAATTTAACAAATTACAATATTTCAATTCGTTGTATCTCAGTTAGTAATGAAAATATTTTCATAAACTCCAAAATCTGTTGTTGTATTTTTATGAAAAGTCAAATGCATATGACAAAAAAAAATAAAAATAAACAGGAGCTCCTAGACCCAGGGGAGGCTAACGAATTTTCAAAAATTTTTTCGCAAACTGCTTTTTCAAAATTTTTTAGAGGTCATTAGAGAAGTGCTTCTCTAGATGTTATTTCCCAAATTTCGTATGGGTCCCATGCGCCACAAACGAGAAAAAAAATATTGAAATTTCACCAGCCGCCGCTGCAACACAGTCTAGTGGCTCTCCTCTCCTAAGTTCGAGTCTCAGCTACGGCAGATGGAAATGTCGCAAGGAATGGGTGTTGTGATGTTGTCTATGTATGTATGTGTGTCCTGGTTGAGTGGTAGAATAGCCTATGGCTAAACTCCGCCAGGACATTAATATAAATAAGGCGATAAAAAAAAATTGTTGGTAGCTTTTATTTTTTCACAAATTATCAGAACGCTGTTTCATATTCAAAATTTTATTGTGTACAGTTTTAAAATGAAGTTTAAGATCTCCCCTATCTATTAAAACATGTGTGGCTGGAGTTTTATGTTAATTAACATCTTTTTCATAAATTATTATTTTTAAGAAAAGTACATTTCATAACACCTTCTTTGTTTTTTTTTAATGAAGTTTGAGATCTCTATTATGCATAAGAATTTGTTTGTCATTGAAAAAATTTTATTTACTTTGTCAGACTTAATTTTAAATGCGCAGTATGGCAAAACGCCACTAACTGTCACGCTTTTTCCGAAGAGTGTGGTTGGTTTATTCATGAAAATCAACTCAAACCGTTACATATGGGAGAAACATTTCCAGAAAGAGTTGAGGATGTTCTTGAGGAGGAAGAAGAATATATTATAGTGATTCAGAAATGGAAGAGTTAAAAATTCTTTTATGATTTGGAATGCGATTATGATTAATTACCTATTATTATTATCTGAAATATAATGTCTTTTGTATGTTTTTAATTTTACTGTCAAGCAGGTGTGCACAAATAAATATGAAAATGTAAAC
Source organism: Rutpela maculata (assembly GCA_936432065.2). Classification (NCBI taxonomy): domain Eukaryota; kingdom Metazoa; phylum Arthropoda; class Insecta; order Coleoptera; family Cerambycidae; genus Rutpela; species Rutpela maculata. The sequence continues at coordinate 105,220,116 of OW386287.2, read as the reverse complement.
TTAAATTTGTTTTATTTGAAATAATTGTAATTATGAACGCTCCTTAATTTTTGTCAATTGTCCTGCTAGTATTTTTTGGACACGTGCGTAAATAAAAAAAATACTGAACAAGTTTGTAAAATTTTGCATGAAACATAACAAATTTTATTAACTATTTATTATCACTTCAATATTTTCGTTCATAATATTTCCTTTTTTTTTTCCAATACAATAATAGCATATAATTGAGGTCAGACCTCAGCGCTCGGCGCTTTAAAAAAACCGCTGCCCAAGGAATCACTACTTCCACATCCAGATTTTCTATCCAAGTCACTCACAATGAAAAAAATCTGTATGTGGAAATAATTGTTTATGGAATACTAATAATATAATACTTGAAATCCTCTACCCCAAAAACCCATAAAACGATACCCCTCATCGGTAGTGGGGTGGGGGTGGTGAAAGGGGGTGGTAGTGGGGGTGGATGAAGTAAAAAAATATATTGAGGTTTCTGGTTCTTGTATACACATTAATTCACAATTTTTTTTTCATCCCCTTTAATAATGGGGGGTAGGGGTAGTAATGAGAGTGGCTAATGCCATAAATGTTTTTGAGAACTTAGCTTCTCGTGTATATACTAAATACCAATTTTATGGACTCTTACCTGCTTGATTTACGTATTTACCACAAAACCCCAATTTACCCCCCAACCCTTCGACGGAACAGGATGAAAATATAATCTAGTTCCAGATCTCATTAAAATACATATGTGTACCAAATTTCAAGTCAATATCTTAAACGGTTCCAGAGTAAACGTACGCACAAAAAAGTTACAGACCGACAGAATGACAGACAGACAGAAATTTTTTTTCGCTCAAACTTAAAATCTCGAAGTTTCATGACATTCTAAGCCTATTTGAACAATAAAAATTTTAAAAAAAATTTTTGCCGTTACTATACTTCCACTGGATGTGGAAGTAAAATGAGTATGACTTTTTTTTCGATGACAATTTATTTTAATACATGCAGAAGTTTCAAAGTTTAAAAAAACACAGTTGGGAACGGTCATATCTCATTTTTTAAATAAAAATCGTGTCCGAAACGATTGGACACGGCCGCGCCGTGTGAAAGAATCGGACGTTTGAGTGGAAATAAATAATTAACCTATTTATTTTAAAATATATAAAATTTTGGTTGTATTAATCAAGGTGGTACAAATAATTGGTAACAATTAGCAGTTATTAAATTCTTCTTTCTTTTATTACCTGGAGTTTGTAAAGTATTGTAATATTTTCTGGGTGTTCGAATTTGGATAATGTATTCAAGAGAATATGGAGAAGGGGAATTCCTCAACATACTTAACATCGGTATAGAACATATAGCCCAGTCAATGAACGTTCAATAAGGGGGTCTTGAGAGAAATGTCGAGATCACAATTTTTGACTTGAAGGCTGAATTTGGACTATTTAGGAGGTTAACATACCAAAAGTCCCCGAACATAGAGGTGGGGGGGGTATGAAGAAGGTCCCGGTTTTTGGTTTTTCGCTCATATCTCGAAAACGGTTAGCCCTGGCTATATGCAAAATTAAAGCTGACTAAATTTTCTACAATAATGTTTCTATTATTTTTTTTCGTATCTGTTATGGTTCAGTAATGAATTGTATATCTTTTGACTGTATTCTAATTTTATTATAAATTGAAAATAAATTTTAATAATCATCGTAGAAAAAAATTTCTTGTACAGATATCCGTTTCACAGCAGACTGAACTGAAATATCGAATAAAAAATGTGTGCGTATATATCTATGTGTGCGTGTATACCGTTTCTTGTAAAAACGATAACTTCTGTTAGACTTAAAATATTTGATTTCAATTTGGAACATATGTAAAACAGCATATTACCATAATCCCTATTGAAATTGGGCCACATCCGTAATACATGGTGATAACCAGAAGCCTACCTCATACGTAAAATACGTTTTATTTTAATTTCAGAGCAAAATATTAATAAGCATACAAAAATAAGAAGATGTATAAGATTTCTAAACCGCAATATACCGGGCGTATGTTAGGCAAACCAACTTTATTTAAATTAGATGATATATCAGTGTTATCCTAAATATGGAACATGGTATTTTTAATAACATTATTATGAAGTGAGAATTGTAGGCCTCTGGTTATCACCATGTATTACAGATATGGCCCAATTTAAATAGGGATTATTGTAATATGCTGTTTTACATATGTTCCAAATTGTAATAAAATATTTTAAGTCTAACAGAAGTTATCGTGTTTACAAGAAGCGGTATATACGCACACATAGATATACACGCACACACACACACACACACACTTACAGATGCAAAGACATTTTTTACTCGATTTTTCAGTTCACTCTGTTGTGAAACGGATATCTGTACAATAATTTTTTTTCCTACGATGATTAATAAAATTTATTTTCAATTTATAATAAATTTATAATAAAGTTAGAATACAGTCAAAAGATATACAATTCATTACTGAACCATAGCAAATACGAAAAGAAATAATAGGAACATTATTATAGAAAATTTAGACAGCTTTAATTTTGCATATGGCCACTTTTTGATTAGGGCTAACCATTTTCGAGATATAAGCGAAAAACCGAAAACCAGGACTTTCTTCGTGCCCCCCTGCATCCCTCCCCACCTCCTACGTTCGGGGACTTTTGGTATTTTACCTCCTAAATAGTCCAAACACGGCCCTCTAGTCAAAAATTGTGATCTCAGCATTTCCCTCTAGAAACCATTCATTGACTGGACTAATAAGAATGATATGGAAATAATAAATGATGCATCTCAATGACAATTAGGTCAGAGCCAAATAATTTAGTATTGCAATAAAAACACAACCGGGGAAAAATTAATTATAAGAACTCTGATAATGGAATAAATATGAACAGTACGGGTGTTTCGTTTCAAAATAAAGATGATTTAATTTGTAATAAACTCTCATGGCATACTGAGGAGTTCGAAACCGGTCTATGTCTGGTTAGGAACAGACAAATGATATTTGGCTACCGATCACGATTTGAAGGTATAATTCAACGCAGGTCGGGTATTTGCCCGCTGAGTAGTTGTTTCCCTCAAATCCTATTTCATTAATAGTGAGTATAGCCCATAGCCCACTATGGCTAGAGGTCGCCGCTCTTGGTACTTGCTGTGCAAGTCGCTATACGCCAGAGACATTATGTCCGACGTATAGTAGCATCTGACCACATGAGAGTTTACCTCTCACCATCACTTCATTTGCATTAGTATGTATATGACTAGCAGGTTGGCCACTATCATTTGTCTGTTCCATAACCTATGGCATACTGAGGACAACATAATAAGTTCGAAACCGGTCTATGTCTGGTTAGGAATGGACAAATGATATTTGGCTACCGATCACGATTTGAAGGTATAATTCAATGCAGGTCGGGGTATTTGCCCGCTGTGTAGCTGTTTCCTTCAAATCCTATTTCATTATCAGTGAGTATAGCCCACTATGGCTAGAGGTCGCCGCTCTTGGTACTTGCTGTGCAAGTCGCTATACGCCAGAGACATTATGTCCGACTTATAGTAGCATCTGACCACATGAGAGTTTACCTCTCATACCATCACTTCATATATATATATATATATATATATATATATATATATATATATATATATATATATATATATATATTGTTGTGAAAACGGAAATAATAAATTTATGAAAAATTAAAAGAATTTTTGTCGAGCGCCAGATGGCCTATACCATCAGATGCAACAGTCGAGAGAACTCGATGCTGCCACACCTCAGAGCATGAGAGACCGCAACTGTGCAGTACGACTCCCTCTCAGATAGCCGGTTCCTGAAATACAATGTACTCTCTAGCAACTCAAATAATACACCAATATTTCAAGAAGATTAACAAAATTTAATGATCTGGACGTGTCTAATTTATAAATTTTAACAATACACAATTTACATAAGTAAAAATTAAGATGAATGGATATTATGCGTTTTATTAATTGGCCTTTGCAAATATATTCAAAAGTTTTATCAACTGATCAGTGAAAATAATAACCGATAAGGTACCTTTATACTTTACCGCTATCGTCACGTCGTTGAGCTCATTCGCGCACAACTGCTGTGAGTACGCCCCTGGATTCTCGTTGAAAGCTGGTTACTGATGTTACCAACCGTAGGTGCTTGAAGATTACTAGATGTTCAGATGATTGGATAAAGATGTTTTTATTTATTTTCCCTTATTTTCTTCCTTCGGGACACTTTATTTTAAGGAAATCACTTTCGAAACACGGGTTTTTAAAGGAATTTAATTTTACATTAAGGTAAGTACCTTAGATATTCAAAATAGATAACTATGCGAGTCGGCTTTGGAAAATTTGAGTCTAGTTTACAACATTTTTCATAACATTTATATTTTAAGCATAGAATACTTATCAACTTGTTATTCCTAACTTTTTTCAAAATTTATATATACTTCCGTAAACACACGGTTTCAACAAAATAGGGTAAATTTTCAGTAAACAAATTCTAGGTTAGGATTTTTCTGCAGTAAATTTTATAACATGTTGCCTCTACGACCGCGTTTTCTAGACTGTTTTTTTGCCACTTCTCGCGTTTTTATTCGCTGAGATTGACAGGAATACAAAAATCCGATAGTATGATTTTAATAAAGAATTTTATTTTTTTAAACATGTATTTTTTTATGCCTTTTACTTATTATATGCACATTTTAACATTGGAATGAGCTTTACTATCCATTTCCAATCATTTTGGTACCCCATTTGTACCCCCATAATGATTTTTAAGACACTTTGATAAATATTCTATATAGTTATTTTCTGACCTTATTACTACATAAAACTACTTAAAATTCGCCCAGATCTTACTTAATACACTAATTATTAATTATCTACAAACATTTATTACCTAGATAGGTTTAAAACATAATTATATGTGAACAAATATTTTAGGTGCCCACCTCCAAGTTCATCGGTGAGCAGTGCCTAAACTAATACATAGTGTCCTATTAAAAGTTACACAAAACAACACTGCTGTCCTATATTCACACCAGGATAAGAAATATTATATCTAAAGGAGTTTTAAGAAAAGTTGCAGTTCATTTTATGTGAGGGTATCTAGAATACACAAAGATTTATTAAGAAATACCCCCCAACGTGTCACAGTTCAGAAATTTTACGCTGCACTTCACTAACAGGTACTAGTCTTTATTTTCTGTGAGTTTTATCACATTACGATGTGTCCTTTTTGTAAAACCTACATATACGTATGCTTGCCGAGAGATATTTTTTTACATTTTCTTATGACTAGATTTTATGTTAATTTTGCTCATTATTATCGTTCATATACGTATTCTAGTACTTAATAAGTGATCATTGTCCACTATTATTTTCCTTTAATCTAATTTGTAGCACTATTTTAATAAAATGTTTTAATTTTTTAGTTTCACGAGTCCACTACGAGAGTATTCAGAGAGTTTATGGTTTCTACAAGAACAAAGCTTGATTCCACACATTTGAGCCCTTGCTGTGGTCTCTCTAATTAGCTATTTTAACATATTATAAGGTTTGTCTACTTTTTACATATGGTTTACCCTACTGGGTGTATCCTTTTATACCTAATTGTCATAAATTATACTAAACATAATGCATGTGAGCTTTATTAAATATAAGGTGTTTTGCTTAAGTTGCCATATCACATTTTAAGTCTTACTTGAGGTCATTGACCTCCCCTAGCTTCTTCGAAGGATTGTAAGTGCAGTTCCTCATACACGAAGGTAACAATATCGTGCAATGAGTTATGTACCTCTGTCTGTTGCTACGACGGCTTATTTTCTCTGGCTTTTGCCCTAAAATATATATTTTTGCAAATGTCACAACATATATATATATATATATATATATATATATATATATATATATATATATATATATATATATATATATATATATATATATATATATATATATATAATATATATATATATATATATATATATTGATGCAATATTCGCATTCTATGTGAGAGAGAACAATATAAAAATGTAATTAACTTACGCCACTGTTAGAGTATCAGTTAAGAACTAAATTTCAAGAAAATATATTTGTGGATACACCAACAGTGTAAAATTCAACTGGGCAAACGAAGTGACTAAACAGTAACAATAAAATTTGTTTAATTAGTTCAGAATTTAAGATTAAATATAAGGCTTTATGTAAAAAGTTATCTTATCTTGAAGAGACAGACCTCTTTAATGAAACATTAAAAACAGAAAGGTATGGTAAATAATCCACCGATGAAGTGTTTCTGGTTTACAGACTAGCATCAGTTGAGTTTGAACAACTTGTAGTGTAGAAAACTAAAGAAGTTAGAAAATGCATATTTCCAGATCTGAAATAAGAATTCAGTCAAATTAAACATTAAAATAAAATTAAAAACTTAAAATTTAAAACAAATGTTAGAGATTATCAACAACAACAGTACAAAATTGAAAAAATGTAGAAAATTATAAATAAAAGTGTATGAACTTATAAAAAAAAAATTCACTATCATGACAAAGAATAGTTAAGAAGTTATCTAAAATAAGTGCTCGTGTAAGGAACTTTTATAAAGTAAATCAAAGACTTTTACCTTAAGATAATTGCATAAAGACAATCCCTTGAACTAAGTGTTTAATTTTCATTTTCTACTAGAAAATAGACTACCAGTTACCAAAGTTTTGTGTTGTCACTGGTCAATTCCAATTTTAAACCATAGGAAAGTTAATAGTTATTGTATTGTACGTTGTACTCAATGACGAAACTTCAAGGAACGTATTTCAGTAATTTTCACCAACGCAGTTACTGAAATAGGGACTGAACTGGTTCATGAAATGTTGGGTAGCCCCTGAAAAAGGTCGAATTTAATTTAGTATAAAATCTTTAATAAAGAATCTCAGTTTGTTAATAGAATTAGTAAATAGGTAAAGTTAATATAGGAAAGAAGGTAAAACCATAGATTGTATATAATTTTAAGTAATTTTTAAGCTTTTATGTAAGGAAAGACACAAAATTTGGTATGAGCTTAAAACAGAAGCTAGAAAAGAGCAAAGAGTATTGAAATGTACCACGAAACACAAGGAATATGATTTTGGTAGTGAAAAGAGTGAAAACGATTCAATAAAGAAAATTTATATTTATTTCATATTTCAAATTTCAAAAATGACAAGTCTAGTAATCTAGGATTGTCATTCAAGTCAAATTTTCAGAACAAAACTCGAAAAAAGTTGGTAGCTAAGAAGTTTTGTTAGAAAAAAGGGAGAACAAGAACGCTGAAAATAGAAATTGAATTGGTGTCAAAAGTCCATAAAATTTAATTGAATATTGAAGAAAATTATTATAAAACTAAACAAAAAGTAACAGAAATTGAAGATAAGCATTCAAGGTGTAGCTTGAACCCAAAATATTGTGTATTTTCAAATAAAATCTCATCATCAAAAATCAAAATATAACGTAACCAACAACGTCAAGTAGACGTCACATTTTGACTTACCTGGTAGTAGTAAGTTTGTATTCCTTTATAAATTAAACATTTCAGCATCAAGTTCACAACATTTATCAAACTAACAATCACTGGACTAGTTAGTCACATCGAAATAAAACACATCTTGAGGGAGTATTTGGCAGAGAACGTGTAGGAGATTCTAGCCAAGTGTTTTGTGCATAATATGAAGTCAGTGCTCCACATAATTCGGTAACGTCTGCGATCGAAAGGTACTGTGTTAGTATATAGGAAACAGAGATCTCAACTGTCAATTTTAATCATTGCAAATTGCCATTAGATAAAATTTCATTATTTACTTACTTGTCAATTTTAAAAATTACAAATTCCCATTAGATTAAATTTGCACTATTTAAATTAAAACCAAGGCCTGGGTTTCATTAATTAAATAAGGATAGCAAATAATTTGTATAAGCGCATGGTTTTACTTCTTAAAATAAAATTGTTATTGTTGACATCATTTTGATTTATTGAAACAAATTTAAACCTGCACTGAGGGAGTTTCTACAAGTGTAGCTCATGCTCTAATTAATGCGTGATTATAAAAGGTTGTTGAATACTGTAATAGTGGCGCCTAATACAAATTTTCTATTACAGTTTTGATAAATATAATTTATTCACAGTCACGACAATATATATATATATATATATATATATATATATATATATATATATATATATATATATATATATATATATATATATATATATATATAGTGAGACGCCCCGTATCTAGGTCGTCTATTTGTGAAAGAATTCCCCAAGTTATTAATCAGATTTTACTTAATTTTGGATATTAAATAAAACTAAATTGCCGCCTAATAATTGGAAACCATTTCGCTTTATCATTTTTCGATATAAAACTTCAGTTCTATTAAATACGCTAATTACAGTTCCATAATATTTAAAATATTTTATTCCTATATAGAAATCGTTTTGAATATTTCTTTTAAACGCAGTTTCGTGCCTCGAAACTACAGATTTTATGGTGTTAAAATAAACATATTAAAGTAATGGACTAGCCACGTTTGCGTCAGGGTAACGAGAACAAAGAACGGCCCGTATCGGCATCCGCGGAGATATTACCTAACTCACTTACTCTTTCATATCAAATAGATATGTTCTCTTAAACAACGCTGAGGAAATTTTGTATAAATAGGGACCACAAATTGGTCTCTTGGTCAGTTAGATCAAACCAAGCAACTATTTAGAACCATCTACTTATGCTTAACCTGGTCTTAACTGTCAAACATTTTGCACACAACAAGAAACTTAGTCTTTATAGACCTATTTTTCTGTTGAGCGCTAGAAAATAGAAACTTAGTCTAGGAGCACGCTTCGGCGTCTTCATAGACCTATTTTTCTCTAATACACCAAGACTTAGTCTGGATACTGGGGGAGAAGAAATACTGGTAGTATAACAATGTATCAAATAATATTTATTTAAATATCAGTAAAGTAAACGACTTTATATCATCGCGATTGCGACAATACTGTGGTACCTTTTGATTAGCTAATTTATTTGGAATTATACTATATTGGTTTATTTCATCGTATATCTAATTATATTCAGAATTAACTTACTATTTTATTTGATTAATAAATGGGAAGTTTTCTTTTGGATTTTAAAATATGATTACAATAATTGTTGTTATAGTCCGGGCAATATTCAGCTTAGCTATACAAACGCTATTTGCACATCCGTGATGTTGTAGCTTTAGACTTGGCAATTATTTACTTTTGCAGGATTCTACTTTACAGAGTTCTTAATTGTCATCTCTGTGGTTACAACTGGAACATGTCTGTTATTTACATATGATAAGATCTGAACACAGCTCTTTGTTATCCATTATATTTTCGAATATTTTCGAAATACAATCACAAGATTTTGTTGGTTGTCATCTCATCTAGAAATACATCAGGTGTTAAATTTGAGATCCATTGATCTCGGCCAAGTACAATTGTAACTAGCCATACTACGAATCTTCGAAACACCGAAACAAATCTACGTCAGTTGACGTGACAGTTAAACAGGATTTTGTTGATTGTCTTTTTATCATAATATCACTACTGGGAGATTTCCCGAGTTTTGTGTCAGATTTTACGTATGTCCGACTCCATAACTATAAATATTTCACGAGTAATGACTATTGTCATTGTAAACAATTTATTTTATTGTTTGCATAGCTGACCTGACTATTCTATGGAAGTAATAGTGATGATTCTTCACAAAGAATACTTTCCATTATTTTTCTATGTGGCTGTTGCCCCAACTTAAACTTATAGTAAATTATTGTGACTATTGTCCCAACTTATTTTTGTATTATTTTTATGTAAAATGTGGCAGTTGCCCAATAAATGTGTAATCAATGAATATGGCGATTGTCTTTAAATAAATGTATTAAAACACTTTCGGAATTTTCTTTCAATATTATACTTTTTCAGGAATAACCAATTAAATAAAACTATAATTCTTTAGACAAATAAACCGATTACAAATCAAATTATAATCACAGTGAAATCTTTAATAAGTAAAATACAAACAAATAAAAGGTATCAAAAGTAAAGAGAATTAATAGATTAACGTTTCCAAAATTAAGGTAAATAAATTAAATCAGTAAACAGAAACAAGTAATATCAAACTTTAAAAAGAATCTGTTCGATAAAATTACTATCACAACGTAAATTTGGGTCCTAACTAAACAAAAATAGACGATCACGTAAAAGCTGGAATTGTTATGTTTTTCCTTTTTTATCGAATAGGGGAAAAATATACAAGGCCTATATATATATATATATATATATATATATATATATATATATATATATATATATATATATATATATATATATATATATATATATATATATATATATATATATATATATATATAATGTTATATAATATTACACGCTATCTTATTGCGACTTAGCCATAATAAACCTTCACAGGTATATCGTATTTCACGATAACAGCTTCTCTTATTAATTGCTTATCTTCAAGATATCATATTACACCTTTGTTTCTCATAACTTGTGCAGACTGCAGAACTGCAATTCCTTTGTTATATATTTTGCTTACTCAGGTTCTGTATGTTATAAATATGACTAAACACGCTTTGTTGAATCAGTTATTAAACTCACTTAGAATGAAACACTTCTAATTATTATTATATTCCTTCTCCAAGAGCCAACGTTGGCTCCATTTAAGTAAATAAATCTTTTTAAAAAGTCACTCATGTAAACCGTGATCTAACATTGGCGCAGTCGGTAGGATCCATAAACATCATCAGAACAAGAAGCCTAACTGGTAGTGAAGCGTAAGAGAACAAGGAGAACATCTGCAGAAGGTGCCTAACTAGTACGTGTACATCTACGAGAACAAGGAGACCTTCCTCACTGGTGGTGGCGGATCCCAATCCCTTGACGGACGAAGAACCTACCCATGGAGATGAAATTAATGTAAGTCATTTTAAGAATCATCTCGTTATTTTCTCATTTTTTTTACAATTATTATTTCTCACAATTATTTACGTGTATTATACCGCTAATACACTCGGCAAACAAAGCCAATTCTGTTATCAAACAAATCCTATACAAGCTACGACGCAACAATTTTAATTTTAAGTTATTTATTTTCGTATTCACGAAACAACTGTGTATTATACAGTTAATACACAATTTATTAACGTATGCAACATAACAAACTATTTCAATCTAATTTCCGTATCATACTGCTGATACGCAACCAACTTTAGTTCAAAAATTTCCAAACAAAAAGCAAAATGCCAGACAGAGCTCAACCAGAGCCGGTTCAACCAGTTCAACCAGTAGTGCCGACGACAGCCGAGCAACCAGAGCAAGTCGAGCACGAGGTAGAGCCTTACAAACTCTCAGAAATTTTCTCGTTAATTCCGGAGTTCGATGGTAACGCCATCAACCTCAAAACTTTCCTAAACTCATGTCAGTGTGCCCAACGCATGGCAATTCATGACCAAAAAATTTTATTAACTGTTCATATTAAAAATAAACTGAAAGGCAAAGCTGCCGAACTAATCAATTCTCGTAACCCTGCCACATGGCCAGAAATTAAAGCACTTCTAGAAACCCACTTCGGTGACTCTAGAGATTTAACAGCTCTTATTCAAGACCTACAAAGAATTCACCAATTGCCTGGTGAATCTGCATTAACATTTGTTTCGCGTCTACAAACGCACAATGCGAAAATGCACGATGCAGTGCAAAAACAAAATCTATCTTCAGAGCAAAGAACCGCGCAAACAAACCTGATTGAAACTATGACATTAAATAATTTGTTAACGGGTCTAGAACCAAATCTAGGGAGAATAATACGTGCCAGTAACCCTCCGACTATAATGAACGCAATTATTAGAATTCGGAGAGAACTACAACTTTCGTATTTTGAACAACAAAAATTCCCCAAAAATAGTCCGGTCAAAAATCCAGTAATTCAACAAAAGCGACCACAAGGTCCCAATTTGCAACAAAAGTTTTGTTCCTTCTGTAAACGGAATGGACATGTAATAAGCGAATGCCGCACAAGGCAACAGTCTCAAAACTTCCAGAGACCAAGTTTCCAAGGAAACCCAAACTCACAAAATTTTTCGCATCAAAACTTCGCACAACCGAGTAATCAATTTGGTCAGAGGACATTCCCTCAAAATAATCAGCCAAATCAATCACAGCAAAACAGGCCCTCAGCCATAAGGCCGAACCCTAATTTTATGCAACAGCGACCATCAGCTATCCAACCTAACCCAAATTTTAATCGCTTTAACCAGCAAAAAGCTCATCATTTCAATTACGAACCTTACGATAATTATACCGATCAATTCAACCAATACAATGACTACTCTTTCGACGATTACCAAAATTACCAAAGTCAAAATGAATCGTACGAAAATTACAATTTTGAAACCAACCAAAATTTCCACGAGAATTATACTGCTAATTCTCAAACACTACAGGAGGATTATACTGCTAATCCTCAGGATTTTCGCTTAGATCCGGAGTACCCCACGGATACTCCAACAGAACAAATAGACCAATTCGACCAAATATCAAACCAAATACAAACAATGAATCTCAACGACAGTTTCGATCCAATGCTGAACTTCCCAGAACAAACGTTCATGTAAATACGCTTTCTCACACCTTATTAACCGTAAATTCAAAAAATCTTTATTACGTCAAAGATGCAACTGGTAAATTTAAAATTCTAATTGACACAGGTGCAGGTATATCAATTTTTAAACCTAAAACAGCTGAAAATTACAGACGTAGATCTCCTGAAAATGTAATCATACAGGGTATCACTGATCAAAAAATTTATATCAACGAATCTGTTCTCATCCCCTTTTCAAATGAGTCACACAAAGTTTATATCTATAATCTAGATATAGATTTCGATGGATTATTAGGCGCAGACTTCCTAGAACATTACGAATGCAAAGTAGACTTTAAAAATGAACAACTAGTCACAAATTTCAAAACCGTACCACTATTTAAAGTTACGGAAGAAACTACAGTAAATTTACCTTTACAACCGACTATTAATTCTGATACAAAAAATTCAAATTTAAACAACATCAAAAATTTAATTTCTATTGAACCACGCATGGAAAAAATCTGTAAACTAAAATGCAACCTGCGAAATACCGAGGCTATACTGTTAGCCCAGGAAAACGAGAAAGTACGCTTACCAAATGCCATTGTCAAAATCGATCACAATGGAGAATTCTTAACTTCAATAATAAACGCAAACGCTATTCCAAAAACCATAAACTTTTCAAATCTTAACCTAGAGCCAGTACAAAAATTCAAGTTAATTTTTAACTTAAACGCGCAAAACTCTGACCAACAACTAATGACGGACAGATCCTTCGAAATCAGGAACGAATTGCGCTTGGATCATCTAAACGAAGAAGAGGCCGAAATAGTAACGCAGCTTTGTTTAGACTTTCAAGATATATTCTATTTAGAAGGAGACAATTTGACCTTTACTAATGAAATCAAACACCCTATTGACACCGAAAATTCCCGACCGATATTCACTAAATCGTATCGATATCCTCAGGTCCATAAAGAAGAAGTTAAGTCCCAAGTATCGAAAATGTTAAGTCAAGGTATTATTCAACCCTCAATCTCACCTTGGTCCTCTCCTGTCTGGGTAGTTCCCAAAAAACTGGACGCTTCTGGTAAACAGAAATGGCGCGTCGTAGTCGACTACCGCAAACTCAACGAGGTTACAATTGGTGACAAATATCCTCTGCCCAACATTTCCGATCTTTTAGACCAACTTGGCAAATGCCAATATTTCACAACCTTAGACTTGGCTTCTGGTTTCCACCAAATTGAAATTAATCCCGCAGATATTCAAAAAACTGCTTTCACAGTTGAGAACGGTCATTATGAATTCGTGCGAATGCCATTTGGACTCAAAAACGCTCCATCAACTTTTCAAAGAGTTATGGATAACATCCTGTTAGGTATTCAAAATGAACGATGTCTCGTCTACATGGACGATATCATTATTTACTCTCCTACAATTCACGAACACATTTCTCGTCTAACTGAAGTCTTTAAACGCCTTCAAAAAGCCAACCTCAAAATTCAACCAGACAAATGCGAGTTTCTCCGCAAGGAAGTCGCTTATTTAGGACATCTCATTACGAAAGACGGCGTAAAACCGAACCCTTCGAAAGTTGACGCTATCTTAAATTTTCCTCAACCGAAAAATCCAAAAGAAATTAAATCATTTCTAGGCTTAGCCGGATATTATAGGCGCTTTATTCCTAATTTCTCCAAGATAACCAAGCCCCTAACAAAACTCCTACAGAAAGACATACCATTTCTCTTCGACAACGATTGTACAAATTTTTTTCAAAATTTGAAACAAACATTAACAACAACTCCGATATTAATTTATCCTAATTTTGATGAACCATTCATTCTAACCACTGATGCGAGCGCATTTGCCGTCGGCTCAGTGCTGAGCCAGGGGCCTATTGGCAAAGATTTACCCATTGCCTATGCTTCTAGAACCTTGTGCAGCGCAGAAACTAAGTATTCAACGATTGAACGCGAGCTTTTATCGATAGTATGGAGTGTAAAGCACTTTAGACCATATCTGTACGGTAGAAAGTTTAAGCTTGTAACCGACCACAGACCACTCACCTGGCTATTCTCTATAAAAGACCCAGGAAGCAGACTTGCCCGTTGGCGACTCAAATTAGAAGAGTACGACTACGAAATAATTTATAAACCAGGCAAAATCAATAAGAACGCGGACGCACTTTCCAGAATCAAAATTAATCATTTTTCCGAATGTTCCAAATTCTATTCAAAGGTCCTAGCCGCGAATGACGAAGAGTCAGACGACGACGAAAACCCAGACGATAACAACGAAATCACTAACGAACAAATTTCCCGAGAATTTGAAACTTTCACCAACCTATATAAAACAACATCTTTAATAGACTATTCAAAAATCAAAGCCTCAAACAAACAACTCTTATACCGAGAACATAAAGATATTATAACCTTCTTCCAACAAAATAACTTACAAGACCTACATCACAAAATTATTGAGGACATATTCGAAGAAAACCCCGAATTTCATAACGATAAAATCAATATTGTATCGAGCAAAACAGTCAGACATAGGAGATATTTTATCATCCCTCTACCTTTTGATATCGAATCTGTAATTGAACATCTATTTTTGGTATTATTTAAAAATCAAGATGTTTTAGACCTTTCTAAGACATACTTTGTCGAAAATAACCTAGACCTCCCCATACTCGAAATTCTATCATTCATTTTTGCAGAAAAAGATTTAAAAGTAGTAATTTGTCAAGATATCGTCAGAACTGCCGACGAAGATGAAATCCCAATTATATTGGAGCAAAATCATTTTGGTAAAAATAATCTACACCGCGGAATAAATGAAACGATTCGAAGAATTAGAGAAAAATACACTTGGCAAGGTCTAACTAAAGACGTTGAAAATTTTATAAAAAATTGCGAAACTTGCCAAAAGACTAAAGTATGCCGGAAAAACCTTAATAACCCTCTAGTAGTCACAGAAACCCCAAGAACACCATTCGAAAGAATCAATATCGACCTATTTGAATTCCCCACTCGAAATTACGCTTTAACCATTCGCGACGAATTAACCAAATTCACGCAAGCATATGCAGTCCCGGATAAATCCGCAAAATCTGTCGTAAACACTTTGTTGTTATATTTTCAACATTATGGTACCCCATTAAGAATCCATTGCGATTGCGGTGGCGAATTTGACAACCGCTTGCTCAAAGATCTCTGCACCCTCTACGACATAAAATTAACTTATTCAAGCGTAGGACATCCCCAACCGAACGGATCCATAGAAAGATTTCATGCTACTTTAGCCGAAATTATAAGAATCCACAAAACTGAAAACCCAAACGAACATCCTTTCACGATTTTACCATATGCAGTAATATGCTATAACAATTCGGTAAATAAAACACACGGTTTTACCCCATATGAACTTATCTTTGGTCATACATCTAACAGACCACCCGAAACTTTGTACAACCAAAAAGAACTAATAACTAAATACGTTAGAGATTTAAACAATAGAATATCCCACTACTATAAAATAGCCCGTAGTCGAACACAATCTCAAAAAGAGAAAGCAAAAGTTCGCTTCGACAGAAATATTCCCCAAAAACGACCTGAATGCAAAATAGGTGACTTAGTTTATGTAAAAGAATCACAAATTAAGAACAAACTACAAAACAAATTTAACGGTCCCTTTAAAATAAAAGAAATTTTTCAAAATTCTGCTACCCTATTAAATCTCGAAACAAAACAAGAGACTAAAGTAAATTTTGATAGAATGAAACCATATACTGAAAATTAAATTTATTTTCAGGTTTCTCCTGCTGTTCGGATCAGCACTCTGTCAATACAAAATTACCCCGATCAATAACACTGTTGGTGTATACTATCACCAAGACACGGACATCGTGGTGACAAATGACAAATGGACTCTACTAGTGCATAAAAATATTTCATCCCTCAAACTAGCTTTTGACAAGAATCAAAATAATTTAGACAGAATCTTGAACACCCTCGATGGTGCTGATCAAAAATCAATCCTGTTTAGAAGCGAAGTTAAAACAGAGTTTAACCTTTTAATGCAAATAGCTAGTTCAATAAAAACGAAATTTGACGAAGTCTTTTCAGACACAAAGAGATATAAACGCGGAATACTTAAGGGTTTCGGAACAATATTCAAATCAATTACCGGAAACTTAGACGCCGAAGATGGCGAATACTACACTAACTGTATAAATAAATTAAATAATGACGAACATCAATTAGAAAACTTAATCAAAAATCAAATCTCAGTTACAACTTCTGTTATCAAAAATTTCAACTCAACTATACAAAAATTACAAATTGATGAGGAAACATTTAACAAAGATATCAAAGAAATCGAGCACACAATTCAAACTATGACTCAAACGATCCAAGCTGCCGAAATAAAACTAAAATTTCTATACATTTCCGAACAACTAATGGCCAGCTATTTGTACATCGAAGACAATCTAAACGATATTTTAAATTCAATAACATTCGCCAGATTAGGAATTATTCATTCATCAATCATAACACCTGATCACTTAGTAACGGCGTTACAAGAGATTTCACAGAGTTTGCGAAGGAACAATTTACCTCTTCCAATTAAACTATCAGCAGTTGCTCAATATCTGGATATTATTGAACTAAAATTTCAACTAGATTCTAACTTAATATTTGTTTTAACAATACCTCTCATTGAACCTCAAAATTACAACACCTTTCGTCTGTACCCTATACCTGTACTTGATAACAGAACTGGTCTACATCACTTTTTATCTATTTCACAAAAGTTTATCGCGAGAGACGATGATTCTTTAATGTACATACCTATACAAAATTTGAAAGAATGCAAACCACTTTATTTTGGAACCAAACTATGTTCGAACCTGTTTGCATATCCTATCGACCAAAATGCCATTTGTGAAGCTAGAATATTAAAACCATTGCCGAAACTCCCAGAAAATTGTCAAACTTCCTTCATCATTAGTCAAGGATACAACGTCCAACAACTTGAAGACAACACATGGCTAGTAATTAATTCCGAACCACTTCACATTACCATCAACTGCCCGAAGAGAGAATCCATAACAGAGCTAATTAACAAAAATTCCATCATAAAACTACAACCAGGATGTTACGCCTATGCAGGCATTACTCGAATACAAGCCAGTGCTAAAGACTTTTCCGAAATTAAGGACAATTCACATCCAATCCAAATTCCTTTTGAATGCTGCAATCACATGCCCGACAAAATCGAAATCCCAAAATTAAAACCGCTTAAATTAAACAGTCTCGACGTAGAAGATTTAGATATTGCTAAAAACAAACTAGAGCAATATTCCAAAGACCTAGACGACCTCATAAACGAACCTTTTGTGACCAAACATGTATCTTGGTTCACATACTTCATAATCACTCTCATCATCCTATTAGTTCTACTTTACATAACTTGTAAATGCAGAAGAAGATGTGGAGCATTGCGAATCCAACCCTCAACGGATAACCCTCCTTCACCTCCTTCCGAGCGAAGCAGAGTATTTACCAAATTTCCTAGACTGATCCCTCCAAGAAAGCGACCCGGTATTAGACCTCAAGAAGAAGAGGACATCGAGTTAACATAGACTTTCATGTGGAGTTTTACCCTTGTCTATTAATTTAGACTATTGTATTTTATCCTTATTACGTTATGTAATGTTTTATTATCGCTTACCAATTTTAACTTTTACATTATTTTATTATTTTGCTTTGTATTCATTCAACATTGTTTCAATTTATTTTTGCATTATATTCATTTAACGTTTTAACAATTTTCAAAAGTTGCTGCATAACATCAACTTTTTTATTAAGGGGGAAGTTGTTATATAATATTACACGCTATCTTATTGCGACTTAGCCATAATAAACCTTCACAGGTATATCGTATTTCACGATAACAGCTTCTCTTATTAATTGCTTATCTTCAAGATATCATATAACACCTTTGTTTCTCATAACTTGTGCAGACTGCAGAACTGCAATTCCTTTGTTATATATTTTGCTTACTCAGGTTCTGTATGTTATAAATATGACTAAACACGCTTTGTTGAATCAGTTATTAAACTCACTTAGAATGAAACACTTCTAATTATTATTATATTCCTTCTCCAAGAGCCAACGTTGGCTCCATTTAAGTAAATAAATCTTTTTAAAAAGTCACTCATGTAAACCGTGATCTAATATATATATATATATATATATATATATATATATATATATATATATATATATATATATATATATATATATATATATACAGTGCGTTTTAGTTAACATTCCCACAGTCGATATTTCAGAAACTAGGAAATATAATTTTTATACTGTAAAAGGTAATGGATTTCTATGGTTAATGCTCGTCCCACCTTCTAACGGCTTGTATATCAGTGTATACGCGGAAGCTATGTAATTTCAGACGAGGATTACGTAGTGGATATACCGAGGGATATACCATCCTTCGTAGGGGATGTAAAGCAGGCGGTCCCTTGTCTATTAAATGTTAGGCAAGTAAAAGATCCCTACTCTTCTTCAGGGAAGAGGTTCGGCAAAATTTCCAGGTTGGGGGTAGCTCGTCTCCTGGCGTCGGTGATAGGCCCTGGTAGCGGAAATAGGCCGACATAAAATAAATAAATAAAAAAAACTATGGTTAATGCCTTCTTCAAGAAGTACAATTTACTATTACAACATTATCACCAGAGATGGCGCTGCAGTTTAAAAAAATTTTTCGATCAAGGAAGGTTTGAAACATACGCCATTCGATTAAGAATTAAATTTTAGACAAAATTGTCCTTATTCCAAAAAGTCAGATCTGCAGTAGTTTCTGAGTTATTTTAATTCTATTGTCTAATTTTGAAGTGCTGTATTTTTTTTTTGCTGTAACTTTTTTAATCTTGGTTTTTGGATGTAGATTCTTGGGAATTTTTTTGCCTGCTATAAGAGAATTATTTACTGGTGGGAAATTTTTTTTAATAGCACTTCCGATTTAGCGGAAAGTAATTGAGAAATTTAAATGGAAAATTTTATTTTTGAACAGTACATCTTGACAACAATATTTAAAATAGATGCTTGAAATTACTTCCGCATGCTTGAATACACATGTCAAAGCAATGTAACAATTCCTCGTTACATGTCCTTAATAATGTATGTCTATTAATTGCACCAGCGCAAGCGTAGATTTTATTGTATAAATCTGCCTTATCTTCTATTGGCTCTTGATATACTTTACTTTTCAAATATCCCCACAAGAGAAAATCCAGAGAGGTCAAGTCCGGAGAACGCGCGGGCCATTCAGGACCATTCAGAATTGCCAATCCAAATTTTAATTGATACATACGTTTGACTGCTTTTGCATTTTTATTTCATTTTCCATAAATTAATAACATATTAACTTTGTCAACATTGGTTTGGGCCATATTTTGAACAAATTTTACAAACGTATTCTTAAAATGACACACGCAAACGAAAATTAAACTTCTGAGAGTTAATAAACGAACAATTGCAAATTATTTAATTATTTTGACATAAATTTCTTAATTTAAGTAATTTCCGGTAAAATTGGAAGTGCTATCAAAAAAAAAACTAATTCTCTTATAGCAGGCAAAAAAATTATTAAGAACCTACATCCGAAAACCAAGATTAAAAAAGTTACAGCAATTAAAATAAAATACAACACTTCAAAATTAGATAATAAAATTAAAAGAACTCAAAAACTACTGCGGATCTGACTTTTAGGAATAAGAACAGTTTTGTTTAAAATTTAATTCTTAATCGAATGGCATATGTTTCAAACCTTCTTTGATCGAAAATTATTTTTAAACTGCAGTGGCATCTCTGGTGATAATGTTATAATAGTAAATTGTACTCCCTGAAGAAAGCATTAACCATAGAAATCTATTACCATTTACAGAATAATAGTATATTATATTACTAGGAGTAGAACGCACTCTTTTTTTGTGCTGAGCCCAGAATTTGCGTAAACTGGGCGAAACACAAAAAAAGGCGTTCTACTCCGTGTAATATATACTATTTTTTCTTCAAGCGTATTAAAATGCAAACATTCACTTATTTATCATAAATGTACAAATATTCAAACTACAGTCTTACATGTTGACACAATATGACAAGTGGCTAGTGGATAGCGCGCCACCGGTGGCTTTCGGTATTAACATTATGTTACTAGTAAAACAATACCCACTGCGGTGGCGCTTTCGGAACTAACATTATGTTACTAGTAGAACAATGTCCACTACGGTGGCGTTCGGTACTAACATTTTGTTACTAGTAAAACAATATCCTACTTCTACTTCTGTTTTTGGTGACATAATTTAAACATTTTAATACGCTTGAAGAAAAAAAAATATTTCTTAGTTTTTGAAATATCGGGAATGTTAACTGAAACACACTGTATATATATATAATACCATTGTAAAATACATATAAAAACCAACATTTTGAAAACAAATTTCCTCCTACGAGTCAATGCACTTAAACAGTAAGCGATGGAATTTTCGAAATTATTATTGGTACGAAGGTTTAGTTCAGTAAAAGGCATAGTATCACCAAGTTTCGTTATAATGGATGCATTATTACGTTATATTTCTTAAATGGTCAAAAAGACATTTTTTAGTGGTTTTTGCTTTTTTACAAATTAACGAATTATCAAAAAGTTTTTTCATAAACCTAGTATTATTCGAAATTTTATTGCGAACAATTTGGTATTTTTATATTTGCGATACGATTACTAGGAACGAAAATAATAAGGAAAGATCAGATCATTTCAGTGTTAAAAAAGAAATTATTGAAATTTTACAAGCAGCAGTGGGTCGATTAAATCTAAAACTTCTTATAGCCCTTGTTATTATACTTACAATTGAGAACAAATTAAAACGATAAAATTGCTGCAGCAGGAAATTCCTTATTCACCTATTTTGATGCTTAATTTGACTACACTACCACTCAAAAATTGCTTTAAAAATATCGATTTTAACAAAAGATGTAGCCTCAAAATATAGCAATTTCTGGTATTCAGTAACTACTGCATTATATTACATTTATGCTTTGAAATTGGTTTTTAGAATAATATTTAATGGCAATCTAAACACCTGATGAAAATTTCATGATTTGATGTGCCATTTAGATTCACACATTCTCTGTGTTTGCTTATGCCGCTCTTTTAATCATCACCGTAACCGTGTTTTACAAATTCTTTCTCAGCTCTAGGTGATTTATTACAAGTTTAACTATTGTTTAGCGCAGCGGGGAACAGGTAAATGTAGGTTTCCTGATCGACCAGGTGTACAAAACACCGCAAAAGACAATATTAGGCTCTTCGAAGTTGATATACCGATTAGAGAGCCCCGCTCGAGCTACATTCAAACCAGAACCGACCCTATACCGTATCCAATTAAAATTTTGTGTTCAAAGCTTTGACCCAACCCATCGTTTAACATACTCCGGGGCCGGGCTTTACAAGAATTTTCTCTTTATAAGCTTGTAGCCGCAAATTGACTTTTTATAGTTGATGCGTTTTGTTTTGTTCGGTATTATGTAGTATAATGATATTAAGCTACCTATAAATTGGAATGTACAATATTAATTATCTTATGCGCGGATAAAGGTTATAAATCAATATTTTTGATTTTAAGAAAACACAACAACAATGAATAATATTGATAAATTGAAACTATATTTTCAATTAAGATTTTTATTTTAAGTTTTGAAATTATTTTGGACTCATCGTATGTTCAACTATTTATTTTTGCAGTCCCGCTACCGTAAATACGCTATTATCGTATGTAATATCACTAGTGCTTAGAATTTTATCGGTATAATTTTTTCGACAGCTTTGTTGTCTGGTAATATAAAGAGTGTAAATTGACAGTTTATTATCTGATTAAATCCCGAGCACTTTAATGTGAGGGATTTAATTTTTGATAGTAAACTGCCAATTTACACGAATTATATTACCTTTTGGTAACTTAGTTTGAGCGTTGAGTGAAAAGTACTTTTCACACAACAGCTTGAACAAAGATTTATAGATAAATTTTAAAAGCACGAGTGATATTTGGGGAGAATATTTCACAAATAACAGGGGCGTCGCTTTGGGGGGGACGCTCCCCCCACCCGATGTCGTGGTCGAGTTGGGAAATTCAAGCTTCAATTGGGAGTGGTATTTTTTAAAAACATTATTTTCGAGTGAATAATTTAACTGGCGCTGCGAACAGGATTTTCAACGTAGAAGAAAAATCATCGAGATTCACTATTGCGGCGGATTTTAATCCCTTGTGAAAAATCAAGAAACTGGCTTGGTCCACCCTCCGGACAATTGATAGAAATCCTTCAGTGACTTCTCCATCAACACGACTCCTTCACCGAGTGCGGAATAAGGAACCATCATTTTCAAACTAGAAGACCTGGTGTCGAAATGCAGATTCCTATTACTGTTCCTATAAGTACGATTTCCTTTATTCCATAGTTAACCTTAGCCTTAAGAATTTCTTTTCAATTTAAATTTTAATTCAATTTATTTTAATAGTAAGGTCAATGTCTAGCAATAAACTTATCACAGAGATAATTGAAAATAAAAACCATACATCGACACCATACGACTCTGTCAGACAAAATTCCTTAAAATCTGTACCTAGTACAAGTCATTTAAGTTCAGAAAAAATTAGCATATTAGAGGCTATAGTTTTAGATACAATCATAATGGCTACTATTACAACAACAGATATTTCTGAATTACTTAAAACTTTGCCATGCTTTGAAACCAACGAAAATTTACCTCTTTTTATTACGAAAGTTGAAAAAGTGTTAGAAACGTTAAGAACCTTTGCTTTAACTCCCTTTCAAGAAGTTTTAATCACTCAGAAAATTCTTAGTAAAATTAAAGGTCAAGCCGCAACTAACATATTTTTAGAAAACATCAGGTGAATGGACGCACATTAAAGCTGCACTAATTAAATATTACGGTGATTATCGTAATGAAAATTTGTTAAATTCAAATCTACGGCAAACTAAACAGGCGTCAAATGAGAATCCGTTATTATTTTATCATAAAATTCTTAAGGCACAAAACTAACTTATACAATACGCCCAACTTCATATAACTAATCAAGATATTTTAAAATATGAAATTCAAAAAATAAAGGACCCAGTCAACCAAATCTAGTACTAGTACTATTATATAATCATTAGATAATATACGCTCCTCAGTAAGTAACAGTTATGTCCAAAGTAGAGTCCTCGTAGAGTACCAGTTCTGACCAATGTCAGCACTAAAAACTATTACTGTTATATATTTTTGTAATTTTGTTACATTACTATTACTAAATATTTATAAAACAAGTGCATAACTTTTATAAATTAGTTTAATAACGTATATGTAAATACCGAGTAAGTTTGGTTTCTTTAATAAGTAACAGTTATGTCTCAGGTATGGTAATTATAAGATACCAGTACTCATTTATTTATGGAACTCCTTCATTCCAGTGACTCATTATTTATGATAAATAGAGATACCAACGCACAGTGGGGAAATTCTGGATTTTACTGTTCAAAAATCACTAGAGACTTTATTATCCATCGGATCGGGATATATATTTTTTTTTTTAATTAAAGGTAATTAAATTCCCTACACATCTGTCGAGGCAAATTTTTAATTTTTTTTTTTAAATATTCTTTGTGCTAATTTTATCTTTTTGACAGCTGATAGCTGTCAAATTATGTATTTCGTTGAGTCTGATTTTACTACTACATAGTTTATGTACTATGTGTAGACTAAGAAATTTAATTTTCATATGAATATAGCGATATTGGTTTATTATTTAAATTTTTAATATATTTTTATTATGCCATTAATAAAAGTTGACCGAGTCATTTAAAAATCTGCATCGACAGATGTGTAGGGAATTTAATTACCTTTAATTAAAAAAAAAAATTATCCTGATCCGATGGATATTAAGGTCTCTAGAGATTTTTGAACAGTAAATTCCGGAATTTCCCCACTCTGCAACGACCTGTATGCTTCAGAATTGTTACCGCCCCTTTACATAATGTATGGGAAGCAATTTATATACTTACTGTACTTCATCGGTGGCCAATGAAATTTAGTTTAGTTATCCCATATCTCTGTATTGAAACATGGGGCACAAGTCATACATTAAGGGCATGATTACCAAGACTAATTGAAGACGTCTTACGAAAAAAAAAAAAAAAAAAATTCAATTGAAATTCACGAAAAAAAATTTCCTCACCTCAACTGTACCGTACCTATTTAAAGTTATTTTGTGAAAATATTTGACACTCATCGAAAACATTCGATTTTTCATTTACATTTTAAACTATAGAATTAAAAGCCAATCAAAGATAAAATTTCATCAAAAGGTGTCGTTTTGTAAAAAATCGAAATTTTCTTAATGAATTTGATATCTACATTGACCAATGTTTTTCATTACTGGGGAAAAAATTTGAAAATATACTTTTTTCAAAAATATTAGCAGGTCAAGGAAAAACATTTTTCATGAATTTCTATTGCAATTTTTTTTATATACAAAAACTTCTTTAATTAGTCCTTTGGCAGTCATCAATCATGCCTAAAAGTACAACTTGGTCCCACGCATTAAATACAAAGATAAATGGGTTAACTTAAATTTCACAAGCCCTCCCTATTGCACAGATTATCCAAATTAAAATAGTATATCTTTGTACAAATCAGAAATAGACATTATGAAAGTTGATACAAATATTTTTCTATAACTACTGCCCATACATATACTTAATATTATACATTCATAATACATTTTCCCCAATTTACAATAATTTGTCAGTCTAAAAAATAATACTTTGCCGGTTTTTGTAGCTTTTTGAATATGGTAATAGTAGAACAGTAAAATGAGATTTTTTTATTTTTTCGGAGTATACTTGAGGTTCATTTTTTTACACCGTAAAAGCAAGCAATAATTACCATGATGGAAAAAATGTATATTGTATGTTATTAGCACTTCTTAAAATTTCGTCTTAAAACAATAAAATTTCTTATACATTTTAATTTGAGAAATAATCTGTAGATTTCACAAATTATTTTATATAAATGCAAACATACAAAATAAAAATTCCTTAACACAACATATCGTTTTTTGAACTTTATCTCTGTCCCTATCAGATTTAAAAATAAACAAAATAACCTTGTGATTATATATTCTTTATTTAAAATGTTAAATTAAAATTCATCTGCAGGTATTAGAATATAAATAAAATGTATTCAAATATAAAATGTAACTATATACCTAAATATAGTATCTATCTATTTATTCAGACATCTCTTGCGTATCGTTGTTTTCCGTGCCTGAACTATTCAGCACAGATTTTTTCAAAGTCTTTGTCAAATATGGAGGCAGCCACACCTAAATACATATCTAGTATACATATTGAGCCTTCAATATTATGATTGTAAATATTAATTAATATTACTATTATAATTACTGAGTGCACAGTAGTTTTTGTAACATTCTTTTGTAGACTTAAATACTTCCCAGCTAGTCACCACAATACACCAAAAGTAGTTTTGAGGCCAGCAAGAAATCACAAACTAGTCAGAGCCAATAAGCACCGTCTAACATCATCAGCTGACCAGATCTATTGTATATTTGTCCATATTAGAACAGCACTATTAGAAAACACAAATCAAGTAACCTACTCACTCTACTTACTACTTACCGAGGGGTAAATCCCGTGAAAACTGCGATACGAAATATCGCCCCTCGGATCGTCTCAGATCACCTATATATTACCTCGGATTGTCCCAAATCGCCCGTGGATCACCTCGAAAAATCGAATGTGACTTATCCCTTGCTACTTACTCACTATACTGGCTTTATGGAAAAAGCTTTTAAGGATAGGATTTTGCAGAGTGAGAGGGAAATATGCGATTATTTTCGGTTTATTAAGCATAAATATTTAAAAAATCATAAATGGTATAATCTTTAAAATAGTTTCAGATACGTTCCATTGCTCTAAGGAATACAACCATATACAGATACCTACAGATGACCAAACCGTTATTATCTCGTGTACAATCTGTTGTAAAAGTAGCAGATAAGGTTGTTCGTGAAAAAATCAAAATAGTTATTGACCAATAGTTGCTACTGTGCATCAGCGGCGGCTGGTGAAATTTCAATATTTTTTTTCTCGTCTATGGCGCATGGGACCCATACGAAATCTGGGAAAAAACATCTAGAGAAGCACTTCTCTAATGACCCCTAAAAAATTTGGAAAAAGCAGTTTGCGAAAAAAATTTTGAAAATTCGTTAGCCTCCCCTGGGTCTAGGAGCTCCTGTTTATTTTTATTTTTTTTTGTCATATGCATTTGACTTTTCATACAAATACAACAACAGATTTTGGAGTTTATGAAAATATTTTCATTACTAACTGAGATACAACGAATTGAAATATTGTAATTTGTTAAATTGTAAATTACAAAATTTCAGTTCATTGTATTTCAGTTAGTAATGAAAATATTTTCACAAACTTCAAAATCTGTTGTTGTATTTTTATGAAAAGTCAAATGCATTTGACAAAAAAAAATAAAAATAAACAGGAGTGCCTAGACCCAGGGGAGGCTAACGAATTTTCAAAAATTTTTTCGCAAACTGCTTTTTCAAAATTTTTTAGGGGTCATTAGAGAAGTGCTTCTCTAGATGTTATTTCCCAAATTTCGTATGGGTCCCATGCGCCATAGACGAGAAAAAAATATTGAAATTTCACCAGCCGCCGCTGCTGTGCATCCAATAGCCAGCCAGTTACTTTGGGTGTACTGTACTCTGTAGTTACTTTATCACTACCACAGGTGAACACGGTTAATATGTCGGTTCCCTTTGGCACACAACTGAGTGCGAGTCAACCGTGCAATAAGTATACTCATCTCAGTTGAATACATCACTACTCAGTTGTACAAAAAAAAAAAACGTCTCAGTGGGTAAAATGTCTCTGCGCAAAGACCTAACCTATTAATCTTATTAGTGTGTATTGTACTCCACAGTATCTTAATATAAAAATTTGTGGCCTTAATTGTTTTTTTTTCTGTTACACTGAAGTTGCTGTAAATGTATTATTATTTTTCCAATCTGACGAATAAACAATTAGACATTAACCACAATTTGTAACTGAGTCACCTTATACCCAAGCTAGTGCAGTTGATTAAAAGTGAAGGTAAAAAAAACTTGAGACTCACTTGCAGAAAATTAAAGAAACATACCAAAAAATGAGTAATAATACAAAATGCGAAAATAAACAGAGTTTCGTGAAAAATGGAAGCGGGTGGACTGAAAAACACGAAAATTTGAATTTACAGATGGCCCACTTACTAACTTATTACTATGTATCTAAAACTAATTCGGGTAGATTTTTAGCCAAATCGGTGAATATCTAGCTGGCCCACCAGGACCTTGAAAATGAAAGAAAGGGCCAATTTTCCAATTTTTAACATTTTTTAAATTGACATTTGAAATTTTTTTTGACTCTTTATTAATGCCTAAATGCGTGTAGCAAAAGTTTTTCGAAT
This sequence comes from Rutpela maculata, assembly GCA_936432065.2. Lineage (NCBI taxonomy): Eukaryota > Metazoa > Arthropoda > Insecta > Coleoptera > Cerambycidae > Rutpela > Rutpela maculata. The sequence continues at coordinate 105,191,792 of OW386287.2, read as the reverse complement.
AAAATATTTTTCAGTTCCAGGGAAATTAGAAATTTGTCACTAAAACGTAGAATTCGACGAAAATAAGGTTTTCTGTATAAAATTTCTAATTTCCCTGGAACTGAAAAATATTTTATTCGAAAAACTTTTGTAACACGCATTTAGGCATTAATAAAGAGTCAAAAAAATTTCAAATGTCACTTTAAAAAATGTTAAAAATCGAAAAATTGGCCCTTTCTTTCATTTTCAAGGCCTTGGTGGGCCATCTAGATATTCACCGATTTGGCTAAAAATCTACCCGAATTAGTTTTAGATACATAGTAATAAGTTAGTAAGTGGGCAATCTGTAAATTCAAATTTTCGTGTTTTTCAGCCCACCCTACTATAGAGTAGTAATAATTACTGAATATCCAAAAATGCGTGCCTATGCGATAAATGTTGTAAAACATCAATTTAGTAACAAAACCACAATTGAAACATTAAATAATCGAATATTGCAATATAGAATCAAATGACGTGTAAAGGTAGTTTTAAAACTTAACGAGTGCTACACCTACCTTATGACTTATGACCACAGTAACTGTTTTATTTGGTTTTATTACTATTACTGCAGCTCACGTGATATATTCCACAACTTGCAGAACTTATTCCTTCATCTGTCAGCCTCAATTTGATTAACAGCATCGGTAATTCGCCTCCGTGTTTGTCTATAAGACAAATCTAAATATTTGTTTTTAGGCATTTTGAAAAAATCTCATGAGGAAAATCACAGAACACAAATATTATTCTAGGTTAGGTAAACATCAACAGATAAACGATCGTTGTTGTTATTACGATTAGTAATTCTAGGTGCGCCATCTACACGAATATATTGATTATTATGAATTCATATATAAATTTATCATATGTGCAGTATTTTATAAAATATAAATTTTATACAAAAGGTATGTTTAACTTATGAAGATGTGATGGAACAACAATATTTGCAGGGCATCACATTTTTTTATAACAAATACAAATTTATCACATTTTACAGAACACTACCAGAACTTCGGTATGAGGTGAATACGGAAATGGTGATTTGGCGCTGATGTCAAAAATGTTCATCAATTTTATGAATTTCTGTTTTATATGATTTATAAAACATTATTTTATAAATATTGCGTCAATACTATTTTACTTATAGCACTCATATGTAACAAAGAAAAAATATTACTATATAATGACTATGTTAAGAATAGCGGGCACAAATACGAAACTAGGACAGTATTTTGTAATAAAATACAGTTCTTTCTTAAGTCTCATTTAGTTATGTAACTACTATAATTAGGTTGACTGGGGACGCTAGTCTTGAACAATTTAAAGTAGCAATCCGAGAACCATACCATTCTCTACTTTCATATGTCCCATCCTCTAACATCGAGGAAGCCCTATTAAAATGCCATGAATACAATAATAACCAAACTACAATCTGACAATTGCATACGACCTCACATAAATTTTCCTTGCCGAATACGTCGAGTACTCCAAATATGTCACAAAAACCACCTGCATTCAACATATTTAAACCAACGGCCCCACAACAGCAACAATTCACTACACATAATCAACCTGCCCCGTTTAATTACAATCCAAATAGATTTTTCACGCCGCAAATTCACGCCGCAAAACCCACTTAACCAGTTTACATCACGGCCTTTCGGAATTATAAATCAGCCAACACCCTAAAGGCGAATTTTTCCTACGAACGCCGAAGTATTTGGACAAGCTAAGCCGATTACATCTTCACATAACTTCAAACCTACCCCCATGTCTGTTCAAACTACTGTCACTAATAATAGACCACAAACGCGACAATTTCCATACCCATACCAAAAACCGAAATTTATTCCCAAAGAATTACATAACGCCGAAACAAATGCCGAAACGCCTGAATAAGAGGGTGAATACTTCTTCGACGAGCAACAAACAAACGAGGAAGAATTTTATGACAAAAACTATCCCGATTATAATTGCGAAAATTTTCATATGGCCGCTTCTCAACCACTCCCATCGACTTAAATAATCTTCACTATGGTTCTAAGCTCCCATTTTTCTATCTCTCGGAAAAAGACCTAAAAATATTAATAGACACCGGAGCCACAGATTCTATAATTAACCCAAATAAAATCAAACAGTTTAAGCACCATTTATGTATCGAACCATTCCACGTCACCGGATTACACAAAACTATTCACTAAGATAAAAATCAAAATTTTAAATTACTCGAAGAATTAGGTATCAATAAAAACCTTAAAATTAGAGTTATACCCTGGCATAATAGATTTGATGAACTAATTGAGTCTAAAGACTTGCATAACCTACATCTCCAAGTCGGCATAAATTATGAAGATAATACAGCTGTCTCTGACACTTTAATTCCTTTGAATATAATGATACCCAAATAAATCATATTTCAAAAGAAAAACACATTCTTACAATCCCTACTAGCATAGAGAATGGAGAAGTATATATCCCCGAAACCCCACTTAACGATGATTTTACATTGCCAGAACGCTTTTCCTTTACCTTGAACTGATTCGCAACAATCCCTATCGAAAATCCCCAAGGTATAGAAATAAACTTTAATGAACGCCTTCCAGTAATTCCTTGCGAATATTTTCAACAACAAACACCCAACGACGACAACGGGCCCGTCATACCCATCACTGAACGGCCCCGCCCCGTAAATCATTTTAAAAATTAACTCATAATAATAGCAGAACAAACCGAAAAATTATTATCAGTTACATGCAAATATTTATTTGACAAAACAAAACTGAAATTAACGATTAAAATACCAGTTACCCAGACCGAAAAACATCTATCTGAAATTTGCAAAAATTACATTAACCCCAACCTAACTAGTTATCTGCACCTTCCTGGCGAGAACTTTAAAGACAACTGCCTAAGAACATTAAAAAATGATTCAAAAGCTATTGTGTTAAAATACTTCTATCACCTATCTATCTGAGAGATATAGAATATAAAAATGAACAATTATAATTAATCTCCAAATATCACATAACGAGATAAACGAAACAATAAATCGCCTACGACAAACTTACTACTTTCCCGACATCAAGAATCTCGTAACATCCCACATAAATAAATGTGACTTATGTCTTAAATCAAAATATGAACGAAATCCTTACAAATCCCAGCTCAAAGGTCCTACGATATCCAAAAAACCCTTTGACACGATACATGTTGATGTCTTCTCGTATAAAACCTCGAAATTTCTAACATTAGGTGATGCTTTCAATAAATATGTACAAGCACAAGCCTATCTAATTAAAGCTATCACTGCCCCCAAAGTACTTAATAAACTTAGACATTTTATCTCCCACCATGGTAGACCTAAACGTATAGTAACCGATCAAGGAACTGAATTCCAAAATAACACATTTCACGAGTATTTAAGCATGTGTGGAACTCCATCACACCACAGCTTATAACCCCAATTCAAACTCGTTCATTGAGCGGACTCACTCAACTTTACTCGAAAAATTACGAATAATCAATTTGAAAAATCCCAGTGAAAAATTCAGCAACCAAATGCTAACTGCTGTTTGGATTATAATTAATCCATATACTCCGCTACCGGATTCTCTCCCTTTCCTATCTTAAATCGGGACGAAAATGTCGAACAAATAACAGAAGACATTGTGTATGTCAGGAAAAACCCCAACGGAGTAAACACAAACCCCTATATAAAGAGGCCCTTTTAATCGACAAAACTGATAAAACTGTAAACTTTCTATCACCCCACGATAACATAAGTAATAGGGATATAACCAAATTAGAAAGAATAAGAAAAGATCCTTGTTCACAGGTCCACCGCGACAATGGTGCATCTGCATCAACTAACTCCAATTGAAACTCCCGGTTACTACCAAGAGCCCCTAGGCCTCGCAAGAACACTAAATTTCTATCATAAAATATATTTTTCTTATAATTTAAATACACTAAACAATTATTTCCAGCACATAAAACATAGTACAGAAACGTTATTAAATAAAACCCAAACAAAAGCTTGTCTTACAAAAATTGTTCAAGACCAGTTAAAAACCAAAATCCTTACGTTAGAATAAAAAGTTCATAAGCTATCAATCGTTCTAGAATGAAACGAGGACTGATAAACGGACTAGAAAGCATAGTAAAATTTTAGATACAGCTGTGTATAATACAAAGATTATGAACTTAATTAATGATGGGAATTATTCTAAATTAAATAATGATCCAATAAAATCTTTAGAAAGCAAAATATATAGGACTCTATTTAAATACAAAAATGAATTAACCGATTTTGAGCGAACTCCACATCATAGTAAACCTCCTCACTTTTATGGTTTACCAAAAATACATAAACCTCAAATTCCTCTTAGACCGATTGTGAGCTCAATTAATTCTCCATTTAGTAATCTCTCCAAATTTTATTAAAAATCTTAAATCCTTTATCAGGTTCCTCTGAGTTATATTAAAAATAGCAAACATTTTTCGGAAAAATTATTTGAAAACAATTTTAATAAGAATCATCTAATGGTGAGTTTTGATGTAGTAAGCCTTTTTACAATTATTCCGGTAGATAAAACATTAATAATAATTAAAAATAAATTGCAACATGATGGAAATTTGGCGAATAGAACTAAATTAAGCATAGAAACTATAATGGAATTACTTACTCTTTGCATTAAAAAGACATACTTTCAATTAAATAATGACTTCTATCAACAAAACTTTGGTATGGCCATGGGTTCTTCTTTATCTCCAATATTAAGTAATATTTTTATGGAAAATTTTGAAGAGAATAATATTAATAACTTAATTTATAAACCTATAGTGTGGTGGAGATATGTTGATATTTTTGCGTTATGGCCTTATAGCAAAGAACATTTAAATAATTTTTTAAATCAGATTAACGAAAAGGAACCTTCAATTAATTTTACAATAGAAGTAGAGAATAATAATGAATTACCTTTCTTAATTAAAAAGTTAGATAATAAATATGAAACCAGTGTTTATCAAAAACTAACACACACAAACAGATATTTAAATTTCAATTCAAATCAACAAATGTTTATATGATAGGGCTAAAGTAATTTCTTCAAATGATGAAAGTTTAAATAACGAGAAAAAATTTATCAAAACCGTTCTATTGAATAATCAATACCCCGAGGGTTTTGTTGATAGCCAGATGGCGAACATTGAAAGTAGAGTAACCACTCAACATTTAAAACCTGAATTTAGATCTTTAGCAGTAATTCCATACATACAGGGTTTATCGGATAAATTGCGAAAAATCGGAAATACATTTTCTTTACGAACAGTTTTTCAAACGAGAGCCACATTAAGATCTGTTTTATCAAAGACTAAACCGGTGAATATTATTCAAAATTCCAAGGATTGTATTTATAGTGTTCCATGTGAGTGCGGTAAGCATTATGTAGGTGAGTCATCTAGACCTTTCAATGTAAGGCTTGGAGAACACCGAGATTATGCTAGAAAAGGAGAATTTCAAAAATCAAAAATTTGTGAACACGCGTGGGATAACAATCATAGGATCCAGTGGGGCTCCGCGAAAATTTTGGAAAAAGAAAGCAACTTAACTAAAAGAAAACTTAAGGAATCCGCTATTATTGTGTTAAATGAGGATAAATGTGTTTCTAATTATTCTATAGATTTCTGTACCAGCTGGTTGCCGATCCTCAGAGACGAAGTAAGTAAAAAACCGCTGCCCAAGGAATCACTACTTCCACATCCAGATTCTCTATCCAAGTCACTCACAACGAAAAAACTTTGTATGTGAAAATAATTGTTTATGGAACTTCAATAATATAATATTTGAAATCCTCTACCCCAAAAACGCATAAAACGATACCCCACATCGGTAGTGGGGTGGGGGTGGTGATAGGGGGCGGTAATGGGTGGTGGATGAAGTAAAAAAAATATTTTCAGGTTTCTGGTTCCTGTACATACACTAAATCACAATTTTTTTTCATCCCCTTTAATAAGGAGGTGGGGGTGGTAATGGGGGTGGTAATGGGGGTGGCTAATGTCAAAATTTTTTTTGAAACCTTAGCTTCTCTTATATATACTAAATACCAATTTCATGGACTCTTACCTGCTTGATTTACCCATTTACCCCAAATTTACCTCCCAACCCTTCGACGGAACAAGATGCAAATATAATCTAGTTCTAGATCTCGTTAAAGTACATATGTGTACCAAATTTCAAGTCAATATCTTAAACGGTTCCAGAGTAAACGTGCGCACAAAAAAAAGTTACAGACAGACAGACCGACCGACAGACAGACAGACCGACAGACGGACAGACCGACAGACAGACAGAAATTTTGCTTTCGCTCAAACTTAAAATCTCGAAATCGTTTCATGACATTTTAAGCCTATTTGGACAATAAAAATTTTAAAAATTTTTTTTGTCGTTACTATACTTCCACTGGACGTGGAAGTAATAAAATGAATATAATTTAATGTCTCACGTGACTATGGAAATACATAAACAACAAACTGTCTGGTTTGACATTCTCAAAAGTGAAAGTTTTGGCTCTTTCTTAATCCCACCTACTATAACATATTCAAAGTCTATCCATTACCTGACGAAAATTCTATCATCCTGCACAATATTACCTTGCCAATGAACTAGAACTCAGATGGACAGACAGATGCAAATCCACAATAAGTCATTACATTTGCAACCTACAGCAAACACAATGTAAACTGCAAGAAATAAATAAATGCGAAACAGCCAAAGTTCTTCAAGCCGAAGCCTACATGTTAACATCCCACGGACTTCTAACCTGCTTTTCTAAACCAAAGGAGATTATCGAAAAATGTCAAAATATTATTATAAGACATTTTATCACCCGAAACAATATTATCACTTCTCCATGTATCATAATTATCAATAACAACTTAATAACGTTAAATAATGATACCTGAATTATATCCATTAAAGGTAAAACCTCATCTCGATAAGGAACCTTCTAAGACAATTGTTCTACAAAATCACCACCTGGAGGAAATCCCTAAACTTCAGACCTCGAAACCCCCAAGGAAGATACCATATTAGACAACTCCCAGCTGAACGTTGCGCGTGCCTCTGCAACCCCAATTTCTACTAACAATATGAATTATCTTTTTATGTGTTATTAGAAAAAGACTCTATCAATTATTTTGTATCAAGAAACACCTCATCCAGATCAACCCCCAGAAGCTCAAGACGATTAAAGCCAACGCAACCCTTGACGATGACGCCAAGGTCTAAGGAGGGAGGAATTGTATGCCCAAGACACAGTTATCTCTAACGACGACATTATGCTGACTTTACCTATTTTTAATTCTAACAAATATGTGAAACATTTATTAGTTAGTTTATTTTGTAGGTTTGTGGCCGAAGGTTGTAAAATAAATTCAATATTCATTTCGTAATTGTGTTGACGAAATAAAGTATTTTTTAAAAATATTATTTTCAGAGTGAATAATTTAACTAAAATTTTTGAGGCCTTAGGTTCTTGTATACACGCTAAATTACAATTTTATTTTTTTCACCCCCTTTAATAATGGGCTGGGGGTAGTAATGGGGGTGGCTAATACCAACATTTTTTTGAGACCTTACTTCGTTTATATATACTAAATACCAATATTACGGACTCTCATTGCTTGATTTACCTATTTACCCCAATTTATCCCCCAACCTTTTATCAACAAAAGAAGATCAAAATATAATCTAGTTCCAGATCTCGTTAAAATACATACGTGTACCAAATTTCAAGTCAATATCTTAAACGGTTTCAGAGTAAACGTGCGCGCAAAAAAAGTTACAGACGGACCGACAGACAGAAATTTTTTGTACTCAAACTTACTCGACGTTTCATGACATTCTAAGGCTATTTGAACAATAAAAAATTTTATTTTTTTTTGCATTACCATACTTCCACTGTATGTGGAAGTAAAATTACCAGATTACGCGCTTCCGCGAGATCTATTTTTAATTTAATTTTTTTTCGTCAAGTCAATAATAATAGAATTATCGTGGAAAAACGTGTTTTTGCGAATTTTAAATGCGAATTCCTCCCCCACCCTGTGTGATTAAGCTGAACTAACCTGACCTGACCTGATAAATTACATTAAATACTTGTGACCTATTCCTCAGAACTGTATTATTGTGTCGCCATCTATGAAACTATGAATGAACTAACTTATTTCGTTTTTCATAGTTTAGAGGCAAATGTTTGGTTTATTTAAAACAACAAAAATCATATTTTGTACATAGCATACTTCTAAATCATTATGTAGTTTTAAATAATTTTTTGTGGGACAGGGAGCTTTGAAAAAATCACAAAGCCTCCCATGTAAAAGCATAGGGCATTGTACACTCTTAAAACTTGCATTTCAAATTTGTAACACTGAAATTGGTTTATATAAACTATATTTTATTATAACCAAAGGTTTTTGATTAAGAACATAAAAAGACATATACAAAGCAGCATGGTAAAATACTGAAATTGGGTCATCTTCGTCATACAAGGTTTTATCAGATCGTTTTATATGAACTATGAGTTATTATAAATTTAGAGAGAAATGTTCACGAAGATTTTTTATTAAATACCTACATAAAAATGCAAAAATGTACAAGATATCTAAGCTGCAATATACAGTGCGTCTTTCAGATTCGTGCAAACTTTATGTAGATTAGATGATACAACAATTTTACCTTAAAATATGATTACGGTTTTTTTAATAAGACTATTACCAATACAAATAGAATTTGCAGTCGGGCGTTGCCGAATACTTAATAAACACTATGACTTCTGACAGAAAAATTTTATATGTAGATTCTCATGGCCGCCTATTACAAAACGAACAGTGAGGCATTTCAAAAATTAAAATAAAATGTATATAGACTGTGTACTTAATCTTAGTGAATCGTGTTGTTTGTGCAAAATAGAATCAAATATAGGTATTCGCAGTCGGCCACGTCCGATTGCAACTTCTGCTCGTTTTTAATTTAAGAAGTTTAATACTTAAGTTAAAGTTTTCTTCAAGTACAAAGAATTATAATGTTATGATTTCCCGAATTATTAACGTGTTACTTTGTAATGGATTATCGTACCTAAGTAAATACATTTTTAGTTTATTTGTTTCCAGGGCGAGTGTGTTTAACATGTAATAATTGCTTTGCTTGCTTGATAGGCATTTCTATTTAATTTTAGTTGTGGTAATTATTTTGCAATTACGTTATTATAAGCCATTGAAAACTGTGTTTAACTTGTCCCTGGCCTATATATTCCAGATAGCTTTGGCTTTGAAATTGGGAGTTGTCTACGTATGTTGTATGTTTATTGTATGTTTATATTATTATATTACTACGTATATAATATACTACTACAATTTACAAGTTACGTTAACAGTAAGCAATAATCTAGAGAAAAAACTTATAGATAAAATTTAAAAGCACGAGTGGTCCTATTTGCGGATGTCATTTCACGAAATAAAACATGACATATATCAAAATATTACCGTGATAATATTTGTCGATGCATCGATAGAGAAAAATTAGAGCGATCAATTCTTCGTGCTGGTACTGTCAAAAGTCGATCTTGATTAGTTTACCACTAATAATAGCATTTGAATAATCACCGAAAAATTATTGGTTGCTGTTGTCGACGCACAGTGGTTTCAAATGGACTTTCTTTGGACAGTTTAACTTTCTGATGGCAATTTTTGACCTAATTAGATATATATTTATTTTAATACTCTGAATTTATTTTAGAAAAGATCTCTACAGTCAAAATTTTAATTTTTGAAATTCCCTAAAAAAGCCATAACCCAAAAGAACAATTGTATAATGAGATGAGAAATTGAAAAAATGATGAGAAATTGAACTTTTAGAAAAAAAAAGTTTCCAATAAAAGTATTTTTTTCTGTACAATGTGAATCCGAACTATAAAATGTGGGTCCCATTAAAAAAGTTAAACCCATGAAATTCAAAACAAATTGCATCATCCGATGTCCACCTTAAAACTCTTTAACTTATATATATATATATATATATATATATATATATATATATATATATATATATATATATATATATATATATATATATATATATATATATATATATATATATATATATATCTTGAATATCTTGATAATTAGTAAATTCATGACTCATTATTATCAATAATGATCAGCTTTATTGGTGCGCATATAAGATTATGACAAAAAGGGAAGAAATAAAGAGATAGAAGCATTTAACGACACTTTTTTTGGAGGCGGAAAATACCTATAAACATATGTAAACATACACCATAGTCCACTACATTTTTTACCAGGTGGCGCTGCTGTTTTAAACACTTGATGTATATAGGTATTAAATGCTTCCTTACAATAAAGTAGCGATATCGCCTCCTAAACTTGGCAACATAGTAAAGAGGCATACTATTCCTAAATACATCTATAGATATGGTAACTAAAATTATCTTATTAAAAATATAAATAACTTTTATACACAGAAATAATACTTTCTAGAGATCAATGGGTTTTTAAATTTTTTCAATTTGGGAATAAAAAAACGTTTATTTTGTTCAGAAACAAATATTTTTGTACCCCTTTATAGCTTAGAGCAAATTAAAAAAGGTATTTGTTTAAGGTATTTATTTAACAGGACACGAACATTCCTTAACGTAACTAGTTGCCCTTAATCCACTATTTGTCACTGCTGCTGGCCTTATATAGTAAAAGTAAAAAAAAAATAGATGACGATTTTTATTGGGGGGGGGGGCTAAAAAGCAGAAAATAAAAGAATAATAATAACACAGGTCAACATTTAGTTTAAAAAAATACACAAGACTCTACCTAGGTACCCGGGGTTTTTGGGGTCGCTGATTCCGATGCCGAGGTCGGTTAAGCTCTATCACGTCAGGTTCAGGGACATCTGAAGGTCAAACTAAGAAAAGGTGGTTGAAAAAATCTGAGAAAATTTACACATAGGTTTTTGGGGTCGCTGAGTCCGAATTCGGTGTTCGCTTACCCTTAAAAGGCATCCGGAGGTCATTTCAAGGTTAATTTGAGAAAAACAGAGGAAGCTGTTAAAAAATCTGAAAAAATTTACATATAGGTTTTTTGGGTCGCTGAGCCTGTATCCGATGCCGGTTGACCTCTACCACGTCAGTTTAAAGGTCACTTGAAGGTCAAACTAAGAAAAGGTGATTGAAAAAAATCTGAAAAAATTCACGCATAGGTTTTTGGGATCGGTGAGTCCGAATCCGGTGTTCGTTTACCCTTAAAAGGCATCCGGAGATCATTTCAAGGTTAATTTGAGAAAAACAGAGGAGAAGCTGTCAAAAAATCTGAAAAAACTTATATATAGGTTTTTTGAGTCGCTGAGTCTGCATTCGATGTCGGTTGACCTCTATCACGTCAGTTTCAAGGTCATTTGAAAGTTAAAGTAAGAAAAGGTGGTTGAAAGAATCTGAAAAAATTCACACAGGTTTTTCGGGTCGCTGAGTCCGAATCCATTGTTCGCTTACCCTTAAAAAAAAGAGGCATCCAGAGGTCATTCTGAGGTCATTTCAAGCCGGCATTCGTCCGCCAGCTTTAGCTGCACATGAAGATTTTTCGGCTATATCAGTGCAAATATATTTAACTCAATGAATCACCTACCTATTTTCTTCTGTGAAAGGATGGCCTTTAGGTATAGTTGCAGAAGCAGAGCGAACATGCAAGTAAAGAGTACCACGGGCGTTGGCTTCACTCACTTGGAGCTCAATCAGTGCTGGTTTTGCCTATAAGCTGAGTAAACGCTAGCTTAGGGCCTCGCATTTAGGGGGCCTCAGAACTCAGATTTCATACCCAGATATACACGTTTATTTTATTAGAAGAGAAAGCTTCAACGAAAAACATGCCTAGAGCTTAGGGCCTCCGGTTACCTAAAACCGGCCCTGAGCTCAATCCTGTCAGGGTCAAAGTAATTTAATGGTTTCCTGAGTCAGACAAACTGACAAGGAGGCAGACAGACTGTCAGATAGAAACATTTAGTCATTCAGTCAGACAGAATTACTGACAGAAAGGCAGGATGTCAAATAGATGGACAGAGAGAAAATGCAGGCGGATGATAAATACAGACTAACAAGCAAACAAACAGGTGTGCAGGTATAAGGGCAGACAGATAAACATACAATAAGTAGGCAGGTGAGCATGGGTATAAATTTTTTCACCTCCTATTCTTACTTTAACCTTCAAATGACCCTGAACATGAGGTGATAAAGGTCAACCGACATCGGTTTCGGACTCAGAGACCCCCCAAGAGCCTATGTGTGATTTTTTTTAGATTTTTTCAAAAATCTTTTCTTAGGTTGACCTTCAAATGACCTTGAACCTGACGTGATAGAGCTTAACCGACCTCGGCAACGGAATCAGCGACCCCAAAACCCCTGGGTACCTAGGTAGAGTTCGGTGTATTTTTTCAAACTGAATGTTGACAAGTGTAATCTTCCACCTTCCAAAGATATTTTAAAAACCTAGATTATTCTGGAGCAAAAATGAAAATATTTCCCTCTAGCAAGAAATAAAAATGTTTTAAAAAGCATTCGAGACCAAAACTGTAGAATATATTTGTTGGTTAATCATAAATTTTGCTATGCTAATTAATGATAGTTTGTTGGAGTCATCTCGAATGCTTTTCAAAAATTTTTAAATAATTCAAAAATGTTTCTCTTGCTGGAGGGAAATATTTACATTTTTGCTCCAAAATGATTAAGTTTTGAACATTTTACTTCTTTAAGTATATCATCTCTTTGAAATATTTTATATTATTTTCTGCTTTTCTGCATTCCGTTGGTTCCAAGTTTTCTCCTCGTCAAACACGAATTTGGAGAAATACTCTGTAAGAATGTTGACGTAATGCCTCGGATGTTGCTGGCAGTCTTCGTAGAATCCCGGTAGTACTAGATTGGCGGACTAACTTATTGAAGATAATGAATCTTTGATGATTCAAAGATGTAATTTCTTTTTTCGTTGAGCTACGGTTGTTGAATATACGGACAACCTCTTCGAGATCTTTTCTTTTATTGACGCATTCCACCGTTTGCACTTTTCCTTTACCAAAGAAAGCTGAAGTGTTATCGCATCCACTGAACGTGTGGCCATACAGCTTTTTAAAACTTCCGAGGACTGCAAGTCACGAGAACTGTAATCTTTATTTTTTTATTTATCTCTGAGCCTCTCTTAAGAAACGGATATCTTTATCTTCAGGTACGAGAGCGATAATCAATGCGAGAAGATCAATATCTTGTCCGAGGATGACCACTGTATCGTTTCCATGAGATTCGTTTAAGGCGGTTTGAACTATGAGTACGTCAACGTCGTCTACAGCAGTAATTGTTTTGATTCCCTCGTTTTTAAATCTCTCCACCAATTGCGAAATAAACCGTTCCTTTTTGTGAGATTGTTTATCATTTTATTTTGCGTTTCAGTCAGTGGCGTGTTCTCATGAAAAACAATTTCCGGTGAAATGCGTTTCAAAAGACGCTGCTGTCTTTCGATGCTCTTCATACTGCAGTCAGCATATCCGTCAAACACTACAGTCACTTTTTGGCCGTAATGTTTACGAATAAAGCTGCTTCGGCCATACTACACGATGAATCAAATTGCCGCCATCAACAATGAACTGGCAATCGGGAAAATCTATTGGCCTCTCTCGTACAGCATTGAAAATATCATACAGATGATTTCTTAATTTTCCTCATTAACCCTTTCGCAAGCTCAGAGTTGAAATATGACTCCAAATCTTCTTTTGTGTGAACAGTACAGCTTATCCTCTAATATAATTGCAAAGAAGGGGAAAATACATAAACTACTTGCGACAAAACCCTCTATATATGCATCTAATAGAGAAAATTCTGCTCAATAAATTCATTCCTGAGCATTTTTCTCGTTAAAGTAACCGGTTTTAAGATATTCGGAGTCAAACTTGGAATAGGATGGATTTTTACCTCTGCGCCCCAAACTACCGTGTTCGGACGCTGTTAGCGCGAAATAGCTGAGGATAAGCTACAAGGTTAATACATTTTTCATGCAGAATTTAATGCTACAAATTTTTTATTTCCTATGCTTTTTTCTCTTTCGACGAACGGTTTACAAGATAAAAGTGAAAAACCAGCGTTAAGTCCCCGTAATATGGCCGAAGCAGCTCTATTCATAATCATTACGGACGTTCCACACCTAAATTGGGCGGAACTTTTCGGGTATCTATTTCTAACCCTATCTAGATTACGCATCCCAAATATTATTACTTTATAAATTATTTCTTCTAAAATATCTAATTTACGTGGAGTAATATGTAACAATTGTGTTACAAAATTGAACTGATTCAGTGATGTCTTTTGAAAAGCATTTTAAATAGTAATAATAATTCCCTTAAGAACATATTTTGAATTACATACATTATTCTACAATAGATATTTAGCGTGAACGGTTCATTTTAAAACAGATAATCGCACATTATCGGGTAAAACACCAATGTAATCTGATAGAGTATAACTTACACAATATGAATCATCATAATAACAAACGCACACGATTGCATAGAGCAACTAATTGCGCAAGCGCTAGAGCATTTTACACTATAGAAGTCTGGCAACCTCGAAGGAGGCAAAGTCTACCGTTATATATAACAGTTTTAAATACATTGAGTCAGAGAGGTACTATTTATATAACGAGGTGTAAACATACCAATCGTATGAACAAAAAAGTGTATGTAAAAAAAGATAAAAATCCTTTCCCCTCTCCGCGTGCCCTTGGTAAGTGAAATTTGGCGGTTATGTATATGTAAACAGAACTAATCTATCTATATTATTTCTAGTGGAGGTGCGGGCGCCACAAATTTGTAAGGAGGCGGACACGATACAAATGCATATATATATATATATATATATATATATATATATATATATATATATATTCGTTTTCGTTTTCGCCTCCACTTTTTCGATTTCGCCTCCGGAGGCGTCGGCTGTTGGTACCCTTATATTCGGAGGCGTATATATGTGTTAGGCATATATATATATATATATATATATATGCCTAACACACATATATATATATATATATATATATATATATATATATATATATATATATATATATGTATATATATATATATATACATGCATTTAGTACTCATACACCTCCGAATGTTATATGGTTAGGTGGTGTTTGCCTCCGATTTTACGCGTTCGCCTCCGATTTCGGAGGCGGAGACGTTTTGTGTTGTTTTCATCGCGAATATCTTGATAATTAGTAAATTCATGACTCATTATTATCAATAATGATCAGCTTTATTGGTGCGCATATAAGATTATGACAAAAAGGGAAGAAATAGAGAGATAGAAGCATTTAACGACACTTTTTTTGGAGGCGGAAAATACCTATAAACATATGTAAACATACACCATAGTCCACTAAATTTTTTACCAGGTGGCGCTGCTGTTTTAAACACTTGATGTATATAGGTATTAAATGCTTCCTTACAATAAAGTAGCGATATCGCCTCCTAAACTTGGCAACATAGTAAAGAGGCATACTATTCCTAAATACATCTATAGATATGGTAACTAAAATTATCTTACTAAAAATATAAATAACTTTTATACACAGAAATAATACTTTCTAGAGGTCAATGGGTTTTAAATTTTTTCAATTTGGGAATAAAAAAAACGTTTATTTTGTTCAGAAACAAATGTTTTTGTACCCCTTTATAGCTTAGAGCAAATTAAAAAAGGTATTTGTTTAAGGTATTTATTTAACAGGACACGAACATTCCTTAACGTAACTAGTTGCCCTTAATCCACTATTTGTCACTGCTGCTGGCCTTATATAGTAAAAGTTAAAAAAAATTAGAAGACGATTTTTATTGGGGGGGGGGGGGGGCTAAAAAGCAGAAAATAAAAGAATAATAATAACACAGGTCAACATTTAGTTTAAAAAAATACACAGGACTCTACCTAGGTACCCAGGGGTTTTTGGGGTCGCTGATTCCGATGCCGAGGTCGGTTAAGCTCTATCACGTCAGGTTCAAGGACATCTGAAGGTCAAACTAAGAAAAGGTGGTTGAAAAAATCTGAGAAAATTTACACAGGTTTTTGGGGTCGCTGAGTCCGAATTCGGTGTTCGCTTACCCTTAAAAGGCATCCGGAGGTCATTTCAAGGTTAATTTGAGAAAAACGGAGAGGAAGCTGTTAAAAAATCTGAAAAAATTTACATATAGGTTTTTTGGGTCGCGGAGTCTGTATCCGATGCCGGTTGACCTCTATCACGTCAGTTTCAAGGTCACTTGAAGCTCAAACTAAGAAAAGGTGATTGAAAAAATCTGAAAAAATTCACGCATAGGTTTTTGGGATCGGTGAGTCCGAATCCGGTGTTCGTTTACCCTTAAAAGGCATCCGGAGATCATTTCAAGGTTAATTTGAGAAAAACATAGGAGAAGCTGTCAAAAAATCTGAAAAAACTTATATATAGGTTTTTTGAGTCGCTGAGTCTGCATTCGATGTCGGTTCACCTCTATCACGTCAGTTTCAAGGTCATTTGAAGGTTAAAGTAAGAAAAGGTGGTTGAAAGAATTTGAAAAAATTCACACAGGTTTTTCGGGTCGCTGAGTCCGAATCCATTGTTCGCTTACCCTTAAAAAAAGAGGCATCCAGAGGTCATTTCAAGCCGGCATTCGTCCGCCAGCTTTAGCTGCACATGAAGATTCTTCGGCTATCTCAGTGCAAATATATTTAACTCAATGAATCACCTACCTATTTTCTTCTGTGAAAGGATGGCCTTTAGGTATAGTTGCAGAAGCAGAGCAAACATGCAGGTAAAGAGTACCACGGGCGTTGGCTTCACTCACTTGGAGCTCAATCAGTGCTGGTTTTGCCTATAAGCTGAGTAAACGCCAGCTTAGGGCCTCGCATTTAAGGGGCCTCAGAACTCAGATTTCATACGCAGATATGCACGTTTATTTTATTAGAAGAGAAAGCTTCAACGAAGAGCATACCTAGAGCTTAGGGCCTCCGGTTACCTAAAACCGGCCCTGAGCTCAATCCTGTCAGGGTCAAAGTAATTTAATGGTTTCGTGAGTCAGACAAACTGACAAGGAGGCAGACAGACTGTCAGATAGAAACATTTAGTCATTCAGTCAGACAGAATTACTGACAGAAAGGCAGGATGTCAAATAGATGGACAGAGAGAAAATGCAGGCGGATGATAAATACAGACTAACAAGCAAACAAACAGGTGTGCAGGTATAAGGGCAGACAGATAAACAGACAATAAGTAGGCAGGTGAGCATTCGTATAAATTTTTTCTAATTTTTTTCACCTCCTATTCTTACTTTAACCTTCAAATGACCTTGAACGTGAGGTGATAAAGGTCAACCGACATCGGATTCGGACTCAGAGACCCCCAAGAGCCTATGTGTGAATTTTTTAGATTTTTTCAAAAACCTTTTCTTAGGTTGACCTTCAAATGACCTTGAACCTGACGTGATAGAGCTTAACTGACCTCGGCAACGGAATCAGCGACCCCAAAAACCCCTGGGTACCTAGGTAGAGTCCGGTGTATTTTTTCAAACTGAATGTTGACCAGTGTAATCTTCCACCTTCCAAAGATATTTTAAAAACCTAGATTATTCTGGAGCAAAAATGTAAATATTTCCCTCTAGCAAGAAATAAAAATGTTTTAAAAAGCATTCGAGACCAAAACTCTAGAATATATTTGTTGGTTAATCATAAATTTTGCTACTATTACTAATTAATGATAGTTTGTTGGAGTCATCTCGAATGCTTTTCAAAAATTTTTAAACAATTCAAAAATTTTTCTCTTGCTGGAGGGAAATATTTGCATTTTTGCTCCAAAATGATTAAGTTTTGAACATTTTACTTCTTTAAGTATATCATCTCTTTGAAATATTTTATATTATTTTCTGCTTTTCTGCATTCCGTTGGTTCCAAGTTTTCTCCTCGTCAAATATGAATTTGGAGAAATACTCTGTAATAATGTTGACGTAATGCCTCGGATGTTGCTGGCAGTCTTCGTAGAATCCCGGTAGTACCAGATTGGCGGACTAACTTATTGAAGATAATGAATCTTTGATGATTCAAAGATGTAATTTCTTTTTTCGTTGAGCTACGGTTGTTGAATATAAGGACAACCTCTTCGAGATCTTTTCTTTTATTGACGCATTCCACCGTTTGCACTTTTCCTTTACCAAAGAAAGCTGAAGTGTTATCGCATCCACTGAACGTGTGGCCATACAGCTTTTTAAAACTTCCGAGGACTGCAAGTCACGAGAACTGTAATCTTTATTTTTTATTTATCTCTGAGCCTCTCTTAAGAAACGGATATCTTTATCTTCAGGTGCGAGAGCGATAATCAATGCGAGGAGATCAATATCTTGTCCGAGGATGACCACTGTATCGTTTCCATGAGATTCGTTAAGGCGGTTTGAACTATGAGTACGTCAACGTCGTCTACAGCAGTAATTGTTTTGATTCCCTCGTTTTTAAATCTCTCCACCAATTGCGAAATAAACCGTTCCTTTTTGTGAGATTGTTTATCATTTTATTTTGCGTTTCAGTCAGTGGCGTGTTCTCATGAAAAACAATTTCCGGTGAAATGCGTTTCAAAAGACGCTGCTGTCTTTCGATGCTCTTCATACTGCAGTCAGCATATCCTTCAAACACTACAGTCACTTTTTGGCCGTAATGTTTACGAATAAAGCTGCTTCGGCCATACTACACGATGAATCAAATTGCCGCCATCAACAATGAACTGGCAATCGGAAAAATCTATTGGCCTCTCTCGTACAGCATTGAAAATATCATGCAGACGATTTCTTAATTTTCCTCATTAACCCTTTCTTATTGAAGAGAAGAAGTGGAATTGAAGCAAGCTCAGAGTTGAAATATGATTCCATATCTTCTTTTGTGTGAACAGTACAGATTATCCTCTAATATAATTGCAAAGAAGGGGAAAATACATAAACTACTTGCAACAAAACCCTCTATATATGCATCTAATAGAGAAAGTTCTGCTCAATAAATTCATTCCTGAGCATTTTTCTCGTTAAAGTAACCGGTTTTAAGATATTCGGAGTCAAACTTGGAATAGGATGGATTTTTACCTCTGCGCCCCAAACTACGCCTCTGTTCGGACGCTGTTAGCGCGAAATAGGTGAGGATAAGCTACAAGGTTAATAGTACATTTTTTATGCAGAATTTAACATGACGATTTTTTTATTTTCTATACTTTTTTCTCTTTCGACGAATGGTTTACAAGATAAAAGTGAAAAACCAGCGTTAAGTCCCCGTAATATGGCCGAAGCAGCTCTATTCATAATCATTACGGACGACTAAATTGTGGGGAACTATTCGGGTATCTATTTCGAACTCTATCTATATTACGCATCCCAAATATTATTACTTTATAAATTATTTCTTCTAAAATATCTAATTTACGTGGACTAATATGTAACAATTATGTTACAAAATTGAACTGATTCAGTGATGTCTTTTGAAAAGCATTTTAAATAGTAATAATAATTCCCTTAAGAACATATTTTGAATTACATACATTATACTACAATAGATATTTAGCGTGAACGGTTCATTTTAAAACAGATAATCGCACATTATCGGGTAAAACACCAATGTAATCTGATAGAGTATAACTTACACAATATGAATCATCATAATAACAAACGCACACGATTGCATAGCGCAACTAATTGCGCAAGCGCTAGAGCCTTTTACACTATAGAAGTCTGGCAACCTCGAAGGAGGCAAAGTCTACCGTTATATATAACAATTTTAAATACATTGAGTCAGAGAGGTACTATTTATATAACGAGGTGTAAACATACCAATCGTATGAACAAAAATGTGTATGTAAAAAAAGATAAAAATCCTTTCCCCTCTCCGCGTGCCCTTGGTAAGTGAAATTTGGCGGTTATGTATATGTAAACAGAACTAATCTATCTATATTATTTCTAGTGGAGGTGCGGGCGCCACAAATTTGTAAGGAGGCGGACACGATACAAATGCACATATATATATATATATATATATATATATATATATATATATATATATATATATATGTATATATATATATATATATATATATATATATATATATATATATATTACGCCTCCGAATATAAGGGTACCAACAGCCGACGCCTCCGGAGGCGAAATCGAAAAAGTGGAGGCGAAAACGAATGCCCGCGTATATATGGTTTAAAATTATGTTTACCATTCATATATCACGTACACAGATTTTAGCATGGAGTCGAAAATGACCCCTACGTCTCTACACATATACACATCAGTATACATCATCTCGCATTAGAGGACGCGACTGTTTTTATACTAGATACGCTGAAATGTATCAGCCAGTGTTATCGCCTCCTTATACTTACGGTGCGTCTTTGCCTCATAATACTGGTAACGCTGTACTTAGTGGATATGTTTTATTAAGATTTGAACTATAGAATAAGACTCTATCTTATCCTGCGGGCATATTAAGTCGGTAATCAGCCTTTAGTCATTTTTCACTATTAATGGAGAATACATTTTGAATGGAACTGTTTGTCTGCAGGAATTTTATTATTTTAATATGTTTTAGGTTTAATAATAGGTGCTATGTGCACTTTCGGATTAAATGGGTCTATAGCTCCTTGTAAAATTTTAACAATTTATTTTTCAACATTGAAATTTTCTGCTATTTTCCTTTTATCTCCTGTCCTAGTAATTGTATCGCAAAAACAAAAATACCAAGTTGTTCGCAATAAAACTTTGAATAAGACTAGGCTTATGAAAAACTTTATAATGATTTGTTAATTTAAAAAAAAATAACAACCACAAAAAATTGCATCACTTTAGAATTCAAGAAATAGAACGTAATAATGCATCTATTTTAACGAAAGTTAGTGAAACTATGCCCTTTGTTGAAATAACTTTCATACCAAATTTTAGCGTAAAATATTTGTCCAATGGTCAAGACCAATAAAAATCTCCAAACTTCCATCTCTTATTGTTTAAGTGAATCGACTCTTAGGATAGTTTTTTTAAAATGTAGGTTTTTACAGCGGTATTATAGTCTATGTAACGAAGGCAAAAATAGTGTAAATATTTCGTGCAAAGACGAGATTACCTTTCCCCTCCGTTTTCGAGGGTGCTGATCACGATGGAAGTGGTTGAAGAAGTTTTTGACCGCCGCAACCTCTTGAAACGGCCAAAAACCACTCCTTTTATGGGGATCCCTCTATGTTTTCAAAAATAAACGTGGGGAGTGATTTATCAACGAGTTACACTTGAAATAACATGGAAGGGGGTTATAGAGTAAGTGGAATCATAGGGGGTTGATTAAACCCTCCCGAGGGGAGGAAAATCTTTTTTTCAAATGATTCGGTTCAAACGCTTACCCCCGTTTTCAGGTTTTTTCGGCACATGATCGTTATTCCTGTGCATATCCCTTCATTATTCACAGAAAAGAAGGTGGTAGCGACCTCGGGGGTTGTTTCAAAACCATAAAAGGGGTGGTTTTGGCCGTTTCAGGAGGTTGCGGCGGTAAAAAATGTCTCCCACCACTTCCATCTTGTTCAACACCCTCGAAAACAGGGGGGCAGGGGTGGGAAGGTGATCTCGTCTTTGCACGAAATATTTACAAAAACTCGTCAAATAATGCTTCATTACATAGACTATCAAGAGAAAAAATTGTATGTTTATTTAAACCTTTTTTTTTTAAATTTGTTTATAAATTTAAAAATAATGGTTATAAACAAATTCGAATGACTGAATTTTTTTATCAAACCAAAAGCAACAAGCAAAAAAAAAGAAATATGAAATATTTAACATTTTTGTAAAAAATTTAATATATTTGCAGTTGGGGCCGAGATACGTCAGTTTTTACATTTAGGTCACTTATAAATTTAGACTGGTTGTTCTCCAATGCTTATATTGTCTGCTATTTGAAAATAATCCAAAACTACAATTTTTAAAATTACATCGTATAATGTTTTGAAAACATATCGCGCATTTTTAATTTCTTTGTAACTTCCTTAATTCCTGTTAAAACTTTTAATACTACTGATGCAATAAAAAAAAATTTCTCGATCTGGATTTAGACACGAGACGTCCACATGTTGGAATAAAAAGCGCTGGTCGTCCAAGTCCAACAAAACTTTATTAATTATTTCTTACATCTGACGACTAAGGTCTGATTTTTAAACATAATATAATGTTTATACCTATTTGGTTATTATCGGATCTCTAACATAATCGCGGAAGATCTAACTTTCGGACATCTATACACTATCTGTGCTTCTGGATTATTTTCAACTAGCTGAGGCAAAAATATAGGTATTGAATAATAACCAGTTTAAATTTTAAGAAATATCGATTTGCTTATTTATAAGTAACTGAGACGCAAAACTGACGTATCTCGGTCCCAAATGCAATTAGATCATTATTACTGCTACATCCAGTGGAAGCATATAGTAACGACAACAAAATTTTGAAAATGTTTATTGTTCAAATCGGCTTAAAATGTCATAAAACGTCGAGATTTTAAGTTTGAGCGAAAAAAATTTCTGTCTGTCCTGTCTGTAACTTATTTTGTGCGCACGATTACTCTGGAATCGTTTAAGATATTGACTTGAAATTTAGTACTCGTGTGTATTTTAAAGTGATCTGGAACTAGATTATACTTTCATCTTATTCCTTTGAAGGATTGATAAATCAAGTAGGTAAGAGTCCATAAAATTGGTATTTAGTATATACAAGACAAGCTATAAGGTTTTAAAAAGTTTCTGGCATTAGCCACCCCCCATTAACACCCCCACCCCATTATTAGAGGAGGTGAATAAAATTGTAATATAGTGTGTGTATAAGATCCAAAAACCTCAAAATATTTTTTTTACTTTATCCACCCCCACTACCACTCTACCGCTCCCCTATCTATCATCACCACCACCTCTATCGATGTGGGATATCGTTTTATGAATTTTGATTTCAACTATTATATTACTAAAGTTTCATAAACAATTATTTCCATATACAGAATTTTTTTCTTTGTGAGAGACTTGGATGGAAAATCTTGATGTGGAAGTAGTGATTCCTTGGGCAGCGGTTTTTCTTTTAATGAAAAAAGGTTAGATATTTTATCAATTTTCATAATTCATTTGCTATTTTTGGTTTGGTAAAAAATCCATAGTTATTTGAATTTGTTTATAACTATAATTTTGAAAACTATAAACAAATTTAAAAAAACGGTTTAAATGAAGATAATATGTTTTTTCTTAATAGGTAAAGTAGGTACACATAAAAACCGCTGCCCAAGGAATCACTACTTCCACATCCAAATTTGCTATCCAAGTCTCTCACAACGAACAAATTTTGTATGTCGAAATAATTGTTTATGGAACTTTAATAATATGATATTTGAAATCGTCCCCAAAAACCCATAAAACGATATCCCACATCGGTAGTGAGGTGGGAGTAGTGATCTGGAGATGGATGAAGTAAAAAAACTATTTTGAAGCCATTGGTTCTTGTACACACACTATATCACCCCCTTTTATAATAGGGTGGGGGTAGTAATGGGTGTGACTAATGCGAAAAATTTTTTGAGAGATTAGTTTCTCTTGTATATACTAAATACCAATTTTATGGACTTTTACCTGCTTGATTTTCCTGTTTACACCCATTTACCCCAATTTACTCCCCAACCCTTCAACGGAATAAGATGAAAATATAATCTAGTTCCAGATCTTAAACGGTTCCAAAGTAATCTTGCGCACAAAAAAAGTTACGACAGACAGACCGAAAGACAGACAGAATTTTTCTGCTCAAACTTAAAATCTCGACGTTTCATGACATTCTAAGCCTATTTGAATAATAAAAATAAAAAAAAAATTGTTGTTACTGTACTTCTACTGGATGTGGAAGTAATTATCCAAAAAAGGGAATTTTTAGTGGTTTTATTTTTATACAAATTAACAAATTATCAAAATGTTTTTTGATATATCTAGTTTTATTTATAATTTTATCCCGAGATGATAAGGAAAATAGCAGTAATTGTTTAAATTTTAAATGAAGCAATGTACAGATCTAATCCAAACTTCTCATGCCACTTGTTACTACATTAAAAAAAAAATGTAGTATAGGTTTTGCATTTTTCCAGTAGACCATCGAAATCCGAAAAAAACGTCGGATCGAAATGAAAGTCATATCTATCTACTCGAGAGCGAATTTAGAAAATTCCGTCCGTCGGTCAGTCGGTCTGTCGGTCTGTCTGTCGGTCTGTCTGTCGGTCTGTCTGTCACCCTCAGCCTCCCTAATCCGTTTTCGGATTTCGATGAAACTTGGGTGGTTAATAGGAGGCCTTTAGAAAACCTTAACGCTGGAAGCTTGGTTCCGTTCGGAAACCGGTACGTCATATCGGCGTCATATTGACGTCATATATATGACGACATGTGACATTGTGCCGTCTTTTTCACGTCATTTTTACGTCATGCTGAAGGTGAAATTGACGTAATTAATGCCGAAAAAACGACGTCATAATGACGGCACCTTGCTGCCTGGGATATATCATATATCAAAACATTTTTTCTTTTAATTATAAATTTAGTACAAAGAGAAGGTAGACATTATGCATATCATTTTCTTCGTAATTTAAAGATCTAGTTAAGTAACAGGTTGTCCCATAGGGGTTTCATTAAAAAAATAGTTTTCGTTGAAAAACCCATATCGTTGAACTTAATGAAGAATAAATCGTGTTTAATGTTAGTATCTGAAGAGATAATATTTTAAAGATACTTACAGACCAATTTTTGGTAAAATCGCGGCCTTCTAATATTAAAACTAAAAATTAAAAAATCTATTTTTTGAAAATCAAAATAATATTTGAGGGTCAGATCATATGCGTTTTAACCAGCAGGATCCAAATATGCAAAAAATACAGATTATCCCATTTAAAAATTTGGTTTTCGTGTCAATTACATCGAAACCGGAAGTCAGCCATTTTGGTTCTTTACATCATATAATTGAAAATTTCATTCCATATCACTACACCAAATTTGAAAAGTTAGATACACTAGGGACTTAATTTCTTTTTTAAATTAAAGATAAAGAGTCCACCTTTCGATTAAAATCGATCCGAAAAAGGACAGGTTAATAGTTCTCGTTTTATTTTAGTGCATCTTAAAAAATGTGCTAGCAGCGAAAACGGTATGAACGTCTATTTCGCGATTAACTTTTATGTTACATGTACTGGGGACTTAATTTTTTTTTAAATTAAAGCTAAAGCCCTTCGAGTAAAGGTCTGAAAAAGCCAGGCTATTCGATTTTTTTTTTCATTTCCATTTTACATTACGTGAGAAATTACGCTCTAGCAGCGAAAACGCAGTCGTCTCTTTCGCGGCTAACTTCTATGTCAGATGTACTTGGGAATTAATTCTTTTCTTTTTTAAGTAAAGGTAAAGAGCCTTTCGATTAAAATGGGTCCAAAAAGGGTCACGTTAATAGATCTTATTTTATTTTAGGTTAACATAAAAAATGAGCTAGCAGCGGAAACGCTGCCAACGACTATTTCGCGGTCAACTTCTGTGTTAGATGTATTAGGGACTTATATTTCTGTTTTTAAATTAAAGGTAAAGAGACCAGCTTTCGATTAAAATCAGTACGAAAGGGCCAGGTTAATAGACCTTATTTTATTTTAGTTTAACATAAAAAAATGTTAGATGTACTATGGAGTTATTTTTTTAAATTAAAACTAAAGAATCGATTAAAATCGGTCCGAAAAGGTCCAGGTTACTATTTTTTTTTAATACGAGTTTTATCTGAAAAAATAGGCGTTGGTCGTCAAAATTATTTTTAGAATTTGAAGCTAATAGCCTTCTTATTAGCTCTTGGGTCATAATTTGTAGGTAAAAATGTTGATATTATCTTTACCTATGAATACATGTATTCAAAAATGCAATAAAAAAAAAATAAATTTTTTTTCGCTGCTAGTTTCACTGCTAAAATCAGTCTCGTCGATAATGGCAATCGTCCTGCCGAATAAAGTCATTTTCTGAGTCTGACAAGTTAAATGTCATTCAATAAATCTTATAAAACACCAATAATATATATAGGAATTCGCAACAGGTCTCACCAGCGCAGCCAGGGCAGTTTCACCGGGAGTGGCGTAGCTCCGTAACGTGTGACGCTACAGAGAAAGTCCACATACCAATGG
The DNA here is from genome assembly GCA_936432065.2 of Rutpela maculata. Taxonomy (NCBI): domain Eukaryota; kingdom Metazoa; phylum Arthropoda; class Insecta; order Coleoptera; family Cerambycidae; genus Rutpela; species Rutpela maculata. The sequence continues at coordinate 105,165,467 of OW386287.2, read as the reverse complement.
AAAGCCCAAAGTATGAAGAGAAATGTTTATTCGGGTACGTATTCCCCTCCTAGTCTTCATTTATCCATAATGGCGCCATTTCGGAAATTTTTGAATTTTCGAAATTTTGACAGCACTATAACGGAAAATTATGAACAAAATATGAATGGAAACATCTGAAATACGAAGGATATGCTTCTCCGAAGTTCTTATGATCATTTCGACCCAAATCGGATCAGTAACAACATTTCTGCTGCACTTTATAGCCAGCTATGCAATTTCTGTGACATCTCACTAATATAAACCAGTTAGCTGGTGGAGATATATTGACGATACTTTTACCCGATATAGACGTTTCAAGTTTTTCGGGAAAAATTGAATAACTCGGTAACGAGCAGTCGGATCGAGATATTTCAAAAAAAAAGATGGTGCCGCTGGCAACAATCTACAGATAAGTATCCCGAAGACAATGTCCAAAAACAAATGGAAATTGAATTTTTTTGCAAAAAACTGGTTTTCTCGAAATCGAGCTAGGAAGCACGATAACTGTCCAGGATATTGATCGATTTCGATGAGACTTGGTGGGATCGAACGTATACGGCCACAAATGAAGCCTATTGCTGGCGGCCCGAATTCGTTGACCGCAAGTATTTTTTCCAAGGCCGAGTATGATTTTCTAAAGAAATTAATAACTCCCGAACCGAAGGTCCGATTTTGATTTTCAAAAATGGCGATTGTAGGGTTCGTTTAAGTCTATTAGGTGACGTTTGTGAGAAATTTGACAAAACAAAAGTGAATCTACAAATCCTGGAAAACTCGATTTTTTTTATAGATTCTACAAATACCCAACAGTTTCCTAATAAAAATCGAAAATTAAGTATTCCGTCGATCAATCTCTATAACCGGTATAATGCACAGACCTTTTCGGACAAAAAATCTGAAATAGAGTTTTTCGAAAAATTAAAAATAAACGAGGTATTTACAAAGATGCATGACCACAATATAACCGATGCCCTTGCTGTATTTCAAAATGTAGTTATCCTTTACTTTAGTCAATGCAAAAAGAAAAAAGGTACTGAGTCAGCCCAACAGGGATAAAAAGCATATCAAAATGTAGTTTTTAGCTTGTTATTACACCTGGAACAAATTAATACAATAAAATTAGTGTAACCAGAGAATTCCCATTTTGACTCCACTATATTAAGAACATATAAAGCTTTTTTCCATTCCATTTTCCAAAAATCACTGGTTTTCGAGATATTTGAACTTCAATGTAATTTTTCAAGTAACAAAAATTGCATGTTTTTTCATATGTCTACAATTTACAGTGCAAATTTAGTCGAACATACAACATAAACATGACGTAAAAACCGCAGAATCACTACTTCCACATCCAGATTTCCTTTCTTGTCCAAGTCACTCACAAATAAAAAGTTTTGTATGTGGAAATAATCGTTTATGAAACTTATTATAATATTTGAAATCATCTACCTCAAAAACCCATAAAACTATACCCCACATCAGTAGTGGGGTGGGGGTGATGATAGGGGGTGGTAGTAGGGGTAGATGAAGTAAAAAAATATTTTGAGGTTTCTGGTTCTTGTACATACACTAAACCACAATTTTTTTTCATCCCCTTTAATAATGAGGTGGGGGGTGGTAATGCCAAAATATTTTTTGAAACATTAGCTTCTCTTGTATATACTAAATACCAATTTTAGTGACTCTTACCTGCTTAATTTACCTATTTACCCCAAATTTACCCCCCAACCTTCGACGGAACAAGATGAAGATATAATCTAGTTCTAGATCTCGTTAAAGTACATATGTGTACCAAATTTCAAGTCAGTATCTCAAACGGTTCCAGAGTAAACGTGCGCACAAAAAAAGTTACAGACGACAGACAGACAGACCGACAGACAGAAATTTTTTTTCGCTCAAACTTAAAATCTTGACGTTTCATGACATTCTAAGCCTATTTGAACAATAAAAATTTTTTAAAAATTTGTTGTCGTTACTATACTTCCACTGGATGTGGAAGTAAAATTAGACAATAAGCAGAAATGTCAAAATCTTTAATTCCCACCTTTGTTTTATTTGAAAAAAAAAAAATTATTTTGTGTTTTGAAATAAATGTTTCATTGGCATCTAAATCAGCCTGATTCTCTATGAAGAATGTCCCAAAGGACTTGTCGCCTAAAATGTATTTTAAAAAAGTTCTGACTATTTTTATATTTAAGAAAATTAGATTGAAGTTCATATATCTCGAGAACCAGTGATTTTTCGAACATAATTCGTATTATAAAAGTTGATCAGAATGTAATGTTCCATCATTTGCACCTCATTTCAACGATCCTGGGATCAAATAATTTCTTTGCGTCACAACGCCATCTATACCTCAATTTGTAAAATGGCCGTTTTTTCTCAGAACTAATATCATTTATATATTCTAGTGAACATCTTTTACAGAATTCAAACATTTTTTTTATTTATCGAGAAAATGACACCGGGAATTTTAAGTATATTAATCTATAAATGGAGATAAATAGGTGAAGTAAGTAAGAGTCCATAAAATTAGAATTTAGTATATGTATGAGAAGTCGAAGTCTCAAATATAGTGGCTGATTAAAAAAAAAAAATGAAACATTGACTTCTCGTACATAGACTAAATCACAATTCTATAGACTAAATTGCTTGATTTGTCTATTTATCCACATTTACCCCCAAACCCTTCATCGCAATAAGATCAAAATATAATCTATAGTTCCAGATCTCGTTATAATGTACCAAATTTCAAGTCAATATAAGAAACCGTTCTAGAGTAATCGTCCGCACAGAAAAGGTACAGACATACATTTTTTTTTGCTCAAACTTAAAATCTCGACGTTTTATATTTATCGTTACGTAAACATTTAGCTAGTGCACTAAATGAGATGATATTCAAAGCAAGTTTTAATTTTATTATTCTATATATTCAGAGAACGAATCGCATCTCCGGATAATTCTCCTATATTTTCGAGAAGGTCTTTCTCTTGAGGTAAATGTGTTAAAGTCGTCCCTCCCATCTATCAATTATTATAAATACACACTCGCCAAGAAATAATTGGTATTCTTTATTTTCAAACAAGGAGAATATCTACAGGCAAATAACACATTTTAACCTACATACAATTGGCAACGTTGTCGGAGGCGAACACAACTCTTAGGCATATCGTAATTATACAAATGGAGTCGAAATTGCATTTTAGACATTGGGATGCGAAAGATTGTGGTTGACTGGATAAAATTCGTATAAAATGTGTATGAGAAATCCTTTACCCCTCTGGGATAAATAGCACATAAGAATATAATATAAGTGGTTAAAATTTATCTAGCCGTTTTCATTATGGCGGAGTCCTGGGCGCCTTATACGCTCATGAAGGCGACTATGATAGCTAGGCACGTATATATATATATATATGTGTGTGTGTGCATTTGTATCGTGTCCGCCTCCTTACAAATTTGTGGCGCCCGCACCTCCACTAGAAATAATATAGATAGATTATTTCTGTTTACATACACATAACCGCCAAATTTCACTTACCAAGGGCACGCGGAGAGGGGAAAGGATTTTTATCTTTTTTTACATACACTTTTTTGTTCATACGATTGGTATGTTTACGCCTCGTTATATAAATAGTACCTCTCTGACTCAATGTATTTAAAACTGTTATACATAACGGCAGAGTTTGCCTCCCTCGAGGTTGCCAGACTTCTATAGTGTAAAATGCTCTAGCGCTTGCGCAATTAGTTGCGCTATGCAACCGTGTGCGTTTGTTATTATGATGATTAATTAAGTAGTACTCTATCAGATTACGTTGGTGTTTTATCCGATAATGTGTGATTATCTGTTTTAAAATGAGCCGTTCACGCTAAATATCTATTGTAGAATAATGTATGTAATTGAAAATATGTACTTTATTATTACTATTTAATATGCTTTTCAAAAGACATCACTGAATCAGTTCAATTTTGTAACACAATTGTTACATATTACTCCACGTAAATTAGATATTTTAGAAGAAATAATTTATAAAGTAATAATATTTGGGATGCGTAATCTAGATAGGGTTAGAAATAGATACCCGAAAAGTTCCCCCCAATTTAGGTGTGGAACGTCCGTAATGATTATGAATAGAGCTGCTTCGGCCATATTACGGGGACTTAACGCTGGTTTTTCACTTTTATCTTGTAAACCGTTCGTCGAAAGAGAAAAAAGCATAGGAAATAAAAAATTTGTCGCATTAAATTCTGCATGAAAAATGTATTAACCTTGTAGCTTATCCTCAGCTATTTCGCGCTAACAGCGTCCGAACACGGTAGTTTGGGGCGCAGAGGTAAAAATCCATCCTATTCCAAGTTTGACTCCGAATATCTTAAAACTGGTTACTTTAACGAGAAAAATGCTCAGGAATGAATTTATTGAGCAGAATTTTCTCTATTAGATGCATATAAAGAGGGTTTTGTCGCAAGTAGTTTATGTATTTTCCCCTTCTTTGCAATTATATTAGAGGATAATCTGTACTGTTCACTCAAATGAAGATTTGGAGTCATATTTCAACTTTGAGCTTGCTTCAATTCCACTTCTTCTCTTCGATGAAAAAGGGTTAATGAGGAAAACTAAGAAATCGTCTGTATGATATTTTCAATGCTGTACGAGAGAGGCCAATAGATTTTTCCGATTGCCAGTTCATTGTTGATGGCGGCAATTTGATTCATCGTGTAGTATGGCCAAAAAGTGACTGTAGTGTTTGACGGATATGCTGACAATGCCTGCAGTATGAAGAGCATCGAAAGACAGCAGCGACTTTTGAAACGCATTTCACCGGAAATTGTTTTTCATGAGAACACGCCACTGACTGAAACGCAAAATAAAATGATAAACAATCTCACAGAAAGGAACGGTTTATTTCGCAATTGGTGGAGAGATTTAAAAACGAGGGAATCTAAACAATTACTGCTGTAGACCACGCTGACGTACTCATAGTTCAAACCGCCTTAAACGAATTTCATGAAAACGATACAGTGGTCATCCTCGGACAAGATATTGATCTTCTCGCATTGATTATCGCTCTCGCACCTGAAGATAAAGATATCCGTTTCTTAAGAGAGGCTCAGAGAAAAATAAAAATAAAGATTACAGTTCTCGTGACTTGCAGTCCTCGGAAGTTTTAAAAAGCTGTATGGCCACACGTTCAGTGGATGTGATAACACTTCAGCTTTCTTTGGTAAAGAAAAAATGCAAACGGTGGAATGCGTCAATAAAAGAAAAGATCTCGAAGAGGTTGTCCGTATATTCAACAACCGTAGCTCAACGAAAAAAGAAATTACAAGTGCTGGAGAGAAATTCGCGCTAGCAGTATACAAAGCCCCTAAAAAAGAAACATCTTTGAATCATCAAAGATTCATTATCTTCAATAAGTTAGTCGGCCAATCTAGTACTACCGGGATTCTACCAAGACTGCCAGCAACATCCGAGGCATTACGTCAACATTCTTACAAAGTATTTCTCCAAATTCATGTTTGGCGAGGAGAAAACTTGGAACCAACGGAATGCAGAAAAGCAGAAAATAATATGAAATATTTCAGAGATGATATACTTAAAGAAGTAAAATGTTCAAAACTTAATCATTTTGGAGCAAAAATGTAAATATTTCCCTCCAGCAAGAGAAAAATTTTTGAAATATTTAAAAAATTTTTGAAAAGCATTCGAGATGACTCCAACAAACTATCATTAATTAGCATAGCAAAATGTATGATTAACCAACAAATATATTCTAGAGTTTTGGTCTCAAATGCTTTTTAAAACATTTTTATTTCTTGCTACGGGGAAATATTTACATTTTTGCTCCAGAATAATCTAAGTTTTTAAAATATCTTTGGAAGGTGGAAGATTCAACATTTAGTTTGAAAAAATACACCGTACTCTACCTAGGTACCCAGGGATTTTTGGGGTCGCTGATTCCGTTGTCGAGGTCGGTTAAGCTCTATCACGTCAAGTTCAAGGTCATTTGAAGGTCAAACTAAGAAAAGGTTTTTGAAAAAATCTAAAAAAATTCACACATAGGTTTTTGGTCTGTCCGAATCCGATGTCGGTTGACCTTTATCACCTCATGTTCAAGGTCGTTTGAAGGTTAAAGTAAGAATAGAGGTGAAAAAAATTAGAAAAAATTTATACGAATGCTCACCTGCCTACTTATTGTCTGTTTATCTGTCTGCCTTTATACCTGCACACCCGTTTGTTTGCTTGTTAGTCTGTATTTATCATCCTCCTGCATTTTCTCTCTGTCCATCTATTTGACATCCTGCCTTTCTACCTGCCTTTCTGTCGGTAATTCTGTCTATCTTCCTGTCTGACTGAAAGACTAAATGTTTCTATCTGACAGTCTGTCTGCCTCCTTGTCAGATTGTCTTACTCAAAAAACCATTAAATTACTTTGATCCTGACAGGATTGAGCTCAGGGCCGGTTTTAGGTAACCGGAGGCCCTAATCTCTAGGTATGTTTTTCGTTGAAGCTTTCTCTTCTAATAAAATAAACGTGCATATCTGCGTATGAAATCTGAGTTCTGAGGCCACCTAAATGCGAGGCCCTAAGCTGGCACTGATTGAGCTCCAAGTGAGTGAAGCCAACGCGTGATTCGCGCCGAACTTATATCCCTCTTCTGCCCCAACTCACATGCGGTGGGCATGCGCCATCTATCGGTACTCTCTACTCGCATGTTCGCTCTGCTTCTGCAAATATACCTAAAGGCCATCCTTTCACAGAAGAAAATAAGTAGGTGATTCATTGAGTTAAATATATTTGCACTGAGATAGCCGAAGAATCTTCATATGCAGCTAAAGCTGACGGACGAATGCCGGCCTGAAATGACCTCAGAATGACCTTGAAATGACCTCTGGATGCCTTTTTTAAGGGTAAGCGAACACCGGATTCGGACTCAGCGACCCGAAAAACCTGTGTGAATTTTTTCAGATTCTTTCAACCACCTTTTCTTACTTTAACCTTCAAATGACCTTGAAACTGACCTGGTAGAGGTCGACCGACATCGAATGCAGACTCAGCGACCCAGAAAACCTATATATAAATTTTTTCAGATTTTTGACAGCTTCTCCTCTGTTTTTCTCAAATTAACCTTGAAATGACCTCCGGATGCCTTTTAAGGGTAAGCGAACACCGGATTCAGACTCAGCGACCCCAAAAACCTGTGTGAATTTTCTCAGATTTTTTCAACCACCTTTTCTTAGTTTGACCTTCAGATGTCCTTGAACCTGACGTGATAGAGCTTAACCGACCTCGGCATTGGAATCAGCGACCCCAAAAACCCCTGGGTACCTAGGTAGAGTCCTGTGTATTTTTTTAAACTAAATGTTGACCTGTGTTATTATTATTTTTTATTTTCTGCTTTTTAGACCCGCCCCCACCCCCAATAAAAATCGTCTTCTCATTTTTTTTTAATTTTATTATATAAGGCCAGCGGCAGTGACAAATAGTGGATTAAGGGCAACTAGTTACATTAAGGAATGTTCGTGTCCTGTTAGATAAATACATTTTTAATAAGGTAAAGACCTTTTTTAATTTGCTCTAAGCTATAAAGGGGTACAAAAATATTTCTTTCTGAACAAAATAAACGTTTTTTTATTTCCAAATTGAAAAAATTTAAAAAACCCATTGATCTCTAGAAAGTATTATTTCTGTATATAAAAGTTATTTATATTTTTAGTAAGATAATTTTAGTTACCATATCTACAGATGTATATAGGAATAGTATGCCTCTTTACTCTGTTGCCAAGTTTATGAGGCGATATCGCTACTTTACTGTAAGGAGGCATTTAATACCTATATACATCAAATGTATAAAACAGCAGCGCCACCTGGTAAAAAATGTAGTGGACTATGGTGCATGTTTATATATGTTTATAGGTATTTTCCGCCTCCAAAAAAAATGTCGTTAAATGCTTCTATCTCTCTATCTCTTCCTCTTTTGTCATAATCTTATATGCGCACCAATAAAGCTGATCATTATTGATAATAATGAGTCATGAATTTACTTATTATCAAGACATTCGCGATGAAAACAACACAAAACGCCTCCGCCTCCGAAATCGGAGGCGAACTCGTAAAATCGGAGGCAAACACCACCTAACCGTATAACATTCGGAGGTGTATAAGTACTAAATGCATGTATATATATATATATATATATATATATATATATATATATATATATATATATATATATATATATATATATATATATATTTACAGCCTACTATCCATAGAGCGTCCATACATTAACAAATTTCTATCCTTAGAGCGTCCGGTTACCATAGAGCGCCCGTATGTGAACGCTCTAAGGTCAACCCATTAAAATTCGCTCCAAACGTTTAAAAGGGGGTCCCCAGGCAATTGGACAAATTTTCAGTGGACGCTCTAAAGTGGTGCTTTGTACAGGATCAGTATATTTTAGTTCTTCTATTTGGCCATCAGAGGCGCTGGTGTCGTCTTCATGTATATCAGTTATCCTTCGGACACAGACCATGAAGCGCCCAGTAGACATGACAACGTCGCGGGCGCTCAATAGTCGTCAGAAAATATTAGATTATATTCGCGCATATGTATTTACAGCAACCTGACTTTCATGGTCTCAACTAGTTTACTATTAATGTTGTAATAGAAGAGTGCATAGTCGATTTTCGAATCCTTTATTATTTTTTGATAGTATTGGAGATTTGCTTCTTACTAAATTTATATGTTTCACGCATAAAGCATATTAAAAACATAATATCAATAGTTATATATCATGTTTATGTTGTGCATAGCAGATATTCTCATATAGATAATTTTCGAACGGCAGTGAAACTGACAATAATGCTCGTAATTAATTTAATAATGCATGTAACCGTAGTAAATCACAAAATATACCAAAAAAATAATAAGTAACAATAATTGTATAAAACTTATTTATGTTATGCATAATAATGGAGTTACAAGAAAAAAAAAAGGTATTAAATAGGATTACATTTTTTGACTAATTTAAATGTGAAACGGTAGAAATGTCAAAAATTATTTTTTTGTATTTTACATCGAAAAATGCATAAGAAAAATAAAAGAGCCATTTTATAGAGTGGCCATAGGACAGCTATTAGTACGGGAGCCAGCGATACTTTTTTTTGAAAGATCTGCTTAAAATTAATGTCTTATATTTTGTATTATATTTAGGCCTCGTTTTCAGAAAATCGACTCCTACAGGCGCACCAGCGTAGCGGGTTAATGCCATGTTCCGTTGAATGGCCGGCAGGATAAGTTTTCTTTAACAATTTCAAGTAAAAAAAATCAGCTTTAAACATTTCTGTCAATTGACTTTATCTTAATTATATATTATGTTAATGTGAGGAGCATATGCCGATCTACAATGAAGATGGTAGGAAATTATTTTCCACTAATCAATGAGGAATAAAAAATCAGCTTTAAACACGGACACCTCTACCACCACGTCACGGAGGTCATGGTTTGGGAGTAATTAGTGAGGGGGGTAATTAGGAGGTAATTAATGTGTAATTAGTGGACGATTAAGGTTAATTAAAGGTAACTAAGAGTAATTAGGGAAAATCGCAAGGTGGGACGAGGTGGGGGATAAAACAAGAATAAAATATAGATAAATAGGGATAACCCACTACTTATTAATATTTGATGTCATACTGTGAAAGGGTAAACATGTTTAGATGTAATGTTTGCAATACAACATTCACTTGGTCTTGCGGGCTAATCATAAAAACAAATCTTTTAAGTGCGATTTTTGTAATAAAATATTCAATATACAGGATAACTTGAAAGATTTGTTTTTATCATTTTTGTTTCGCTGTTAGAGACTCATGGAAAATCTGGATTTGGAAGTAGTGATTCCTTGGACAGCGGTTTTTTTAGAATGGCTACTTTGTACATTTTGCACTAAAAGCAGGTCTCTTCTTTGACAGTTATGGTAACTACATGTCAAATATTATTCTCCTCCAGAACTTTCAAATTAGCTCTTTTTTATCCCTAACCCCAAACAAAAAGAAAATGTGGTCTGTCCGACGGATTAGACCTATTTTGACCTGCTGAATCCGAAATCAGAATTATCAGATTGGCTTTAACAACAAGAAACACCCGTAAAAACCGGTTTTCGCCTTTTACATTGTTATGAAGTTGTAGGGTTATGGGGTTACAGTCATATGAGGTTATGGCGTTATGAAGTAAACATATTTTAAAAAATTCTAACTACTCATTTGAGTGTGAAAGACGGAAAATCGGGAAGCGGGGGGGTTTATTGAGGTTAGTCATGAAAACCGAGCCAATCTGATAATTTTGACCTCGAATTCGGGTTCAGCGGATTAAAATACATATTCACCGAATATAGCCACTTTTTTCACCTTAGGGTTGTTTTTTGGGATTAGGGTTGAAAGTGGACCAATCTGACAATTCTGACTTCGGATTCAGATTCAGCGTGTTAAGATACATAACGATACACGATTTGGTCCACCGGACAGACAACTTTTTTTGTGGGGCTGTGTTAATTTTACCAAAAGTCGGATTCTTTCATTGGCAATAACGTCAACTACCTACAAAATATTATTTTCTCTGTTTTGTAGGTATAGCGCCAAAAGACACAAAGGTTATTTTTTTCACGACTTCAATACGGTAAACAAAGGAAGTAATGTATTTATATCTCGACTAGCTGATGCTCGCGACTTCGTTTGCATGGAAGAATTCTTGCGCGAGGAATTAAGAACACTGACATAATAACTTATGCCTATAAGAAGTACTACATACTCACTGAGAACTCCTATATTACTCAGGAAGTACACTCGAGGGAACCCACTGTGCATCCATTGCACTCGAGGAATCCCACTGCGCATCCATAGCACTCGGGAAAACCTACTGCGCATGCATTGGATTTGAGGAAATTCACTGCGCATCCATAGTACTCGGGGAAACCCACTGCGCATCCACTGCACTCGAAGAAACCCACTGCGCAATTTGATAACAATGCATTATTCTATTTTTGTGTTAGAGCGAGTTAAACGAAAAAATAATTATTTTAATCGACAATAAAGCACACGGGCGGGTATGAGTCAAATTTCATGTTTAAAAACATCTCTCTCCCTTTCATCTGTCTCTTTTTGAAAACCGTCGAATAATGTCTCCTTATTTCCTCAGAAGAACCCGTCGCTGGAATATCACGTTTCTGACTTACGCGATTTCAGAAATACAGGTACCCTTTAGACCGCCTACCACCCCCGCTTTCATCCCTTCAAAAAGTGAAAATCGAAATTTCGTCTTACTCGTTTCTAATAGATTTCAATAAAGAGTATTTCTGCCAAATTCCACGCTTCTAGGTCTAACCCTTTACGAAAAGCTTAAACCCCCCCCCCCCCCGTTCACCTTTTCGGGGGTCTCTTTTGAAAACCTTCGAATACGTGTCTTCTTATTTCCTCAGAAGAGTCCATCGCTCGAATAATCACGTTTCTGACTTACGCGATTTCAAAAATACGGGTGCGCTTTAAACCATCTACCACCCTCGTTTTCACCCCTTCGGAAAGTGAAAATCGGTATTTCATTTTACACGTATCTAATAGATTTCAACAAAAAATATTTCTGCCAAATTTCACACATCTAGATCTAACCGTTTCCGAAAAACCCAAAAATTTCAACCCCCTTTTTCACCCTCTTAAAGGTCGAATTTCGAAAAATCCCTTCTTAGTGGTTGCCTTACATCATTCGAGGAACCTCTATACAAATTTTGAAGTTTCTAGACCCAGTGGTTTGAGCTGTGCGTAGATAGATCAGTCAGCCAGTGAGTCAATCAGTCAGTCGTATTCTTTTATTATACAACGTGATCTACCAGGACATGCGGAAAATTTAACAGTAGGTTGTCCCCACCGAAAGGTGTAAAAAAATGAAAATTTTTTTAAAAAATGACCAAAAAAATTACCTTATTTTTTTGTAGGAATGCGCCGCCAATGACTTCAACTAATCTAACGTAACGCGGTACAACCACTTTATCAGACTTAGGATTGACACTACTGACAGCAAAGCTGGATCATTAGATAGAATTGACTTTTGGTTTTAATCAAATCACACTACAAAAATACTGAAATAAATCGAAATAAATCGAAGACGTTGATCTTATGCTGAAATGAAAAGCAGATATACTATACTATACGAGATATTTAGTTAAACTGGTCAATGACACGGCCGTGTAACTATTGTTCGAGCGGAAGCAAAAAACGCGGCTGTCTAGGGGTCTACACACGATCCAGTGGCACGGAGCCAGTCTTGTCGGCATGCTTTGAACTCATTCGTAAAAGTGAATTGGTCCGCTGGAATTCCAATTATGTTCAAAGCGTACCAACAATGTTGACTACCTGCCGCTAGATCCTGTGTAGATCTCTTTTTTTGATCTCGCCGGCCGGCTCACTTTTTATGCCAATTAAGGAAATGTAAACAACTCGAATACGTTATTTCGCCAGTAAGTTCGTCGACCTCTTCAGAATTAGGTCAGGACTTACTCAACATCAGTAGTGTACCTTCGCAAATTGACTAATAATTTAATATACTAAATTACCTCAGAATCCTCTAAAATTTTGCAGGGGCTTTCCCACATTGAAGACTAGCACACCATTTTATTTTCCGCATTTCTTGGTAGATCACGTTGTATAGATTCAGGTATTCTTGTGTTAATACAATAACTAATAAAAATATATCATATATTAATCTTTAAAACATGATTAAATTAGAGAATTATTAATGATTAAACTTCCTGGTCCATTCCTAATACAACACCCTGTATTGCTTCTAAAGCATTAATAGCGCACTTGGTTGAAAGAAAAGATAGCTGATTCAAGCTATATGGGCCTTCACTCCAATATCTGCCGAGACTAAACTTGACGCATGCGCATAGTAAATATTGATACCCTTTTCCCCTCTGATTACTAATGCAAATATGACAACACTGTCGGACGCTCTAAGGTCGTTCTATATGTGAGATATACACGAGAGGACGCTTTAAGGTAGTAAATATACGCATTTTATACATGTTTGTGGGCGCTCTGAGGTGGTTATACGTACGGACGCCTGAAGGTAGCGAATTTTTTTGAAAGTGAATCATACGCCGAATAAAGGTAGTATACGCGGAGAATTCGGCATATATAATAAATATCGTTGTCGCTCTAGTCATATATGCGCTTATCTCATGACGGACGCCCGATGAATGTTTTTTGTAATGACGCTTTATGGATAGTGGGATGTAAATATATATATATATATATATATATATATATATATATATATATATATATATATATATATATATATATATATATATATATATATATATATATATATATATATATATATATATATATATATATATATATATATATATATATATATATATATATATATATATATATATATATATATATATATATATATATATATATATATATATATATATATATATATATATATATATATATATATATATATATATATATATAACTTGACGCATGCGCATAGTAAATATTGATACCCTTTTCCCCTCTGATTACTAATGCAAATATGACAACACTGTCGGACGCTCTAAGGTCGTTCTATATGTGAGATATACACGAGAGGACGCTTTAAGGTAGTAAATATACGCATTTTATACATGTTTGTGGGCGCTCTGAGGTGGTTATACGTACGGACGCCTGAAGGTAGCGAATTTTTTTGAAAGTGAATCATACGCCGAATAAAGGTAGTATACGCGGAGAATTCGGCATATATAATAAATATCGTTGTCGCTCTAGTCATATATGCGCTTATCTCATGACGGACGCCCGATGAATGTTTTTTGTAATGACGCTTTATGGATAGTGGGATGTAAATATATATATATATATATATATATATATATATATATATATATATATATATATATATATATATATATATATATATATATATATATATATATATATATATATATATATATATATATATATATATATATATATATATATATATATATATATATATATATATATATATATATATATATATATATATATATATATATATATATATATATATATATATATATATATATATATATATATATATATATATATACGTGAGACATTTAAAAGAAACATCCATAACAGTGCAGAAACACCTTTATTATTATTCCATGTAAGGTATATATGAATGTTTTTTCGTAGTACTTCTGTAATTTATAAATGATGCATTTCATAGGCAATCCTTAGTCATATATATGTACATGCATATTTGATTCAGAATTAAATACCGTTAGTATTTACCTATGGCCTACGATATTCATACATATTACATACATACGAATACCTAGAGAATATAAATTCAAGGTACGTAAATGTACGTAAATGTTAATCCACCAGTAATTCGATTGTAAGTACAGTATACATCAATTTGATGTAGGTACAATATTATTTTCTACATATTAATATGTTCTATATCCATAGATGGATATAGACATACATGTACATAAAGTTTATATCCACGTGCACATACACTGTATGTCCAGTGTACCTCCCCTGGGTTCACACTTTCACACACAATATACTTACAGACACATAAAAAATACAGAAGTTTGCAAATCCCATGGGCATCCATAATCCGATGATATACATACAATGTACGTACAATCTGGATTAATGAGTGAAATAATCATATGTAATATCACTAGTGATTAGAATTTCATCGATAATTTTTTTATTAAAACCTTTGTTGCCTAAATAATTCATTAAGTACATCTTTAATATTAAGTTTTGTAAGTATTTGCCTTCAGACGTTTTCTTGTAATTTTTCAGAGTTCACTGACCTTTATTTTCAATTTCATCATTTACGTCACATAAAAATGCATTTCCAACCCGACTCATTTAGTAAACAAAGTATGTATACATATTTAACAAACGTAACTGTAGGAATTCGCCATATTTTAAAAGTAATGACAATCGAGAAAAACAATATACGTTAAACCATAGGTATTGGTAATGTCTTCACTGTAAAGAGTTCACGGGCACACTTCGACCAATCACATTACGAGTAAAGACATAGACAGAGCACTACCACATTTTACCAATCTGCCGCTTTTACGTTCTAAGGTTGCCTATACCAGATGAAATAGTACCGCCATCTAGTAACGCTATATTAGAATTAACAATATTACTATGTATACAATGAACTTTTCAAGAATTACATATTAAACTTTTTATTAATATATATTTATCTATTTAATCCTTATTTTTAATTTAAGCAGTTTAATGATTCAGTTAAGGTTTGCTTGTTGAAGTAGACAGAACAATTAAGTACAATGAATTATAATGTATAATGCTAGTGCATAGTTTTGATTTCCCGAATTATTAACGTTACTTTGTATTGGATTTCCGTACGTAAATACATTTGTGTGTTTAACATGAAATAATTGATTTGCTTACTTGATAGGCATTTGTATTTAATTTTAATTGTGATAATTATTTTGTAATTACGTTATTATAAGCCATTGAAAGCTGTGTTTAACTTGTCCATAACCTATATATTCCAGACAGCCTTGGCTTTGAAATTGGAAGTTGTCAACTTATGTCGTGTGTCTATGTTATGTTTATATTATTATATTACTACGTATATAATATGTAGTGTAGTTACCTAACTATTTCCCTTATTATTTGTTATATTGTTTTACATAAAACTAGATCCCGAGGATTAAAATAAAATCCGTTACTTAGGTTAAATAATTAATAAGATATGATATATATGTATATGTGGTAATGTTTTAATGTAAATTTTATCTCCAAACCTTTTAACTACATTAAACCACTTTAAAATAATATTTGTTTTTGATTATGTGGAACCCCACATAATTTGGTGACCCCGACGTGAATACATAGCACAATTTACGAATAACATTAAACACATTCCTGGTGCTCATAACGTCGTCGCAGATACAATGTCTCGTTTGAACGAGTGTTCTTTAGTAAATTGAAATTATCTGATGTCTGCTATTAATTCGAATGGATTTAATTTGACGATTTTGAAAAACGCACAATCTAAGGATTCAGAACTTACTTCTCTATTACAGTCACAGGAAAATAAACACAATAAGGTACATTTCTTTTTAAAACAAATTAGTGTTGCTTCAATAGAGCTCATTTGGTGTAACGTCTCTAATTCTAAATGTCGTCCTTATGTACTCAAAACTTTGCGTCATGTTGTTTTTGACATCTTTCATAACCTAGTTCACGCAGGTATTCGCGCTACTAAAAAATGAATTTCTGATAAATATTTTTGGCCCAGAATGAATACGGACTGCACATTATGGACCAAAACTTGTATAAGTTGTCAAACTTTTAAGGTAAATCGACATACCAAGACTCCGATAGAAAATTTTAATGTACCTAAAGGTCGTTTCAAACACATCCATGTGGATCTTGTAGGACCGTTACCTCCTTCAGAGGGTTATTCTTACATTCTTACCATCGTTGAGCGTTTTACGCGTTGGCCTGAAGCTTACCCTATTCCAGATCACACTGCCGAGACGGTGGCCAAAGTGTTGTTTCAAAATTACATTTGTCGCTTTGGCGTTCCGGTTCATATCACGACGGACCAGGGAATGCAATTTGAATCTAAATTGTTTCTCGAATTTTCGAAGTTTTTAGGATTTCATCGTATTCGCACGACTGCTTACCATCCGCAAAGCAACGGATTAGTGGAACGTTTCCACCGCTCATTAAAGACTACTTTATTAGCTAGAGCAAATTCAATTAATTGGGTTTCGGAACTCCCTATTATTTTGTTAGGTTTGAGAGCTATGCCCAAAGTTGACTTACATTGTTCGTCTGCAGAACTGGTGTTTGGTCAAGCATTACGTCTCCCTGGAGAATTTTTTATTAAATCACGCGTTCGTACGAAAATTCCTTATTTTATTAATAAGTTACATGACACTTTTGACAAATTAGATTTTACAAATCCCAATCCTAATCATTTTTCTCAGTCATTCGTGAGTCCTGATGTTAATACTTGCAAGTTTGTATTTCTTCGTATTAAACCTGTTTTCACACCTTTATTTCAAGGTCCTTACGAAGTGATTTCACGTACAGCTAAAATTATCACCATCCTTAAGCAGGGAAAAGAAGTGACTGTCAGTGTTGACAGAATTAAACGGGCTTATTCATTAGCTGACATTACAGATAATCCAGCTCCGTTGGTGGCTAAAAGAGTACGTTTTTATTTTAATTGATTGGTTTATTTTTTTTTTCTTTGAGGGGGAGTATTATGTAGTGTAGTTACCTAACTATTTCCCTTATTATTTGTTATATTGTTTTACATAAAACTAGATCCCGAGGATTAAAATAAAATCCGTTACTTAGGTTACATAATTAATAAGATATGATATATATGTATATGTGGTAATGTTTTAAAGTAAATTTTATCTCCAAACCTTTTAACTGCTTTAAACCACTTTAAAATAATATTTGTTTTTGATTATGTGGAACCTCACATAATACAGTACAACAATTTACAAGTTATATTAACAATTGGAAGTAAGCTAGAGAAGAAATCTATAGATAAAATTTAAAAGCATTCACAGAAAACATTTCATGAAACAACACATATGTCAAAATTCAAAATATTACCACGATAATATTTGTCGACGCGTCGATACAAAAAATTAGAGTGAGACACTGTTCATGTTGATACAATCAAAAGCGGATCTAGGTTAGTTTACCATTAATAATAACTGTAATAACAAGTTGCGTGTTAATAATAGACATATAGTCCAGTCAATAAAGCGCTAAAATGATCAATATCTCTAATTTGAGTGCTAATTAATGGATTTTGATGAAACTTTGTGCAATGTGTTTGTAATGACGTTAATAAAAAAGTTGAAAAAAAAAAGATTAAAGCAGGAAATGATCGGAAGGGGTAGAAAACACCCCTTCTATCACAGGTTCTGTAACTTGTCGAATTAGATCAGAAATGAAAAAGAAATATATTTACCTTTTTTGGCTCAAAATAAGATGTTTTTACTCTTGTGATTTTTTTCGAAAAATGCGTATTTTTCGAGATATGGCCATTCGAAGATTCTTAAAAGTGGGGGAAGGGAAATGTAAAAGTTGAAAAAAATCTGAAAAAATTCAGTTGAATGTATCATCGAAATACAAGACTTCTTTTTATTTGCAACTTTTCTGTAAAGTGCGTTTTCACCGAGTTTTTCCGGAAAAACCTGAAAAACTACCTCTTTTTTTTGAAATCGTAGCGCTTTGAAAATATGTAATATAAAAATTTGAAAAAACTCAGACGTATGCCTTCTAAATATGTTTTGTCTCTTGGAATTTTTTTGTAACTTGCTAATGCTAATTTTCCGAGTGACAGGAAGCTTTTCACGATAAATAATGTACTACATTTTTTGAAAACTTTTTCAAAATTTTTAATTTAAAAAGTATATTGAGCCTTTAATAATGGTATAACTATATAGGTTTCATATTTTTTATAATAATATATATAAATCACGCTCATTTTTCGAATTCTCATTATTTTTTAATGTGCAAAAATGTGGTACATTAGAAAATTGACAAGTTACACAGAAATATCAAGAAACAAAAAAAATTTACGTCTAAATTTTTTCAAATTTTTAAATTACGTATTTTTAAAGCGCTATAATTTCATGATTTTCCGGAAAAACTCGGTGAAAACGCACTTTACAGAAAAGTTGCAAATAAAAAATTTCTTGTATTTCGATGATACATGTGCATGTGAATTTTTTACATTTCCCCTTCCCACTTTTAGAAATTTTAGAGTGGCCATATCTCGAAAAACATGCATTTTCTGATCAAATTCACAGGAGTAAAAACATCTTATTTTGGGCCAAAAAAGGTAAATATGTTATTTTCTTTTTCATCTCTGATCTAATTCTACAAGTTACGGACCCGTGATAATTTCCTACTCTAATCTTTTTCAACTTTTTTATCAACGTCATTACAAACACATTGCACAAGGTTTCATCAAAATCCATTTATTAGCACTCAAATTAGACTGTTGAATGGACTAATAGTAAAAAGATAACAAAATATCAACAGAATAACTGTATCAAAAACAAAAATTCAGATATTGTCATAAAATGTACCTATTTACAAATTAAAATTATAATTATATTCTATGTTCAAAATGTCCTCCTCAGCTTCAGTACATTTTCTAGTGCGGACTCTCTAATTTCTTTGCGGTATTCAACAATCCTTTGAGTTAATTGATCCCTGTAATCAACGTCCACTTTGTAGATGTCACTCTTTAATAAAATAATGTACCTACATGGTTGAAATCTGAAGACCTTTGTGACAGTTTACTTACTCTTGAATAAGATTTCCGGTAACCAAGGATTCAACAAAAAACAAAAAGAAAAAATATATCATTTTTTAATATACATATCTTAAAAATAAAATGTTAAAAAGGAGATCTGATCAAAAAGCTTAATATATATATATATATATATATATATATATATATATATATATACATATAGCAAAATCTTATTTTTATTTAATTATAGAAAATGTTGATAAAGAAATAATATCAACCACTATAATTTTGGTGACCCCGACATACGACTCCGGCACCCGGCTTTTTTGGTATATTTTATACTTTTAGAAGAATACAAATCTTAATTATTTGACGATGGAAGCAGAAATTGAAATTGCAGTTACCAAATATATGTCTGTCCTTTAGAAGACCTTTTTTTGGCAAGAATTCTTAGAAACTAGAATCCCAAGATTTTCCCAGTTTTTCTTTACATTTTCTCAAGTGGTAAGGAAATTGTTTACTCATTTGCCCTTGTTATTAAAGAGAATAAGTCAATCAGTTATGGCACCTCCTACAATTGATGATATTTTGTTAAACGATCAACCAGCCACATCAGATACAGTGATATCGAACAGTAATTATGTTACGAATACGTATACTATTAAACTTCCTCCTTTTTGGGTTAACAAACCGGAAATATGGTTCACTCAAATAAAATCGCAATTTTCTATTCACATTGTCACTAATCAACCCGAAAGAGATTTGTACGATAACTTAAAAACTATTAAAACTAAGACTTGCTCTCTGGTTCCCAGATGGGGGACCTCAAACCGTCCGATTTTTACCGGTCAATGCTATCAATTTTCGGAGGATCCCATGTGGTGAACCAGGAGCTCCTAGTGAAATTATGGAAGAGGCGATTGCCTAAAACTATCTTCATTGCAATCACCGCATCCGGAAAAACTGAGATTAAAGAATTAATCGACATTGCTGATCATATATGGGGGTGGTGTCAAAATTCTATGAATTCAATTTGTAACGTTAATCCCACAGTATCTACGTCAAATATGATTACAACCTTTCAAGATACGTTGAATCAAGTATTGCACAAACAAGAAATTTTTTCGTCCTAATTTCATGCTATAGAGTCTAAAGTTTCTTCAATAACTTCTGCTCCTCCTACAGTTTCTAGCACTTTTTGCGATAATTGTAAAAGTCGCCCCGACTCGGGAAATCGCATTGGCTCAAGACCTCGTTCTAGTAGTCGAAATAATACCCGCGTTGGATATAATCCTTCTAATGCCAAAGTTTGCTATTACCATCAACTTTATGATTGTAAAGCATTTAAATGTGTTGGAGACTGTAGAGCGGGAGCTAGGTGGCTTTTTCGACACATCATCGTTTTATGAAGTTTGAGATATTTTTATGGTTTAATGGATGATAACGATTCATAAAATCGACTTCTGGCGGGGCACCTCCTGTCAGGTGCGTCACGAACACTGTCTAAAAATCAGTGAAATTATGTAATTTTTACAAGGCTCATTTTTTTCGTGTGTACACATTTTATGTTTAGAAAGAATAAAATAAACTCACCAGAAAGTGTGGGCCGTCAGGAGGCGCAGCAAGAAAGGAAATAATGGTACAATACATCTGAGGCACGGTAGGAAGTCAAGTTAGCCGAAAGTGTTAAATTCCTGTATATTTAAGAGCCTTTTTTTGACACTAAGAACTTTCTAGGGAGGCTATTCTATTGTTGAAGGAGCTTATATTTACGTTTTAAAAAGGAGTCAGAACTTGTAACGATGAATTTAGAGTTCTGAGATGAAATAAATATGCGAAAAAAAATCCAATTTTTTTCAAAAATCCTAAACATTTTCTTTCTGGCTAGCCTTACTGACGGGTGTTTCTTTCTGGAAATTTTTTTCTGTGTTCAAAACATTTAAATAAACATGCTCAGCCTAAAAAAAGCTTGCAACGATCATGTTATAAAACTCCATTCTTTGAAATCTTTGACCTTTCTGGCTGCGCCCCTAATGGCCCACATTTTCTGGCGATCTTATTTTATTCATTCTAAACATAAAATGTGTACACACAAAAAAAAATTAGCCTTGTAACGATGATATAATTTCACTGATTTTTATATTTTGAACCATGGCCAACTCGACGGGCTGACATATGCCAGAAGTCTATTTTGTCGTTATTTAAGTTCGATAGAATTAATCAATGCATATAAAATGCTTGTAACGATGAGTTTCCGAAAAACCACTTAGCTCCCGCACCACTGGTGCACTTTCGCCAAAAACGTCAAAGTCGACAATCAAAGATGACTAAAAGTTAATAATATTTTGACAGCTGATGTTAATATTTCAAATAATAAACGTCGTCTTTTCATATTTGATAATACAAATAACTTTTCAATTAGGAATTAGTCGGCCCTGCCAAAAATTCCACATAGAAACTTATAAAAAAAAGTGATGCGGTTTTATCGTTCCTATAAGTTATATTAGTATTATACAGACAGGATTTTGTCTGTTTTATTAAGTTTTAAATCGGTTATGAAACAGTAATTCCGAATGAGCTATTTGGAATTATCATGTTGCCCTTTTATGAGTATTTATATGAAATATACATCAACAAATCTACAGTTTAGTGTCTGCAAATGCACTCTTGCCCTTATATCTGTAAACATATGGAATTACAGATACAACTTTAAAGAGATTCTAAACTTTTCTATAAGTAATATCATAATAGTTTCAGTCCGTCCTTTCTCCAGTATCGGTCGTATGTAACACACCATTTATCAACATGTTTTTATTGTAAATTTCAACATTGTCTTTTTATTAGTATTAATGTGAATATACATGTCAACAAATGTACAGTTTCAATTGTATATTTTACAGATGTATTTTTATTGTAAACTTCCATTATGCTTTTTTATTAGTATTAATTTGGATATGCATGCCGACAAATGTACAGTTTAAATTGCATATTTCAAATAGAAATACCAATATAGTGGTAAACACAAAATACTGCAAAGTCCTTATTTCCTCGGGTGTTCTTGTTCTAGCCTAGAAGCAATGAATGAGTTAGCAGTGAAAGAGACTGCTTTACTTTTAATTTAACAAACACACGTCAGTTCCTTAGGTCACATTAGATTAGATATGAATTAGCGACACGTATAAGCTCCCTCTACTGGAGTCTGGAGTAAAGTTGCTGCTGAAATTTCTATCAGTTTATACCAGAATGGAGCAGCAAAATGAGTCAAGCCGTATTCATTTGTAAATCCAAACATTTACTTATACCACATCAATGAGAATTTATGAGAGCAGTATCTAATGTAAAACGTGCGGCTTTCCGTGGTTAAATGGCAAGTGTTTCTATAAGAAACGAGCTGCATTAGGTTAGAACAGTTTTGATTTGCAATTTAAGATTACAAATTATAATGTTTGAATAGGGATTTATGAGATCAGTTTCTATGAGTATTAATGTTTTTTTTCAGTAATATATTAAATGTGTTTTCATTTGTTTGAATGGGTAAAAAGAAAGGTCAGTTTTCAACTGCAATTACAAATACAAGTTTAATCACTTCGAATGGAGTTATATGCGATCAATTTCTAAAATTATTTATGCTGTTTTCCGAATATAATTGTGATGAGGTTTAATCAGTAACAAATTGTTCACTACTTGTTATGATATGGTTGGAAATTCCAAGTACACATTTAGTATTCCTTCAAGAGGATTGATGAGAGCAGTTTCTACGAGTATCTATTTGTTGTTCCTCTAGTAAATTATATAAGTCTTTATCAGTACAGATTAGGATATAATTTAAATATGAAAATTATATCAGAATAAAGCAACCAAATATATTAAACAGTATCTATTTGTAAATCCAGACATTTACTTATACTATCTCAATGAGAATTTATGAGAACAGTATCTAATGTAAAACGTGCTGCTTTCCGTGGTTAAATGGCAAGTATTTCTATAAGAAACGAGCTGCATTAGGTTAGAACAGTTTTAATTTGCAATTGAAGATTACAAATTATAATGTTTGAATAGGGCTTTATGAGATCAGTTTCTACGAGTATTAATGTTTTTTTCAGTAATATATTGAATGTGTTTTCATTTGTTTGAATGGGTAAAAAGAAAGGTCAGTTTTCAACTGCAATTACAAATACAAGTTTAATCACTTCGAATGGGGTTATATGCGATCAATTTCTAACAGTATTTATGCTGTTTTCCGAATATAATTGTGATGAGGTTTGATCAGTAACAAATTGTTCACTGCATGTTACGATATGGTCGGAAATTCCAGGTACATATTTAGTATTACTTCGAAAGGATTGATGATAGCAGTTTCTACGAGTACCTATGTATTTGTTGTGCCAATAGTAAATTATATAAGTCTTTATCAGTATGCATTCGGATCTAATTTAAATATGAAAATTATATCAGAATAAATCAACCAAATATTTTAAACAGTATCTATTTGTAAATTCAGACATTTACTTATACTATCTCAATGAGAATTTATGAGGACAGTATCTAATGTAAAACGTGCGGCTTCCGTGGTTAAATGGCAAGAGTTTCTATAAGAAACGAGCTGCATTAGGTTATTTGATTTGCCATTGAAGATTACATATTATAATGTTTGAATAGGGATTTATGAGATCAGTTTCTATGAGTATTAATGTTTTTTTTTTCAGTAATATATTAAATGTGTTTTCATTTGTTTGAATAGGTAAAAAGGAAGGTCAGTTTTTAACTGCAATTACAAATACAAGTTTAATCACTTCGAATGGGGTTATATGCGATTAATTTCTAACAGTATTTATGCTGTTTTCCGAATATAATTGTGATGAGGTTTGATCAGTAACAAATTGTTCACTACATGTTACGATATGGTCGGAAATTCCAGGTACATATTTAGTATTCCTCCAAGAGGATTGATGAGAGCAGTTTCTACGAGTATTTATTTGTTGTTCCTACAATAAATTATATAAGTCTTTATCAGTATGCATTCGGATCTAATTTAAATACAAAAATTATATCAGAATGAAACCCCAAATAATTTAAAAACTGTTCACCTGTAAATCCAAACATTTAAAGATAATATTTTAATGAGAACAGTATCTAATGTAACGTGTGCGGTTTTCCGTGGCTAAATTTTAAAATTATTTGCAATAAATAAGCTTTAACGGATTCGAAGAGTTTTCATTTGCATTTCCAAATGAATAGTTTTAATAATTGTTAAATAGGGATCTATGAGGTCAATGCAATGTTTTTTTTTTCAATAAAATGTGTTTTTATTGGAAAAAACACATTACACAAAGACACTCACCTCATAGATCTCTATTTAACAATTAAAACTATTCATCTGGAATTGCAAATTAAAACTGTTCAAATCCGTTAAAGCTTATTTGTTAAAAATACTTTTAAAATTTAGCCACGGAAAGCCGCACGCGTTACATTAGATACTGTTCTGATTGGTTCTCATTAAAATATATCTTTAAATGTTTGGATTTACAAGTGGATACTGTTTAAAATGGGTTGTTTCATTCTGATATAATTTTTGTATTTAAAGTAGATCTGAATGCATACTGATAAAGACTTATATAATTTACTATTGGAACAACAAATACATACTCGTAGAAACTGCTCTCATCAATCCTCTTGAAGGAATACTAAATATGTACCTGGAATTTCCGACTATATCGTAACATGTAGGGAACAATTTGTTACTGATCAAACCTCATCACAATTATATTCGGAAAACAGCATAAATACTGTTAGAAATTGATCGCATATAACCCCATTCGAAGTGATTAAACTTGTATTTGTAATTGCAATTGAAAACTGACCTTTCTTTTTACCCATTCAAACAAATGAAAACACATTTAATATATTACTGAAAAAAAACATTAATACTCATAGAAACTGATCTCTTAAATCCCTATTCAAACATTATAGTTTGTAATCTTCAATTGCAAATCAAAACTGTTCTAACCTAATACTTATAGAAACACTTGCCATTTAACCACGGAAAGCCGCACGTTTTACATTAAATACTGTTCTCATAAATTCTAATTGAGATAGTATAAGTAAATGTCTTGATTTACAAATAGATACTGTTTAAAATATCTGGTTGCTTTATTCTGATACAATTTTTATAATTAAATTAGATCCGAATCTGTACTGATAAAGACTTATATAATTTACTAGAGGAACAGCAAATACATACTCGTAGAAACTGCTATCATCAATCCT
Source organism: Rutpela maculata (assembly GCA_936432065.2). Taxonomy (NCBI): domain Eukaryota; kingdom Metazoa; phylum Arthropoda; class Insecta; order Coleoptera; family Cerambycidae; genus Rutpela; species Rutpela maculata. The sequence continues at coordinate 105,139,830 of OW386287.2, read as the reverse complement.
TTCGAAGGAATACTAAATATGTACCTGGAATTTCCGACCATATCCCCAGCAAACAAAGAATGTATCCGTAATGTTATGCAATGTTAAATGGAAGTAACATTTGTAATGTTCTCTTGCAATATGATATTTATATTACAACAACGTAACAGAGAAATGTTACATTTCGAAATATTAAACAAATATTTATGTAATGTTGGTTACATTACGTAACATTTAATAGTATGACAAATTACTTTCTGACAACGTTGATGTTATATTAAAGTAATAATGCATTGTTTAGTGGGATCGTAACATGTAGTGAACAGTTTTTTACTGATCAAACCTCATCACAATTATATTTGGAAAACAGCATAAATACTGTTAGAAATTGATCGCATATAACCCCATTCGAAGTGATTGAACTTGTATTTGTATTTGCAGTTGAAAACTGACCTTTCTTTTTACCCATTCAAACAAATGAAAACACATTTGATATATTACTGAAAAAAAACATTAATACTCATAGAAACTGATCTCATAAATCCCTATTCAAACATTATAATTTGTAATCTTCAATTGCAAATCAAAACTGTTCTAACCTAATGCAGCTCGTTTCTTATAGAGACACTTGCCAGTTAACCACGGAAAGCCGCACGTTTTACATTAGATACTGTTCTCATAAATTCTCATTGAGATAGTATAAGTAAATATCTGGATTTACAAATAGATACTGTTTAAAATATTTAGTTACTTTATTCTGATATAATTTTCATATTTAAATTAGATCCGAATCTGTACTGATAAAGACTTATATAATTTACTAGAGGAACAACAAATAGATACTCGTAGAAACTGCTCTCATCAATCCTCTTGAAGGAATACTAAATGTGTACTTGGAATTTCCGACCATATCATAACAAGTAGTGAACAATTTGTTACTGATTAAACCTCATCACAATTATATTCGGAAAACAGCATAAATACTTTTAGAAATTAATCGCATATAACCCCATTCGAAGTGATTAAACTTGTATTTGTAATTGCAATTGAAAACTGACCTTTCTTTTTACCCATTCAAACAAATGAAAACACATTTAATATATTACTGAAAAAAAAACATTAATACTCATAGAAACTGATTTCATAAATCCCTATTCAAACATTGTAATTTGTAATCTTCAATTGCAAATCAAAACTGTTCTAACCTAATGCAGCTCTTTTCTTAAAGAAACACGTGTCTTTTAATCATGGAAAGCCGCATGAATTACATTAGATACTGTGCTCATAAATTCTCATTGATGTGGTATAAGTAAATGTTTGGATTTACAAATGGATATGGCTTGACTCATTTTGCTGATCAATTCTGATATAAACTGATAACTATTTCAACAGCAACTTTATCTAACTCTTATAGAAACTTATTGACCATATAGGTTCTCATAGATACTTATTAATTTTTGATAATTTTCAATACGGATTGATGAGATTTTTTTGACAGGGGGAGTATCGGATAAAAATAAAACGAGGTTATTTCCACTAGTCGACGTTTCGAATAAACTTTTATTCTTCCTCAAGACTTTAGTGAAACGAAACCAAAAAAATACTTCTTGGTGAGAAGGAGTCATAATATTGAACAAGCGAGTTGAGAAATAAAATAAAATCCAATGGACAACATAACATATAATTACTAAACAATGTAAATGTATGGGCGTGAATAGTTTCATATCAATTACAATAATTAATAATGATTAACAAGTTGTTAATCATTATTAATTATTATAAACTCAGTATTGTAATTGGTATGAAACTATTCACGTCCATACATTTACATTGTTTAGTAATTATATGTTATGTTGTCCATTGGATTTTATTTTATTTTTCAACTCGTATGTTGTTCAATATTATGACTCACCTAAGAAGTATTTTTATGGTTTCGTTTCACTAAAGTCTTGAGGAAGAATAAAAGTTTATTCGAAACGTCGACTAGTGGCAATAACCTCGTTTTATTTTCAACCGATACACCGACTAATTCCTAATTGAAATCTTAGATACGGATACTATTATTAATTGAATACAAATAACTTAAATTTTCTCAATGACACAGGCGCTGATTCATCGATTGTACCTCGGAATCTTTTTACAGATATTAAGAAGAACCCTAATTTTGTACTGACAGCCGCTAATTGATCTATTATAAATACATTCGTTAAGAAATTTTTGAAAATCGATTTAAACTTACGTAGGTTATTTCCTTTCGTTTTTAACATAGCAGACATTGATGTCCCTATTATTGGGACCGATTTTTTAACGCATTTTGGTTTAGTTGTTGATTTGAAATAAAAAAGTTTAATCGACAATATGACTAGTTTATCAACATATTTATTTTCTAATAATGTTCCCTTATATTCCTCTAAATTATTTACCTTATCAAATGAATACACTGCATTACTTTTAGAATTTCCAAGCTTGATAAGTTCGCCAAATTACAATTTGCCCGTTAAACATTCCGTAGTGCATCATATTATAACAGAAGGTTACGGCCACGTAGGTTAGATAATATTAAATTTAAGATAGCTCAGAACGAATTCAACGCTATCGTAGAATTAAGCATTTGCGTACCTTCTTCTTCTTCCGTATCCTCACCATTGCACATGGTAGCTAAGAAAGAAAAAAACGACTGGAGACCTTGCGGAGACTATCGTCGACTCAATTCAGTTACTATCCCTGATAGATACCCATTGCCGCATCTTCATGACTTCAATTCACAATTATATGATTGTGTTATCTTTTCAAAAATAGATTTAGTCCGTGCTTATAAATACCTGCCGCAAAAAGTGACATTTTTAAAACAGCGATTACTACGCCTTTTGGTTTATTTGAATTTGCGAGTATGCCTTTTGGCTTACGTAACGCTGGTCAAACATGCCAACGTTTTATGAACGAAGTTTTAGTAGGTTTGCCCTTCATTTTCATCTATTTAGATGACATTCTGATTGCAAGTAAATTTATTTCGGAACATTTAGAACACTTGAGACTTGTTTTTCAGAGGTTAGAATTGTACGGTATAAATATTAAACCGTCAAAATGCATATTAGGTGTCAATCATTTGACATTTTTAGGACACAATATTTCATCAGCCGGTATTTTACCTTCTTCTGAACGTATTGATGTCATAAATGATTTTCCCTTACCAACTACAATTAAACAACTTCAGCGTTTCATAGGTATGGTAAACGTTTATCATCGTTTCATATCTTCTTTCGCTGAAATCTTAATTCCTTTACATCCTCTATGTACTAGTTTACTGCATGATAAAGTTAAAATAATAAATGATTGGCCTACCGACTGTCTTGACAGTTTTTCCAAAGCTAAAGCTGCAATAGCTTGTGCAACATTTTAAGCTCATCCTCGTTGTGATGATAACTCGTTTTTATCGTTGACAGTTGATTGTTCAAATGTCTCTATTTGGGCAGTTCTTGAACAGCGCGATAACAAAGGTGCACTTGCTCCGTTAGCCTCTTTCTCACGAAAACTTACCTTAGCACAGACAAAATATAGTGCCTTTGACAAAGAACTTCTTTCTTTATTCACAGCGATTAAACATTTCAGGTTTTTACTTGAAGGTCGTACATTTGTTTGCTTTACTGACCATAAAACTTTGATCAAAGCATTATTCACTAAAACTGAAAGATCTCCCCGGCAAATTAGACATTTAAAATTCATTGCTCAGTTTGCATGCGAGTTCAAACATATCAAGGGGAAACATAACGTTGTTGCTGACACCTTATCACGTGAGCATGATACGTTTTCTTTACAACAATATGTTTCTCCAATTGTAACCCAAAAGTCTAACCTAGTTGATATTAATTTTGACTTTTTATTGAACAGAGCTCAAGAAGATGATTCTGATCTTAAATTTTTATTGTCAGATACTTCATCGAACACAAAAAGAACTTTTCATTTAAAGAAAATTAAAATTCCATTTTTTGACGAGTTTATTTGGTGGGACGCTTCCCGCCCTAAACTATATACGTCCTTATATTCCAATCATTTATAGACGGACACTTTTTGATATTTCTCATGGTTTATCTCACCCTGGTATTAACCCTTTCCAGCCCGAATTATTATCCAGGTCAAGAAAAAATTCTTTTACCTTTTTTTTTTATTCACAATGATACTACTAAACATATATATGCAAAGAAAAACTAAAATATTTACATTTTTAGTGCCAAAATGAATTGACGCCATATGGAGTCACTGGGCAAATATATGCTCAAATGAAAAAAGTTTGGATATAAATTATTTATTCAATTATCATGAATAATAGTTATTTACAATGGAATAGTTCAAAACAGTTTTATTCTTTGTCAAACATAAGGGCATCTTACATTTTTCGCACATTATACGGGAATATGCATAAATGCAAAACCGGACCAATACATGCGGTAACTTGGCATTTTCACAATGCTGCTCAAAATGTGATTACCTAGGAACTGGTGTGTTTCTCTGCATGTTGTGTTGATAGATGAGCCAGTTTTCTCTACAGAATACACATTTATTTGATGTTCAATATTTTGTATTATGTTGTCATCAAAGAAATACTTGAAATAAGTCATCGGTGTTAGTTCTGGTTCAGGTGAATTTGAAAAATTAATTTCACATGCTGAAGCTACTTTATCCAAGTCTTTCTGCCTCCGGTGATATTCCTCCTTTTTTTTCTTCCTCGAATTATGAGCATGATTTGATTTATTAGACGTTTGAATATCAAAAAGGACAGCCAATGGTATTTCGTCTACAGAGTCATATTCTTCTTCATGTCTTTCCTCATAGTTCAATCCACGTTGTATTACAGTAGATGCTAAATAGTTTTGTACTTCAGTAATTTCTGTCTCACCATCGTCATCTGATTCCCCAATATTCAAATCAGATACATCTCCTTCTAGAAGTAACAGTAAATGTCGTTCTTCTTCTTCGGTCAATCCTGCTCTAGTCAACTAAAAATACAATTATATTCAGGTGCTTTGAATTATAAATTGTCGCCAATGAAATCAAATATGACGTAAAACAAGGTTAAAGAAATAAGAAAAACCAAAGTTGACAAGAAACGACGCGATATTCACAAAATAACCAATTTTATGGTTGAATACATATTCTTTCTGAATGACCACTGACTCCATATGGAGTCACACAATTTTGACCTATAATAAAGGTCGAAATATGGTAAAAATTTAGCTTGCTGTCATGAAATATTTATAAGCTGCTACTTTAACTTACCTTTTATGCAAAAACTTTAATAATGTAGTAATAAAACACGAAGAATAAAAACTTTTTACAAACTGTTGTAACACCACTGACAATACTATCAATTCACAGCTGACAGAAATTCGCCATTTTATACAGAATCTCGTAATAGAACTAAAGTTTTTGGCTTACGCCATCTATAACATATAGACGAATTAACTTCAACGAAATCTACAGTAATAATTATTTCGGTTCGTGGATTTAATGGACTGGTACCACAACGACGCCATATGGCATCACTGGGCTGGAAAGTGTTAAGGCGACTAGAACGTTAGTTTCTAAAAATTATTTTTGGCCTAAAATGACTTCAGATTGTAACCTCTGGGTAAAAACTTGTATTAGCTGTCAAACTAATAAGTGACACGACACATGAGTAGTCCCATAGGTAAACTCGATATACCTAAAGGACGTTTCAATCACATACATATAGATTTAATAGGACCATTACCTCCTTCTAAAGGTTGTTCTTATATTCTGACTGTGATCGAACGTTTTACTAGATGGCCCGAAGCTTATCCACTTCATGATATAACTGCAGAAACTGTAGCACGTACGTTATCTCAAAATTACGTTTGCCGTTTCGGTGTCCCTTTGACAGTGACAACAGATCAGGGAGTTCAATTTGAATCGAAATTATTCCAAAAATTTTCAAAATTTTTGGGATTTTATAGAATGATAGAAAGATTTAACAGAAGTCTTAAAACTGCTTTGAGAGCTAAAACTTCCACACCACGTTGGGTAGATGAACTTCCTATCATACTATTAGCTCTCAGGACAATCCCTAAAGACGATTTGCAATGTTCCTCCGCAAAATTTGTTTTTTGGTCAAACTTTACGACTACCAGGTGAATTTTTTAGTAAATCATATACTTGTCCGGATATTCCTTATTTTATTACTAAATTACGTACTTCTTTTGATAATTTAACGTTCATTTCACCTTTTCACCATGTTAATTACAAATCATTTATCAGTTCAGACATTTCGACTTATAATTTTGTTTTCGTTCGGAAAGAGCGTTTTAAAAAAATTTTCTCACCTCTGTACGATGAACCATTTAAAGTTTTGTCCCGTACAGATAAGTTGGTTACTTTTGTTAAAGGAACTAAAACCGTCACAGTAAATGTTGATAGAATTAAACCAGCATATTTACTGACAGACAAATGCGATGTCACTGTACCACCTATTAAGAAAGTTCGTTTTGCCGTCGACGAAATAACTGATTGACCTTTTTTTTTTATTAACGGGGGAGTAATGTGGCAGGTTACTTACTCTTGAATAAGATTTCCAGTAACCAAGGATTCAAGAAAAAACAAAAAGAAAAAAGTATAATATCATCTTAAAAATAAAATATTAAAAAGAAGATCTAATCAAAAAGCTTAATATATATACATATAGCAAAATCTTATTTTTATTTATTTTTATTTAATTAAAGAAAATGTTGATAAACAAATAATATAAACCACTACAACCTTGTCGGTCATACATGAATCTTTTCTACCAAATCGATTGTTAGCGCACGCTCTCATTTGTATGGTAAAATTTATCTTGCCTTAGTTGGGGAGGCGTGATTCTTTCACATTATAATTTATTGGATAGGATATTGCAAAATTTCACTGTACTTGTTTTATACCTATGGTATAAATGATATTCTTTGAATTTGCCTTTTATTGATATTATAGCTTGTTGCTAGTTTCTTAACCCCTTGAAGGGTTTTCGTTTGGAACACTGAGTTAATCGGAGTCTCATGATTCCGCAAGTTTGAAACTCAGTATTCTGGTCGCCTTACGGGAACTTACTAGGAATTTCTTTATGCGATTTTTCAGGAATCATTAATTGTAGAATCCATTATTAGTAGGTGAATAAGTGGGACCCCGTCAAAGAGAAAGACCAAATTCTTATTAGAGAGAGGAAAATAGATTTTTATTAGAGAAGAGCGTCGCTGATAATCTAAGGTTGTGCAGCCGTGGCCTATTACTTGTCTATCGAGTAATATCTTATCTCGAACCCGCTTGGGAGAGGACTAACGGGGCAGAACGCGACTGGCGCCCTTTAATAAATAAATTGGTGTCGCATCACGCACGGTAGTGTGTTCTTCTACATTCTCTCATCAACGATAGCATCAACGATATTATTGTAGGTCGAAGTTACAATTGTAAGTCCGAAGTTACAATTGTAGGTCGAAGTTACAATTGTAAGTCCGAAGTTACAATTGTAGGTCGTAGTTACAATTGTAAGTCCGAAGTTACAATTGTAGGTCGAAGTTACAATTGTAGGTCCGAAGTTACAATTGTAGGTCGAAGTTATAATTGTAGGTCGAAGTTACAATTGTAGGTCCAAGTTACAATTGTAGGTCCGAAGTTACAATTGTAGGTCCGAAGTTACAATTGTAAGTCCGAAGTTACAATTGTAGGTCGAAGTTACAATCTTTTAGTTAAAATTGCAACAATCAAAGTGAATTTTGGTTGGAACTTGTGAAAATTGTTATTGGCCCCTCTACGCCTTCGTATTTTTCTAATAGTTGTCATTTTGAAGTAAGGCTTACTATAATCAACAATTACAGTTACAATTGTAAGTCCGAAGTTACAATTGTAGGTCGAAGTTACAATCGTTTAGTTAAAATTGCAACAATCAAAGTGAATTTTGGTTGGAACTTGTGAAAATTGTTATTGGCCCCTCTACGCCTTCGTATTTTTCTAATAGTTGTCATTTTGAAGTAAGGCTTACTATAATCAACAATTACAACTGTAAATAATGCCCTTAAACGTAAAATCAGTTAGTTTTAGATTATACCCATAAGATGGTCAATTAAGGAGTGGATATTAACGGCATAGATCAATTAATTCAAAGGATTGTTGAATGACGCAACGAAATTAGAAACAGTCCTGATGTGATAAGAAGATGAGTCAATCATCTCGTGAACTGAGAAGCTGAGGAGGGCATTTTGAACATAATATTTAATTATAATTCTAATTTGTAAATACGTTTTATGACAATATCTGCATTTTTTTTAGTTTGGTACAATTATTCTGTTTATATTTTGTTGTTATCTTGTTACTACGTGCATTATTCATATGCAACTTTGTTGTTACAGTAACTGTTGTTGTTAATAGGTGTGTTATGTTGCTGTATTACCAGTCTTTAATAAATGAGAGGAATGAAATAGGTTCTTGATTCTGTCCTCTAACATTTATTTTTGGATTAATTTTACCGCCTCCATAAATATTGGTAATTAGAATATAATAATTACTGCTGAAAAGAAAAAGTAAATGCACAATTTAATAGTGGAAGCATTTTTTTCGCGTATCATTCATCGATATTTTCTAAAGTCTCATATTGCATTATTGAGTGAAATTTATTTCAGTCGGCAAAGCTGTGGCAAAAAAATTAATTAAGCCATACAATAGAATGTGTGCTCTAAAACCTTTAAGAATTTTAAAATATAATTTTTGTTCTATTGTAAAATGCACTTTTTACTTATTACAATTTTATTCGGGATGTGCGACATATATATTTTTGTTTCTCGACAGGCCTACAGCTAGAAAATGCTTTAAGGGTGGGCAAACAATTTTTCAGAGGGGGCCCCTGAGCCAAAAATTTGTTTCTTCCATTTAAAAATAGCTACCTCATTATTTTCTACGGTCGCCGTAGGTCGGGCGAAAATTATTCTAGGACGAGCTACGCCCGTCCTGGCCCACCCCTAGCTACAGGCCTGTTTCTCGAGCATGTGTGTTGTTTTTTTTCAACTGCTAGAAATAATTATTCTCTGCTATATAATTTATCGAATTTAGTAGGATTCTTAGGAATTTAAAGAATTGACCAGGAAAAATAAAAAGCAGCATTTAGAGCATGGGCCAGGGGCGAGCGTAAAGGCGACTTCAATGTGACATCAAAGTTACATCGGAAAAATTCTATCAATTCAAACTTGGTGATAGCCCGCTAAAAACAACATTACGCGAATCAGAGAGCATAATGCACCTTATCGCATAAAACACAAATTACCATACCAGGCGTTGACCATCTTTCGGCAACATATCTAGCCACACCGCCTTTCTCTATCTAACTATAAAAACTCTAAAACACAATTTCTGATCTTTAACTCTCTTCTACTCATTTCTTTGTTTTTCTTTGTTGTTGTTGTTTGTTTTGTCTCTCTAAATTATCTCTTTCCAATCACAATTTATTTTTGAATATCAAAATATTTAGAAAACCAAATATTTGAAACCATAAATTGCGCGGTCTTGCATAGCCGTTCGCTTTGACTGCATTACTTAGAACGGGTTTTTTGGTTAGTAATTTTCCCGTGAAGACCAGCCATATATATCTGATATTTTATTTACACCAGCCTCTTTTGTATTGTATATATCAATTATTTTAAGTTTATTTTTTACATGTTTTAGCTTATGCACTTTTTAATTCGCCTATCCTGCGAAAGGAGATTGTGTTTATATTTTCATTTTATTTTTAATCCAATCCGGCCTCGCTCCGTCCAGTCAATCAATTACCATGGCGATTCGCACCATGGATGTGTGGCTGGCTCCGGATGAGTGCGCGGGGAGGACAATATGTATTCTTAATTTAAAATAAATTTGTTCTAGCTTGCTTGCTTGCTTGAATGTCAGTCGATATTCCGTTGAAGCAACGTCGAGCACGGTTAGTACTTGGATGGGTGACCCATCTTGGGAAATCCAGCGTTCTCGTCCCACCTTCTAGCGGTTTGTATATCAGTGTATACGCGGAAGCTACGTAATTTCAGATAAGGATTACGTAGTGGATATACCATCCTTCGGGTGGATGTAAAGCAGGCGGTCCCTTGTCTATTAAATGTTAGGCAAGTAAAAGATCCCTACTCTTCTTAAGGGAAGAGGTTCGGCAAAATTTCCAGGTTGGGGGTAGCTCGTCTCCTGGCGTCGGTGATAGGCCCTGGTAGCGGAAATAGGCCGACGTTAAATAAATATATAAAAAAAAAGCATGGGCCGCAGATAGCAAATCTTCATCAACTAAAATTGAAGGCACACATATCTACTGACACTATAATTTAAGTTATTTTTCAGTTTATAAATTTTTAAATTACTCTTTAGTCCACTGTATTTTTCCACTATGAACTTAAAACAACACATACGTTACATAGAAAACTTCTGGATCAATTTATTACCCTGGTTGTCCTAATTACTAACATTATGCGTTAATTTAAAGTGTAAAAATCGAAAGAACTAAAATGTATCGTTTTTTTAATTTTATGGGTCATTGTCAACATATTATGGTGCTGAAATAAGAACTAACAGAATAATTTCATTATTTTTCTTATTTACTATATTTTATATTTCATAAAAGCCTGTCCTGTATAGCGCGGTATATCAAACACCTTAAAAGCTACGGGGCTTTTATTGTGTGACTTAAAAGTATGTACCTCCCGCTTAGATCATAATATGCTTTAACCGACACTTAACTATCGGAACTTTTCAAAAGCGCAGAATACATTATGGATTATAAATAGTCATGTTGACTTAAGAGATTTGGATTTTTAAGTGTCACAAATTAAATACCGGTACACAATAGCAAAATTTATATATTTGTATAGCACGTGTTACTTAATAGAATTTTTTATTTTAATGTGATTCGTGGAGAAATTGTAGACATTGGTAAGTAGATATGCAATATATAAGGGTAAAATTTTTATAACGGGACAATTACTAAAAATTAAAAGTCAAAAACTGAAATTAGTTTTTGACCCGCAGCTCATATATTTTTTTAAATCTTCATATTTCCTAAAGACATATGTAAAGTGGCCATGAAAGATTTCTAATAGTTAAGAAATTATAAATATTTATCACAAAAATCATCATTTCGGCAACGGTTGGAAATGTGCCTAAAATGGGTTGTTTAGTATAATTTCTGGAATAAAATTGTATAAAAGTTATAAGTAGGTATATTATAAGGAATTTGCAAGTAGGACATAATTCTCCATTCGTACATGTTTAAGCTATCGGTATTACTACAACAATCACTTAAAAACTCCCAAAGAAGAAAACACTATTATCAGTATACGTTTCCGAATTGATATGAGGAATAAAGGTACGCAAAAATATTCCAACCCTCTAAAATTTATTTTAAAAAAAGCACAAACATTTACAAAAACTTACCGGCATTTCTGGACTTAACATAACACAAGCTACATTTAGGTGCACATGCGTAGTAATACCAGGTTCTGTTCGCGAAATATTCAAATATATTGGTTGAGTTCCCGGTATGACATAAAATAATCGAATATTAAAATATTATAACTATGATTGATCGAAAAAAGACTGGTATATACAAATAGCAGACACGTTGAAAATTACGATACTAATTTTTGTAATACTTTAGAAAAATATATTAGGGGAAAATACCTTTTAAAGTTTAGAAATCGAGTTTAGGACAGTTACTGGAATGACGATTTCCATCATAATATATAAATACAAAAAAAAAATGATTTCCGTTATATTTGTACCAGTTAGATATCCATTTGGGCTAAACAGAGGTATCGATTTATGCTCTTAGGCCTAATAGTTTACTAGAAATGGCTTCGGACATGCGATTGTCCCGATATTAAAAAACAAATTTACCCATAAGTACTTAAAAATCTAAGTAATATTTAGCATAAAGAAAATGTTTTATCATACAATATAAATATATAAATAAATATATATTCTTTAGCCGACACGGTAACTCAGTCGGTTAAGACGTATTGAGTGGCGAATATGCTGACCGACTGTCTATCACGTTCTGGTTTCGAGCCCCAGCCCAGGTGCTGACAACACTGGTAGGTATGGATGTATGTCTGCGCTTTTCCAAATGATGGATTTATAACAACTTTCTTCATTTATTTTAAAACTATTTTAGATTTGAATTTTTCGTTTGACTATAAAAATGAATAATTTATTTCATTCTCAACATTTTCACACTCTCAAACATATTATCAACTGTTTTCAACATTGTTTAAAAAAAGATAATTCGTATTGTTTTATTGCACCACTCGCTGGGGTGTCTATTGTATTCTCGCTCAGGGAACCAGCACTCATCAGTTTCGCTGGTAAAAGTTATTTTTAACCCACAAATCTGCAAGAAATCGTTTTAGTTACAGCTTTTTGAAGAGGGAATATTTTACTTTAAAAAATTGTACCAGTTTTAGATTTATTTGAAGTTTTATTAAGTTCTAAAATTGTTATTGAATATTGAAATACATCTATGATAATTTTTGAAGTAAAATAAGTCGAAAATGGTTGATTCAGATATGTATATTAGATCTGGTATAGAACAATCGGTTAATATAGAAATAAATTCAATAATAGCTGGTAAATCAAAAAGCAATAATGAAGAAGTATAGAAGTATATAGCGGACAATTTCTTACGTTCTGGGCGTATATTAGTAATTTTGTCTCAAATATTTACCATATTTTCACTACATATTTTGTAAGAAAATGTGTTAATATGAAGGTCAAATTTTAATAAGAGTAGGAAATACGAATTGTTTTTTAAGGCTATGTCGTAAAATGTGAGAATTTGCAGAGTGAATATAGCAAGCGGGAATTTTTTTCTAAATAGATACCAAGTACATATTATTATTATTATTATTATTATTATTATTATTATTAATAATAATAATAATAATAATAGATTCAGGTGTTTACAGTCACCACCTCCACAGGTCGTGGAGAGTGGCTGTAATGAATTAGCCGGCGCGGCTACCGTGTGATGTCGGAGGCCACGGAAGCCCTGTCCGGCAACGGGAAACCGAAAAAATAAAAAAATTTAAAAAAAATAATAATAATAGTTAGCAGTATTAAACAAAAAACTCTGTGTCATTAAGGATATCCAAAAGTCGGTAATCTTGCTCACTTAGCTGAGACTCACGCATCGTATATTTTGCCATCAGGCCGATGTGCATGAGAAAAGTAACGTTTCATACGAGATAAAGAACGATAGTAATAATAATAATTATCATTATTATTATTATGTGGGATTTGCCGATTATAACTGACAGAGAAATATTCGCAAACAGGCCAGACATCGTCGTACATAACAAAAAGGAAAAATCCTGTTTGCTGATCGATGTATCCATTCCAAGTGATACCAACGTGATGCTCAAGGAAACGGAAAAGTTGAGCAAGTATAAAGACCTCCAAATAGAAGTTGGTGGAATGTGGAATGCAAAGACCACAGTCGTACCAGTAATTATAGGAGCCCTTGGAACCGTCAAGAAGGGCTATGACCGGAGTCTACAACAGCTGCCTGGTCAACCGAGCGCACAAGAAGTGCAGAAGATCGCACTATTGGGAACAGCGCATATTTTAAGGAAAGTTGTGGACTAGGAGTCTCTGTGATCCCTTATTGGGGTCTGGACTCTGAGCTATTGGAGCGGGCATCACCAGCTGAAGGGCCCAAAAACCTGGAACGGGCTCCCACAAAACCGAATTTCAATCGCGCGCGAAGGATTCGGTGAATAGTTTCCAGCTACGGCTGAGAAAGTGGAGCAACGCTCCACCGAAGAAGTGAGTGTAGTAAAAAACGCTCTCCGCGGCAAGTATCAGCACCAACTCCGACAGATCTGGTCTTCGGAACTGTCGGGGAAGAACGAGGTGTCTGCTACCAATATGCTTGCCGTTCCGATCCTCCTCTACTCCTTTGGAGTAATTAAATGGAACCATGAGGAGCTGCGACAACTCAATGTAGGAACCCGAAAAAAGATGCATCTCTATAGGAGTTTGCACCCTAAATCGTCCGTTCCACGGTTATATCTCCCTTCTTATGTATTTCGTTCTTAATTTCATTTCTGTTCGTAATTGTAGGGCAGCTTACTCCATTTTTGCTATAAGTTGAGCACAGTATAAAATTTTCCCATTGTAAACAAGTCCTTTCATCCTACCCCACACAAAAAAGTGGCGTTAAATCTGGACGATGCCCAGCTCACTATTGGGTAACAGTACGCCAGTTCTTAAACTGAACATATCCCGATCGGTAAATCGGGAGTCCTGAACCTATTCTGAGGTCTGCACGGACCCCAGATTTAACGCCACTGGATGAAGTGGAAAAAAATTGTTGAGGCCTTTGGTTCTTGTACACACTAAATCACAATTTTATTTTTTTTAATAATGAGGTGGAGGTAGTAATGGAGATAACTAATACTAAACAATTGTTGATTCCTTAACTTCTCTTATATATACTAAATACCAATTTTATGAACTCTTGCTTGATTTACCTATTTACCCCATTTTACCCCCTTCAACGGAATAAAATCAAAATATAATCTAGTTCCAAGCTTGTTAAAATATATACGTGTACTAAAGTTCAAGTCAATATCATAAACGGTTCCAGAGTAAACGTGCGTGGGCGCAAAAAAGTTACAGACAGAATTTTTTTTTATTTAAACTCATGATATTCTAAGCCTATATATTAGTACAGTCAAATTGATTTGATTTAATTTTTCGGCGACAACATTCCACCTGAAATTTTATTGTTGATTCTTATGTATTATGACCTAAATATTTGCGCCCAAAAATTCCTTGTGCGTCAAAAGTTATGTGCACTTTTTGACACGCTTTCGGGGATTTTCCGATGAACAGAATAGCACTAAGAATTACAAGCGCATTCGTCGTTTATAAAAAAAAATCAATCACATTATGATATCCTCGGTTAGTCAAAAAAACATTCTAGCTGATAATAAAAATAAGGATAGCTTTATAAAATTATAGTGCAATGAGTTAATAGATAATGACTTGAACGTTGAAATATGCAGAGAAGACGGCGGTACTACAATCGTTAAAACTGCTATTGATTTGAAAACCGAAGACAAACAAGTTTTAATAGTATTGACCTTTTGGTTATAATGCCTTAACTAGCATATGGAACCATCATAATAATAATATAATAATAAACACCTAAGTAATACGTCCACCTTTATCCTTTATTTTTACGACCATTTTTGGTCTTTTCTATTTTTTTTCCAAGATGGCGGATTGACCAATACATATCAGAGAGGTCTATATTTTTAAAGGATTTTATTTCAAATAAGCCAGTATTTTTAAAATTCCCATCCGATTACTAATACAAGATATATTGAGCAGATAAGTTGAAAATCTGCGAAAGCGCGTCAAAAAGTGCATATAACTTTTGACGCACAAAGAATTCTTAGACGCAAATATTTTTTTCACAATCAGGAGATCATAATATATAAGAATCAACAATAAAATTTCAGGTGGAATGTTGTCGCCGAAAAAAATCTATTCAACTGCAGTATATGAATAATAAACATTTTATTTTTTTTGCGTTACTGGCACTGGATGTGGAAGTAAAAAATAGAGGAGTTTTAATTTAATTTAAGGAATTTAATTAAATGGAATCAAGAGGAGCTGCGACAACTCGATGTAGGAACCCGAAAAAAGATGCATCTCTATAGGAGTTTGCACCCTAAATCGTCCGTTCCACGGTTATAACTCCCACGACATCGGGGAGGCCGTGGACTCTTGAGTCTGGAGAGTCTCCATAATAGGATGGTTCTGGATGGAGCCTGTAAGGTCATAAGGAGTTCGGATCCCCTCCTCTGCATGGTCCAAGACCATGAAAGTGCAGGGGTAGAAGCCTTTTTGTTTAAGACAGCACGCAGAGCCGCCGATGAACTCGGTCTGATCTTCGACGCTGAGCGGGTTAATCACGACTCTGTCACCGAGTTGCTCGGCAAAAACCCAAGTCAAAGCTGCTGAAATCTATTTATGCAGCTACACTCGGATAAGCCATTGCACGTAGTGTACTGGATGATGAAATAACGAATATACAATTCCACTATTGGGGTCAGTTATTTCAAAGTCCAGCACAGCTCGACTTGTTGTTGTTATTGATTAGTGAAATATTAATGAATAAGTAAGCATCAATTGTAAAACTAGGCTAGGACACATATGCATTTAGTTTTAAGAAACGAGTTGGCATGTAGACACCGAAGAGAACACATGTATATTTGGAATTAACAGTTTGAAGGTGCCTGCTTCAAACTGTTAATTCCAAATATACATGTGTTCTCTTCGGTGTCTACATGCCAACTCGTTTTTAAAACTAAATGCATGAACCCACCAATTTTAGAATACCCAGATTTTTCAGATAGGATCAATTCATTCTAAGAACAGATGCTTCGAAACAGGGATTTGGGGCGCTGCTCGCAAATGCAAATGATAAACCGATTGGATATGCAAGTCGCGCACTAAATAAGACCGAAAAGAACTACTGCACAGTTGAACTAGAATTAGCTGGGATAGTGTGGGCCGTAAAGCATTATCGTCCATTCCTTTACGCTAAAAAGTTTCACATTTATACAGATCATCGCCACTAATATATTTATTTGGGATGACTAATCCTTCTAGTAGATTAACTAAGTTTAGGCTAATTTTGGAAGAATATGATTTCACAATAAATTATATTAGGGGAGTTGATAACGTTGCTGCAGATGCTTTGTCAAGGATAAAAATTGATTCGGATGAACTAAAGGAGATGAATGGTAAAATAAGCGATACTATGTTCGTCACTACGCGAGCGCAAGCAAAAAACAATGAGCACAAAGAAGGTAAGGTTGTAGACGTTGGTAACACCCTTTCTATTGACGAAAGGACTGATCACCCTGGACTCGTAGAATTGTTGAAAAGACTAATACAATCTGTAGAACTTCAACCACTGAATGAGAGAGAATTTAGTAGGGCGATACGAGATTGCCATAATGAAAATTGTTATAAATCAAGCAATGTGCTATACGATTCCAATGTACAAGTTATTTATTTAAAACAGAATTCTCGATCAACGTCTGCACTAGATGCGTCGTTGAGAGATCTGAAGCATGCATGCATAAAATATAAAATTCCGGAATTATGTGTAATAAAAAGAAATAACTACGCGGAGTTAATTAACAAACTTGTACAAAATAAAAACGATTTCCTAAAAGCAAATATAAAATTAAGTGTAATTAGAGACACGCAAGTTATACTAAATAAAGAATTGAGACAATTAATATTAAATGATTTCCACATATTACCGACAGGGGGACATGCAGGTATTAACCGTATGTATAACAATATCAAAAGAAACTATTTTTGGTTAGGACTGAGGGGAGATGTCGAAAAATTTGTTAAACGCTGTAGCGACTGCCAAAGGTTTAAATATTCAAAGCCTAACAAAGAACCCATGTCAATTACCAGTACAGCTACAACAGCATTTCAAAAAGTTTTTCTTGATTTGGTAGGGCCTCTTATCTCAGACGAACAAGATAATCGTTATATTCTGACGCTGCAATGCGTAAATTCGTTGAGGGGTATCCACTACCTAATAAGGAAGCAGTTACAGTTGCAAAATCTTTCGTTGAAAACTTCATATTACGTTACGGTGTACCACAAGACGTCGTGACTGACCAGGGTACCGAGTTTTTGGCTGAAATTTTTAAAGAAACTTGTAAACTATTAGGAATAACTCAATTAAATTCAACTGCTTACCATCACGAGACGTTAGGTGCGCTTGAAAATAGTCACAAAAGTTTAGGGGCGTATTTACGGATCCAATTATCAAAAGGGGAAAATAATTGGAGTTCTTGGGTTCCCTATTGGTGCTTTGCATACAATAATTCCGTACATACAGAGACGCGGTACACGCCACACGAACTTGTGTTCGGAAAATCTAATCGACTACCTACTAGTGTTACACTTGGAATAGACCCACTATACAACTTTGACAACTACCCTCTGGAACTAAAATACAGTCGCGTGGAATGATGTCAGAAATAACTTATTGGTAGCAAAAACTGACAGAAAGAAAGCTTATGATAAAAACTGTAACAAAACAAGTACAAGTTAGGTGATTTAATTCTTTTAAGAAATGAGGCAGGCAATAAGCTAGAACCTCTATATAAAGGCCCTTATCAGGTAATTAAGGAAAAATCCCCGAACATTATTATTATATATCTATAAAAATATAGAAGACCGTGGCTTATCCGAAAGGCTGACCTTTGCTTTCTTAAGGTCAGCCGGACTGAAGTCTGAGACCGAGGGATTCATAATGGCATGACGGGATGGTGTATTTAATACCCTCGTCTATCGAAGTCGTGTCATGGGTATAGAGGTCCCTGATGTCAGCTGCAGGACCTGCCACAGGGCGCCGGAGACATTAATGCATTTACTGTCGGCTTGTCCAGTATATGCAGTCTCGGCCTATATCCAGAGGCACGACGCGAGTGCTTTATTATCACTTAAGGCACTCGTATGGGATAGACGAGACACCAGTGCTGCCTTATTCTCCGGGATATTTTGAGTCCGTTGTGGGAAATGAGAAGTGTCTAATTTATTGGAACTACTCGTTTCCCACAGTCAGGCAAATACAAGCTAATAAGCCTGACGTGGTCCTCCTCGACCACCAACTCAAGACAATGTTTGTCGTGGAGTTCTCGGCTCCCACGGAGAATAACATTGTCTTCAAGGAGAAGGAAAAACGTACGAAATATCGAGATTTGCTCTTCGAGCTCCGCAGGCTTTACCCTGGCCATACTGTTAAGCTAGTGGTCCTCATCATAGGAGCCCTCGGTGGAACGAGACACACACTGCTTTCAGAACTAAAGATCATACCGGCATGCCGAAATTCGGCAGAGATCTTAGCCGGCAGGATGCAGAAGGTCATTATCCTCGGCTCATTATGTCTACTCAGGGCACACGATTCTCGGACCCAGTAGTCACTCACCCCACGGACGTGGGGAGTGGCTGCCGGTACTACCAGCTCCCCTCTGTGAGTGTCGGAGCCACAAAGTATAAAGGGTGACTGGCTTTTACAAAATAAAAGAAAATAATAATAATAATAACAAATTCTCCGAAAGATTTGGTCGTCCGAACTTTCGGGGAAGAATAAGGCGTCTGCCACTAACATGCTTGCCGTTCCTATTCTGCTCTACTCCTTTGGGGTAATAAAATGGACTGTAGATGAGCTGCACCGACTAGACAGAGATACCCGCAAGATGATGAACATCCATAGGAGTATTCATCCTAGATCGTCCGTTCCTTGTGTTTACCTCCCACGTCATCAGGGAGGCCGAGGACTCTTGGCTCTGGAGTGTATGCATGGCAGAGTAGTACTGAGTATGGCATGTAACATCCTTAGGAGCTCGGGTCCACTCCTGCTATTAGTGAGAGATCATGAAATAGCAGGGGTAGGTGCAGGATTGTTCA
The DNA here is from genome assembly GCA_936432065.2 of Rutpela maculata. Taxonomy (NCBI): domain Eukaryota; kingdom Metazoa; phylum Arthropoda; class Insecta; order Coleoptera; family Cerambycidae; genus Rutpela; species Rutpela maculata. The sequence goes on along the minus strand of OW386287.2, from coordinate 105,120,330 downwards.
AGGCAGCAAAAAGAGCCGCAGATGAACTTGGTCTCGTATTCAACGTCAGACGAGGTGGCCGGCGCGGTGCTGATCCAGAGTCAGTCACCGAGCTTCAGCCAAATCGTTTGAAAGCCCAAATAAAAGCTGCCGAACAGGAGAATCTGTTCAGTCAGCATGTCGATAAACCCATGCACGGTGTGTACTATAAGAACATAGAAACACTAAGTTTATCGATTAGGCTGACATTCGCCTTTTTAAGGTCAGCTGGGCTTAAGTCGGAGAACGAGGGATTCATTGTGGCCTGTCAGGATGATGCAATAAACACCTTGGTCTACCGAAGCCGCGTAATGGGTGTAGAGGCCCATGATATCAACTGCAGGACCTGCCGTCAGGCGCCGAAATCGCTAATGCACTTGCTTCCAGCATGCCCGATATACGCGATTTCGGCCTACATCCACCTCCATAACGCGGCTTTACGAGTGCTATACTACCATCTACGACACTCGTATGGGGTAGATCAAACACCAGTGCTGCCTTACATCCCCGGAGATATTGAGTCCGTTGTCAAGAACGAGAGGTGCCGAATTTATTGGAACTACTCGTTCCCGACCGTCAGGCTAATTCAAGCCAACAAGCCTGACATAGTCCTCCTCGACCATCAGAACAAAGTGATGTTTGTAATCGAATTCTAAGCACCTGCTGAGACAAACATCGCTTTGAAGGAGGGGGAAAAACGGACCAAATATCGTGATCTCCGGTATGAACTCTAAGTGCTGTACCCAGACTATTCGGTCAAGATGGTCGTCCTAATAATCGGCGTACTCGGAGGGATGAAGCCTTCGCTGCTCTCAGAATTGAAGATCATACCGGCCTGTCAGAATTCGGCAGAATGGTTGGCAGGCCAGATGCAGAAGGCGGTTATCTTGGGGTCCCTTCGTCTACTTAGGGCACACGATTTAGGTATTTACAGTCACTAACTCCACAGGTTGTGGAGAGAGGCTGTAAGGAATTTGCCGGCGCGGCTACCGTGAGGTGTCGGAGGCCACGGAAGTCCTGTCCGGCAGCGGGCTACCCGAAAAAAAAATAATAATAATAATACCTAATAATAATAATAATAAATGGTCCGTTCCACGGTTATACCTCCCACGACATCGGGGAGGCCGTGGACTCTTGAGTTTGGAGAGTCTCCATAACAGGATGGTTCTGGATGGAGCCTGTAAGATTATCAGGAGTTCGGATCCCCTCCTCTGCATGGTGCGAGACCATGAAAATGCAGGGGTAGGAGCGTTTTTGTTTAAGGCAGCACAGGGAGCAGCCGATGAACTTGGTCTCTCTTTCGACGTCGAGTTGGTAAATCGCGACTCTGTCACCGAGTTGGAACCTGCTCGGCGAAAAGCCCACTAAAGCTGCAGAACACAACATCTTTCTGCAGCTTCATACGGATAAGCCAATGCATGGAGTCTTCTATAAAAATATAGAAGATCTTGGCTTATCCGAAAGGCTGACCTTTGCCTTCTTCAGCCGGGCTGAAGTCTGAGATCGATTCATAATGACTTGCCAGGATGGTGTATTTAACACTCTGCAGGGCCAGCCGCAGGGCGCCAGAGACTTTAATGCACTTGTTGTCGGCCTGTCCGACATATGCAGTCTCGGCCTATATCCAGAGGCACGACGGAGCATTACGAGTGCTTTATTATTACTTAAGGCACTCGTATGGAATAGACGAGACACCAGTGCTGCCTTATGCTCCGGGGGATATTGAGTTCGTTGTGGGAAATGAGAAGTGTCTAATTTATTGGAACTACTCTTTTCCCACAGTCAGGCAAATACAAGCCAACAAGTCTGACATAGTCCTCCTCGACCACCAACTCAAGACAATGTTTGTCGTGGAGTTCTCGGCTCCCGCGGAGAACAATATTGTCTTGAAGGAGGAGGAAAAACGGACAAAATATCGAGATTTGCTCTTCGAACTCCGCAGACTCTATCCAGGCCATACTGTTAAAATAGTGGTACTGATTATAGGAGCCCTCGGTGGAACGAGACACACACTGCTTTCAGAACTTAAGATCATTCCGGCATGCCGAAATTCGGCAGAGGTCTTAGCCGGCAGAATGCAGAAGGCCGTCATCCTCGGTTCATTACGTTTGCTCAGGGCACACGATTCGCGGACCCAGTAGTCACTCACCCCACGGGAGTAGGGAGTGGCTACCGGTACTACCAGCTCCCCTCTGTGAGTGTCGGAGCCACAGAGTTTAAAGGGTGACTGGCTTTTACAAAAAAAATAATAATAATAATAATAATAATAACTACCGGACCTCTGCATGGTCCGGGACCATGAAAATGCAGGGGTAGGAGCTTTCTCGTTTAAGGCAGCACAGAAAGCAGCCGATGAACTTGGTCTCTCCTTCGACGTCGAGCGGGTAAATCGCGACTCTGTCACCGAGTTGGAACCTGCTTGGCGAAAAGCCCAAATTAAAGCTGCAGAACACAACAACTTTCTGCATCTTCACACGGATAAGCCAATGCATGGAGTTTTTTATAAAAATATAGAGAACCTTGGCTTATCCGAAAGGCTGACCTTTGCCTTCTTAAGGTCAGCCGGGCTGAAGTCTGAGACCGAGGGATTCATAATGGCATGCCAGGATGGTGTATTTAACACCCTCGTCTATCGTAGTCGTGTCATGGGTATAGAGGTCCCTGATGTTAGCTGCAGGGCCTGCCGCAGGGCGCCAGAGACTTATGCACTTGCTGTCGGCTTGTCCGACATATGCAGTCTCAGCCTATATCCAAAGGCACGACGGAGCATTACGAGTGCTTTATTACCATCTAAGGCACTCGTATGGGATAGACGAAACACCAGTGCTGCCTTATACTCCGGGGGATATTGAGTCCGTTGTGGGAAATGAGAAGTGTCTAATTTATTGGAACTACTCTGTTCCCACCATCAGGAAAATACAAGCCAACAAGCCTGACGTAGTCCTCCTCGGCTATCAAGTCAAGACAATGTTTGTCGTGGAGTTCTCGGCTCCCGCGGTGAACAACATTGTCTTGAAGGAGGAGGAAAAACGGACAAAATATCGAGATCTGCTCTTCTAACTCCGCAGACTGTATCCAGACCATACTATTAAGATAGTGGTACTGATTATAGGAGCCCTCGGTGGAACGAGACACACATTGCTTTCGGAACTTAAGATCATACCGGCATGCCGAAATTCAGCAGAGGTCTTAGCCGGCAGAATGCAGAATGCCGTCATCCTCGGTTCATTACGTCTGCTCAGGGCACACGATTCTCGGACCCAGTTGTCACTTACCCCACGGGTGTGGCGAGTGGCTGCCGGTATTACCAGCTCCCCTCTGTGAGGATCGGAGCCACAGAGAAGGGTAACTGGTTTTTAACAAAAAAAATAATAACAATAATAATTTCCACCGTCAGGCAAATACAAGCCAACAAGCCTGACGTAGTCCTCCTCGACCATCAACTCAAGATAATGTTTGTCGTGGAGTTCTCGGCTCTCGCGGAAAACAACATTGTCTTGAAGGACGAGGAAAAACGGACAAAATATCGAGATCTGCTCTTCGAACTCCGCAGACTGTATCCAGACCATACTGTTAAGATAGTGGTACAGATTACAGGAGCTCTCGGTGGAACGAGACACACACTGCTTTCGGAACTTAAGATCATACCGGCATGCCGAAATTCGGCAGAGGTCTTAGCCGGCAGAATGCAGAAGGCCGTCATTCTCGGTTCATTACGTCTGCTCAGGGCACACGATTCCCGGACCCAGTAGTCACTCACCCCACGGGCGTGGGGAGTGGCCACCGGTACTACCAGCTCACCTCTGTGAGGAGAAGGGTGACTGGTTTTTAGCTAGCTAAAAAATAAAATAATAATAATAGATAAGCAGGAGGGGCTAACCGTCATCTATCTAGCCTTTGGTGAGTAGCGCCATCACTTACTCCAGCTGGGGATGCAAAATCGAACCGGCAGCCCTAGCACATCCGGGAGGGAATAGCGTCTTCCCCTCTGGTGTCGGTCATGAGCTTGCTGGGCTAACCACCCACAAGCCCAAACTTCCGGTTCCTATTGGCCGAGGACAGGGCCCCCACGATCGACCCCGTTCGGATAGGGGTCAAGGGCAAGGTGGTGGGGTCCAACAAGATCGACAGCCCATTGTTGACGACCGTGACGAACAAGGACGCTTTGAGTTGACAGATGAACTGAGGGACGACCTTATGCAGTGCTACGAAAGCAGTGAGCCCGCTCGAAGGGGATACATGGGGCGAATGCATGTTCTGTGGTGTGCAAGGCACCCAGAACACAACGCCTTCACGCCACAAAACCTGCGTGATTATGTGTCCCACCTTCGTCGCAGGGGCTACGTGAGAACTGCTCCTCAGCCGATGAATGAGGTGGCCGAAGGTCCACCGAACGAACCGGTTAAGGTTGCAGTCCCAGTCGTTCCACCAGTACCAAAGGGCCTCAGTACCAGAAGGGGTTGCACAACATAAAACCCTCCGGGCCACAAGATCTGGCCAGAGTGAATGCAGAACTTCGTGCAGCGCTACCAGAAGAGGCTGACATCTGGCACATAAATTGTGCCGTGTATACTGCCGCTCAACGCTTGTCTCAGGTGGAGAGGCGGAACAGTGCTTCTCCACAAGAGAGAGCGAGACGGCGCATACACAAGATGGAAGCCAAGATCCGGTCGGCGAGGCAACACGCATCCCGTATCCAATGTGTGATGGACTATAGGGCGACCAATAGTCCCTTTCACGCCTAAAGTGCGGCGAGTAGCTGCCAACTTAAGACGCGTCCATCACACACTCAATGGGGCAGTACTGCAAACCACCAAACGGCACTGCCTCGACAGGATACGGATGCTAGTGTCTTGTAAGAAGTCACTAGTGAGGCGGGCGAGGGGGCTAGAGGAAAATCAACTTTTCCGCAAAAAGCCCTCGCGCCTTTTCGAACCGCCTCAGCGTGTTGCTGAAAATCCACCGACTGCAGATCAGGTGGAAAACGTTGTACGAACAGAAGCTCCCATTCAACAGAGACTCTCCAGCCCTGGCACACTTTGAAACCTTTTGTCAAAGGTTTCAGCAACCACAACAGGTGTGCCAACGGATAACCCCAGAAGAGCTCTTGAGGGCTCTAAGAACTTTGCTGCTCCAGGTCCCGACGGGATCAATAACTTTTGGTGGAAATAATTATCCAGTACCCACCACTATTTAGCCAGAATTTTCAATTCATGGCTAAATGGGGAGCAGCAAATTCCTTCTTGGGTTGTCGAGGGGCTGACAGTGCTGATCCCGAAGAACGGAGATTTGTCTAACCCAAAGAACTACCGGCCGATAATCGGTTTAAACGCATGTTACAAGGTGTTTATGCGCATGCGAGTGCTCCACGCAGTTGAACCGGTTTACGAGCGGATATATGAGCAACGAGGGTCAAAGAGAGGTGTCGCTGGCTGCAAGGAGAACCTGCAGGAACCTGCTGATTGACAGTTCTTCGGCAGGACTCCGCGCAGTATAAGGCCTGGATCGACTACCGCAAGGCATTTGAGATGACATCGCATGAGCTTATTGTACACTTGTTCTGATGTCTTGCGGTACCTGGTCCCGTAGTGAGATGCGTCCAAGAACTGATGCCGCTCTGGAGGACTCGCTTTACCATTACATCGGGTAATGATAAAGTCCAGACGGAGTCGGCAACATTCAGAAGGGGAGTATTTCAAGGAGACTCCCTCAACCCCCTTCTATTTTGCATCTCACTACTGCCATTATCCATTTCGCTCCGTAAAACCCGTGGGTACAACTGCGGTATCCACGGCGATAGGAGGCATAAGGTCAACCATCTGTTTTATATTGATGACCTTAAACTTTATGCCTCCGGAGAGAGAGACCTACACCAGTCCCTCAGGGTGGTACAGGAGTACAGGCAGGCAGTCGGCATGGAGTTCGGGCTAGACAAATAAATGTACACTAGTCCATCTCAAGAGAGGGCGATGCGGGAACTACGGAGAGGACGCGCAGCTCGTGGAAGGAAGCATTTTACATCATCTAGATGCCGGAGAGTTGTACCCTTACTTGGGTGTCGAGCAACGCTCAACCCAAGAAGTGAGTGTAGTGAAAAACGCTCTCCGCGGCAAGTATCAGTACCGAATCCAACAGATCTGGTCTTCAGAGCTGTCGGGGAAGAACAAGGTGTTTGCTACCAACATGCTTGCCGTTTCGATCCTTCTCTACTCCTTTGGAGTAGTGAAATGGACTCAAGAAGAGGCGTCAACTCGACGTAGGAACCCGCAAGAAGATGCATCTCAATAGAAGTTTGCATCCTAAATCGTCCGTTCCACGGCTATACCTCCCACGACATCGGGGAGGCCGTGGACTGCTGTCGGCTGTTTGGAGAGTCTCCATAATAGAATGGTTCTGGATGGAGCTTGTAAGGTCATCAGGAGTTCGGATCCCCTCCTCTGCATGGTCCGGAACTATGAAAATGCAGGGGTAGGAGCCTTTTTGTTTAAGGCAGCACAGAGAGCAGCCGATGAACTTGGCTCTCCTTCGACGTCGAGCGGGTAAATCGCGACTCTGTCACCGAGTTGGAACCTGCTCAACGAAAAGCCCAAATTAAAGCTGCAGAATACAACAACTTTCTGCAGCTTCACACTGATAAGCCAATGCATGGAGTTTTCTATAAAAATATGGAAAACCTTGGCTTATCCGAAAGGTTTTCCTTTGTCTTCTTAAGGTCAGCCGGGCTAAAGTCTGAGACCCAGGGATTCATAATGGCTTGCCAGGATGGTGTATTCAACACTCTCGTCTATCGAAGTCGTGTCATGGGTATAGTTCCCCTGATGTCAGCTGCAGAGCCTGCCGCAGGGCGCCAGAGACTCTTATGCACTTGCTGTCGGCTTGCCCGACATATATATATATATATATATATATATATATATATATATATATATATATATATATATGATGTTGTTTCTTAGGTTTTCGCGGGTGCTAAATGAAAGGTTGTTGTGCTTCCGGGTGTTTTCCCGCGTAGTTGACAGGCTCCTGCTGGGGCCACGGTTGTCTAAACGACGTTTCGGCAGAATCCCATCTGCCATCTTCAGGTTCTCGCTGAAAGCTGCCTACTGCTGCTCCTCGTTGCTCGAACTGAACTCCGAACAGTTCAGTTCGAGCAACTACGCGGGAAAACACCCGGAAGCACAACAACCTTTCATATATATATATATATATATATGCAGTCTCAGCCTATATCCAAAGGCACGACGGAGCATTACGTGTGCTTCATTACCATTTAAGGCACTCGTATGGGCTAGACGAGACACCAATGCTGCATTACGCTCCAGGGGATGTTGAGTCCGTTGTGGGAAATGAGAAGTGTCTAATTAGAACTACTCTTTTCTCACCGTCAGGCAAATACAAGCCAACAAGCCTGACGTAGTCCTCCTCGACCATCAACTCCAGACAATGTTTGTCGTGGAGTTCTTGGCTCCCGCGGAGAACAACATTGTCTTGAAGGAGGAGGAAAAACGGACAAAATATCGAGATCTGCTCTTCGAACTCCTAGGCTATTGTCTATATACAAAAAAAGAGGGTTGAAAGGAACTAAAACGTTAAAGGGTTTTTATTGTTTATTATGTTCAATTGACCTCAAGATATGAAAAAACCGCGGAGTGCTACCATTTAAAGTGGTGTGTTTTTGAGATCGAAGTAAAGAGGTCCACTTTTCATATTTTTTTTGCTCGAAAACTATTTTTTTTTTCTATAAACACGTCAATAGAAAAGTGTGTAGAGAATTAAATTTTCAATCGAAATGGCACCTTCAGAAGTCAAAATTTTTTTTGGCGGCTGACCCTTCTTCCTGCTGACGGGGTGCCCTTTCATAGCCTGTTCGACGCAGGAAGGATGCATGATCTCTCAGGTGTTGTTGAGAGACGGCGCGATACTCCGGGTGCATATCGCACCACAACTGGTGCAATCGCACCATGTACCCCCGCGTCCAGGTTCGCTGCTCTCGTAGCAGATAAGCAGGTCATCCCGTAGTCCCCTCGTCCACTTAAAGCGTTCGTGTTTAATAGCAGGTTCGTCATCATTAAGACCGTCCGGTATGGCCCCTCCCACGTGTCTCCGACCCCCATCCCCCTTGGGTCTGTTGTGAGGGGCCCGTTCTCTGTCGTCGTCTTGAACCAGATATTTGAATCCTCAGGGTGGTTAGCCCTGAGAACCCACGTCCGACATCTGCCAGGCAGAGTCACCTCTACCTGTTGTCCGGGGAGCACCGCGGGGAGGCTGTCGGTCCGTACTCGCCCCCCCTTATTATTATTATTATTATTATTATTATTTTTTTGTTAAAAACCAGTCACCCTTTTCTGTGGCTCCGACCTTCACAGAGGGAAGTTGGTAGTACCGGCAGCCACTCCCCACACCCGTGGGGTAAGTGACTACTGGGTCTGAGAATCGTGTGCCCTGAGTACACGTAATGAACCGAGGATGACGCCATTCTGCATTCGGCCGAATATCGGCATGCCGGTATGATCTTAAGTTCCCAAAGCAATGTGTGTCTCGTTCCACCGAGGGCTCCTATTATCAGTACCACTATCTTAACAGTATGGTCTGGATACAGTCTGCGGATAGTCTATTGTCCATGTACTGTAGAAAGGAACTAAAACGTTAAAGGGTTTTTATTGTTTCTTATGTTCAATTGACCCCAAGATATGAAAAAACCGCGGAGTGCTACCATTTAAAGTGGTGCGTTTTTGAGATCGAAGTAAAAAGGTCCACTTTTCATATTTTTTTTGCTCGAAAACTATGAAATTTTTCTATAAACACGTCAATAGAAAAGTGTGTAGAGATTTAAATTTCCAATCGAAATGGCACCTTCAGAAGTCAAAATTTTTTTTTTTACAAAAATACGTCCAAAAAACAAAACAAAAAAAAACGAAAAAATGCAATTTTTTATTTTTTTTTTATTTTAGCCTGTAACTATTTTTCGGGTACATTTAGGCATAGACATTGCTGGATAACAAAAAAAGCTGGCATTTTACCCGTTAAAATGAGATTTTGTAAACAGTTTTACGATTAATAGTGACCGAGATATAGCGTTTCAAAGTTTACAACTCTTAACCTTTTTTTGCTAATTTTTACTATTTTTTTTTCAAATTTCGTCCTCTAACTTTTTTCTTAATGAATTTAGGTGTAGACATTATTATATTAAAGTGAAAGCTGACTTTACCCCCGTTGAAATGATGGCTGGTGAAAGTCTCTACGACAAATAGAAACCTAGATACAGCGTTTCGAAAAGTATTGCTTTTATTAACTTTCTACCAATTTTTACGTTCTTTTTTAAATTTCGGCCTATAACTTATTTGTCAAATACAGATATTGCTACATGGAATGTACTCGCAGCATTCTTGTTTAAATGGTCTGCAATAGAAGTTTATGTGATCAATAGTAACCAAGATACAGTCTAGATATAGTAGATTATTGTACTTAAAAAATATTTTTTTACATTTTTCCACTTCTGAACTTTATTATATCACGTGTTTTTTTTTTGTTCAAATAACTTAGATTAATAACTTACATTATGAAATTATTCATATGCTGGATTTAACATATTTTCAAAATCAAAGTCGATTTCTTCATCGTCTTCCGTTATTTGAGGTACGTCAGCGTTTTCACAGTTCATTCCCATACATTCTTTGCAAAAAATGGAGCAATTCATTCCCAATTTCCTGCAACCACAGTTTTCTCTGCATCCTTTGGTGCATTTACAGACTATTTTTTCCAGCAAAACTTGTGGTGCGGGAGGTTTATTTGTCAAAATTGGTACTAGTCCATTTTCTGAACTATTCCAACCCCAGATGAGAGGATTTATAATATTTCCTTTCCAATGTTGCATTTGCAAGTAAGTTCTTAAACCATGATATTTAGCAGCATCAGTTGTTAGAGGCAATCGGGACAATGAGAATTTCGCACCTGTTGAGTACTTCTGAAATAACTTGACAGGTGCTTTGGCCATCAATTTTCATACCGTATAGTAATGTTACAATACATTCAGAAGCAGAACCGATGGCTGCTGGACTTGCATTTTCACACAAAAATTCATGTAAATACTTTTTCAAAAGCAAAATATTCTTATTAATGAAATTCAAGAATTTCTTTTTACCAATACCAAAAAAGGAAGAGGTTGTATCACAGCCACTGAATGCATGGACGAAGCCAAGGTATTTTTGTAGATGATTAAATTTGAAACTATTATGGTTATATAATTTGGCAGTTACATTTCCTATAATAGGTTTAAAAAAATATATATTTTAATTTTCTGCTGGTAATAATGATAGGATAATAAGATCGACATCTTGACCAACTATAACAACATTTTCTGATTGGGATGCCTTATCTTTTGCAGTATTTACAATTAGTACGTCTGCATCCTCTTCAGCTTGCCCAGTCTCAATATTATTTTCTTCAAATTTTTGAATTGAATATGAAATAATTTTTTTTTATTTATCAGGTTTTGATAATGGCTTTGAGTAATTGTTAATCTGAACTCCTGGCCCAACTTGCTTGGTTCGGCGTAATCTTTCTGCAGATTTCGTACCTGTATTATCGTAATCACTAGGGTAGCTACAAACACAACAGTGCAATTCGTGTAAAAATGATTTAAGTGTTGAATATATTTTTTACTGATTTCTTCAAATGTATCGTATTTGACAAATAAGTTATAGGCCGAAATTTAAAAAAGAACGTAAAAACTGGAAGAAAGTTAATAAAAGCAACACTCTTCGAAACGCTGTATCTAGGTTTCTATTTGTTGTAGAGACTTTTACTAGCCACCATTTTAACGGGCGTAAAGTCAGCTTTCACTTTAATATAATAACGTCTACACCTAAGTTCACTCAGAAAAAAGTTACAAATTTAAAAAAAATAGTAAAAATTAGCAAAAAAAAGTTAAAAGTTGCAAACTTTGAAATGCTATATCTCGGTCACTATTAATCGTAAAAGGCTTACAAAATCTCATTTTAACGGGTAAAACGCCAGCTTTTTTTGTTATGCAGCAATGTCTATGCCTAAATGTACCCGAAAAATAGTTACAGGCTAAAACAAAAAAAAAAAAAAAAAACTGCATTTTCTCGTTTTTTTTTGTTTTGTTTTTTGGACGTATTTTTGTAAAAAAAAAAATTTTGACTTCTGAAGGTGCCATTTCGATTGAAAATTTAATTCTCTACACACTTTTCTATTGACGTGTTTATAGAAAAAAAAAAATAGTTTTCGAGCAAAAAAAAATATGAAAGGTGGACCTCTTTACTTCGATCTCAAAAACACACCACTTTAAATGGTAGCACTCCGCAGTTTTTTCATATCTTGAGGTCAATTGAACATAATAAACAATAAAAACCCTTTAACGTTTTAGTTCCTTTCAACCCTCTTTTTTTGTATATAGACAATAGCCTAGGAGTTCGCAAAGCAGATCTCGATATTTTGTCCGTTTTTCCTCCTCCTTCAAGACAATGTTGTTCTCCGCGGGAGCCAAGAACTCCACGACAAACATTGTCTGGAGTTGATGGTCGAGGAGGACTACGTCAGGCTTGTTGGCTTGTATTTGCCTGACGGTGAGAAAAGAGTAGTTCTAATTAGACACTTCTCATTTCCTACAACGGACTCAAAATCCCCTGGAGCGTAATGCAGCATTGGTGTCTCGTCTAGCCCATACGAGTGCCTTAAATGGTAATGAAGCACATGTAATGCTCCGTCGTGCCTTTGGATATAGGCTGAGACTGCATATATATATATATATATATATATATATATATATATATATATATATATATATATATATATGTATATATATATATATATATATATATATATTATTTGTCCGAAGCCCTACTAAATTTAGATTGTTCTTTAACTAGTCGGACGTGACTATCTTTCATTATTTTTACAGGAATGGGGTTTTACCAAGTTATTAGTGAACAATTTTGTCCGAAGCCCTACTAAATTTAGATTGTTCTTTAACTAGTCGGACGTGACTATCCTTCATTATATATATATATATATATATATATATATATATATATATATATATATATATATATATATATATTTATAAAAGGTATTTGTTGGCATCCCACAATGTAAAATTTTAGGTTCAGTTGGCATCCACGAGTCAGATGGCATCCGGTATTCGGATGCCATCTGACCTGCTAGAGATATTAACGCAGGGGCATCGTAGATGTCGTATTATGCCATTAAAACTTATTTTAAGTTGGAGGTCAAGTGACCCATTTTAACACCCTAGTGAATATTTTAGTTCAGCGGTTTGTTACTGGCTGCCGTGCCTGTCGCTCGAAAAATATTCATTTTGAATACCTGCTGACCACAGAAGCGGTTTAGATGGCATCTAGTCAGCTGGCAACACCGTGGAAGTAGGTTATTATATACCACATGTTGATCCAGATGTTTTAGTTTGCTCGAATATATTACTACTAGGAAAAGTAAACTTAGTGGAGACAATTCGTGTAACTGTTAAAATGAGGACGGAATTTGTACCTCTTGATTGTAAACAACTTTTGTTAAGAATGGTTCAGCAAGGCTATAAGTAAAATAGTGTTCTGTAGTTTAATTAAACTACAGAAGTAAGAGAAAAGTTATTAGCAAACATATTTTAGATACGTGATAAACTACAAAATTATGTTAATGTAAAAGAATCTTATTTAGTCTAATTCACAAGTTCAAACACGTGTTAATTCTTGATAAAGCTTGTAAAAATATAAATGAGGGCTCATTGGATTCGGAATGACGTCTAGAAAAATGTGCAAAAGTTATAAACAAATTAAGATTGAAAAAAATGACGAGTTTCGTTTTTTTGCAAATAACTCGAAAACTATTAATAATTGAGAAATTAAAAAAAAAGAGGTTCTTAAAGAGGAAGAAATTTCCAATAAAAAAGTCTGGACTTCTGGAACTCTATCTCTACTATTAATAACTTTAATTTAATGTTGAAAATAAACCATTACGATACTCTGAAACCGATCGTAAGAAGCAAAACAATTTTTTTATATTGTCAAGTATTAATATAATTTTTTTTTTAAATTGCGTTATTATTTAGACACTTAAAGGAACAATATCATCCCGTTGGAAAAAATTTTTTTACCGATTTTTCATAAAATGAGCTCTTTGTTAATTAACAATTTTTTTTTTTATGTCAACTATATTTTATGAGATTATGACATTGCGATGTTTTTAATTGTTACAGTCTATTAGTTATTAATTATTTAAGCTAACAAGAAACTAAGAAATTAAATAGAGGTTGAAAATTTTTTCTTATTAATTTCACAATTATTATTATTACTGTTTTTATATTCAAAAATACTATAAAATTATATAAACTTTAAATTTTTAGTGCTATTTGTTTAAACAAATTTTATAAAGAAATAGATAAATTAAGTATTTTTGAAAAAAAGATTTTTTCTTAAAACATTTTTTTAATTGTTTATAATTATTTTTTCCCGTTTTTCTTCATTTGAACAAATTATTAAGAAAAAAAATATTCTTCAAATTTTTTATTTGCAATTCTCTACAAGGTGGAATTTTTGTTATTAATTAATTTGTTTATTTAATAAATAATTTCTAATTAACAATCGCCGAATGTGTTTATATTTTTTTAGATAGAAAAAAATAACCAGAACAACCGTATACATAAATATGTCAAAAAACATTTTTAATATTTAAAATTTAAAGATCTATAAGAAATATTAACATTTTTTTTATGTGTTTATGTATACGGTTGTTTTTTTTAATTTTTTTTCTATCTAAAAAAATATAAACACATTTGGAGGTTGTTAATAACAAATTATTTATTAAATAAACAAATAAATTAACAACAAAAAAAAATCCACCTTGTAGAGAATTGCAAATAATAGGTTTTAAGATTAAAATTTTTACTTAATAACTTGTTTAAATAATGAAGAAAGGAAAAAAATGATTATAAACAATTAAAAAATGTTTTTAAGAAAAAAATTTTTTTTAATTCATAATATTTTATAACAAATAAAATGGTAAAAAATGTTTTTCAAAAATAAGTAATTTATCTATTTGTTTATAAAATGTGTTTAAACAAATAACACTAAAAATTTAAAGTTTATGTAATCTTATGTTATTTTTGAATATAAAACCAGTAATAATAATTAAAATTAATAAAAAAAATGTCAACCTTTTTTTTTTTAATTTTTTAGTTTTTTGTTATCTTAAATAATTAATAACTAATAGACTATAACAATTAAAAATATCGCAATGTCATAATCTCGTACAGTATAGTTGTTATAAGGTCTAAAGGAAACGTAATAATTTTAGTGGCTTTTGCTTAACAATTATCCGACTTGAAATAAAAACGTAAGCTCTAAAAAAAATTGTTAATTAACAATAGACTCATTTTATGAAAAATCTGGATTTTTTTTCTTTAAATGTCTGAATAATACCATAGTTTTTTAAAATTTTTAAATTAATATTTAATACATAAAAAAATATTTTTACTTATTACGGCCGGTTTCGTAACGGCTTAGCGTTTGCCGCACGAAGCCTTATTTTCAACATTAAATTACAATTATTAATAATAGAGATAGAATACCGGGAGTTCTGACTTTTCTATTGGAAATTTCTTCCTCTTCAAGAATCTTTTTTTTAAATTTCTTAAATATTAATGGTTTTCGAGTTATTTTCAAAAAACGAAGCTCGTTATTTCTTCAATCTTAATTTGTTTATAACTTTTGCAATTGTTTATATGCGGGTTTGAAAGTTTTGCACATTTTTCTAGACGTCATTCCGAATCCAATGTGCCCTCACTCACATTTTTACAAGCTTTATCAAGAATTAACACGTCTTTGAACTTGTGAACTAGTGTATGTTGAAGATTATTTTAATTCGTTTTGTTTAAATTTTTGGATTTCTTATTGGATTCTATTTAAGAAAAGTATAGTAGGTGACCCAAGAACAACCTCTTGTAGAGAAATGCATGGTTGAAAGAGTTGTAGAGTTACTAAGACACCGTTAAAGATAAAGCTGTCGAATTGAAACTAACAAGATGGAAAAAAATTATACGATAAAGTTTGATAGCTTAAATTATAATATATTTTTTACTTTACACTTGCCACTGTGCTTCAAAATTAATCAGTTTGGAGCATCTACACCTCGTGATTTTAGATATCTGTAAAACTATAATTCATCTAAACTAACAAAGTTTTTTCCAAAGTATATATTTATATAAATAAAATTAAAATTTAATTGCAGTTTACTTTAAGTAAACATATTGTACATATTGCACGTAAAGTATATTTTAGTTTTAATTCGAGCTAGTTTTTTCGTTGATAGTGTTTAAGTAATTCAACAATTTTTACTTCTATTTCTCTCATGATATTAATTATTATAGGTCACTCAAACAACATGTTATAATTAGAATAATAAAGTTGATATAAAAGTCATACAATTTTGTTAATATCTCCGCGCAATTTGTATAGTTTGAATGTAAATGACCGTAATTTTTGATTCGTTGTATCTAGCAATTCGTTAAAAAATGGGTTTCTGGAAATATCTTGAAAATTACGAATTATGTCAAAAACTGTTATTTGTACGACTTGAAACATAAGAAATTAACTTTACCTTAAATTTCAGATTAGTCCCGATCAAAGATTGTTCGAGATATTATTTTTTTAAGGTTTTGTGTTTTTTCGTCCCTTTCTAAATGTCAAATTTCAACACGTATTTTTCGTGAATAACTTAAAAACCGAAGGGTCTGAAATTGGTTATTACAACGTTGAAAGGTAATTCAATTTAATACATTCCGGTTCTTCTACCATAAAAATTGTCAAAGTTATGACTATTTGTTAAAAGATTACTTTTTTTTATGAAAATCGAAATTGGAGTATTACTCTCAATTGAGTTGTGATAAAATAAATCATTCAAAATTTGTTGTAGGTTTTGGAATAAAACCGCTGCCTAAGGAATCAATATTTCCACATCCAGATTTCCCATCCAAGTCTCTTTAAAGGAAAACATCTTGACCATATCTGCACTCTAGTATGTGGAAATAATTGGTCACAGAATTTTAATAAAAGGGCGTTGCCGAATGCTAGCCAAACCTCCAGAACTTCCGGACGCTGCCGAATACGAAGGCAAATTCCGGGCGTTTCCGTATCCATATTAAGATAGTGCCAAATCCATATCCGGGCGCGCATGATTACCAAGGTAATTTCTGGGCGCTGAATCCATTTTTGGGCACTGCCGAATTCCAAAGTAACTTCCGGGCGCTGCCAAATCCAAATTAGAACGCCGCCGAATCTATATTCGAGCGCTGCATAATCCATATTCGGGAACGGCTAAACACCAAGGTGACTTCCGGACCATGTCGAATACCAAGGCAATTTTCAGGCGCTGCCGAATCCATATTCGAATCTTTCCGGGCGCCGCCGAATCCACTATTAAACAATACCTCCAGGATCCATTTTGGTTGCACGATTTGACCCAAACATACTAACTACCGTACAAAGCTTATAAAATGAAGTTAAATAGAAGATTTAAAAAATTAAGTTTCTGGACTGTTATTAGCTTGCTTTATTGTTTTTCCCTATTTACCCTATTTAACTCACAACCCTTCACCGGAATTAGCGCAAGACATAATCTAGTACCAGATCTCGTCATGGAACGTATGTGTGCCAAATTTGAAGACAGTATCTTAGACGACCGTTGCGAAGAAAACGTGCGCACAAAAAAGTTACAGACCGACACACAGACAGAATTTTTTTCTCTCTTAAATTTAAAATCTCGACGTTTTATGACATTTATTATTTCAGCAAAAAACATTTTGAAATTTTTTTAAAGATTACTATACAGGGTGCGCCACTTAAAACTCCCCAGGCTTGCAACTTTCTTATTTTTTAAACTACGACCATGTTGGGCATATCAAATTGTAGATAATTTTAAGGCATTTAAACATGTGTACAGAGTGATTTAAAAAAAAATTAAAATAATTGTTAAGAAAGAAAACTTAATTTCCTTGAATATTTGTTTACCTCATCCTGTACATGAACTGCGTCAATGTTTTCTTATAAAAGTTTTAATTAGCTTCAATTTATGTTATGTTTATTACGTCATATCCGAAATTCTTTTTGGTTTTAGAGAAAGAAATTAAAAACACTCCTTCCGACTCCTGATTTTTTTAAAATAACTGAAAAAATGTAAATAATAATTTTATGCTTTATTTGTAAAAGACATATCACAAAAAATCCTCAACGTAACAAAACAGCAACAAGAAACAAAAGAAATAAATATTTTTAAAAACAAACTCTATTAAAATGTACTAAATAATAGGAATTTTTATTCTTAAAACTTTTTTTTTAACATAAATTGAAGCTAATTAAAACCTTTATAAGAAAACATTAACACATTTCATGTACAAGTTGAGGTAAAAAAATATTCAAAGAAATTAAGTTTCCTTTCTTAACAATTTTTTCAAATTTTTTTCAAATCACTCTGTATGCGTGTTTAAGGCTTTAAAAATGTCTACAATTTGATATGCCTAACAAGGTCATCGCTTTAAAAATAAAAAAGTTACAAGTATGGGCAGTTTTAAGTGGCGCACCCTGTACATCTTTCCACTCCACTACGTGGATGTGGAAGTAATAAATCAAATGGCATATATTTTCATTAAAAATAATGTATGTTTTTATCCGAATTTGTTATAAATAAGAAACAAGAAATGAAATGTTTCATATTTCTATTGTGAAATATAGTTCATTTAGTTATCCTTAAAATAAAATCATGGAAAAAAACATTTTATATTTATTACAAAAAATGTTTTGTAAGACATACAAAGAAAAATGTTAGTGTAGTTTTGGTGAATAAGTATACTTACTAGAAGCCAAGGTCTCAGATTTTTTATAATATTTTACACTACTATAAAGAAAACTACCTGTTGTTAAACTTGAGGCATGTTCAATTTTATTAACATTTAACATTACAAATTGTGTTTTTATAATAAGAAATGTTTCTTTTTATTTAAAATACACTTTCAGATGTATCAATAAACCCTCATGTCATAATATTTTAGCTTCATTAAATCAGTATTTATAATTACTTAATAATTTTCGCACAATTTGTATCCCAATTTGGGACATTGGATGATTTGAGTCGTAAATTTTACTTCCACATCCAAATAGTGGATTGGAAGTATAGTAATCGTAAAAAAAACTTCAATTTTTTTTTGTTGAAATCGCTTTAGAATGTCATGAAATATCGAGATTTTAAATTTGAGGGCAAAAAAAATTGTATCTATCGGTCTGTCTGTATTTTTTGTACGCACGTTTCCTGTGGGACGGTTTAAGATATTAATTTAATAGTTGTTACGTGTATGTATTATAAAAAGATCTGGAACACATTGCTATAAAATTACACAAAAAATAGTCGTTTTAGAGATTCTAGCATTTTACTTAATCGCCAGAATGTATTACAATAACGGTGTAAAAGCCGCTCGAAAAGTGGCTTATATTTGGTAATTTTTTACAGTTTCGGAGTCTGTTATTCTAGTTTCGGTTAAACAGACAATAATAGGTTGTATCTGAAACTAATTGACTTGTCTTTTTGAAATGAAGCATTGCTATTTCTGAAAGGCAGTTTTATTGCATCTTATTATGGACGCTTGTGGGGTAAGGCCTCTATTGTAAGAAACCCTTTCCGAAATATATTAATTTCAACCATATGTTTGGTTTTTTAAATTCATAAACATTTTCTCTACAGATATTTTAAAGGATGTTGGATAGTATTGTGTAATTATCTATTGTTCAAAATAAGTAGACTTCATCTACTTACAGTCCAATTTACGTCTTTCTATTTGAAAGGGTAAAGGTGGTTTAATATTTGCTTACGAGACAGCAGTAGAAATTTTTTCGTTCTTTCTTTTCTTCACAAACTAGATATTTTTCTATTAAATATATATAAATTAATTACAATTTTAGAGATTACATGCATTTTGTGTCATGAAAAAATTTAGATACATTTTGATAGTGAAAAACTGTTGAAAACTCGGAAAATATGTACGTTACAAAAAAATTAGAAGAGAGCAAAATTTTAAAGAATGTATTAACCTATACGTTTGAATTTTTCCAGATTTTTAAATTTCATAGTTTACGATATTTTCCGTTTTCCGATAAGGGCCTTTTTTTTTCGGTTTTTCCAGGAAACTTGGACAGAGTGCACTTTAGGAAAAAGTCATAAAGGAAAAAAAGTCTTGTAGTTTAATAATATATTCACTCGAATTTATGGATTTTTCTCGTCACTTTTTATTCCACCTTCAACCCTTTTTGGAAAAATTCAACCGCTATATCTCGGAAAATATGCATTTTTCGAAAATTTTACGAGAGTAAAAAGTTGTTATTTTTCATAAAATTATCTAAAAAGACATTTTGTTTTTTTATTTACCTCAATTTTACTAGTTAACAAATTAGCAACAAGATCATTGTTTATAACAATTATTGCGAGGCAATATTAGCGGCCATTTTTTTTTGGAGTTTGATCTAGACTTCAAAACGAACAGAATCCACAAAGTTTCGTGAAAATCCATTCATTCGATAAACTATTTAGTCAGAATGCTAATTTGCCTACACTATAATGTGTTAGAACTACAAAGTACACATAACATAATCCTGGGATTATATAGACAGAGAAAATAAATTTCCTTTTAAGAGTTGATGTTCGGTTTTTGTTTCATTTTACCATTATTGTATTATTTTGGTTTGAAATACGTATGTTTACATTTTCATAAATGCTAAATATTTGTGTTGTATTCATTTTTTAAAAGCTTTTATTTAACTCATAAGTACAGTGATACAAGTGTCTTGTGTTGTATACAACTCAGCTGGTGTGAGTGTTTATGGAACTATTTCGCCAAAGGTAGATCTATATTTAATATTTGACATTTATGACTTACACGGATTTATTCCTCCAACGGTAGATCTGTAATTAATATTTTAAAATTCGATATTCAACGTACGGTGACAATATGGTAGAAGGTAATCTGAGCTGCAATATTACCGACATCAATTGTAAAAGATGTAAAAACCCTGCTCCAAATGGTGTTAAATGCATAAGATGTGGAAAAATATCACATAAGAGCTGTCTGAAAATACTACAAAATAAAAACACCAAACAACAAAGTATTACATTTTTGGAAGATGAAACTTTAATATGTTGCAATGAAACTTTATCGGGGGAAACGGCAAAAATATCAGATAAAGCATTAACTTCTACCGAAAAAACCGAAAATTCAGATAAAATAAGAATACACTATTTGGAAGAAATCATCAAACAAAAAGATTTGATAATATTAAATCAAAACATTGCAATAAAAGCTTTAAATGAACAAATAACGCTTATAAATCGAATAAAAAGTGTTGAAAGTATTTCTACATTTGACACTGAACCTGAAGCTTCAAAACCAAAAATATCTGTTGGACAGTCTGTTCATCCTTCTACTGGTGCGATAAGTAAACAGCCATCTGGAAACATTGGTGCAAAAAGCAAACAGCCCCCTGTTGCTAATAATAGTCTAAAAGGCAAACAGTCTCCTCCCATCACATCCACTGCTGTCACTGCTTCATCTGTCTCGAGTGCAGTTCATGAAGCCGTAGCAAACCGTGTTTGTGAAAATGTCATAAATTTGGCACAAAATATCCAGGAGAAGAAAGATCAGACCTCCCGGCAAACAGGAGAAAAATCAAAACCCAAATCCAGAAGTATTTTAGTTGGTAGCATGTCGCGGTCAAATGACTGTCCTCTGACAGCTGCTACTGCTGTTCCTATGCGGCATCTGCATGCTACAAATCTTGGATCAACAGTTACTGTGGATGATCTCCTAAAATATCTTCAGCAATTTGTTCAGGTTGTGAAAGTTGAGAAGTTAAATTCAAGGAGCCCCCTAAACTATTCATCTTTTAAAATATCAATATCAGCTTCAGAGGTCCAAAATATACTCAACAGTGATATATGGCCGGAAGGTGTAGTGCTAAATTGGTTTTTTCCATCCAGAAGACATCAAGATATCTCGCATCCATAATAGTGAACTAGAACATACTTATTCTGTACTTGGCATCAATGTCCAAAGTTTAGCGAATAAAATTGATGAACTTCAGATCTTCTTGCAAACTAATCATTTTGATATTCTATGCTTCTCTGAGCATTGGCTACGAAAGGAACATTTGTCATTGATTAATATACAAAATTATGATTTAATTTCTTTTTACTGTCGGGAAAATAACCTTCACGGCGGAGTTGCAATATTTGCAAACAGTAAAATCACTCTTAAGTGTGTAGATGTCAGTAGATTCTGCCTGCCAATACATGCTGAATTTTGTGCATCAGAATTTGTTAACAAAAATATGGTTATATTAGCTTTATATAGATCCTCCAGCTCAGGAGATATTACATTATTTAAAGAACGATTTGAAGAACTCATTGAATATCTTCTAGCCAAGTATAAATATATAATTATTATCGGGGACATAAATTTGGACCTTGATGCTAAAAATATGCATGCAAAAGATATACGTAACATTTTGTCTATGTTTGGAATCTCTCATCTTATTAATGAACCGACTAGAATCATTGCAAACACTAGCTCGTGCCTTGATAATGTTATGACAAACTTAAATTTAAATGTGTTGAAAGCAGGAACCTGTGATTTACATTTGGCCGATCATCTTGGGGTATTTATGCGCTTTCAAACTCAGTCACCTCTAGATCACACTGGTTCCTCCAAGAATAGAATCATTTCACAGAACCGAATTTGTAATTTTGCTGGTAGGATGAATGGAGTACAATGGGAAGACAGCAATATTGATAGTCTAAATTGTTCCGATCTAGCCACAGTTATTTTAGATGTTTTATGTACTAATGCTAATTTGTGTTTCCCAGTAAAATCTGTTTCAAATCGGTCTAATGGAATAAAATGGTTTAATGAGAGACTACGAGCGATGCGAACAAAATTACAAGTAAAATTGTTTATAACAGTAGCAAATCTGATGAAAATTGGCACATCTATCGTGAAAATAGAAAGAAATATAAGCAAGCCTTGAAAGAAGAAAAACGCAAAGCTTATACAAACGAAATCATTAGTTCAAAAAATAAAAGTAAAACCATCTGGAAATTAGTAAACAATGAAAGAAAAATAAAAAATTGCTCAAGTACTGCAAGCTTGATTCCATCAGAAGATTTTAATATGTATTTTAGCTCTGTCTGTGATACTGTATTGAGAACAATTGATGACCAGAATATTGATCCATTAATTCTTTTAAATAAGACTCCTAAGCCCCCATTTTCTTTTTTTATGCAACAGATTTAGGAATCAGATGTAAGAGAAGCAATACATCAATTAAAAAATACATCCAGCTTAGATTATTACTGTCTGAACAGCTATATGAGTCTCTAGTCGAGTCTCTAATTAAACCATTAACAATATTGTTTAATAAATGTGTTGATGAAGGCAAATGGCCTGATCTGCTTAAAATAACTAAAATTTTACCCTTACATAAGAAAGGTGACTGGAATTGTCCTGATAATTTTCGTCCTATAGCAACCGTTCCAATAATTAGCAAAATATTTGAAATAATTATTAAACATAGATTAGTCAAATACTGTGAGGACAAGCATATTTTTTCAGATGCCCAGTTCGGCTTTCGAAAAAATAAGTCTACTACTAAGGCACTATTAGAAATGGTGGAAAAAGTAGTCGAGGGTTTTGATAGAGGCACAAGCTCAATGGCTACAATGTGTGACCTCACCAAGGCTTTCGACTGCGTCAATCCAGAAATACTGTTGCATAAATTAGAATACTATGGCATAAGGCAAAATATGCTTGAATTGCTTTCTTCTTATTTATCCAATAGGCAACAATACGTAAGTTTGAATGGAAATGAGTCGGGACTACTACCTATTAAAAATGGTGTTCCACAGGGATCTGTTTTAGGACCTATTTTATTCCTCATCTACATTAATGATCTGCCTTACTCGGTCGGTGAAAATTCATGTATATTGTTTGCAGACAATAATAGGTTGTATCTGAAACTAATTGACTTGTCTTTTTGAAATGAAGCATTGCTATTTCTGAAAGGCAGTTTTATTGCATCTTATTATGGACGCTTGTGGGGTAAGGCCTCTATTGTAAGAAACCCTTTCCGAAATATATTAATTTCAACCATATGTTTGGTTTTTTAAATTCATAAACATTTTCTCTACAGATATTTTAAAGGATGTTGGATAGTATTGTGTAATTATCTATTGTTCAAAATAAGTAGACTTCATCTACTTACAGTCCAATTTACGTCTTTCTATTTGAAAGGGTAAAGGTGGTTTAATATTTGCTTACGAGACAGCAGTAGAAATTTTTTCGTTCTTTCTTTTCTTCACAAACTAGATATTTTTCTATTAAATATATATAAATTAATTACAATTTTAGAGATTACATGCATTTTGTGTCATGAAAAAATTTAGATACATTTTGATAGTGAAAAACTGTTGAAAACTCGGAAAATATGTACGTTACAAAAAAATTAGAAGAGAGCAAAATTTTAAAGAATGTATTAACCTATACGTTTGAATTTTTCCAGATTTTTAAATTTCATAGTTTACGATATTTTCCGTTTTCCGATAAGGGCCTTTTTTTTTTCGGTTTTTCCAGGAAACTTGGACAGAGTGCACTTTAGGAAAAAGTCATAAAGGAAAAAAAGTCTTGTAGTTTAATAATATATTCACTCGAATTTATGGATTTTTCTCGTCACTTTTTATTCCACCTTCAACCCTTTTTGGAAAAATTCAACCGCTATATCTCGGAAAATATGCATTTTTCGAAAATTTTACGAGAGTAAAAAGTTGTTATTTTTCATAAAATTATCTAAAAAGACATTTTGTTTTTTTATTTACCTCAATTTTACTAGTTAACAAATTAGCAACAAGATCATTGTTTATAACAATTATTGCGAGGCAATATTAGCGGCCATTTTTTTTGGAGTTTGATCTAGACTTCAAAACGAACAGAATCCACAAAGTTTCGTGAAAATCCATTCATTCGATAAACTATTTAGTCAGAATGCTAATTTGCCTACACTATAATGTGTTAGAACTACAAAGTACACATAACATAATCCTGGGATTATATAGACAGAGAAAATAAATTTCCTTTTAAGAGTTGATGTTCGGTTTTTGTTTCATTTTACCATTATTGTATTATTTTGGTTTGAAATACGTATGTTTACATTTTCATAAATGCTAAATATTTGTGTTGTATTCATTTTTTAAAAGCTTTTATTTAACTCATAAGTACAGTGATACAAGTGTCTTGTGTTGTATACAACTCAGCTGGTGTGAGTGTTTATGGAACTATTTCGCCAAAGGTAGATCTATATTTAATATTTGACATTTATGACTTACACGGATTTATTCCTCCAACGGTAGATCTGTAATTAATATTTTAAAATTCGATATTCAACGTACGGTGACAATATGGTAGAAGGTAATCTGAGCTGCAATATTACCGACATCAATTGTAAAAGATGTAAAAACCCTGCTCCAAATGGTGTTAAATGCATAAGATGTGGAAAAATATCACATAAGAGCTGTCTGAAAATACTACAAAATAAAAACACCAAACAACAAAGTATTACATTTTTGGAAGATGAAACTTTAATATGTTGCAATGAAACTTTATCGGGGGAAACGGCAAAAATATCAGATAAAGCATTAACTTCTACCGAAAAAACCGAAAATTCAGATAAAATAAGAATACACTATTTGGAAGAAATCATCAAACAAAAAGATTTGATAATATTAAATCAAAACATTGCAATAAAAGCTTTAAATGAACAAATAACGCTTATAAATCGAATAAAAAGTGTTGAAAGTATTTCTACATTTGACACTGAACCTGAAGCTTCAAAACCAAAAATATCTGTTGGACAGTCTGTTCATCCTTCTACTGGTGCGATAAGTAAACAGCCATCTGGAAACATTGGTGCAAAAAGCAAACAGCCCCCTGTTGCTAATAATAGTCTAAAAGGCAAACAGTCTCCTCCCATCACATCCACTGCTGTCACTGCTTCATCTGTCTCGAGTGCAGTTCATGAAGCCGTAGCAAACCGTGTTTGTGAAAATGTCATAAATTTGGCACAAAATATCCAGGAGAAGAAAGATCAGACCTCCCGGCAAACAGGAGAAAAATCAAAACCCAAATCCAGAAGTATTTTAGTTGGTAGCATGTCGCGGTCAAATGACTGTCCTCTGACAGCTGCTACTGCTGTTCCTATGCGGCATCTGCATGCTACAAATCTTGGATCAACAGTTACTGTGGATGATCTCCTAAAATATCTTCAGCAATTTGTTCAGGTTGTGAAAGTTGAGAAGTTAAATTCAAGGAGCCCCCTAAACTATTCATCTTTTAAAATATCAATATCAGCTTCAGAGGTCCAAAATATACTCAACAGTGATATATGGCCGGAAGGTGTAGTGCTAAATTGGTTTTTTCCATCCAGAAGACATCAAGATATCTCGCATCCATAATAGTGAACTAGAACATACTTATTCTGTACTTGGCATCAATGTCCAAAGTTTAGCGAATAAAATTGATGAACTTCAGATCTTCTTGCAAACTAATCATTTTGATATTCTATGCTTCTCTGAGCATTGGCTACGAAAGGAACATTTGTCATTGATTAATATACAAAATTATGATTTAATTTCTTTTTACTGTCGGGAAAATAACCTTCACGGCGGAGTTGCAATATTTGCAAACAGTAAAATCACTCTTAAGTGTGTAGATGTCAGTAGATTCTGCCTGCCAATACATGCTGAATTTTGTGCATCAGAATTTGTTAACAAAAATATGGTTATATTAGCTTTATATAGATCCTCCAGCTCAGGAGATATTACATTATTTAAAGAACGATTTGAAGAACTCATTGAATATCTTCTAGCCAAGTATAAATATATAATTATTATCGGGGACATAAATTTGGACCTTGATGCTAAAAATATGCATGCAAAAGATATACGTAACATTTTGTCTATGTTTGGAATCTCTCATCTTATTAATGAACCGACTAGAATCATTGCAAACACTAGCTCGTGCCTTGATAATGTTATGACAAACTTAAATTTAAATGTGTTGAAAGCAGGAACCTGTGATTTACATTTGGCCGATCATCTTGGGGTATTTATGCGCTTTCAAACTCAGTCACCTCTAGATCACACTGGTTCCTCCAAGAATAGAATCATTTCACAGAACCGAATTTGTAATTTTGCTGGTAGGATGAATGGAGTACAATGGGAAGACAGCAATATTGATAGTCTAAATTGTTCCGATCTAGCCACAGTTATTTTAGATGTTTTATGTACTAATGCTAATTTGTGTTTCCCAGTAAAATCTGTTTCAAATCGGTCTAATGGAATAAAATGGTTTAATGAGAGACTACGAGCGATGCGAACAAAATTACAAGTAAAATTGTTTATAACAGTAGCAAATCTGATGAAAATTGGCACATCTATCGTGAAAATAGAAAGAAATATAAGCAAGCCTTGAAAGAAGAAAAACGCAAAGCTTATACAAACGAAATCATTAGTTCAAAAAATAAAAGTAAAACCATCTGGAAATTAGTAAACAATGAAAGAAAAATAAAAAATTGCTCAAGTACTGCAAGCTTGATTCCATCAGAAGATTTTAATATGTATTTTAGCTCTGTCTGTGATACTGTATTGAGAACAATTGATGACCAGAATATTGATCCATTAATTCTTTTAAATAAGACTCCTAAGCCCCCATTTTCTTTTTTTATGCAACAGATTTTGGAATCAGATGTAAGAGAAGCAATACATCAATTAAAAAATACATCCAGCTTAGATTATTACTGTCTGAACAGCTATATGAGTCTCTAGTCGAGTCTCTAATTAAACCATTAACAATATTGTTTAATAAATGTGTTGATGAAGGCAAATGGCCTGATCTGCTTAAAATAACTAAAATTTTACCCTTACATAAGAAAGGTGACTGGAATTGTCCTGATAATTTTCGTCCTATAGCAACCGTTCCAATAATTAGCAAAATATTTGAAATAATTATTAAACATAGATTAGTCAAATACTGTGAGGACAAGCATATTTTTTCAGATGCCCAGTTCGGCTTTCGAAAAAATAAGTCTACTACTAAGGCACTATTAGAAATGGTGGAAAAAGTAGTCGAGGGTTTTGATAGAGGCACAAGCTCAATGGCTACAATGTGTGACCTCACCAAGGCTTTCGACTGCGTCAATCCAGAAATACTGTTGCATAAATTAGAATACTATGGCATAAGGCAAAATATGCTTGAATTGCTTTCTTCTTATTTATCCAATAGGCAACAATACGTAAGTTTGAATGGAAATGAGTCGGGACTACTACCTATTAAAAATGGTGTTCCACAGGGATCTGTTTTAGGACCTATTTTATTCCTCATCTACATTAATGATCTGCCTTACTCGGTCGGTGAAAATTCATGTATATTGTTTGCAGATGACACCATCATAATTACCAATGACGACAATGACCTAAATAGAGATAGTCTACTTTCTGCAAAAAATTGGTTTTCTTCCAACAAACTAAAGCTCAACGAATCGAAGACTCAAAATATTCTTTTCAGCTCAGATAAATGGGCGCAAAAGTCTGAATCAAAATTGCTTGGGATTAAACTTGACAGTAGCTTAAATTGGTCACCTCAAGTGGACTATCTCTGTTCTAAAATTTCATCTCAAATTTTCTGCATGCGCCAGTTAAGTCGATCATTACGTTCTGATGACCTACGCATTGTGTATTTTGCGTTAATACATAGCCATCTAACCTACGGTATTACCTTATGGGGAAACTCCAGTACAGTAGGAAAATTATTTATTTTGCAAAAAGCAGCTGTTCGTGCTATTGAAGGTGCGGCTTATGGTACTCCGTGCCAGATACTTTTTAAAAAATATGGGATTATGCCTTTGCCTTGTATTTATATTTTTGAAACATTATTGCAAATTCACCGGCAGTTAGACACATTTCCAAAACATTCTGACATGCACTCTTATAATACTAGGAATGCAAATAATTTGGTTCAACAATATTCTAGGATTTGCATCACTCGGAATAATAAATTAAATGTCGTATTATATAACAATTTTGTAAATTATTTTAAGGATACTAATATCACAAATATGAATTTGAATGCATTTCATAAATTAGTTAAAACATTCCTAATAGAGCAATGTTTTTATAGTGTAAATGATTTCCTAATTTTTACTAACTCTAGATAATAGGACTTAGTAGGAACTGCTCTCCTACATGTGACTTCAAATGTACTTTTATTGTATGTAAAGTGGTCAATAAATAAATGGAATGGAACTTGCAATGTGTTATGTATGAATGTATGTTTGTTTGGTGAAATCTTGCAAGCTGAATTTCGACTAGTTCTTATTATACTAGAGCTTTGAAATTTGGCACACGTGTATAAGTCCGGTGACAATGTAACATAGTATAGCCATTAGCTTTTTAGTCACAACCCTATTGATATGGGTATCAAATGAAGGGGTTTTACGAGTAAAATACGATAGACAATGTGACCTCATTCTAAATTCAATATGGCGGACGTCCCAAGCTGGCAGATCGCCTTTTTCTTCACAACCCCCTTGATATGGAATCAAATGAAAGGGTTTGACGAGTAAAATACGATAAACTATGTAACGCCATTATAAATCCAATATGGCGGACGCCCTAGGATGGTAAATTATCTTTCTTAACGACTCTCTTGCCATTTGTATCAAATGAAAGGGTTTTGTCTGTCTGTCTGTAAAATAAGTAGACTAAAAAGTAAAAAATAAAATTATATAAAAAAAATATTTTTAAGAAAAAGCCTTCATTTGAAAAAACTGTACTAAAAAGTTTAAATAATTTTTTAAAATTCATACACCTGGAAACCAAAAGCTTTGGGGGCGGTCAATTGAGCAAAGTAACTATGCAATAGTCTATATGACCGTCCGCAGTTTTTGGTTTTGAGGTGTATGAATTTTAAAAAATTATTTTTACTTTTTAGTACAGTTTTTTCAAATAAAAGCTTTTTCTTAAAAATATTTTTTTTTATATAATTTTATTTTCAATAAAAACGTTTTCAAGTAAAGCTTGTCCTGTTACTTCCTTTTTAGATTTTGAAACTTAGTCATTTATATTTTTTTAAATTGGAATGTGGTTTAGGTTTTTGACTTTTTAAAAGTTTTTATGTAGAAATGAAACACCGTGGTCTCTTTGCCGATTTTCATTTTTTTTACGAAGTTGTTACTGGTCTATAAAATTGAGAGGTCTAGTTATATAGCAGGCTGTATGGGCGTATGAGTTTCGAATACATTTCGGACGCAGTTTATTTGTTGGAATCAGTTCTGGAGACACTACTGATTATGAGCATCCATGTTACCAGACGGTAACCCGGTCTGATATTGTTTAAAACAATTTTGTTTACAGCAAAAGGAAATATTACATTTTTTTCAATGAAACAATGTTTTTAAATATTTTTTTATCGATTTCCAACAAGAAATGTTCGATAATTTTTTTCATAAAGTTGATATTTTCAATGTTATGTTTTAAAAATTAAAAAATCTCCAATTTCTCGTTTCAGTAAGAGCCTTACATTTTCTAAGAAAGCATATACAGTGTGCCAGGGAGCGACGCATGATTAAATGAGCAATTCATGTCTTGGAACTTTACCAAAAAAAAGTAATTTCTCTCATTTATAAAGTACTTTTTCTGAAATCAATCGGCAATGTCTACATTTTCGGCGCGATTTCAGATCGAAAAATGCACAATTCCAGTATTTTAGTCCGTTGCTAAGAAACTATCAGAAAACAGACCGGAAAAGACCCGTTGCCAAGCAACGATCAACAAAACCGTACGGGAATGTTACTTTCCCGGCATAGGCCGGGAAAGTAACATTCCCGTATGGTTTTTTATGTATATTTTTGACAGTAAATAAATACACGCAGACAAACAATCAAACTTACGTTTACACTTACACATACATCAAAATTACATTTATTAGTAAGCAGTTAGATTGTAATGAAGAAATATTAGATTATAATGAAGAAATGTTATTCATTAATGAAGAAATTTTATGCATTAATACAAATTCTTTAATTTATAATAATATTGATTGTGATTTCAGAAAAAATAGTATGCGTATTTCGGTATGAAAGCACATTCCCGAACTTCGATGCGTCGTCGTCCGGGAATGTACTGCTTTCACACCTAAATACACAATATACTATTTTCTGTAAGAGATAGGACAAAATCTTAGAAAGAATTATTCAGAATGAGTATTGTTTATTTGAGATTTTTTTATAGAAATAGTTTTGAATTAGTCAGATTTCAGTTTGTCTTAATATTTTAAGGTTTTTCAAATTGTTTAAACAATTTTAATTTACTTAAATAATTATAATTTATTTAAGCAATTACGTTTTGTTACAAATTTGTAGCATTTCCATCTTTTTTTAGTTTCACAATTTTGTTTATTAAGAGCTTGCTAATGAAACCTGCAAATTATTTAAGCAACTTATTCCTGTTTATTGCCAACTTTCTTCAGAATAGAGCTAGAGTTGTGCAGGTTTTAAGAAATTTTGAACTTTTCATCGACTTTCTGCTCATATTTAAAATAAAGAACATTTTTGAGACTAATTAAAAATAATTTCTGCAAAAAGAGTCGCAAATAAATAACAATAAATGCTAGAAATACATGATACTCTACTTTTGTCCTTATGGGGTCATTTTGAGGCCCAATAGTTCTCATGAGGGGTGTAATTGAAAAAATTATTATTAATTCGTATTCTTTGAACTATTGTGAAATTTAAAAAAGTTGGAAATGTTACAAATTTATAGCAAAATATAATTTTTTGAATAAATTATAATTATTTAATACATTTGAAAAGCATTAAAATATTAACACAATCTAGAAGGTGATTAATAATAATTTGTGTAAAAGAGAACTCAAATAAATAATAATAAACGTTAAAAATACGTGATACTCCAACTTTACCCTTATAGGGTCACTTTGCAAGTGAGCAAAATTTTAACAAATTCAGTTTTATTTTTCTGAATAATATTTCTTTACAGCACCCTATCCTATCTCGTACAGAAAATTTGATAAATTGACAAATAGCAGAAAAAAACTATCTGTGAGAACTAAAAAGAAAAATTATCTACAAAATTAATTTCCAATCTTTGCAGATAGACTTTCTTTTTAGTTCATACAGATTGTTTTTTCTACTGTTTGCCAAATCCCATAAAGAATATGTTTTATAACAATTATAAGCAAATAAAAAGTAATTCACTTTTACGCGAACTTCATGTTTCGAAACTTAAATTGTGACATAAATTAGTATTCTCACAGGATGAGATTTCCTTATTTACTTATACGTCGACAGACTGCAGATTGTAATAATATTCTTCTAGGCAAATACGATAAAGCAGCATAGCATACATCTGACAACGCCGCCGGAAGTCAGTTAAACCTGTAATTTTTATATTCGGGTGTCATTTTACGCATCGATTAAAATATTCATAAGGACACCAATTAAACCGTAAAATAGGTAGGATGCTAACTTAGCCTTTAAATAAATTTTGTGTATATCAGCGTGTATATTAGTGGATGCCAAGTGAGAACGTTATTAGGTAGGATGCCAACGGATACCTTATATAAATATATATATATATATATATATATATATATATATATATATATATATATGCAGTCTCAGCCTATATCCAAAGGCACGACGGAGCATTACATGTGCTTCATTACCATTTAAGGCACTCGTATGGGCTAGACGAGACACCAATGCTGCATTACGCTCCAGGGGATTTTGAGTCCGTTGTGGGAAATGAGAAGTGTCTAATTAGAACTACTCTTTTCTCACCGTCAGGCAAATACAAGCCAACAAGCCTGACGTAGTCCTCCTCGACCATCAACTCCAGACAATGTTTGTCGTGGAGTTCTTGGCTCCCGCGGAGAACAACATTGTCTTGAAGGAGGAGGAAAAACGGACAAAATATCGAGATCTGCTTTTCGAACTCCTAGGCTATTGTCTATATACAAAAAAAGAGGGTTGAAAGGAACTAAAACGTTAAAGGGTTTTTATTGTTTATTATGTTCAATTGACCTCAAGATATGAAAAAACTGCGGAGTGCTACCATTTAAAGTGGTGTGTTTTTGAGATCGAAGTAAAGAGGTCCACCTTTCATATTTTTTTTTGCTCGAAAACTATTTTTTTTTTCTATAAACACGTCAATAGAAAAGTGTGTAGAGAATTAAATTTTCAATCGAAATGGCACCTTCAGAAGTCAAAATTTTTTTTTTTTACAAAAATACGTCCAAAAAACAAAACAAAAAAAAACGAGAAAATGCAGTTTTTTATTTTTTTTTTATTTTAGCCTGTAACTATTTTTCGGGTACATTTAGGCATAGACATTGCTGCATAACAAAAAAAGCTGGCGTTTTACCCGTTGAAATGAGATTTTGTAAGCCTTTTACGATTAATAGTGACCGAGATATAGCATTTCAAAGTTTGCAACTTTTAACTTTTTTTTGCTAATTTTTACTATTTTTTTTTAAATTTGTAACTTTTTTCTGAGTGAATTTAGGTGTAGACGTTATTATATTAAAGTGAAAGCTGACTTTACGCCCGTTAAAATGGTGGCTAGTAAAAGTCTCTACAACAAATAGAAACCTAGATACAGCGTTTCGAAGAGTGTTGCTTTTATTAACTTTCTTCCAGTTTTTACGTTCTTTTTTAAATTTCGGCCTATAACTTATTTGTCAAATACGATACATTTGAAGAAATCAGTAAAAAATATATTCAACACTTAAATCATTTTTACACGAATTGCACTGTTGTGTTTGTAGCTACCCTAGTGATTACGATAATACAGGTACGAAATCTGCAGAAAGATTACGCCGAACCAAGCAAGTTGGGTCAGGAGTTCAGATTAACAATTACTCAAAGCCATTATCAAAACCTGATAAATTTTTGGCAAATGAAAATAATAAAAAAAAATTATTTCATATTCAATTCAAAAATTTGAAGAAAATAATATTGAGACTGGGCAAGCTGAAGAGGATGCAGACGTACTAATTGTAAATACTGCAAAAGATAAGGCATCCCAATCAGAAAATGTTGTTATAGTTGGTCAAGATGTCGATCTTATTATCCTATCATTATTACCAGCAGAAAATTAAAATATATATATTTTTAAACCTATTATAGGAAATGTAACTGCCAAATTATATAACCATAATAGTTTCAAATTTAATCATCTACAAAAATACCTTGGCTTCGTCCATGCATTCAGTGGCTGTGATACAACCTCTTCCTTTTTTGGTATTGGTAAAAAGAAATTCTTGAATTTCATTAATAAGAATATTTTGCTTTTGAAAAAGTATTTACATGAATTTTTGTGTGAAAATGCAAGTCCAGCAGCCATCGGTTCTGCTTCTGAATGTATTGTAACATTACTATACGGTATGAAAATTGATGGCCAAAGCACCTGTCAAGTTATTTCAGAAGTACTCAACAGGTGCGAAATTCTCATTGTCCCGATTGCCTCTAACAACTGATGCTGCTAAACATCATGGTTTAAGAACTTACTTGCAAATGCAACATTGGAAAGGAAATATTATAAATCCTCTCATCTGGGGTTGGAATAGTTCAGAAAATGGACTAGTACCAATTTTGACAAATAAACCTCCCGCACCACAAGTTTTGCTGGAAAAAATAGTCTGTAAATGCACCAAAGGATGCAGAGAAAACTGTGGTTGCAGGAAATTGGGAATGAATTGCTCCATTTTTTGCAAAGAATGTATGGGAATGAACTGTGAAAACGCTGACGTACCTCAAATAACGGAAGACGATGAAGAAATCGACTTTGATTTTGAAAATATGTTAAATCCAGCATATGAATAATTTCATAATGTAAGTTATTAATCTAAGTTATTTGAACAAAAAAAAACACGTGATATAATAAAGTTCAGAAGTGGAAAAATGTAAAAAAATATTTTTTAAGTACAATAATCTACTATATCTAGACTGTATCTTGGTTACTATTGATCACATAAACTTCTATTGCAGACCATTTAAACAAGAATGCTGCGAGTACATTCCATGTAGGAATATCTGTATTTGACAAATAAGTTATAGGCCGAAATTTAAAAAAGAACGTAAAAATTGGTAGAAAGTTAATAAAAGCAACACTCTTCGAAACGCTGTATCTAGGTTTCTATTTGTCGTAGAGACTTTTACCAGCCACCATTTCAACGGGGTAAAGTCAGCTTTCACTTTAATATAATAATGTCTACACCTAAATTTATTAAGAAAAAAGTTAGAGGACGAAATTTGAAAAAAAAATAGTAAAAATTAGCAAAAAAAGGTTAAAAGTTGTAAACTTTGAAACGCTATATCTCGGTCACTATTAATCGTAAAACTGTTTACAAAATCTCATTTTAACGGGTAAAATGCCAGCTTTTTTTGTTATGCAGCAATGTCTATGCCTAAATGTACCCGAAAAATAGTTACAGGCTAAAATAAAAAAAAATAAAAAATTGCATTTTTTCGTTTTTTTTTTTTTGTTTTTTGGACGTATTTTTGTAAAAAAAAAAAAATTTTGACTTCTGAAGGTGCCATTTCGATTGGAAATTTAAATCTCTACACACTTTTCTATTGACGTGTTTATAGAAAAAATTCATAGTTTTCGAGCAAAAAAAATATGAAAAGTGGACCTTTTTACTTCGATCTCAAAAACGCACCACTTTAAATGGTAGCACTCCGCGGTTTTTTCATATCTTGGGGTCAATTGAACATAAGAAACAATAAAAACCCTTTAACGTTTTAGTTCCTTTCTACAGTACATGGACAATAGACTATCCGCAGACTGTATCCAGACCATACTGTTAAGATAGTGGTACTGATTATAGGAGCCCTCGGTGGAACGAGACACACATTGCTTTGGGAACTTAAGATCATACCGGCATGCCGATATTCGGCCGAATGCAGAATGGCGTCATCCTCGGTTCATTACGTGTACTCAGGGCACACGATTCTCGGACCCAGTAGTCACTTACCCCACGGGTGTGGGGAGTGGCTGCCGGTACTACCAACTTCCCTCTGTGAAGGTCGGAGCCACAGAAAAGGGTGACTGGTTTTTAACAAAAAAAAAAAAAAAATAATAATAATAATAATAGGGGGGGGGGCGAGTACGGACCGACAGCCTCCCCGCGGTGCTCCCCGGACAACAGGTAGAGGTGACTCTGCCTGGCAGATGTCGGACGTGGGTTCCCAGGGCTAACCACCCTGAGGACTCAAATATCTGATTCAAGACGACGACAGAGAACGGGCCCCTCACAACAGACCCAAGGGGGATGGGGGTCGGAGACACGTGGGAGGGGCCATACCGGACGGTCTTAATGATGACGAACCTGCTATTAAACACGAACGCTTTAAGTGGACGAGGGGACTACGGGATGACCTGCTTATCTGCTACGAGAGCAGCGAACCTGGACGCGGGGGTACATGGTGCGATTGCACCAGTTGTGGTGCGATATGCACCCGGAGTATCGCGCCGTCTCTCAACAACACCTGAGAGATCATGCATCCTTCCTGCGTCGAACAGGCTATGAAAGGGCACCCCGTCAGCAGGAAGAAGGGCCAGCCGCATCACCACCGCGGCAACTACCTGCTGACCTAGAAAAACGCCTAGAGTACACCGACGACAGCTCAGGATCAGGATTAGCCTTAACAACAGGGTTAACCCGAAGCCACACGACCTGGCAAGAATGGATTCGTTACTCAATGATGAGCTTCCAGAAGATGCCAACATATGGCAGATCAACAGTACCGTGCCGCTAGACAACTCGTTCCCCAGCAACGCCTGGAAAGCGTGCTGGGTAGGGTCGAGAAGACTAAGCGGCGCGTACAAAAAATCGAGGCATAAATTAAATCGGCGAGACAACACGCATCTCGAATCCAGAGTGTGGTGGAGTATATAACGGCAGCTAAGCCATTTACGCCAAAAATTCGGAGTATAGTTGCCGGTATAAGACGACACCACACTCTAAATCGGACAGTGCTGCAAACCATCAAACAGCACTGTCTAGATAGGATTCGAGCACTAATGGCCATTAAAAAATCTTTGGTCAGACGAGCACGGGCCATGGAACAAAACCATCTGTTCCAAACAAGTCCCTGTCGTCTGTTCCAGCGATAGCACGCTTCGAGGAGCTCTGCAACGATCTGTTGGGGGAGCAAGACGAAGTGTGTCCGGCGATCAGTATCGAGGAAGTTCAACAAGCACTTGTTGGCACTAAGAACTTCGCTGCCCCGGGTCCAGATGGCATAAACAACTGGTGGTGGAAGAAATTCCCTTCCACCCACCGCCATCTGGCCCGAGTTTTCAACTCATGGTTGAACGAGGGGCAGCCGATTCCGGACTGGTTTACCGAGGGGCGTACTGTACTGATCCCCAAAAAGAAAGATCTGTCCGACCCGAAGAATTATAGACCGATCACCTGCCTCAATTCCTGTTACAAGATATTTACACGTATTTTGTATGCCAGGACATTGAGGTCAGTTGAGCCGGTCTACAGACAGATGCACGAGCAGCGTGGTGACAAGAAAGGTGTGGCAGGCTGCAATGAAAACCTATTGATGGACCGCTGTATTACACAGGATTCTGTGCAATACAAGCGTAATCTATCAATGACGTGGATTGATTACCGCAAGTCATTCGACACAACATCCCATGCACTATTGTTACACTTGCTTCAATGCCTTGTGGTACCTGCCCCACTATTGAGATGCATCGAACAGCTGATACCACTCTGGAGAACTCGCTTCACCATAACATCTGGTGCTCAGCGGGCATCGACAGAGTTGGTAACATTTAGGAGAGGAATTTTCCAGGGTGACTCCCTGAGTCCTCTCCTATTTTGCATCTCACTGCTGCTCACTGTTGTCTATCGGACTCCGCCAAACCCGCGGATACCAATGTGGTCCACCCAGCAATCGGAGACATAAGGTCACCCATCTATTTTATATGGATGACCTAAAACTTTATGCCTCCGGAGACCAAAACTCTCTTAGGGTGGTCCAAGAGTATACGCGGGCCATTGGCATGGAATTCGGGTTGGACAAGTGTGCCGTCGTCCACCTCAAGAGAGGACGAAGCGGGATATTCCTTGAAGACGCGCAGCTCGCAGACGGAAGCATCCTACGACATTTGGATGCCGGAGGGACCTACACGTACCTGAGTGTGGAACAACATCACATCCAGGACGTGAAACAGATCAAGGATACTCTCCGCGGCAAGTACAGACACCGGCTCCGAAAGATTTAGTCTTCCGAACTTTCGGGGAAGAACAAGGTGTCTGCAACTAATATGCTTGCCGTTCCGATTCTGCTCTACTCCTTTGGAGTAGTTAAGTGGACACAAGATGAGTTGCGCCAATTGGATAGGGATACCCGCAAGATGATGCATATTTATAGAAGCATCCATCCTAGGTCGTCCGTTCCTCGAGTGTACCTCCCACGCCAACGGGGGGCCGAGGACTCTTGAGTCTGGAGTGCACGCATGGCAGAGTAGCGCTGAGTGTGCCATGCAACATCCTCAGGAGCTCAGACCCACTCCTGCGGTTTGTGAGAGATCATGAAATTGTAGGAGTTGGCGCATTTTTATTTAAGGCAGCACGCAAGGCCGCAGATGATCTCGGTCTCATATTTGACTTCAGGCGAGGAGGCCGGCGAGGTGCTGGTCCAAAATCAGTAACTGAGCTGGCGCCAAATCGTCTGAAAGCCCAAATTAAAGCTGCCGGGCTGAGAAATCTGTTCAGGCAGCACGTCGATAAGCCCATGCACGGTGTATTCTATAACAACATAGATACACTGGGTTTATCGACGAAGCTGGCCTTTGGTTTTTTACGGTCAGCAGGGCTAAAGTCGGAGACCGAGGGATTCATTGTGGCCTGCCAAGATGGTGTTATTAATACCTTGGTCTACCGCAGTCGCATTATGGGTGTGGAGATCCCTGACGTTAATTGTAGGACCTGCCGTCAGGCGCCGGAGTCGCTCATGCACTTACTATCTGCATGCCCGATTTACGCGACTTCGGCCTACATCCATAGGCATAACGCGGCTTTACGAGTGCTGTACTACTACCTACGGCACTCGTACCAAGTAGACCAAACACCAGTGCTGCCTTATGTCCCCGGAGAAATGCCGAATCTATTGGAACTACTCACCTGCCGAGACAAACATCATCTTGAAGCAGGGGGAAAAACGGACTAAATACAGAGATCTCCGGCATGAGCTCCGAGTGCTTTACCACGACCGTCTTTAATGTGAACAGGCCGGAGTGTATGATGTGGCAACGTTGCAATCTTAAACTCTGTCAGTCCTACTAA
The DNA here is from genome assembly GCA_936432065.2 of Rutpela maculata. Classification (NCBI taxonomy): domain Eukaryota; kingdom Metazoa; phylum Arthropoda; class Insecta; order Coleoptera; family Cerambycidae; genus Rutpela; species Rutpela maculata. Next base: position 105,081,809 of record OW386287.2, on the reverse strand, counting down.
TAGTCTATGTAATGAAGGAAAAAATAGCGTAAACATTTCGTGCAAAGACGAGATTATCTCCCCCCCCCCCCGTTTTCGAGGGTGCTGAACACGATGGAAAAAGTTTTTGACCGCCCCAACCCCCTGAAGCGGCCAAAAAACATCCTTTTTAACCACCCCATTTATGTATCCCTTTATGTTTTCATATATAAACTGGTCTGGGAAGTGATTTGTCGACGGGTTATACTTGAAATTATATGGAAGAGGGTTATAGGGTAAGTGATATCCAGACAGCATGAAAATATTTTTATGACAAAATAAATTATTTACTTACAATTAATTTAAAAAACCTAGGTTAACAAACAGCATAACAATCCTCATATTCTTCAAAATGCACATCGCACGCGATCTCTTCTCCATCATCATCGCCCCAGTGATAACTGGTGGATGAGGGTAAGTTTCCATTACCCAGGGCACTGCACCAGACACTAACATAAACTTTTTCATTTCTCTCTCCTTCCACACACCATAAGCATCTTTGTATCGTTCAGATTTGGATATTGCACTGTCATAAAAATGTTTTATGCACACCACTGAATATTTTGTAGGCTGCCAATTTTTCCTAAAAATTCTCTTTAGCCACTGTTTCCTCAGTTCTGGTTCTTTGGGAAATCTAAAGGCTCGGACATAACCTTTAGCTGAAGAACTGTAATGGACTCAATTAGTTGTGACGTTACGAATTATGCAACCTCTATATACTACTGTCATGACACACGGGTTGCCTGCCAAGCACACTGAAACTTTGACCCTTAATGCATATGTTTATAAGGCGACATTTTCGAAGATAGAAACAGAGCCTAGAATTTTATTTTATTTCTCTTGTCTAATAAATATTTAAGGACTTCTAATACCTATTTCACATTTAAGAAATACGTTAAAATGTATATATCCATATTTGATTTATAAAAACTTTATTTTCGTTTCATAATACAGTTTTTGTAATTCTTTATACTTTTGTATATTTTCTTATACCTTTTGCATGATAAATGGTAACTGAAAGTTCTTAAACATTTCTTCCAAGGGAGAAATAAAATAAAATTCTACGCTGTTTCTATCCTCGAAAATGTCGCCTTATAAACATATGCGTTAAGGGTCAAGTTCTGTGTGCTTGGCAGGCAACCCGTGTGTCATGACAGTAGTATGTAGAGGTTGCATAATTATGTGACGTCACACTAATGCGGTCCATTGGTTGTACAGCCAGGTACACAATATTTATCTGGCATGTTGTTATTATTTTCAGACCCCAGACCTAGAATTAATTAAAATTACTTTATTGGTTTTGGTGGTAAAAGTGAATTGAATTAAAAATATAGCTTGCATAAAAAGTAAGGTTATAACGTAATTTGACGCACGAAAAGTGATTTCAGGTGCAATAGATACCCATATAATTAATTAAAATAATAACTACTTACTTTATAAAACACAATTTGTGAAATTACACCAACAGAGAGGCACTTTTTATGTTTTATAATGCCAATTTATTCGTGACAGATTACTGCCCAACTGTTTGAAAGGACTGAACCACATGTTGCCACATTTCCATATTCCGGCCTGTTCACATTAAAACCGGTCGTGGCTATACCCAGACTACTCGGTCAAGATGATAATCGGTGTACTGGTGGAATGAGGCCTACGCTGCTCTCGGAATTAAAGACCATACCAGCCTGCCAAAAATCAGCCGAGTGGGTGGCAGGCCAAATGCAGAAGGCAGTTATCCTGGGGTCCCTCCGTCTTCTTAGGACACACGAATCTGGAATTTACAGTCACTAACCCTGCGGGATGCAAGGAGTGGCTGTAGATAATAATTCGCTGGCGCTTCTCCCGTGAGAATGTCTGAGACACGGGAGAACCATCTAGCATCGCGCACGCGAAAAAATAATAATAATAACAATAATAATAATAATAATAATAATAATAATGCATGTTCAAACAAGCATCCATCCTAGGTCGTCCGTTCCTCGAGTGTACCACCCAGGACAACGGGGGGGGACTCTTGTGTCTGGAGTGTACGCATGGCAGAGTAGCGCTGGGTGTGGCATGCAACATCCTCAGGAGCTCAGATCCACTCCTCCGGTTTCTGAGAGATTATGAAACTGTAAGAATTGACGCATTTTTATTTAAGGCAGCATGTAAGGCCGCAGATGATCTCGGTCTCGTATTCGACTTCAGGAGGCTGGCGAGGTGCTGATCCAGAATCAGTGACTGAGATTACGCCAAGTCGTCTGACAGCCTACATTAAAGCTGCCGAGCAGAGAAATCTGTTTAGGCAGCACGTCGATAAGCTTATGCACGGTGTATTCTACAACAACATAGAGACGCTGGGTTTATCGGAAAACTGACCTTTGCTTTTACGGTCAGCAGGGCTAAAGTCGGAGATCGAGGAATTCACTATGGCCTGCCGAGATGGTGTTATTAACACTTTGTTCTACCGCAGTCACATTATGGGTGTGGAGGTCCCTGACGTTAATTTTAGGACCTACCGTCAGTTGCCAGAGTCGCTCTTGCATTTTTTTATCTGCATGTCCGATTTACGCGACTTCCGCCTACATCCATAGGCATAACGCGGCTTTACGAGTGCTGTACTACTACCTACGTTACTCGTACCAAGTAGACCAAACACCAGTGCTGCCTTATGTCCCCAGAGAGATCGAGTCCGTTATCGAGAACGAGAAGTACCGAGTCTATTGGAACTACTCGTTCCCGACGGTCAGACAGATTCAAACAAACAGGCCTGACATACTCCTCCTCGACCACCAAACCAAGATGATGTATGTCATCGAGTTCTCGGCACCCGCCGAGACAAACATCATCTTGAAGGAGGGAGGGAAAAGGACTAAATACCGGTATGAGCCGATATGAGCTCCGGGTGCTATACCCAGACTACTCGGTCAAGATGGTCGTCTTAATAACCGGTGTACTTGGTGGAATGAGGCCTACGCTGCTCTCGGAAGGCCATACCAGCTTGCCAGAAGTCAGCCGAGTGGTTGGCAGGCCAAATATAGAAGAAAGTTATCCTGGGGTCCCTTCGTCTTCTTAGGGCACACGATTTGGAATCTTCAGTCACTAACGGAGTGGCTATTTATAATTGGCTGGAGCTAACCACATTTGTTCCGTTTTCCAACTACTCTGAATATCACCTACCACTCCCTCTACCCTCACCGTGGAACTCATTCAAAACGAAAAAGACAAAAATCCCATGAAACTGTAATTAAATTGGCGCCTCGGAGAAGATCCGCTTCCTGGAAATCGTCAGCAATCAAGTAAGTGAAGCGGAACTCACTGCCAATCCTCGTTCGAACCGTGCGACAGCGACACATAGCCCCGTGTCGCACGCTTCGAACGAAGTCGCATTGAATTCCATTGTACAAAACCAGGATGAATACTCAGTTTTCGCGACAAGTAAAGTAGGTATAGTATATTAAATATCAATTGAGAAATAGCCGACCAGATATGTTACGCGCTTGTGGTAGCCAACCTCAAACGAAACTAGCCGAGCGTTTGGCCTGGCTCACCATTTCAAATGAGCCACCTGATGCATTTAGTCTGTAAATATGCTGGTACCATAGGCGTAGGTTAAATGATATTTTTTTAATTTATTTTGAAGGTATTAAAATTTTCTTAGTTTTCTCGAATCATTTTTACTTTAATAATAATTTTCATTTAATAAGTATGGAGGGAAACAATGAAATACCGCATAAAAATATTGAACCGGTGATGCCGACTTTAATCGAATTGAATTTATGAATGCTTAAAGAGGGACAATGTTGAAATGGCTGATAGTAACATTGTCAAAAGAATTCGTGAATTTGTTAAACTTTAGATATCCACGACTAATCGCGTTATTAAAGAAGGAGATGCTATAGACCATTCTACAAAGCGAAAGCGAAAAATTTTTTTTTTAAAATTCACGATGGCTCCAAAGATATTACTCGGCGAACGGTTTATAATCTCTACCAGGAAAATAAATTGCCCACTTTAGAAATGATTCGAGATAAATTATATAATTATCCTGATTATGATTATAAATGTTTGGAAACACTAAGAAGTGTTTTATTAGCTTGCGGCTTGCATAATATAAAACAATACCGCGAAACAAATGGGCATATACTATATCTTGACGAGACCTTGTTTGACACACATGATGTTAAATACGGTTGGGTAGACAACAGTCAATATTGTAGTTTGAATACACCTTGTTCGAAATCGCATTATAATTTTTCATGCCGAAAGCGAAAATGGTTTTGTGTCTAACGCATTGCTGTTGGTCAAAAATATAGCACTATGCTCTGCCGGCTATCATGAACACATTACTGCGAATTTATTCGAAAAATGATTTAAGGAACAGTTTTTGTCCAATATTCCTCCAAATTCGGTAATTATTATGGGCAATGCTTGGTACCTGTCTTGTGTATTTAATAAAATACCTAATAGTAACACAAGACAGGAGGATGTTTTAAAATGTGTGAAGAGCAATAACATGGTTGTTCCTGAAAGATTCTAGTAAAGAAGTAATCATTAAAAAGTATAAGGGAACGTAATTTTAAAAAAGAATATGTAATTGATTAACTTTGCAAGGCACACGGTCATATTTTCGTGCGGTTGCCTCCTTATTACTGAATATTTAATTCCATCGAGATAATTTGCCCCGCCATAAAGGAACGTTTACGAAAATCCAATCAGTCACCAACTTTAAGTGCATCAGTACTCGATAATATACGACAACTAATAAACGAAGCAAGTAATAGTGGTATATGGAAAAAATGTGTAAGTCGTGTTATTAAACAAGAAGTATCTCTTGTGCCATGTGCCATCCGTAGCGCCACTCATTATTCAGCTCGTTAACGACTCTAGTTCGGAAGATTCCGATCTATTCGACGCAGAGGAATAGTTTTAATTTTATTTCAATTACCTATTTGTTATGTTTATGGTTCAAGAAATTTATTGAGTTAATTTTTAAATGTTTATTTATTTTTGTTATTATTTTTGTTTAGAGTTTTATATATCATTTCAAACTGTATGCATGTGTTAATTATTTAATTTGAAGTATATTCTAATATTTCACCTTACTAACAGACCTTTCATATTCCCATCCTGGCAAAAACTACTCACACTTCCACGTTGGTTTTTGCTGGACGGTGACATTTTATGCAAGAGGCAATATCAATTTTTACCCAAGTCAAATTACCCAATTTAGGTGCCCTTTTCTTGTAATATTTATATATTATGGCCAGTGGCGGATCCAGAGTAGGCTTCCGGGGGGGGGCTTAATTAACAATAAGTAAAATTTGTAGAAATAACCTTTATTCAATTCGTACAAAACAAAAATTAAAAAAACTTTTTCTATCATTGTCAGTTTTTTAGGGGATAAAGGGGGTGGTAGAGGGAAATTTTTTTTGTCCAAAATTAGCTTCAGCGCGTCAAAATACTTCAGAAAAATTAGATGTAACCTTTAGGACAATATCTTTTTTTGTTCTTTTTAGGGGATGAAAAATTGGCGCGACAGAAAATTTTTTTTGTCCAAAATTGGCTTCAGCGGCTCATTTACGTGTGGTGACGGGTAGTCCTCCGAAGGTCCGGGGGGGGGGCGATGGCCCCCAGCGCCCCTCTCTGGATCCGCCACTGATTATGGCTTAAACAATGTATAAATGAGAAATTTATCTAAAACCCTTGACTTCTTATGGTTAAGTACAAAATGTATGAATCGTCTATGGAGTTGTTCATTAAACTAACGTTATTTATTGTAAGTAAATAATTTATTAAAAAGAAATAATTTATTAAAAAAAATAATTTACATCATACATATCAATTAATGTAAAGTAGTAAAAAAATATTCAATTTATTCCAAAAATTAAAAAATGACTAAAAATTTTCGGTCGACGCCCATGCCTTAGCTGGAAATATCAACAATTCCTTTTTTATGATTTTCCAATTGATATTAGACCAACTCTACCTACCTACCCACATAACACAGTTTGTACCTACTTAGTATGTAGGATTTATAAATATACGTACTTTTTGGGTATGATTCTATTTCATATGACAATAGTATATACTATATTACTCCGCATCAGACTAAGCTGAAATATGTAGCAGAATTGTACCTACATACTTTTATGAGTATAAAAAGCTTATGAACAAAGTAAAAACTCCACTTAGAACTCCCCAGGCTTGTAACTTTCCTATTTTTTAAGCGACGATTCTGTTGGGCACATCAAATTGTAGATATTTTTAAGACATTTAAACATGTGTACAGAGTGATTTAAAAATATATTGAAAAAATTGTTAAGACAGAAAACTTAATTTCCTTGAATATTTTTTACCACACCCTGTACATAAACTGCGTAAATGTTTTCTTATAAAGGTTTTAATTAGCTTCAATTTATGTCATTGCGTCATATTCGAAATTCTTTTTGGTTTTAGAGAAAGAAATTAAAATCACATTTTCGATTCCAAACTGATTTTTTTTTTAAATAACTTTGAAAAGAATATAAATAATAATTTTATGCTTTATTTGTAAAAGGCATATCACAAACGATATTCAACGTAATAAAACAGTAATAAGAAACAAAAGAAACAAATATTTTAAAAATAAACTTATATTAAAATGTATTAACTAAATAGGAAATTGCAAAATTTTTATTTTTTAAATTTTTTTATTTTAATAACATAAATTGAAGCTAATTAAAACCTTTATAAGAAGACATTAACACAGTTCATGTATAGGGTGAAGTAAAAAAATATTCAAAGATATTAAGTTTCCTTCCTTAACAATTTAAAAAAAAAATTAATCACTTCATATGTATGTTAAAGGCTTTAAAAATGTCTACAATTTGATGTACCCAACATGGTCATCGCTTCAAAAATAAATATGGTACAAGTCTGGAGAGTTTTAAGTGGCGCAGCCTGTATACAATTTACCGGTAAATTTCATATGAGCAAATTTTCGTCATGAAATTACATACTAAGAATATGAATATAATTGACGAAAAGAGAATGAATCCAAAAGTATGTACTATGAACCCACTTCAATTTTTCTTTTAAGTACAAACAAAAAGGATAAAATATTCACATACAAATATTTATATACTTTCATCTTTCATAAGTATCAAAAGTATATGAGAAAGACCTAACCTTACCAAAAAATTTGAATAATGACGTAATACCTAACCTATAATATTTGTTTTATGGACGTGATTGACCGCTTTTGTACTGCGAGAAGTTCTGTGCACACTGCACATTTATTCGTTATTATAGTGTTGCTACTGTAATCGAAAATGAAAACATGTAAATTCATATTTCTATGGTTTTAGTTATTTACTTCTTGCCTTATTTTTTAAATCGTTTATTTTTTGTTAACTATTTTTAATTAATAAATTATATATCGTATCTTTTTTTGGTTACACAATTATTACTTGTCTGGACTGTAGCCACAAAGACATTATAGAGTGCGCTTGGGATTTCAGGATTTCATTGTTTACCAATAGGGCATCTGCCTGGAGGATAAACAAATAGTACATCATAACCTCACATTAGTACACACTTTTAGTATGCAGTACCGACCTAATTAACAATATCTGGATATATTGTCTTAGGAAAATATTCTATATTGCTGCTGCATTGTTTGATATCTATTAAGTACGAGTCTATACTAATTATGGCGATTTTTTTCTGTGTATCTAATAGCATTTTCAGCATCCAAGGCATAACAATAATCACTATACATTCTTAGAGCACACTCAAAAAACACAAATAATCCAGATAAATATATCGTTCGCAATAAAGCAAAGTATTACAATTTAGATATCAGGCTCACCAAATGTTTTGATCGGAGGTTATGATATTTGTTTAGTTTTACCTTCAAGTAAACTACGACACAAATACTATATTATTCGTATTTCGATCACAATATCACAGTTTTTTCATTAGAAATTGAATAAGTTGATCTTAATAATTATAAATAAATATAAATGTAAACTTGAACGATTTTCACATAGTATTTTAAATAAGGTATAATTGTTTGTTAAAAGTTGTATTATAAATTCAGTTTCACATTATAAAGACCTATTATTACTGATAATCTCATAAAATAAATTACCCACACATTACTATACTACTTAGCGGACCCCGGATAGCCCAGTGGATAGATCTTAGAAAAGTTTTCGAGATGATGCAGGCGTTGCAGGTTCGATCGCTACCAATTGCAATTGGTAAAAAAGTAAGTAAAAATGAATTTAATAATTTAATAAACATTATAATTTGCAAGCAACCTTTGTGAGAATAAATTGGAGTGAGGTAAACAATATTAGATATATGTTAATGTAAATAGAACACATATGGAACTACCCATATATTCTTTATTTTCCTTCTACTTCTACTACTATTATTATGCATACTTTATACTTTTTACATGCGCTATGCATATATGAAGATCAAAAGTACCAAAGAAACATTTGCAACTGAATTGCATGTAAAAAGTAGGTCATTCTTTGAAAAAACTATAATCTAAAGTATGTACTTTGCATCAGCACGTACTTTTGGATTTGTACTGATCATACTTTGTATGTAGCTGTGTTAGGTGGGTATCTATAAATGAATTTAGAATTGGTATTCTTAACGATTTCGGGTTGTTTTGAATTACTTTTGGCTGAATATTAATTTAAATAAATATTTTTTTTCTATGTTTAAATAGATATTTTTTCATGATAGTTTTTCTAAAAATTTGGGGGAAAATATATACCTATCTTAAATTTCTATTTACATACACGTAATTTTATGGACACAATGGATGGCGTATAGCTAGTAATAGCTTTTATTACAACTAAATATCAATTACATTGTGCTAAATGTTCCAACAGACAAGCTGACACGACTTTCAACTTTAAGTTGCATTTTGTGTGTTACCCAACACCGTCAGTGATTTATATAATATAGGGGCTGTTGTGACACACCCCTATGCTTAGTTGACACAATATTGGCTAAAATTATATTCTATTAAAAACAACAATTGCGCATTACGCGTTGCTAATTGATACGTTATGGGCCTTCATTCAAAACTAATATGTTTGGGATATTGTGGGTCTGTAATGTTGTAGTTTGTAATGTTACTCACCCTATTCGGTATTATTATTCTCCTTTGAATGCAGATTTAATGTTACGACAATAATTGTTTTTCAATAGAGTAATAACCGTAAAATAAATATGTAAGTTAGGGAAACAAATTTTTTGTTACTATACTAAACTACTAAAAACTGAACTATACTAAAAATATGATGAAATAATGTTTATATGAAATAGCAACTATCAAGGATTGTTTGTCTAATATACGGGGTGATTCGCGAGCAATGTGTCATAGTTTAATATAGAGGAGCTCAAGGCAAGTCTAAATCAACAAGGAAAAAATAATTTCGGCCACTGGTTAAGAAGATACTGACTGGGTGTGTTATGCATTTCGTCTGAAAATTCAAAGAGCTCTGCTCTCTGCAACGGTTGGATATAATCGAATGAAATTTTATCAGTAACATTCCTCAGCTGGGACTTGTCAAAATTGCCTACTTGATTTTGAGAAATTCAAAAAAGTACATTTTTCTATCGCATTTCTGGAAAACTATCAGCGGATTCGGAAAGTTCAGAAAAAATGCAATCAGACCAACCATTTCGGCAAATAAATCACAAAACGATTTAGCGCATCACGACTAACACTTTGACCGGGCATTATTTATGGAACAGTGTGATAGAGTCTACTCAAATACTTCAGATCCATAACCCTTCTAAGACTTCATATAATACATAGTAGAAAGCATTCCCAGCCAGAAAAATACAGGGTCGTACTTGTGAAATGTTTTATTTGTACCGTACTATGGTATCTAATCTATCTATCAAAGATGATAAAATTTGAATGAGTTATGGGTATAATCTACATAGAAGAAGCATACATATGCGATAACTCTTTTAATAGTCCGGTGATATTAGGAAAATGTTTCGGAAAGTTTCGAGACTAGCCAAAAATAAGTCCACCCCCTACAGAATTTCCCAGGAATCCGAAAAAAATAGTGTTGACAACTCAAAACGGCGCGAAACGTTCGTCAATTTCTTCGTCATGAGCTTCCCTATGAGGTAGATATAAGTGCTACGTGAGTCCACCAAACGTGAAAAACGAAGTAAAAATATTACATTGTTTAATGTGGATGAAGAAACACAAAACATAGCAACAGTTGCCCGAGATATTATATCGCATGTATGCAATGATGTAAAAACGGATAATATTAAGGTTTATCGTGTGGGTAAAAAAGTTGAAAATAAATACCGACCTGTAAAAATCGAATTAGAATCAGCTACCGAAGCAAGAAATATACTTAAAAACAAAGCACAAATTAAAGAACCATATCAGCACATTAAAATAAATAATGATCAAACATTCCTTCAGAGGAAATACCTAAAGCAACTGAGAGAAAAACTAATTGATATGAATGATAATGATAATAATAGATATGGAATTAAGTATGTATACGGTGTACCAACTATTGTAGAAATAAATGAATAAGCGAAATAGTATATAATAAGGTCAAATAATATTAGTTGTTTTTATCAAAATGTTAGAGGCCTAAACACTAAACTTACAGAATTTTAGAATAATACTCTAGAGTCAGAATATGACTTGTTGCCATTACTGAAACGTGGTTGAAAGATGGACTCAAGGCTGGCGAGGTAATTAATGACAATTATGTTCTATTTCGCTCGGATCGAAGATTTGACTTATGTAATAAAACTAGAGGTGGAGGAGTAATGCTTGCTGTTAAGGATAATTTGAAAGCTACCAGTGTTCCAATAAATCTGCAGAATGTAGAAATAGACTTATTATGCGTAAAAATTTATTTGAAATCTAAGCATGTTTATGTTATACCTCAGGCGCCTCTCAAACTACATATGATGATTTATTTGGATGGATTGAAACTATACACTTGTTAAATGACTCAGATATATTAATATTGGGGGATTTGAATATTCCTGAACTTCAGGATTACTATAACCGAGATGTGAGCTCGAATTTAGTATATTCTTTCAACAATTTTTCATCAGCAACAGATTTAATTCAGCATAACAGAGTAGCAAACATAGACAACAGAATTTTAGACATTATAGTTGGTAGTGTAGAAAAAAGTGAAGGGCTAGTAACTGAGGATATCAGACATCCACCCTTATCAATAGCTGTAAAAGTAACATCAGCCAGCTGATTCGCCTTCTTATAACTTCAGAAGAGCAAACTTTGATTTATTAACAACATTATTCTTCTCCCAAAACTGGTCTATGCTTTATTCTATCAACAATGTGGAAGAAGCTTTTGAAAAATTTAGAAATATTATTTATGATATTTTTGACATTGCTGTACCAAAAACCTCCAGAAAAAATAAATATCCACCCTGGTTTACCTTAGAAATAAAAAACGATATAAAAGAAAAAGAAAAAACAGAAAGCTATATAAGAAGAAAAAGGAACAAATATATTTAGAAAATTTTAAATTTCTCAGAAGTAAAATAAAAAGGGATATAAATATAGCATATGGAAATTACACTAGGCAAGCTGAAGGAAACATAAGTGCAAATCCAAAAGGTTTCTGGTCTTATGTTAACAGCAAGAAGAAACATTCTCGACTGCCGCCAGTTATGACATATAATCATAGCGAAATAATTAATGGTGATGATATTGTAGAAGCTCTAGCAAATAATTTCAAAAAAGTTTTTAATAGTGATCAAAATATAGATAAACAATTTAATTACTATAAATCCACTAACAATGACGTCCTAAATATACCTAAAATTCTTAAATCTAACATACGGGATGCCATTAAAAAAATTGAAACCTAAGGCTGCTCCAGGACCGGATAATATCCCAACGTATGTATTTAAGGGCTGTAGTGAAGTGTTCGTGCGTCCACTATATTATTTATTTAACCTATCATTAACTCAGTGTTGTTTCCCTAGCTTGTTAAAATTATCTAGAGTCTGTCCAATTTTTAAAACTGGTGACAAATGTGATTGTTAAAATTATTGTCCTATCTCTATATTGTCATGCATAAGTAAAGTTTTTGAGCGAGTTTTATATAAATACATTTATGATCATGTAAAAACGAGTATATCGCACCATCAACATGGATTTCCTAGTCAAAAGTCTACTACAAGCAATTTACTAAATTTTGTTGAATATAATCATGAAGCATTTGTTGATAAATTACAGGTTGATGCCGTATATACCGATTTTCAAAAAGCTTTCGGTAAAGTTAGTCATAGTATAATTTTGTATAAATTAAAGGTACAATATGGTGTCTCCGATAAATTTTGTTTGTTTATAGAGTCGTACTTACGCCATCGTCGACAAACAGTATTTTACAATGGTTATAGTTCATCGACCTAGGTTCCTACGTCAGGTGTGCCGCAAGGTTCTAATTTAGGCCCTCTCTTATTTATTCTCTTTTTAAATGATATAACAACGATTGTTAAACATTCGAAAATTCAACTCTTTGCCGACGATGCTAAACTATTTTTGAAAGTAAAGAATATTAGTGACAGAAAAATTACAAATGGATGTTCACAATATTTACAGATGGTCTGAAGTTAATATGTTACCTCTGAATATTTCCAAATGTAGTATAATGACTTATTCATTTAGAAATTCAGAAAACAATATTAATTATAATTATACGATAAACAATGACCCATTAAAAAGAGTGCAAATTGTAAAAGATCTAGGTATATATATGGATCTTAAACTAAAATTCGACAAACACATCGAAAATCTAACAAAAGAATGCTACAAAAAAAACGGGTTCCTGATCAGAAACTGCAAAGATTTTAAAAATGTTAAAACCTATGTTACACTCTTTAACGTTTTAATATGGCCTAAGCTTGAATATGTATGTCATATTTTTTTCATACTATGCCAAATATCATCATGATATAGAAAAAATTCAAAGCAAATTTTATCAGTTCGCAAATTTTTATCTAAGATTATACAATTTATATGAATATAACATATTTATTAGGTCATTACAAACTGCAACATTAGAACATAGAAGACGTTACATTAAATTATGCTATTTACACAAAATATTAAACTATTATGTGGATGATGCTTACATTCTAGTACGTATAAATATATCCGTTTCAAAGACAAGAACAATGCATTATAGAACATTTTGTGACAAATTATGCACAACTAATTATAATAAATACTCTCCCATTAATCATATGATGATATTATACAGTGTGTTTCACTTCTCGTGAAGACACTCCTGTATCTTTTTTATTCGTGGCCGAATTCATTTCAAATTTTTATCAGCCATACAATTCCATAAGACGACTTTATTCAAGACATAAATGCCGCCTAGGTCTAAAACGCCGGCCTACTGCGATAAAAAGAAAACAGTAATTTTCGATAAATCATAGTAGGCTTAGATATAGATACAAATTTTTTTAATAAAATTTGTTCAGAATCACTTGATATGCCCCCCTGTAAAATTTTGTGAAAATCTGAATATTTTCAAAAAAAAATTTTTTGTTTCACTTCTCGTGAAGACACCCCCGTATCTTTTTTATTTGTGACCGAATTCATTTCAAATTTTTATTAGCAATATAACTCCATAGGACGACTTTATTCAACACATAAATGCCGCCTAGATCTAAAACACCGGCCTACTGCGATAAAAAGAAAAGAGTAATTGTCGAGAAATCATAGTAGGCTTAGAGATAGATAAAAATTTTGTTAATAAAGTTGTTCAGAATCACTTGATATGCCCCCCTGTAAAATTTTATGAAAATCTGAATATTTTCAAAAAAATTTTTTTTGTTTCACTTCTCGTGAAGATACCACCGTATATTTTTTATTTGTGACCGAATTCATTTCAAATTTTTATTAGCCATACAACTCCATAAGACGACTTTATTCAACTCATAAATGTCGCCTAGATCTAAAACGCCGGCCTACTGCGATAAAAAGAAAATAGCAATTTTCGAGAAATCATAGTAGGCTTAGAGATAGACAAAAATGTTGTTAATAAAAGTTGTTCGGAATCACTTGATATGCCCCCCTGTGAAATTTTGTAAAAATCTGAATATTTTCAAAAAAAAAATGTTGTTTCACTTCTCGTGAAGATACCCCTGTATCTTCTTTATTTGTAACCGAATTCGTTTCAAATTTTTATCAGCCATACAACTCCATAAGATCACTTTACTCGACACACAAATGCCGCCCATATTCAAAACGCCGGCCTACTGCGATAAAAAGAAAATCGCTATTTTCGAGAAATCATAGTAGGCTTAGAGATAGACAAAAATTTTGTTAATAAAAGTTGTTAGGAATCACTTGATATGCCCCCCTGTAAAATTTTGTGAAAATCGGAATATTAAAAAAAAAATCGTTTCACTTCTCTTGAAGACACCCTTGTATCTTTTTTATTTGTGGCCGAATTCATTTCAAATTTTCATCAGCTATAGAACTCCATGAGTTGATTCCATCTAACACATAAAGATAACTTTTTACAGCAAATGAAAGTCATACACAATTATTATTGAAATTATTTATTATTTAATTACACGTGTATGCAAAATTTCAGCTCGATTGGATAACGGAAGGTGGGTAAATTTGATTCATTCATACATAATACATACTTATATACAGATTTCCAAGTATTATAAGACTATTGAAAAAAGTAAACGATATTACATTTAAGTTGATGTGTAATAATAAAGTGTCCCTTTTAGCATTTTATTGAATGCCGATTTTTGTTCACAACTTTCATTTGTTGGAAAAAGTTCTCTTTAGATGTTAGATAAAATCGCCCGATGGAGCTGTATGGCTGATAAAAATTTGAAATGAATTCGGTCACAAATAGAAAAGATACAGGGATGTCTTCACGAGAAGTGAAACAATTTTTTTTTTTTGAAAATATTCCGATTTTCACAAAATTTTACAGGGACGCATATCAAGTGATTCCGAACAACTTTTATTGACAAGATTTTTGTGTATCTGTAAGCCTACTATGATTTCTCGAAAATTGCTATTTTCCTTTTATCGCAAGTAGGCCGGCGTTTTAGATCTAGGCGGCATTTATGTATTGAATAAAGCCGTCTTATGGAGTTATAAAATGCTGATAAAAATGGCTGATAATAATTTGAAATTAATTCGGTCACAAATAAAAAAGATACAGAGGTGTCTTCACGACAAGTAAAACAATTTTTTTTTTATATATTCCGATTTTCACAAAATTTTACAGAGGGACATATCAAGTAATTCTCAACAACTTTTATTAACAAAATTTTTCTCTATCTCTAAGCCTACTATGATTTCTCGAAAATTGCTATTTTCTTTTTATCGCAGTAGGCCGACGTCTTAGATCTAGACGGCATTTATGTGTTGAATAAAGTCGTCTTATGGAGTTGTATGGCTGATAAAAGTTTGAAATGAATTCGGTCACAAATAAAAAAGATACAGAGGTGAAACAAAAATTTTTTTTTCCGATTTTCTCAAAATTTTACAGGGGGGCATATCAAGTGATTCCGAACAACTTTTATTAACAAAATTTTTTACTATCTCTAAGCCTACTACGATTTCTCGAAAATTGCTATTTTCTTTTTATCGCAGTAGGCCGGCGTTTTAGATTTAGGCGGCATTTATGTATCGATTAAAGTTATCTTATGGAGTTGTATGACTGATAAAAATTTGAAATGAATTCGGTCACAAATAAAAAAGATACAGGGGTGTCTTCACGAGAAGTGAAACAAATTTGTTTTTTTTTTATATTCCGATTTTCACAAAATTTTACAGGGGGGCATATCAAGTGATTCTGAACAACTTTCATTAACAAAATTTTTGTCTATCTCTAAGCCTACTATGATTTCTCGAAAATTGCTATTTTCTTTTTTTCGCAGTAGGCCGGCGTTTTAGATCTGGGCTGCATTTATGTGTTGAATAAAATCGTCTTATGGAGTTGTATGGCTGATAAAAATTTGAAATTAATTCGGCCACAAATAAAAAAGATACAGAGGTGTCTTCACGAGAAGTGAAACACACTGTATAACAGTATTCAATTTTTAGAGTGTGATATTTTTGGTGATAGTGTTTTCGCAGATATCAGAATATTTTAAAACTGTATTTTCAAAATTTATAAGTAATGTGTTTTTCGTTCGATTTTATATAATATATTGTATTTTATATATATATATACACACATACCGGGTGTAAACGAATAGTAGGCCACCCCTGTAACTTCCTTGTTTTTAAAAATATCGGGATGAAATTTGTATGGTGAAATTAGGTAAGATTTCCAACTTTTTGAGACCTATCCGTTATATTTATCACTTCCGGTTTCACCGGAAATGGCTCCAATAGTCTTTTCTAAATGGACCACCCTGTATGTTTTTACATTTTTGAAATAAAGATCACATTTTGGATAAATTTATACTATTTTGAACAATTTATACAGTGTTGCACGAAAAATAATTCGAATTTTAGTTATCAATCTAGATAGCTGCGAATATGTTAAAATTAATTTTGTTCCAATGTAATTCATATGAAAAATACGAAAACGTCAATATGTCCAATAATACATCATACAGGGTGCTGTAAACTCATTAAAATCACATTTTTCAAAATGACTCTTTTGTTTACATTATGATATGGGCTACCCGGATATTCAGAAAGCTCTATTTAGTAGGAGTTAAACGGTACCAAAAGTTCCGTAATGTGTAATCGTTGCCGGTAGGAATGACAATTTTTCTTAAGAAATTTATGATTTATATCTAACTTCATTTAAATTTTGATCAACCCTGTGTATTTGTGTTAATATTTTATGATATGCCACCCTCCGCAGGAGGCAGAATGGGCTTCTGGCTCATTCTTGTTGCATATCATAAAATATTAATACAAATATACAGGGTTGATACAAATTTAATTAAAGTTAGATATAAATCATAAATTTCTTAAGAAAAATTGTCATTCCTGCCGGTAACGATTACACATTACAAAACTTTTGGTACCGTTTAACCCCTACTAAATAGAGCTTTCTGAATATCCGGGTGGCCCATTTCATAATATTTAACACAAATGAGTCATTTTGAAAAATGTGATTTTAATGAGTTTACAGCACCCTGTATGATGTATTATTGGACATATTGACGTCTTCGTATTTTTTATATAAATTACATTGGAACAAAATTAATTTTAACATATTCGCAGCCATCTGGATTGATAACTAAAATTCGAATTATTTTTCGTGCAACACTCTATAAATTGTTCAAAATAATTTCAAAAATGTAAAAACATACAGGGTGATCCATTTAGAAAAGACTATTGGGGCCATTTCCGGTGAAACCGGATAGGTCTCAAAAAGTTGGAAATCTTACCTAATTTCACCATACAAAATTTCATCCCAATATCTTCAAAAACAAGGAAGTTACAGGGGTGGCCCACTATTCGTTCACACCCGGTATATTGTGTATTGTATTTATTTTCAAATATTTGTAATATTTCACTATAAAATGGAGTAATTTAGGTTCTGAATTAATAATTAACTATAATTAAGAGTATTTTCTCGCTACTATATTAAATGTACATACAGGTTGGCCGTGGATGGTGTGGGCACGGCGCTGTGCGATGGGAGGGGAGCGTCAGCCATAAACGGACACTTTGTGGTTCGAGGCTGGTGCTTGTCGTGCAGCGCTGTGTCCACTGCATTACCGGCCACTCTGTATTTTTATCTGTATTTGTATGTCTATATGTACTTCCACTTACAGCTCTGTAGTTGGGAACATTATTCCTGTAGAGTGGTGATTAATAAATAAATAAATAAATAAATATAAGCAAAGAACGAAACTTTGATTGTTAATAACATTTTATGGCAAAAAACTGAAGAAATTGAATTTTTCGATCCTCGAATTTTGAAGTACCGTAGAAACAAATATAAAATCTGTATGTTAACGATATTATGAGAAATACTACATATTTTTATCCTTAATAAAATGCACTTTGTCCCGTTGTAAAATATTAATTATTTTTCTTGCAATTAATTTATAAAAAAATATATTCAAACTGTTCTATTAAAAGATCAAATTAATATTTTACAGTTCTGTTTCAGCAAATACATTGTATTTGATGAACTTTACATAATCAAAGAGAATATTGCAAACAAATTTTAATTTGCGACTTTTTTACGCAAAAAATCAATTTTGCAACTCTAAATATCTCAGTGGATTTTACATAAAATTTATTGCAACCAACGGCATTTCAATTGCCATAAAAAAACAAGAATTAAAAAAAAATGTGCTTCGAAGCTTTGGAGCCGAAATATGAATAATTCACGTTTTTTGCGATTACGGCGAAATTTGAAAAAATTTTTAATTGAAAATTTAACTAAATATTCCTCAGAGTATGTGTTACCACAAAAGTGGTAGCCAAATATGGCTACCGATCACGATTTGAAGGTATAATTCAATGCAGGTCGAGTATTTGCCCGCTGAGTAGTTGTTTCCTTCAAATCCTATTTCATTAACAGTGAGTGTAGCCCACTATGGCTAGAGGTCGCCGCTCTTGGTACTTGCTAGATAAGTCGCTATACGCCAGAGACATTATGTCCGACGTATATTAGCATCTGACCACATGAGAGTTTACCTCTCACCATCACTTCATATGTATTATTATGTTGTTGATATTTGTTATATATATATAATGAAAGTTAAAAGTTGAATGTTAAAATTACTGTATCAATAATATAATATTTTGTTTTAACTTTAGCCTGATATGCTCTTTATTGTATCTTGAATTTTGAAAAGTATAAACTTATTTCATACTCTACCTTCTTTAAATGACTAGCCCAGAGCGCCAATACCTTTCGGTATACCTAAATTAAGAGTATATATGAACTGTGCATAGCCTGCATTCAGTTACTCAAATCTCAGGAGCAGTTTCAGTTAAATTCGATTTAGTTTAGTTCATGGTTTAAATAAATACAGAAATGTAGATTAATAAGCAACAATATATTAAATAATAAATATAAAATTAGGTTAGGAAACCTCATGACAAAAATAACTTAACCTAGAAATTTAAAAAAAAAATAATTTGATTGACGTTTGCTCGAGACTTATTTTATTTTTAGTAAGCTTACTTTATTTAAATTTGTAGTTCACTATATGCTTGACAACCTTTATTGTTCCTCTTGAAATTTGCTCCCTTTTGATTACTTTGTTTCCTCTTGACTAATTTGAAACCAGTGAAAATATTTCTTTCTTCTTTTAATTTTATAAACGGATATTTTAATTTGAGTTGAGTTTTATATAATATTGATTTATATTGACATATATACCATTATCGAAGTTTTACCATCAGATTTGATTTAATTATATTGATGTTTAATTTTGAAATTTAATTATATTTGACATTTCTATTTTCAATATTTTAGGTTATTAGAAATATGTCATCGACTACCTTCTGTAACGGTACGAGAGAACTGTCCAGATTTCGTCCATTTTAATTCAGTAATCAAAATTTGACGTAAATTGGTACCATGTACTTAAATTGACATTTAAGTGACATTTTACAATTGAAAAGCAAATACTTTTCAATTACAGCATTTATTATAATAAAATTGTGTTTTATTATCTATCTTTTGATATAGGTCTTGCCCTAATTGATTTAAAATATTTTAATCTGATAATAAAATTTTCAATTCAACAAAAATTCTTAAAATTACTTAATTACATACAGTTTCGTATACCAGGTTAATAATCAAGGTTAAGAGCGCTCTGGAGTGTGGTAAATTTGCGAATCGTAATTACTGTCATATGAATTGTTATTTTAAAATTTAGTTTTCACTATTATTTCTTTTGAGATATTAGAATTGGGTTGTTGACGAATTTTCAAAAATGGTGAGATAATGTAGTGGAGGACTTAATTTAGTTATATATTTAATTTGAAAGGAAAATTCTTAGCGCAACATATTTTAAAAAATTGTTAAACTTCGACTACTTATTTGAATGTGCCGCGAAAACGGTAGTGACATCATAACGGCAGTTAGATGTGAACTTATAAGCAGAACAGATGAAAACGAATAAGTTGACATTGCTGACAAGAAAGAAATTAACCTCATATGTCAAAAGTAAATTTGACGTTTAGCTAGCAGTGATTGATGTTTGCAGTTATTGTTAATATTTTTTTACAAAACGACTAAGGCAGTATATCTGTAAAAGCTAATTCTGACATTCTACTTGCGGTAGATATATTTATGGTCAGCGAATTTTTAAAAAGAGACGATCGTTTTGACATTGCAATGGTTGGAAGTGCAAAAGCTGCAAGGTACTTACTTTACAGCTGCTATAGACAGTACATACTATTGTAATTTCTGCAAGAACTTCCTTTATCGTATCTTATTAATATTACATAATATGTCTAATATGTATTTTATTATTTAATTTAGATGATTTTGTTAACTATACTTTGTATTTTATTAAATATTTCCTTTTCATTGTTTTATTTCCTATTAACTATATACATGCGTATCTAACTGAAAACAACAAAATAAGTTTATCTACTAAAGCAATTATGTATTATCCATTGATACTCACTTCTAAGAAGAGTCAGAATGAGACTTACGAAGATATCAAGAAAGGTCTGTATTATAACAAAAAATAATAAATACACACAAAAAAAAGTATGCTTCTTTTGAATGTACCTATTTGTTCAGGAATTTGAATGTACTATTTCCTCAAAAGAAGAGATTTTTCTTGGTTTGAAACAATATTATTTGTGAAAACTAAAGCAAAATCTTGATAAATTTCTTTAATTTGAGATGAGGATAATCAAATCAAAACATTCGCTTTGTAAATATAAAACTATGCATAATTTCAACTTAAAAATGCATTACTCCTGGAACAAATATTATATACATTTGAAACAAGAACATAATTCTTCTTTTGAATATATGCATATTATCAAAAAATTGAGAATATCATATATTTAACTTAAATAGAGTATAATCAAGTTAAGACATCCAAATTCTTCATTGAAAACTATACATAGTTTCAAGTTAAAAATATATTAGCTTTAGAATAAACGTTACATATATTTGAAATAAACAGTAGAATTCTTTGTTTCTTTATATGTATATTTATTGAAAAATTTAAGAAAAGTAACTGCTTAACTTGAGAACAGTATATTCAAATCAAGACATTTATATTCTCAATAAAAAACTATGCATAATTTCAACTAAAAATACTTTACTTTTGGAACAAATATAATATAAATTTAAAACAAGGCCAAAATTCTTTCTTTGAATATATGCATATGTTTAGAAATTTGAGAATATCATATATTTAACTTAAATAGAGTATAGTCAAATCGAGACATTCATATCTACATTGAGAAGTATAATATTTTCAAGTTAAAAATGAATTAACCTTAGAAGAACCATTCTTAGCTTCATTAAATATATTTTTTTAAAAAAAATTACAATGACAACTACTAAACTTGCGAGATAAATCCATACTCTAAATATAGAATTATGCATAATTGCAACTAAAAATGCTTTACTTTTAAAACAAATGTAATATAAATTTGAGACAATCTTTAAATATAACACATTTTTTAAAATTGAGAGTATCATATATTTAACTTATTTATACAGAGTGAAGCCCTCTCCAAGTTCACAGTGGATGCTGGTAGATGGATCTGCGTACAATTCGCTGACTTAGTCTTACCACAGGTCTTTAAGAGTATTCGCCCGGACATTCGTATAGGCAATAAAAATATAAATGCCCCATCGCAATATCAGACTTTCTTGAATCATCAGGGGTCAGATGATGGGCAAATAATTAAATAAGTTAATCCTTGCTATCGACAAGAATTTGACTTGAAAAATTCATTGCAAAAGGAAACAATCCTGATTTTTAATTTAAATAGATCTTAATTTTTATTTGAACTACGAGAGATTATACACAAATAAATTATAATATTGATTTAAAAATAATCTTGCGTCAAATTGAGACCAGCTATTTTTTGAATTAAATATACTATATTTAATTTAAAATTACATGTATTCTTAGTTTAATTTGATTTTTGTTTGATTTAAAATTCAATGTTATTGTTTTAAATAAGAGGTAATTTTAAATGTAACATGCAATTTATTTACAAAGACTTAAACACAATTTTAAAAGAAATATATTGAGGTGTTCATTTTAAAATAAGGAATAGGCGTCTGAATTTAAGATGCCAGCGCCAAAGTGGAGAACTCGTGAACTAATTATAGGCTTTTTGTTTGTTTTTGTGGCGAATACTTATATTAATTTTTTTCTGTTTGTTGTTATTTTTGGCGTTAAAAATAATAACATTAATAATATATTACCTATAGGTTTGCAAAATTTTATTGTAAGTGATTTGTAAGATGTTAATGGCATTATTCAGCAAAATTCATATTTTTTTAGGTTATCTAGTTTTTCCCTTGAAAAGTACAGTTTCTTCGACATAAATGGTGTCTGGCTAGTTAAATATTAATAAACCTAAATATTTCTTTAAATTATGTACAGTTGTAGTTTAAATCACTTTTTTTTCAGGAAACATGAGTGACATTTAGGTTAAGCATATTGCAATGTATGGAACATTTGTAAAGCACTAAAAATGTAAAAATTCTAAGTGTGTGTATGAAGGGGAATATGTTTTAAATGCAGGACATATTATTTTGTGTGGTACAACCCATATTCAACACAAAACTTAATAAATGTGTATGTTCTATGTTTACAAACAAGTGTCTCAGATTCAAATACCCATGAAATTAATGGTACATTGAATATAACTGAAAAGATATTTATTAATTCTTTAAGTAAAATAAATGAAACAGTATTTTGTAAAATATGAAATAGAAATATTCAAGGGTAAAACATAATGGTGCATGGTGCAATAGTATATTTACTATTTACTTATTTATTTTTAAATATACTGGAATTACTTATATTTACTAATTTCACTTACAATGTGTGATTGTCTAGGACATTATTATTGCTACTCGGGCCACGGTTATTTGCTTATTTGCACCCGCTTTTTCCCCCTCAATGCCTGGTTAAAGGTGTCTACATCAAAGGTTTGCTTTGAACATTGTCGTGCCAACTCAACTTTCACGAGTTGTCCCTGCAATCTACAAAGGATACCGACTAGGTTGGCTCCAGCAAATTGTAGCCCCTTTAAACGCTATCATATTTTTAATAACTTAGCATCTCAGTTTATCATTTACTTATTGTTGATATCGTGCACTAAAAAGACAATGACAGAAAAGCCCATAGTTAGTTTGACTATAGACCACCAGGTAGCGTACTCCTTATTTTCAGACGCCTATAGTGTTAAACCAAGAAAACAAGGATTTTTCATTTTAAATAAATGATATGTTCAATTTAATACTACGTACTTGTCTAATTAAGGATAATCTTAAATAAATTGTAAGTACTCTTCATTTGAAATATTGATCTTATAACACACATAATTCAAAGGGCATTTATAACTACAATCCAACGCATTCGTAACCATTTCCGACTGATTGTGTTCACCGACTTTGGACGACTTTCACAGTTTGTTTCATATAGTTTTTCAACAGCGAGTTTTAAATTTCCTTTCTTAATTTATTGATCATCCTAGTATTATGGGGCGTCTAGGGAGCTTCATAAATAATCAATAGCTAACAAAAACAACTCCACTTTATTCCAACATAAACTAGATAAAATACATAAAAGCAGATTAAAGCCATTTCCCTCCTTTTAGGAAGTCAAAGCATGAATAACATTCTAATCTAGAGCCGTTAAGAATACAGGACTGAAGTTTGACTTACTGGAAATGCGTTATGTCAAAATGGTTTCCATGGTAACGGTCGTCGTTACCACTACCCAATGGTACTACTCCCATGGTGGGCACTCGCTTAGTTGTGAAGTTAGGTAGTCCAGAATAGTGGAAATTATCTACAAAGCAGTTGCTGTGGAAATGCTTACACGGTTACCAGTACCTTAGGGTACCACTCCCATGGTGGGCACTCGCTTAGTTACGAAATGATTAGCTGTATTAGTTATTTTTTTTTTTGAAATTCGACTTACCGGAAATGTGTTATATGTCAAATTGGTTTCCATGGTAGCGGTCGCCACTACCCAATGGTACTACTCCCATGGTGGGCACTCGCTTAGTTGCGAAGCTATGTACTCCAGATTAGTGGAAATGATCTACAAAGAAGCAGTTGCCGTGGTAATGCTTAGCACGGTTACCAGTACCTTATGGTACCACTCCCATGGTGGGCACTCGCGTAGTTACGAAATGATTAGCTATATTAGTAATAAAACCGAACTTTTTTTTATTGATTATAATAAAATTAAAACAAAAATACAAGTTACATTAAATTTTTGAACGAAATCTCCATATTCTAGCCGTATGACCACGTATTTCGAGACGGCGACTGATCGCGCGTTTTCAAACTGAAACTGCTTCTTTGTATTCGCGAAAATATAACAGATGAACTCAATAGTGATTTACCTTCGATACAAAGGAATTCACGTATAAGGAAAAGTTTATATAGTAAAGTAACAGCGGAAATTTGTCATGATATATAAATCGCTGTCACATATTGGTCAATTGTGTGTATCGAAGGTAAATCCCTATTGGATTCGTTTGTTTTTTTTTCGCGAATATCATTTCCACTAATCTGGAGTACCTAGCTTCAAAACTAAGCGAGTGCCTACCATGGGAGTAGTACCATTGGGTAGTGGTAACTATGACGACCGTTATCATGGAAACCATTTTGACATATAACACATTTCCGGTCAACGTTTCGAAATCCGCGCGCGCGGTTTCAGTTTAATAACGCGTGACCTGTCGCTGTCTCGAAATCCGTGGCCATACGGCTAGAATATGGAGATTTCCGTTCAAAAATTTAATGTAACTTGTATTTTTGTTTTAATTTTATTACAATCAATAAAAAAAGTTGAGTTTTATTATTAATACAGCTAATCATTTCGTAACTAAGCGAGTGCCCACCATGGGTGGTACCCTAAGGTGCTGGTACTGTGCTAAGCATTACAACGGCAACTGCTTCTTTGTGGATCATTTCCACTGATCTGGAGTACCTAGCTTCACAACTAAGCGAGTGCCCATCATGGGAGTAGTACCATTGGGTAGTGACGACCGTTACCATAGAAACCATTTTGACATATAACACAATCGAATTTAAAAAAGAATACTAATACAGCTAATCATTTCGCAACTAAGCGAGTGCCCACCATGGGAGTGGTACCCTAAGGTACTGGTAACCGTGGTAAGCATTACCACAGCAACTGCTTCTTTGTAGATCATTTCCACTATTCCGGACTACCTAACTTCACAACTAAGCGAGTGCCCACCATGGGAGTAGTACCATTGGGTAGTGGTAACTATGACGACCGTTACCATGGAAACCGTTTTGACATAACGCATTTCCGGTAAGTCAAACTTCACCCGAATACAGTAATACACCCTGTTTTATCCACCAGTTTGGCGGGTAATTTAAATTTGTAACAGCTAGAACGCCACAAGTCTTGTAATGCGGCCGTTTTTCCTACAAAATAAACCCATATTAAAAATCAAATTCCTACATTAAGATACAACTTACCACAAATAAAACGCTTAGAATACATTGTAATTTGTTACTTTACTTGACATTGAAATGGTCTCCACAATAAGAAGACTTGGTCCTTCTCTGGTGGCTTTGAATCATTCATTATTACATTCAGCGTTTATTACTGGAACACAACAGTTTTTCTGGTGAATTGGTGGTATTATTTACACAGTACGGCAGAAAACACTATCTGTACTTATATTTATCCATAACTAGATGCTGTTAAACTATACCGAATTGTAACCTATGAAGGTCAGTTGAATTTGACGTTAAATATATGTCAGATTAAACTGTCGTAAATGGGGTAAATTTGGAGTAAATAAGTAAATCAAGCAGGTAAGAGTTCATAAAATTGATATTTAGTATTATAGACAAGAGAAGCTAAGGTCTCAAAAAAAAAATTGGCATTAGCCACCCACATTACCACCCCCACCCCATTAAAGGGGATGAAAAAAAATGTGATTTAGTGCGTGTACAAGAACCAGAAACCTCAAAATATTTTTTTACTTTATCCACTCCCCACTACCCCTTGTCACCACCCCCACCCCACTACCGATGTGGGGTATCGTTTTATAGGTTTTTGGGATAGAGGATTTCAAATATTATATTATTAAAGTTCCATAAACAATTATTTCCAGATACAAAATTTTTTCGTTGTGTAACTTGGATAGAAAATCCGGATGTGGAAGTAGTGATTCCTTGGGCAGCAGTTTTTTGATTTGTAATATATATTTATATTATGTAGGCTACTGATTTTCCTCAAATTTCGGATGATAAATGTGAATTTTTGGAACTGTGGTTATGAGGCTTAAAACTTTCCAAAATGTCAATTTTTCGTCCGTTTGTCCATTTGATCATATCCTTGTTCTCGGTGTCTATTGAATAAATAAAACAATTATTTTTTCGTTTAACTTGCTCTAACTGAAAAGCGGAACAATTAATTGGTGTCATTTTTTTACTACTCTATTAGTAAACATTTATTATTAAAAAAAAAAAGTCGAATTTAAATAAATGTAGAAAATATGATTTTCTCCCCTGGCTATGTCAACAAGATGCGGGGGAAATATAGCAAGAGGAAAACTTTTTATTTTTCGAAATAGATAACAAGTAGATCGAAAAGAAATGAAGATAAAGAATGGACGTAATTTTTATTTGATACTTCTTTTTATAGGATTAGTAGTTTTAGAGAAAACTGCATATGAATTATTGTTGTCCCGATACTGCAATTAGTTACTACTAGATTTGCATGTTATTTTGTCATTAAATAAGTTTTACGTATATTCTCTCCATCGTTTCACCTTGTATTCAGTCTCCAAAGGTGCCACTCCTTCACTGTTAGTAAATTGTTTATAAAAACAAATTAACCACAAATTCACAAAATGACCAAAGTAAATATTATGCTCCTTGGCCGATTTATTGGATATTTTATGTAGTTTTTGCACTTTTTATGGAAACTTTTTTGTAAGTAATGTTAGTTTTAGGCAATTTTAATTTTATGATTCAAACTTAGTTGGTGAAACATTCGTCTGTAGAAAATGAAGTAGGAAAAAAGTGACCACATCCACCTGTTTTTTTTTTTAATCGTCTTATTTATATTATTGTCCTGGCGGAGTTTAGCCGTAGGCTATTCTACCACTGAACCAGGACTGACACACACACACACATAGACAATATCACAACACCCATTCCCTGCGACATTGCCATCTGCCGCAGCTGAGACTCGAACTCAGGAGAGGAGAGCGACTAGATTGTGTTGTCTCTCACACAACAGCAATCTAGTTCACTGCTGCCATCTCGGCAACACATGAAAAACGCCACTACACATCCATACCCTAGCCAGGATTCGAACCTAGGACCCCGTGGTCGCAAGCTTAACACCTTAATCACTGCGCCACCGAGCCGGCTGTTTGTGTCTTGTGTCTTGAATCCGCGGCACCTCGATTTCAAGTCAAAATTATAGCCACTGCATCATCATACTCCAGTCAATCTGTACATTCATAGGGCGTGAAAAAACATTAGACATAGGAATATTTTAAATATTGTAGGAGTAGGGCCCTTCATTAACAATCTAAGTTTTCAACCTCGGGTGGGGCCACTTTGTCACCATGTCATAAAGGAGGGTAAAATAAGTTTTTTTGGAATAACTCTTTTCTTGTTGATCCTAACTTACCTCATTTATTATGAATTTTGTAGAGGATAAAATTCTGAACAACTCTTGTGCACATTTGTTTGGACGATTAATAGTGTAAAAGTTATAGTGCCGCAATGAATAAATTATTCGCCAATTATATCTGTAATGAAGTGATTTCTTCCGTGGTTGTCAAATTCGACAACCACCGTAACACCCGAAAGAAACCACTTCATTGGACAATGGCCGTGAGCTTGCATTCTACTCTATTTGTAATGCTAAAAAATAAATTCGAATAATCCAATTTTAGAATATGTCAAGCTGAGGAATATGTCTACCTTTTAATTTTTCAAACAGCTATCGAAATGTCCTCGGCGTACGAAATTGAAAACTTGGATTCTTAATGAGGGCCATCTCTCCTAGAATACTATAAAAAATACTTCTGTCTAATGATCTTTCAAATGCTTATATTGACAGGGGTATCACTTTTGTTTAGATTATTATTAATTGTAAACTTCAACATATAATCTATCTAGATGAATATCATATCGACTGTTGAATATGATGTTATTGTGGAATGTATATTAGTAAAAATATATAAAAATAATGACATAAAATAACATTTCACAAGATTTTTATTTAAATAATTAATACCTTTTTTATCTATAAAGACTGATTTTGTGTTTTAGTTACTTTTTTATGGCGAATAAATGCTGTTCGGCTTTTTGTACCAAATGTCCGGCCAAATTTAGAAGTAAAGTCCGGCTTTTCCAATTTTAGGTCTGGCAACCTTATACGCATAGCATTCATTGGATAAAACAACTTACCAGATGTGCACTTTTAGTTTTACCAATGATTATATATACTTGTTATTAACATATTTACTTTTGTAGATATCTAAAGAGAATTTTTCGAAAAATAAAATGCTTGTTTTTAAATGAACATTTAAAAACAAATGAGATCTACCGGAAATGTTTTCCCATTCGGAGTTGGTAGATCCATATGGTATAAAGGATTTGGAAATAAGGAATCCAGTTAGAGAAAAAAAATAGTTCTTTTTTTAGTTAGTATACCTATACCTCGAGTATAAAGTATTGAAAGTAAAGTAATGAGAGTTGGGATCTTAAAAGTGGAGCGGTACGTGCTTTAGGATGCGCATAGCGTACACGACTGTCAGGTGGGCGTACGCTCTCTTGGTAGCCCCAACTCGCAATATTTCATTATATATTTAAACCTATTTGATTTAATCAAACATCAAACATTCATAGTTTATATAAACTACATTTTATTTTAATTTTTTATAAAATTTACTACCTACGTGATTAAGCACACACAAATATGAAAATGTACAAGATATCGAAATTCCAATATTGTGTCTCTCAGATTGAAACAATCTTTACGTAGATCAGATCATATATCAATTTTAGTTTAAAATGCTATTCATGTATTTCTAGTGAGACTGTTAGAAAATAAATGAAAATTTCAGTCCGACGTTGCCGACTGTGTATTTAAAAAGATAACTTGTGCTAGGCTCAAAATTTTTATAACTTGGAAGATACGTTAAATAGCATGACCCTACTGAAATTGGGCCAAATCCATTATACAGAGGTGATCATCAAAGGCGCCTAAACAGTCAGGTTTTATCATAATTTTAGGGTATAATTTACTAAGGATTTTACTTGCTTCGCTTATCGAAGGGAAATATAATCATGGATAAAGCGAAATATTATGTAGGTTACAGAAACTGAGGTCATTCAATTCGATCAATTTGTCTGTCTGTCTATGGACGCTATATCTGCAAAACTATTTGATGAAGAAAAGTAATATTTAGTAGGTAGTAGTATTTCCAACGAAGAAATGGGATATTTTATTGAAAAATTTACAGGATACTCAAAATAAATAAAAAACCAATGTGACAGACAAGACAGGCAGGAGAATAATATTTGGCATGTAGCTAACACAATAGCCATGAAAGAAACCTGAAATACTTTTAGTGTAAGTATAAAGAGTGGTCTTCCTAAAAAAGTAGACGATTAAGAAAACAATGGAGGAAAATTATATTTAGAGTGTAGTTGGCAATATTTCTAAGGAAGGAAACCGTATAATAGTGTTAATGAATAGAAAAGTATACTCCGTGATCAGTGTTCACCCAAAAGAAAATGTAAGGATACACAAGATATCGAAACTTCAATATTGTCTCTCAGATCAGTTTTATTTTAAAAAGTTGTTAGAGGGAATTTTAATAATTATATATGAAACAAGTGAGAGTGCAATAGGACTTTGCTGCCTGCGAATGCCTGTTTAAACAGTAAAAATAAAAAATATTGTTGTATAGTTAATCTCAGTGTACGTAAAAGTTAAAGTGACCATTCGTCCCCCATTAGGAGGGACAGTCCCCCTTTTGATGGAGCTTTCCCTCAATGTGAGTGTCCCCCATTCGCGTGGTTTCACTAAAAATGTCCCCCATTCCAGTGGTTTCATCTCCCCCCCGCTCATCAATTATGATACCTAGTCAAAAAATGTTTTCCCATTCGATCCCCCCCGCTCATCAATTATTAAACCTGGAAATTTTTTTCCATATGTCCCCCTTTAGCAAGATTCAAATATGGTCACTTTAGTAAAAGTAAATCGAGCCGTATTAAAGCAAAATATTAATCAAATAGATATTCGCAATCGGCCGTGTCGGCCACTCCCGACTTCAACTTCTACTTGATAATTATGAATTATTTATTATAATATGTATTTAATTATATAACCTTATGCTGTTTTTAGTTTCCGCTTATTTTTAAAAGCTTTTATTTAACTTGCAATGTTTGTTTGTATGTTTGTTCGTTGGTTTAGGTCAAATCTTGCAAGCTGAATTTCGACTAGTTCTAATTATTGGCAATTTGGCACACGTGTATAAGTCCGGTGACAATGCAACATAGTATAGCCATTATCGGTCTAAATCCAATATGGCGGACGTCCCAAGATGGCGGATCGGCTTTTTAGTCATAACCCCCCTGATATGGGTATCAAATGAAAGGGTTTGACGAGTAAAATACGATAAACAATGTGACGTCATTCTAAATCCAATATGGAGGACGTCCCAAGATGACGGATCGGCTTTTTAGTCACAACCCCCCTGATATGGGTATCAAATGAAAGAGTTTGACGAGTAAAATACGATAAACAATGTGACGTCAGGGGGAAGAGGCGGGAAGAAGTGGGGAAGAGGTGGGAAGAAGTGAGAAAGGGGTGGGAAGAGGTGGGGAAGGGGTGGGATGAGGTGGGAAAGAGGTAAGAAGGGTGCGAAAGGGGTGGGAAGAGGTGGGTAAGGGGTGGGAAGAGGTGGGGAAGGGGTGGGAAGAGATGAGGAAGGGATGGGACGAGGTTGGAAAACGGTGGGAAGAGGTGGGAAGGGGCGGGAAGAGGTGGGAAAAGGTGGGAATAGGGTGGAAAGAGGTGGAGAGAGATGGAGAAGGGCAGGGGAAGTGGTGGAAAGAGAGAAGAAGTGGGAAGTAGTGTTAGAGGGGTGAGAAGACGGGAGAGGGGAGGGGTGGATGGCGGTGGCAAATGAAAGGTTTTGTCTGTCTGTTTGTAAAATAAGTGGACTAAAAAGTAAAAAATAAAATTATATAAAAAAAGTATTTTTAAGAAAAAGCTTTTATCTGAAAAAACTACTAAAAAGTAAAAATAATTTTTTTTAAATTCATACACATGGAAACCAAAAGCTTTGGGGGTGGTCAATTGAGCAAAGTAACTATGCAATATCACTATATGACCCCCCAAAGCTTTTGGTTTCCATGTGTATGAATTTAAAAAAAAATATATTTTTACTTTTTAGTAGTTTTTTCAGATAAAAGCTTTTTCTTAAAAATGCTTTTTTATATAATTTTATTTAAACACTACTAATATCGTAACTTTTAAAGAAGAATATTATATACCTAAACACAGTTTTGCGCTAACAATAAAAAACCGATTTTACTAAGTATTTAATTGCTTTGTTTAATTATTTTTTGTGTTCATTATTAATAATGCTGATAATTTGACTCAGATATTGTTTCGTGTTCGCGAAATAGAAATTAAAATAATGCGCCACTTTATTTGAGCGACAGTGTTTGTATCGACCAATGAAATGCCTTGCCGCCAAAACCAGCGACCTTCAGAGAGATTTTGTCAATCTCTACTCAGTTTGCATTGAGAACTCTTAGTGTGTAGTCATGCAGTCAATGTACTGCTAATTCGGCAAGTTTATGCCAATCAATCCATATTTAGTTCCCTATAACTAAATCCTATGGTGTGGGAGACATATCCAACCAACTAGCGAGAACACAGCTCTAGAGCTTCTCGATCTGTGGACAATTTGCCGGCGACAGAGAAGCCTCGGAGTCCGCCTCACTTTCATGTAAAAGTAAGGGATTACAAGGTAGGTCACACATGCTTTCCTGTTTAGCTCAAAAATAGGTGGTCCTTCGTATTGTTAAAATTGTTATACTTTAGAAATTGAGAAGATAATTCATTTGGTCTTCGAGCCACATTAGAACAGTCCTTTGGATGTTTTTTACGTGTTATTACAGTTCATTAAAGACAGCGTTGGCTTGGCTTTAAAATTTGTAAACAAACTTTAGTGTTGAATTCGTGCTATTGTGATTTTTAAGTGCGTGTAAAAATAAGCATTTTCTTGTTAAAACCGTTGCATTGCGTCATCGTTAAACCGTTGCATTCCAACAGGATTACGTCATCGGGTAAAATTGTAGTTTTGTCCTTTTCTAGAAATTTTAAATTTAACGTTTTTATCTAGGGATTTAGTGTTCTGTCAGTCTGTTAATTCTAACAACTGTCATTTTTTTGTATTTGTAACCTTTAAAAACGTTTATTTATTGTTTGTTGTGTTGATTTATTTTACTGTGTTTTTTAATTAAGCTTGACCATGGCTGCTTTAAAAGAAGCGATTGTATCTAGAAAAGTCGTAATTTCGCAAATTACGGAAATTTGTGAGTTAGCAAAACAAGCCAAATTGGACGAAAATATGCGAGTTTTGTTTAGAATTAAATATAGTTGTTTAGAATCTTTGTATGAGAAGTTTAAAGAGTTACATTTAAAAGTGTTATTGGCGTCCAAAGACTCTGAGTTTGAAACTCAAGACACAATTCGAAAAGACTTAGAGGAAAACTATTTTGAGTCTCGCGTTGTTTATGAATCTTTATTTCCTCCGGTACTAGATGTTCCTACTTTATTGCCTACGGTTAGTGTAGAAACCGATTCTAGCCCTAGTGTTAATTTACCAAAATTACAGTTGAGAAAGTTTAGTGGTGAAACTCATGAATGGCAATCATTTAAAAGCCTTTATGATAGTTTAGTTCATAACAAAAAAAAGTTATCGGACATCGACAAATTTCAGTATTTATTGCTTTCTTTAGAGGGTGAACCTCTCACATTAGTACAGTCAATTCCGTTAGACCCTGATCATTATGAAATAGCATATAAAGCTTTGTTGACACGCTATTCGAACAAACGCTTGTTAGCCAACAGCCATTGGCATATTTTGAAAAATTATCCCCCCTTAACGTCTGAAAATTTAAAGGACATTCGTGGTCTTGTGGATACATTTTCAGAAAACATAGCCATCTTGAAAAGGTTAGGTTTTGACGTTACAGCCTGGGATTTTATTTTAGTAGATTTGTTGGCAGATAAGTTACCCCCTGCTACACGCAGACGTTTTGAATTACAGGGTGATGCTGCAGAAATTCCCACATTTGAAAATTTAACAGATTTTGTTTTAAAACAGTGTGTCGATTTACAAACATTAGCTTCGTCAAAAGTATCGGGCACATCTAAATCAAAAGTGTCTAGTACAGCTACGACAAGTAGCAAACATCGTGTTTCGCAACACCCCAGAGCGGATGTTGATTTTCGTGCCAAGTCTTTACTTGTGCAAACTGATTCTTCTTTGTCTAGTAGTAGTAGTTCCCAGAATTCTGCGGGGAATTCTCCGGAAAATTGTTCTTTGTGCAAACAGGATCATTTGATCTATCGTTGTCCTCAGTTTTTGCCCTTGACCGCTAGAGAGCGTCATGCGGCTGTAAAACGTATTCGTTTGTGTTTCAATTGTTTAAAGGATTCCCATGGTGTGGGAACTTGTCCTTCGAAATCTTCTTGTTCAAAATGTCAGAAAAGACATCACACGTCTTTACATTTTAGTGAGATTACTGGTGGTAATCGTATAGAAACGTCAGGTGCTTCCTCGACAACAACTGACAGTCCTAGTGTACATGTTGGTACTAGTGTGTTGCCTTTTCAAAAGGGTCAAACTGTGTTATTGTCTACTGTGTTGGTAGAAATTTTAGATGTGAAGGGACAGCCTCATGTTGTGAGAGGTCTTGTTGATCCCGGATCAATGGCTAGCTTTATGACTGAATCTTGTGCTCGTAAGCTACCTCGTGCTCGTTCTTCCATCCCTATTGCAGGGTTAGGGCAGATGTCTACAAAATCTTCCCTTGGTGTTTCTCATTGTTTGATTAGACCTACTGGCTCCTTGCAGCCATCCCTCCCCTTGGATGTGATTGTTCTCCCTACTATTTGTTCTGAGATGCCTTCGGCTACTCTCTCCCCTTCGAATTTAGCTAGTTTTAAACCTTTCAAGTTAGCAGATCCTTCGTGGCACCAACCTGGTCCCGTTGATTTATTGTTAGGCGCTGACATTTATTCCTCAATTGTACTTCCCGACATTGAGAAAAGTGATTTTAGTTCGTTAGTAGGTATCCATACCATATTTGGTGTGATTTTGGTTGGTCCTGCTTCTTATTCGAAACTGCCTCTGCCCGTGCAGGCTTTCTTCGCTTCTGTCGTTACGCCTTGTTTAGACGACACTTTAAAGAGTTTTTGGAAAATTGAAGAAGTTCCGGAAAAGGCTTCCATTTCCTTAGAGGAACAACAAGCAGAAAATAGTTTTGTCCAAACCCATTTTAGATTGTCTAATGGTCGTTTTGGGGTTTCTTTGCCTTTTAAAGCTGCAGAACCCACTTTCAGAAACTCACGTGTTCTAGCTGACCGTCGTTTATTCTCTCTTGAGCGTAAGTTCGACTCTAACCCATTGCTTCGTGTGGAGTATGTGAACTTCATGAAAGATTATTTAGCTTCAGGTCATATGACCTTATGTCAAGTGCCTTATGAGGATTCGAACTCCTACGTTATTCCTCACCATTGTGTGTTCAAGGTTGAAAATAGTAAACCCAAAATTCGTGTAGTCTTTGATGCGTCTGCCAAAGATGCAAATGGGGTTTCTCTCAACGATTTCCTACTAATCGGCCCCAAGCTTCAGCGTGACATCGCTAGCATTCTCCTTCGTTTTCGTGCACATTCATTTGTCTTCACTTGTGATGTGAGGCAAATGTATCGTCAAATTTTAATTGCGTCAGGACACCAACGCTTTCAGCAGATTCGTTGGAGGTTCTCATCTTCGGACCCTGTCCAAACTTATTATCTCAACACTGTAACTTATGGTGTCTCCTCAGCTCCTTTTCTTGCTATCCGCACCTTGCTGCAGTTAGCCGAGGAAGGACGCTCCCAGTTTCCTTTGGCCTCCCAAGCCATTGAAAACGACTTGTACGTCGATGACTTAGTCTGTGGTGCTAATTCATTGGAAGGCACCCTGGAACTCCAGAGACAGGTCAAAGAATTGTTTAGTTCTGGTTGTTTTGAACTTCGAAAATGGTCTAGCAACCATCCATCTGTTTTGGAAAATCTCCCTGAGAGTCATTGTGCAAATCAAAATTTGTCTTTTGATCTTGAAAAGGATAGTTGTATGAAGGTACTTGGTCTTCAATGGCAGCCTTCATTGGATTCTTTTGTTTTTGTTGTGAATCCCCGCGATTCTATTTGTTCGAAACGTTCGATTTTATCCGAAATTGCCCGAATATACGATCCTCTTGGTTTTTTGTGCCCTGTCACATTCTTTGCAAAACGCCTCATTCAGGTTCTCTGGACTCTAGGCATTGGTTGGGATGATTCCCCTCCATGTGTTGTCGTTTCCAGATGGCAGCAGTATAAGGATCAGTTGCCTTGTATTGCTTCGCTGCGAATTCCTCGTTTAGTTGTTGCGGATCTTACCTCCGTAGTTTGTCAACTCCATGCCTTTTGTGATGCTTCTGAGCTTGGTTATGGTTGTGTAGCCTATTTGCGTTGTGTTTACCCTAGTGGTAATGTTAGCGTTTCTTTTCTTTGTGCAAAGTCCAAAGTTGCTCCTTTGCATATTTTGTCGATTCCTCGTCTTGAATTGTGTGCCGCAGTTTTATTGTCCTCTCTAGTCGCTTGGATTAGAGTAACTTTGAAACCTGTTCTTGAAACTGAAAATGTTTTTGCTTGGTCGGATTCCACCATAGTTTTGAACTGGATTAGATCTTCTCCACATCGGTGGAAAACTTTCGTGTCAAATAGAGTGAGTGTCATCCAAGACAGGCTAGCTCCTACTTGTTGGCACCACATTCGTTCTTGTGAAAATCCTGCGGATTGTGCCTCTCGCGGTCTTCTCCTAGAGGAATTTGTGTCTTTCCCCTCATGGTGGGCAGGTCCCTCCTGGCTAAAACTTCCTCCTGCGGAATGGCCTGTTGAAAGTGTAGAAATTGTTGATCCCCGTGTGGATGTTGAACAGAAGAAAACTGTTTTGGTTGCTCAAATTGAACCTTGTGTTATTGATTCTTTGTTTGTTCGTTTCTCATCTCTTCGTAAAATACAAGGTATTGTTGCTTATTGCCTTAGATTTTACAACAATTGCCAAAATCCATAAAAACTTTCTGGTGTCTTGTCCTCGTTCGAGCTTCATCAAGCTCTCTTGTACATTGTGAAACTTGTACAGAAGCAGTCTTTTGCGAAGGAGATTTCGGCTCTTCGTAAAAAGAAGGAGCTTCCCAAAACCTTTTTGAAATTGTCCCCCTTTTTGGATGAGAAAGGGATTTTGCGAGTTGGAGGTAGAATCACTCATGCCAATCTACCCTTTGAAAGTAAGCACCCTGCATTGCTTCCTAGCACTCACGTTCTGTCAGAACTTTTGATCTTTCAGATTCACTACCAGAACTTGCATTCTGGCTTGAATACGACGCTGTATTTATTACAACAAAATTTTTGGATTCTTGGTGGTCGTCGTCTTATTCGTCGTTGTCTTGGTAAGTGTTACCGTTGTTTTCGTGTAAAACCTCCTTCGTTGCTTTGCCCTATGGGTGATCTTCCTAGTGTGCGTGTGTCACAGGCCAAACCCTTTTCACAGGTAGGTGTCGATTTTGGTGGTCCATTTCACATTGTGCCTCGACACACCAGAGGTGCAAAAACCTCAAAGGCTTATCTTTGTTTGTTCGTGTGTTTGTCGGTGAAAGCAGTTCACCTAGAAATTGTTTCAGACTTAACAACTGAAGCGTTTCTGGCAGCCCTGCGCCGTTTCGTTGCTCGTCGTGGTAGGTGTTCTCACATCTACAGTGATTGCGATACCAATTTCACTGGGGCGGCTAGTGAATTGAAAGAAAACTTGAAGCTAGCTGCTGAAAGCGAAGCCATTACATGGCATTTCAATCCCCCGTCCGCACCCCATTTTGGCGGAATTTGGGAAAGCGGTATCAAGTCTGTGAAGACACACCTCTATCGAGTGATAGGTTTGCAAATTCTAACCTTTGAAGAACTATATACTTTGGTCACTCAGGTCGAAGCCTTGCTCAACTCGCGACCTTTATGTGCCCTGAGTTCTGACCCGAACGATCTTGGTTCTTTGACCCCTGGTCATTTTCTCACCCTTGAGCCTCTCACGGCACCCCCCGACCCTGATTTATCACATATAAATTTAGCGCGTCTGTCACGTTGGCAGCTTGTTCAACAGCTGCAACAAAGCTTTTGGAAAACGTGGAGCAATGAATACTTGCATCAGTTATACCAGAGAAGTAAATGGTACAAATCTCGCCGATTTGAAAATTTAGATATTGGGACTCTTGTCCTAATTCGAAGTGAATCTACGACTCCGCTTGCGTGGGAATTAGGTAGAATCGTGCAACTCCACCCCGGAAATGATGGGACATGTAGAGTAGCCACGGTCAAGACTACACAGGGAATCTTACAACGCCCTTGCATAAAATTATGCCCGTTGCCTTCGCAATAGCTTTTTTTTATCTTGTTTAGTTAATTAGATTTTTAGACTTAGTTTTAGTTGTTAGTTTAAAAAAAAAAAAAACCCTAGCCATGCTAACGTTGTTTTTGGTGGGCGGTATGTTTCGTGTTCGCGAAATAGAAATTAAAATAATGCGCCACTTTATTTGAGCGACAGTGTTTGTATCGACCAATGGAATGCCTTGCCGCCAAAACCAGCGACCTTCAGAGAGATTTTGTCAATCTCTACTCAGTTTGCATTGAGAACTCTTAGTGTGTAGTCATGCAGTCAATGTACTGCTAATTCGGCAAGTTTATGCCAATCAATCCATATTTAGTTCCCTATAACTAAATCCTATGGTGTGGGAGACATATCCAACCAACTAGCGAGAACACAGCTCTAGAGCTTCTCGATCTGTGGACAATTTGCCGGCGACAGAGAAGCCTCGGAGTCCGCCTCACTTTCATGTAAAAGTAAGGGATTACAAGGTAGGTCACACATGCTTTCCTGTTTAGCTCAAAAATAGGTGGTCCTTCGTATTGTTAAAATTGTTATACTTTAGAAATTGAGAAGATAATTCAGATATATTAACACATATTTTACAAGGTATAACACGCCTATGACTTATTGAAAACAGTTGTTAAAAATCTCGGCGATGGGCAATTAAGTAAACAAAAAATCTATAAAGAAGGTCGTAAACTCATTTAATGGGAACACATATTTGATATAAAATATCTACAACGTATCTAGCCACTTGTCTAACAATACAATTGAGATAGAAAATTGTGATGACGCTATCGACTCCGGAAAACTCTTAAACAATTATATACTAACTATTACATTAACGAAATTAACTCCATTTATATTATTTTTACATTGATTTCTTTTAAGATTAAACTTCAGTTCATAACTATCTTTCATTGTAAGTACACTGCTGCTGTAAATTCTTTACTTTATAAACTTCAAATTGAAAATTTACTTTAATCACAGCTAATATTTGTAAAGCCGATTTGCATATTTCGGCTCAAATGTCTATATCTTTACCGAGAGTTTACATAATTAAAAATGTTTTAAGTCGCTTGGCTTTACTTCATAAAAATCTTCCGATTTGATTCTATCATTTCACTTTTAGTCCTTTCTACGAATATTCTGATAGTTAACGTTTTAATTATCGTTGTTGTATGGTTTAACATGGTTTATCGAATCAGAATACTTATTTAGTATAATACATTTAAATTTATTTAATTTTTCTAAACATGAATGTAAATGTTGTTACGTGTTCAAATGAAATTAAACCTACAAAAAACTAAAAGTACTAAAATGGTCATTTAACTCAAGGTTGGCTAGCTCCAGCAAGAGACTTTAGTGGTGAGATTCGTTTGTTTTTAACGATTTTATATTTTGCCAAAAAAAAAGGTTTGAGCGCCAGGTAATTTCCAATAAAATTTCAGCACCCGTTCGACACATCGATTTAAAATTACCAAACTCCGTGTTTATTCTAATACTTGAAGTCTCCTTTTACAATATAATCAATAAACAGTAGTCAATTTTAAGATAAAATTTTATTACAGAAAATAGGACAAGTATATACACATAGGAAAAAAAATTGATAACAAAATGGTGAAAGGTTCAGTCATAAGGTGACTCTCTGATTTACTCTAAAAAATTCGTACAAAAAATTCTTACTGCGAATTAAAAATAAGCCACCGACCTCAAAAGTCCTTAAAGGTGATGAATGATACCAGAAACTCCAGGCTCTCCAGGTGAATTGCCGTCATATAACTTGATGCGTGACTGCAGCCTATGTAATTAAAGTCTGTCCTAGTAGCGTCCTCACAACCACAAACTCGTAAATTCGTAACCATAACAGCAAATTCCACTCCAAAATTCGGCACGTGGGCCTCCAACAAAACTTCCATAATAAGAAAAATCTAGCTCCCAAACTTGAAAGTAAAGACTTAACTCTCCAATAGATTAAATAACCATATATCATGTCTTGCCTATATAAAAGAATAAAACGTTTAGAATTTGGTATTCTAAGAAAATCGCAAAAGTACTCTTACCCAACAAAATCGGAATGGGCTCACACAAAAAACAAGGATCCGATAGCTTCGTTTCCTACCTATTTAGAAGTTCCACAATAACCATAATCGGCTTCAAACAGCTTAACAAACAATCAGGCACTTCTCAACTTTAAGACTTTCCAGTATAATCCCCAAAAGTGAATATCGGGATGTTTATTTTTTGCAAAAAAAAAGTCAGAAAAATCTCGTCTGAACGGCGGAACGACGGCTACCCAAATGAATAAGAAAACCACATGTTCTCGAGCACCAATCACAGCTTGCCATTTCATTAGGAACCTATCCATAATTCCTCTTCGCGTACTAATTTATAAATACACAGAAAATAGTTCTAACCATAGAATGATTAAAACAATTCTTAAAATAGAGACTAATAAGCATAAAACCCACGATCGAACCATATTTACAATAAAAATAAATAAAACTAGGATTAAAAATTTAAATGCCATAAATTTTCCTCCATAACCAATGTTGGTAACACTTTTTCTCAAACTGAAATATGACAGCTGACAAAAAGGAATAATAAAAAGGTCTACCAGGCTTATTTATTTAAATAAAAAAATAAGAACTTGTTCACTACAGGTGAGAGAGTGCGGTTTTGTTGTAACTAATAGAAGTGTAACTAAATCCTTTTCCCAGCCTATACGACCTGAAATGTGTATATTTGCCTACACTTACAGACATTCCCAAAGATGTTTACACACTTTGTTGGAACCGAATTCCAGAGAAAAGAGCAAGGAAAAATAATAAGATTAGCTCAATCCAACAGTAAGTCATACAATATAAACTCCCTGGTAGCTATTACTAACTTGTGTTTTGTTTATCGTTTTAGGTTAGGCAGCCAAAATACCTCCTGCCAGCAACCAAAGGAAAAATACATAAAATAAAAACTATTATAACCCTCCAGACATGACAAATCCATGAACCTAAATTATAATGATTCTATGAAATAAAACCCATAGGTAACAAGAAGGTTTCCAGAGTATTTTTATTTAACCAACGATACACAAACAAGTTACCTTCTCTATCCACTTTGCTATCAACGAAAGTAAAGAAGCAAATATAAAAACCCTTTTTCTCAGGTATCAACTAAAATATTTAAAAAAACAAACGTAGCCTCACTCATTTTTAAATTTACATCCGCATATACAACTATAAGATTAATTTAACGTTACAAATACCCCTTTTTCTCCTTTAAAAAAAATTCTGCAAGAATTTTTTTTGAAGATGCACGAAACAGAAAAAAACTAGTGGAAGCATTATACTCTTCGCCGATTTACTGGGCTTTTTATATAACTGTTACACCTTCTATAGGATATTCTTCGCATTTTTCTTGTAAATAATGTTAATTTTTGGACATTCTAAATTTTGTGATACCAACTTTGTCGTGAAAAAAAAATATACGAAAAAAAAATATACGAAAAAAAAATCACGATATGAGGGATCGAACCCGGGACCCTTGGATTGCGAGACGAAACTCTTGCCGCTACACCACCATTTCTTATTACTAAAATTGTTAATGAGTGTAATATATACCATTAGAAAATTTATTGTGATTATTAGGAAACACACATTATTAAAATATATTAAAAAAAAAATAGTGATAGGAAATAACATTTCGCTAGGATTCTATTTATTACAAACCATAAAAAAATGTAAAAAATATTTTTTTAAATTTTAAATTACTAATAACTTTTTTATTTACCAATCTATTTTTTTAAAAAACAATAGGGTTCTTCCTCTAACTAACACTAAGTTACTCTCCAAATTTCAATACAACTGGATTTTTCTTTCTTGAGTTATCGTGCTTACAAGAAACGTGACGGACGGACGGACGGACGGACAGATGGACAGACGGACATTTTGAAAGTTGTTCAGAATTCGTTCACCAACATAACGATATAAAAATTTTTTCTCTACGAGCGATATTTACTGATTTAGAAATGTGCCGATCAAATACAATATACTCTTCGTTTTTGCGAAGAGTATAATAAAATAGAGCTTAAAATGCCCGGTAATAGTCCGCCCTAAAACTATCACACTTGCAACTAATACGAGGCTTAAGACGTATTATCTCAAGTTCACCTCAAGACTAGTATACACACGACTTGAAATGCACAGTGAAGAATAGCTCGTCTCAAGGCTTTCTTCAGGCAATAATAACATACTCAAAAAACTAAACTATACCATAATAATTCTAATCTAACTTATTCTAGGTACTTAACTAGAAAACGACCCAAAAGAATTAACCTAATTCATTAGCAGGTTTAAGATCATTCACATGATACACACCAATTAATTTTCCGTTTTCCCCTTCAATCTCATAACTACAAGTTCCTAATAATTTTCTAACTTTACACGGACCGACATATTTGGGAGCAAGTTTTGCATTAAAATAGTCAACCTTACTTGACAAAACATGATTCTTTCTCCACACCGTGTCTCCTACTTTATATTGTATTTTTCTTCTCCGTAGATTATATCTTTGACTTGATTTTGTATAGGCTTTCCGCAATCTTATTTTAATATCTTCAAAAATTTTCGAGAATCCACTGTCTCTTACTATTCTTTCTTCAGCCCTATCAATCTTTAGATCTGATTGACGATTAATATTGGTGTCCTTGTGAAACTTTCCATTGCCTATATATTCTCGTCCAAAATTTACATAATGTGGGGTATATCCGGTTACTTCATGCATCTGGATTCGTATAGCACAGGTGACAAAAGGTAAATATACATCCCATTTTCGTTGCTTTTCGTTGATTTTCCTGAATGTAATATAATATGTAATATTCACATTGTAATTGTCACATAATTTCCGAAACTCCTTACTCGTAAATTGTGCTCCAATATCGGTGATAAGATGTTTACAAACTCCAAATAATAAAAATACGTTTTCCTCCAAATGCCTACAAATCATAGCAGCAGTCGCCGAACATAACGGGAAAGTTAAAACAAACTTGGAAAAATAATCACAGACTACTAGGATATGTGTATATCCTCGACTTCCTCTGGGTAATAGTCCTATCAGATTACAACTAAATAATTCGA
This sequence comes from Rutpela maculata, assembly GCA_936432065.2. Lineage (NCBI taxonomy): Eukaryota > Metazoa > Arthropoda > Insecta > Coleoptera > Cerambycidae > Rutpela > Rutpela maculata. Next base: position 105,038,745 of record OW386287.2, on the reverse strand, counting down.
AAGGTTTTGTTACTTGTGGAGGGTCCCCGTAAGACCTACGGGTCTCTTCTGAACAGTTGGGTACACACTCGGCAGCGGTTTATATAGGTGGTAACATCAGATTTCATTTTCGGCCAATAAAAACGATAACATAATTTCTCGAATGTCTTGAAAATTCCTGGATGTGACGAAGTAGGACTATCATGTACTTTTCTGAGACTACCTTGACGGTTGTCCTTAGGTACCACCAATTTCCAGTACTCAGATTGTTCCGAAAGGTCAGGAACTTTAGAATGTACATATTTAAAAATATATTTTTCTTGCACTCTCCATTTCGGATAAGACAAAGGATTCTTATTAACATTTGCTATCATCTTTAGATACAATCGATTCGTAATGTCCTTAAATTCATACCCAAAAGTATTCAAAGTCAAATTTTCATCCGTGATATAATCTATATTCGGAACAGCTGTTGAAAGTACATCACGTGATCTTTACCTTTTCGATGAATCACCCTGAAATCGTACTGCTGTAATTTCACAGCCCATCTACATAATCTACCATGGGGATTTTTGGTGTTATCCAACCATACCAAACTATGGTGATCCGTTTCCACAGTGAACGTAGCTCCTTCTAGATACGGTCGTAGCTTCTCTAATGCGTGAAGCACGGCTAAAAGTTCCCTTTCCGTCGTACTGTAGACCTTTTCTTGCCTCGTCAAAGACCGACTTAAGTAACAAATTACCCGTTCTTGACCATCAATAATCTGCGTCAAAACAGCTCCGATTTCATATCCACTCGCATCCGTTTTAACGTTAAAAGGTTTTGTAAAATCTGGGGTAGTCAATATAGGTGCCGAGACTAGACACTCTTTCAACTTTCTAAAGGATTCTTCACAGGCGAAAGTCCATTCAAACTTTTGTCTTTTCCTTAACAAATAAGTTAAAGGTGTAATAATCGAAGATAAATTTTCAATGAAATTTGCATTTTTCTCGATTTAAAGTCAATCCAGCCGCTATTAATCTTAAAAACACTTTTTCTAAAATTCCATGTTTCTCAAAAGATGGCGATATTATAATTATGTCATCCAAGTAGACAAAAACAGTTTCTTCTAAATCCGTCCCTAAAACTCTATCAATCAAACGTTGCCAACAAGCGGGTGCATTGGTTAATCCAAAACATAGTCTTTTAAAATGGTATAATCCTTTTCCCGGTACTGTAAATGCAGTATATTCTCGACTGTTAGGTTTTAAAGGTATCTGACAATACGCTGATTTAATATCTAGGCTACTAAGATAACGAGCTCCCTTCAATCGGTCCAAAATTGTTGATACATATGGTAAAGGATATGCATCTTTCTTTGAAACTTGATGCAACTTCCGAAAGTTCACACAAAATCTATAACCTCCTTTTTTTTTTCGATACTAATATGATGGGGGAAGACCACGGACTAGTAGACGGCTCAACAATATCCGACTCCAATAACTTCTCCAACTCTTCATTAATCTGTCGCTGCACAACAAGTGAAACAGGATAATACCGCTGCTTAATCGGTGGGGAATCCACAATAATTTGATGCTCAACTAAATGACTACATCCAACAGAATTTCCCATCAAATTAAACTTCTGTTCGATAAATTTCTCGAAGACTTGTCTCTGTTCAGTGGTCAGATCAGCCTCTATGGTGTTCAACTCAAATATTTCTTCCGTATCCGAAAATTTCCGTCCCTTCTTAAATCCGGTACTATTTCCATTTTTCTCCAGAAATCATTTCCAAGTATAAGAACGGTCTAAATCTGGCAATACTAAGACATTAATAAGCTGCTTCACTTTATCCATCAGTGTCATCGGTACTAAAATTGACCCATTACTTTGACGTTTACTTCCGTTTGCTAACGTACAGTGAGGAGAATCTTCCATATTAAGTTTTAAATTTAGGTCTTGTAATATTTTCCAACCTTTTTTTCCGACCACGGTTCTGGTTGCACCACTATCCAACAATCCTAGCATTTTCCCCCCTAAAATTGATACTTCCAAATACGGCCTTTGATCATTCTCTGCATGGCCTAAAATGTAATCTAGAATAATTTTCTGTTGAGAAAAATTTTCTTCAACTGAAACACTCGAAATGGTCGCCCACGAGTCCTCCACTAATCGACCTCTTATTGGCTCGCACTCGCGTTTCCCGAAACTGGCTTTTTACACTTTGGGCAATCATATTTCGTAACATTGGGTGCTCCACATTTAAAACAATATTTTCTTCTTGTTTATCGACACTGACGTGAATTATGTCCTTTTTCTTGCCAATTCCAACAACTAAGAGTAACATTTCTTGACGGTTGTCGAGAAATAGTAACACTATGGTCAGGAGTACGTGAACTAGTCGAAGTTCCAAGGCAATATACATTAAGTCAAGTTCCACTGCCCATTTTTTCACAGGAGTAGACGAAAAAGTATCAATCGAAGAACATCTCCGTTCTAATTTCACACACATCTCTTCCAATTCCATAAGTGACTTTGGCTCATCCCGGGCAAGAGCAATTTGAAAGAAAGGCTTAATGTTGTCCCGTAAGATCTTCAACTGCGTTAGCTCAAGAACGTTGACAGATAACCTGGCAAAAGCGTTTCTCATATAAAGTACATACAAAGTAAATTCCAATGGATTCTTCCTATCTTTGCTTACGCTCTTTAATTTGTTGAAATAATTTTTCATCACGATCTATTTCCAGAAATTGTGCCTTTAAACTTTTGCAGTTAGAAAATTTGGAATGATTTGCCCTAAACCAAACCAACGCATGACCAGTGTAATGTTTGTTCTATTGATTACAGTAACGTTCGGAGACCATGAGAGTAAAACACCTGAATATTTAAGACTATGTTTATTAGTAAAATACAAGAGCGTAAGACGGCCGCGTGCACATGTCATCCATGTGCGAGGTTAACTACCACACCTGATTCCTAGAGGCGGCGTTGCCGCTTTCATACATAACACGCCCTTTTTTAAAGAAACAAATTAAAAAAAAAAATTAAAATGACAATTCTAACCTATCTGGGGGTTTTATCAAAACGACAATTCTAACCTATCTGGAGGTTTTATCAAAATGATAATTCTAACCTATCTGGAGGTTTTATCACCCTACCACTCCTAGTACAAAATTGAGAAGTATTAGATTCTTTGTTGTTATTCAAAATCACATTATTATAGTCTTGTTCAGGAGAAGCATTCACAGTCCCTGTATTTGTAAGAGATTCTGGTTCACTAGCTGGTAATGATGTTCGTAATGGTCTTATAGATTTCCTATTTCTGCGATAGTTTGCCTCACCTACTTTAATTACGTAGTCATTGTGACCAGACTCTTTGATAATCAAACCAGGCTCCCAACTTCTTACATCACGTTGCATAAGAATAGGTTGATTTGAACTTAGTTTGGGAATCTTTTTCGATCTTTTGTCGATGTACTTTTTCTGCTTAGACTGTCTTAGCTGAAGTTTCTTCCGCACACCTTTTAAGGAATATTTGGGTGTCAGAAAGCTTTTTGCAACAGGTAAAGTAGTTCTAAGCCTTCGCCCCATCAACAATTGACTTGGAGAAGGTAAGTTTTGTTTATGAGTTACATTATAATTTAATATTGCCAAAAATGGATCACTACCTTCTTCGTATGATTTTATAAGTAAACCTTTAACTGTCTGTATGGCTCTTTCAACCATTTCATTGGATGCAGGATGGTAAGGACTTGAGGCCATCAGGTTTATTTTATATTTGGCAGCAAAATTCATGAATTCTCTAGAGCTAAACGGAGGTCCGTTATCTGAAAATATTTCTTGTGACAAACCATTTATTGAAAAAATATTTTTAAGGCTTGATATAACAGATTCTGCCGTCTTATTCGTAAGTTTGTTGACAATAATAAATTTGCTGAAATAGTCAACCACCACTATAAAATTTAATGGTCCAAGTGATTTGAAGTCAACTCCGATTTTTTGCCAAGGAAGTTCTGGAATTTTATGTGGTTGAAGTGGTTCCTTTGTATTGGATTTGGCATATTTTTGACAGATTATGCAATCCAGAATTCTATTTTCTATGTCTGTCATAATTCCTGGCCAAAATATTGAATCTTGAGCTAATAATTTAGTAGAGACAACACCTTGATGTGATTTGTGAAGAAGGTCAAGAAACTCATGTTTCAATGTATCTGGAATTATTATTCTTGTTTTATAGAATAATATATTTTTATGAAGAAAAATATCATTTCTCCAAAACCAAAACTACCAAATACCAAAAATACCAAAACTTTTTTACTGATGCAGGTATATTACTTTTATGAGTTGGCCAACCGTGTTGAGCATAGTGTTTTACTTTTTGAAGTGCACTACCATTTTCAGTTTGAAGGCGTTTCTCATTTTCTGACGATGTGGAAATAACTGAATAAACTCTGAGGTTGTTTTCTAAGTACTGTGTGTCAATTGTTTCACTGGTTGGGTCCCTGCTTAGAGTATCTGGCACTTGCAAGTTTTTGCCTGGCACATACTGCAAATCAAAGCTATATCTTAATAGTCATAGAGCCAAACGTTGAACTCTGGGCGACATCTCGTCTAACGGTTTTTTTAGTAGGCCCAATAAGAAATTTTCTTCCCAGGACAAAGTAATGAAATCGCTCAACGCCGTATGCGATTGCCATAAGCTCCTTTTCAATATGATTATATCTTTGCTGTGTTGGAGTTAACGATACAGACGCATACTCAATAGGATGTCCATTTTGCGAGAAAAAAGCCCCTAGGCCAAATGGGCTAGCATCCACAGATAAAGTCGTATCTTCGTTAGGATCAAAGTATCTTAATATAGATGTAGTTGTAACAAGACTTTTTAACCGATTAAATGATTTTTCCTCATTTTGAGACCATTGCCATTCGAGACTGTTAGATAAAAGTTTTCTCAAAATAGCTGTTTCTTCTGATAAGTTCGGGATGAACTTCGCTAGGTATACCACCATGCCTAGAAAACGCTGGGGGTCCTTTTTATTTTGTGGAGGTTTCATCGTTAGTATAGCCTTCGTCTTTTTATTAGCTGGAGCCACGCCTTTGTTGCTTATCACGTGACCCAAAAATTTCACCTGGGTTACGGCAAATTTCGATTTTCCCAAATTTAAAGTCAATCCAGATTTGGAAATCCTTTCAAGGACGTTTACAAGATTTTGATTGTGTTCGTACATGTTTCGTCCAAAAACGAGAATATTATCGAAATAAGCCACTACTCCAGACAAACCATCTAAAGTTTTAAAAACAAATCTTTGAAAAATTTCTGGTGCGGATGAGAGTCCATACGGAAGCCTGAGATACTGATAACGACCAAACGGCGTCGCTACTGTACATAATAAAGAGCTTTCATAGTCTAACGGTATTTGTAAAAACGCAGAAAACGCATCAAGCAGAGTAAAATACTGAGCACCAGCTAATTCCGAAAAAAGACTATCTTGCGTTGGAATTTGGAACAATTCTCTCCTTATATATGTATTTAACGCTCTAGGGTCCATACATAATCGAATATCTCCATTTGCCTTCGGTACAATAACAATAGGGTGTACCTAGTCTGTTGGTTCCGTAACAGGTACAATTATTTTTTCCGCAACCAGTTGAAGAAACCGAAAATAATTTATTTTTATTTATTTGGAGTCTTTCAAAATCACGATAATTTAAAATGTTCACATGACTACCCGTGTCCACCTTAAGTTTTAAAGTACAACCGGCAACGTTGACTTTTTCAAACCAGTCTATCGCGCTCACTGCCACGGTCATTACATGTCCACTTTCGCGAGAGTCACATTTTGTTACACTCCAAACAATATTATTTTCATAACTGTTCAAATCATGCTCATATTTTTCGTCGTTTTCTGAGTCGAATTCGGCGACTTCATGAACATTTTTATAAGTACAAAATTTACGATAATGTCCCTTTCTTTTACAGCGACTACAATGTCTATTAAAGGCTGGACACTTACCCTTGACATGGCTTAATCCACAGTATGTACATAGGTTACCTGGAATTTGTCTTCCTGTGCTCCACTTAGTTGTACCAGTCACAGTATTCCCAGAACTATAACTTTGTTCACAACGTGCACCTGAATGTCTCGAATCAAAATGTTTTTGTTTAAATTTACCAACACTAGGATTTATCGCGTTTACTGACACAATGTCCATTTTAGAGTCACGAGTAATTTCTTTTTGTTTAATAGAACTGCTCTCCATTGCACGGCATATAAGCACTGCTTTCTCCAGAGTTAAATCTGATTTTTGTAGCATTTTCTCTTGAATTCTGGAGTCCTTTATGCCCAAAACGATTCTGTCCATAATCATAACATCTTTTTCCTTAAACTCACATGTATTTGCTAGCTGCTTTAGAGCTGTTAGAAACTCATCAAACGTTTCACCTCTTGAAAAATTTGTAATGTTCGTTAACAAGATTCTTTATCGGGTTACAATATTCATCGAATTTCTTTAGAACTGCATTTAGCTTGTTATTGTCACCGTCCAAGTCAAATTCAAAAGTGTTATAAATCTGCAGCCCCTCGTCACCTATTTGATTCAAAAGTATAGCCACTTTAACATCATCAGACTTTGCACTTTTTTCACTGGCAAGCAGATACAAATTAAATTTTTGTTTCCATAGCTTCCAGTTACCAGCTACATTGCCTTTAAAATTCATTTCACTGGGAGTTATTAAGTGTTCTGCCCGATCTGCCATTTTTTATTATTTATTATACCTAGTAGGTACTTAACACTAACACAAGAAAGTTTTTTAATTATTATTATAAGAAATATCCGCGAACCGCCAAATAAACCGCTCACCTGCAAACGCAACGTTCGTTCACTACCCGGTTTTTTATTAAACTTTTAACCTCTAGTCGCGATTTTCACCAGCTGGAACCATGTAATGTTTGTTCTATTGATTACAGTAACGTTCGGAGACCATGAGAGTAAAAATGAATATTTAGGACTATGTTTATTAGTAAAATACAAGAGCGTAAGACGGCCGCGTGCTCATGTCATCCATGTGCGAGTTTAACTACCACACCTGATTCCTAGAGGCGGCGTTGCCGCTTTCATACATAACAACCAGTAAATAAATCCGCCGCCGATTCAAAAAGAGTTTGACTAGAAACATGTCTAGCAATACTTAATTCTTCTATTCGTTCAATAAAAGCTAATACCGACATCTCTTTAGGCTTTCCCAAAAACGTAACGTTCCACTTAATCACAGGAATAGACTTAACCGTTGGAGCAGTGACAGGAAGTTGCGTAGAGCTTGACCCTAGCGGTTTATTTCTAGTAAAAACGTCAGCATCGCTGTCTTCCGAAGAGGAACCTCCCGTGTATAAACTTAACATGCTGGCGTCCAACATATTTTCTTCCAAGGTAACCCGTTTAACTCGTGCTAAAGTCGACTTAAGTTGTAAAATCCTAGTTAATAATTGACTTCGTTGCTTCTTCGTACCATCATCCATTGTCTTAATACGATCCACTCTCATTAAAATATGACGGATCTTTGCTTCTATTTTCTTTTAAGGTCCACTATCTTCTCCAGTGCTTAAGTCCCTGATCAGATTTTCGATTTCGCTTATTTTAGTATCAGCTATCGTAATCTCTTCTTTACAATCGAAATCATATGTAGGGTAAGTCAATGAATCTCCAGAACGTTCCAATCATAAAAGTCTTCTTAACGTTGCACGCATTTGTTCTACCGTTCCAACATCTTCCAATCCTCTAATCTTCAATTCGTAAATTAGTTCGTCCTTATTCAATCTACCCGAATCTATTTTTGAAGCCGTTGTAAAAAAATCACCGCGACACCAGAAATAAAATTACTATATACTATACACCCTGTATAATAAGCGAAACGTGTCAATATCAGTTAAGAAAGAAAACTGCTAGGAATGTCAAAAATTATACCCAATAGTAACCCATGAAATAGGTTCAAGTTGTAAAAAAAATATTCAGCGAATAAGTTTAACGACAATACTCGACACAGCACAGAATTTCGTGAATTTACGGTCTATGGTCATGGCTACTACTAAACATATCTATATACTGAACGTTTAAATAAGACATTAACATAAAAATTTGTAAAATATTTTCTATAACAACAAATTAAGCTCCAGCAAGAGACTTTAGTGGTGAGATTCGTTTATTTTTAACGATTTTATATTTTGCCAAAAAAAAAGGTTTGAACGCCAGGTAATTTCCAACAAAATTTCACCAACCTTAAGCACCTTTTCGACACACCGATTTAAAATTACCAAACTCCGTGTTTATTCTAATACTTGAAGTCTCCTTTGACAACATAATCAATAAACAGTAGAGTCAATTTTAAGATAAAATTTTATTAGAGAAAATAGGACAAGTATATCCAAATAGGAAAAAAATTTTTATAACAAAATGATGAAAGGTTCAGTCATAAGGTGACTCTCTCTGATTTACTCTAAAAAATTCATACAAGAAATTCTTACTCGATATTAAATAACTTCTAATTTAAATCAATTCAGTATACTGTACAGACGTTACTATCATCCAACATCTTTCTAGTATCTTAAGATATGTACATGTACAACACAATTAAAGATACGTATATAACTGCGCAGTTACTGACATTAATTGTAAAAAAATAAATATACTACATGAGTAACTTATCAAATGTTTAGGCACTCAAAATGGCCATCGTTATAAAAAAATTACAGAAACAAAAAAATTGAAACGCAACAAGGGGGTCCTTTATTCTGGACATCACTGTACTGCGGATTAAAAATAAGCCACCGATCTCAAAAGTCCTTAAGGGTGATAAATGATACCAGAAACTCCAGGCTCTCCAAGTGAATTCCCGTCAACTTGTTTTTCACCCCCAACCCCAAAATACACCCCCAAAACAAAAACAAAGTGGTCTGTCCGGCGGACTATACCAGTGTATCCTTATGTATTTTGACCTGCTGAATCCGGATTCGAAGTCAGAATTGATGGATTGGCTCGTTTTTCACCCCCAACAACGAAAAACACACCCCCCAAAAAAATGATTTGTCCGACGGACCAGACCAGTGTATTCTTATGTATTTGGACCTGCTGAAACCGAATCCGATCTCAGAATTGTCAGACTGGCTCGTTTTTCACCCCCAACCTCAAAAAACACCCCCAAAACAAGAACAAAGTGGTCTGTCCGGTGGACTATACCAGTGTATCCTTACCAAATACATAAGGATACACTGGTATGGTCCGCCGGGCAGATCATTTTGTGGGGGGGGGGGTGTTATTTGGGGGGTGGGGGTGAACACGAGTCAATCTGACGATTATAACTTTGGATTCGGTTTCAGCGGTCCAAATATATAAGGATACACTGTATGGTCCGCCGGACAGACCACTTTGTTTTTGTTTTGGGGGTGTTTTTTGGGGTGGGGGGTGAAAAACGAGCCAATTTGACTACGGATTCGGTTTCAGCAGGTCCAAATACATAAGAATATACTGGTTTGGTCCGCCGGGCAGAGCATTTTTTTGGGAGGGGGTGTTTTTTGGGGTTGGGGATGAAAAACGAGCTGATCTGACAATTCCAACTTCGGATTCGGTTCCAGCGGGTCCAAATACATACTGATATATTGGTCTGGTCCGCCGGACAGACCACTTTTTTTTTTGGGGGCTGTGTAATTTAAATGCCATAAATTTTCCTCCATCACCAATGTTGGTAACACTTTTCCTCAAACTGCAATATGACAGCTGACAAAAAGGAATAATAAAAAGGTCTACCAGGCTTATTTATTTAAATAAATAAATAAGAACTTGTTAACTACAGGTAAGAGAGTGTGGTTTTGTTGTAACTAATAGAAGTGTAACTAAATCCTTTTTCCAGCCTATACACCCTGAAATGTATATATTTGCCTACACTTACAGACATTCCCAAAGATGTTTACATACTTTGTTGGAACCGAATTCCAGAGAAAATAGCAAGAAAAAATAATAGGATTAGCTCAATCCAACAGTAAGTCATACAATATAAACTCTCTTTGGTAGCTATTACTAACTTGTGTTTTGTTTATCGTCTTAGGTTAGGCAGCCAAAATACCTCCTGCCAGCAACCAAAGGAAAAATACATAAAATAAAAACTATTATAACCCTCCAGACATGACAAATCCATGAACCTAAATTATAATGATTCTATGAAATAAAACCCATAGGTAACAAGAAGGTTTCCAGAGTATTTTTATTTAACCAACGATACACAAACAAGTTACCTTCTCTATTCACTTTGCTATCAACAAAAGTAAAGAAGCAAATATAAATACCCTTTTCCTCAGGTATCAACTAAAACATTTAAAAAAACAAACGTAGCCTCACTAATTTTTAAATTTACATCCGCATATACAACTATAAGATCGGAACCTAATTTAACGTTACAATGTTATGATACTGGCTGCAAACAATGCAAAGTTCATTTGGTGTAAATACGTTTTCTTATTGTTATAAGTAAACAAATACAATATTATTGATATCATAATAATATACATATATAGACATGCCACTTCTTGTAATTGATAACACACACTCTGAGGAATATTCAGTTAAATTTTCAAGTAAAAATATTTTCAAATTTCGCAGAAATCGCAAGAAACGTGAATTCATTATATCACGGCTCCAAAACATCGTATCACAATTTTTTTTTTATTCGTGTTTTTTTATGACAATTGAAATGCCGTTGGTTGCAATAAATTTTATGCAAAATCCACTGAAATATTTACAATTGTTTAAGTTGCAAAATTGATTTTTTGCGTAAAAAAGTTGCAAAACTAAAATTTTTTGCAATATTTTTTTTGATTATGTAAATGTACGTCAAATACTATGTATTTGCCGAAATAGAATTGTAAAATTGATCTTTATAAATAACAGTTTGAATTTTTTTTATAAATTAATTGCAAAAGAAGTAATTAATATTTTGCAACGCAACAAAGTGTATTTTATTAAGGGTAAAACTATGTACTATTTCTCATAATATCGTTAAGATACAGATTTTATATTTGTTTCTACAGCACTTCGAAGTTCGAGGATCGCAAAATTCAATTTTTTCAATTTGTTGCCATCGTTCTTGCGTATACCTACCTTATAAGGGAGCTCATGACGAAGAAATTGACGAATCGAACGTTTTTCTACGACCTTTAATAGCGAAGATATAAGCAAAAAACAGAGTGGCAAAATTCACAACAATTAAAGCCGCAGTTTTGAAAAAAAATCTGGGAAAAGTTCTTGGACGATGCATTATATGCATTATCCAACGGTAGAACGTAAGACGTGCGACTTTATCACCTGGTTCGAGACGATTTCCTTTTTGGATGTGGTAAGAATACAATCGCTTTTAACGCCCTTGGTAGACGGGTTTGAGGAATACCCCAGGTAGCAGAATAACGTCATTTTGACGTCATTTTTTGGTCACCCGAGACCTCATTTTGACCTTTGGAATAACGTAACAATGGCGAAAAATTATGTCATTATGTCACAGTCCAGCGACGTCATTTTGTGACATCAAATGACGTCATTTTGCGACGTTAATCTGGCCATATATAAGCTATTTTTGATTAATTGAAATAAATGTACATTTGAGAAATATAATAAATAATCCAATTTGGTGCAATATGGCATGTGAATGTTAAGGAGGTTTCTATTTTCCGATGTATGATGCGTTGCAGGATAAGCTGCCATGTGCGATCTAGATGAATGAACAATTAATAGGTTACTGGTTTTTATGCCATCTCGTCCCAGCCACATAACAATGATCTTTAACCTGATCATTATAGGATCCATCCAAACCAAACAAAGTTTCCTGAATGCATTTGAACATCGCAATTTATATTCTTATTTATTTTCTATAAATTCATCAGAGTATAAGGTAAAGAGTGATTATTGTGAGTGGTTTTTATGCACCATCTAGAAATAATTTATGCAGCAAACAACGTGGTAATGCATAGTTTTTATGTGGCGCCATCTGGAAATAATTTCTGCAATGAAGAAATGCCGTCGCCAAACGTCGCGACGGTGTCTCAAAATGACGTCATAATTTCGTCGCAATATGACGTTATTGAGATGTCATCTTTTCGTCACGTGACGTCGTCGACCAATGTGACCAAAAAATGACGTCAGTCTGCTGCCTGGGACCCTGCGCGTCTGCTATTCTTCTAATGCTTGTCGAAAAATTTTGCTCTGCCATCTCCACAATGTTTTATTCGGTCGGTCTAACTACTGCTCGTTCTACATTTTCGTGAGTTCCAGGAAACCTTCCATATTCACGAGAGAACTGGAAAACTCTGGTGAAGGTGTGGCACGACGGTATTCGTCAACCAGGAAATCTTCGCTGACATTCCCTTGAATTCAGGCATCTTTAAAACACGAAGAAATCGAGGAACAATTAGAACACCAAATTGTCAAAATAATTATTGTTGTCAAGGTAATGATAAACACATAGATTACTATTCTTTTCTCGTTTCAAAATAGAACTGTGTTATCTTTTTTATATCGACTAGGTAGGAAGGTTTTTTGCTATATATTATGTGAGGTCTTAAACGGGATATAGATCTGAAGCATTTGAATAGACTCTATCAAACTGTTCCATAAATAATGCTCGGTCAAAAGGTTAGTCGTGATGCGCTAAATTGTTTTGTGATTTTTGCCAAAACGGTTTAGATGTGCCGTCAAAATTGAATAGCTTTTTCTGAACTTTCCGAATCCGCTAATAGTTTTCCAAAAATGCGATAGAAAAATGTACTTTTTTGTCAAAAACGAGGATGGAAGATTTTCTTCCTAGTCCCGCCCTGCATTTTTCAAAACCAAGTACGCCATTCTGACAAGTCCCAGCTGAGAAATGTTGCTGGTAAATTTCTTTCGATTACATCCAACCGTTGCAGAGGTATATAGCTCTTTGAATTTTTAGACCAAATGCATAAAACACCCTGCATCTTCTTAACCAGTGGTCAACAAATTTTTTTCTTGTTGATCTAGACTTGGCTTGAAATGCTCTATCTGCCATTAGGCTATGACACATTGCTCGGGAAACACCCTGTATAAAATAAATGATAAATAATTGAAAATTAAAATAATTATTCTTTTGTGAAAATCACACACATCAATCAATATCACCCCTATACACGCTATGTGGATGAAATAATTTCGTTGCCTTTTTATTAGTAGCCGAGATGTGCCAAATTTCGTCTTTTTACGATTACGTTATTTTCAGATAGAAATATTAACCGTTTTTTGCAAACCGCTTTAAGGGGGCGTAGCTGGACAGGAAAAGCTTATTTTGAAAAATTGTGTATGTCATTTTTGATGAGAAATTGGTAGTTAAATTTCTTGTTATTGTTATTACGGCACATCCTCTATATAGAAAACCGCTGCCCAAGGAATCACTACTCCACATTCAGATTTGCTACCAAGGTCTCTCACAACGGAAAAATTTTGTAAGTGGAAATAATTATTGTTTATCGAACTTTAATAATATAATATCTAAAACAATATCCCATATCATTAGTGGGTTGGGGGTAAGGTAGGGGTTGGTAGTGGGGATGGATGAAGTAAAAAAATATTTTTAGGACTTTGGTTCTTGTACATACACTAAATCGCAAATTTTTTTCGTCCTCTTTTATAATAGGGTGGGGGTAGTAATGGGGGTGGCTAATGCCAAAATTTTTTTTGAGACGTCAACTTAACTTGTATATACTAAATACCAATTTTATGGGCTCTTACCTGCTTGATTTACCTATTTACTATCATTTACCCCAATTTACCCCCCAACTCTTCAACGGAATAAGATAAAAATATAATCTAGTTTCAGAACGTGTTATATTACATACGTGTACCAAATTTTAAGTCAATATCTTAAATGATTCCAGAGTAATTGTGCACACAAAAAAGTTACAGACAGACAGAATTTTTTTTAGATCAAACTTAAAATCTCGACGTTTCATTACATTCTAAGTCTATTTGAACAATAAAAATGTTTTAAAATTTTTCTGTCGTTTCTATACTTCCACTGGTCGAAGAAGTAAAACAACACATTAGTATAATTTAAATGTTTTAATTATGCCTACCCGTGGTATTGATATTTAAAAATATTAATAATCTTATTTGAGGGCGCAAAATTAGATGGTTGCCCTGAGTGCCAGGCAGTTTCTGTGGTAACAAAACGGTATGTTCAAACTATGTAAAAGCCAGTCGTTAGATATTCTGACTTTATTTTGTCTTTCAACTGTTGCCAATGACAGTAGCGTCTGCGGCGTCGAGATGCCGAAAAGAAATTTTTCGATAACAGTATAGTCCAATAATTATAAAAATTTCCATCACAAAAAATGTTATCTGGGAGGGGTTATACATCACAAAACCACAAAAATCCGTTCTGGGGGTGCCGCGCAACCCCTCCAAAAAACCATCCCTTCGGTGAAAAAAGCCTTATTTTACTGATAACTCGTTAACCGTTGAACATATAAAAAAATTGCTCATCATAAAAAGAAAGTTTGTGTTTGTGTTTCCATTTTTGATGGTTATTGATATTTATTAGTATATAAAAATAACAATATAATATATTTAAAATTAATTGAATTGAATCTGCGGTAGGTTCTTGATGAAACATATTAAATAAAATTAAGAAATTTAAACACTTGGTATTTTGTTTCACTGGTTTTTATTCAGATTTTTCTGACATATGTTTCGGTCTCACGACCATTATCAAAGAGTCTTAATAAGTTATTAAGACTCTTTGATAATGGTCGTGAGACCGAAACATATGTCAGAAAAATCTGAATAAAAACCAGTGAAACAAAATACCAAGTGTTTAAATTTCTTAATTTTATTTAATATATTTATCTCTTAATTTTTTGCGTCTCTAACTATTCACAGGCCCATAAAAAATAACTGACTTTAATATAAGTTATAAATGCATTATCTTTTAGTTCGAGGAAGTACTTCAATGCAGAAAAAGTTAGGGATAAAAATATTCACATTTATAAATTTACCAGTATGATGAAGTTAGACAAAGTTTGGCCCTGAGAGCAAAAAATACATTCGCCATCTTTAAAAAGTGGCGCGAGGTCTTGTCTTTCACGATAATTAATGGAGTATTATCGAAGCTTCCTACCGCATATATTGGTTACCCGTGTAATTCGATTAGGGTGACCAGATTTTTGTGCTGGACACTTCTGCTGGGAAAAAAATTGATGAGCGGGGGGAGCAGAAATCCGAAAAATCATTTCTTGATCCCAACATTTTTTGATGACCGAGAGGAAACATTTTTTTGATCACAGATAGTACTCCAAAATACTGGACTGTCCAGCGAAATTCCGAACGTACGGTCACCCTAAATTCGATGAATATTATAAATTTACGGCCGACAATCAGATACTTGGTAATTGTGAAAATAAGTGCGCCTTCTTTGACAAGTGGTACAAGGACCAGCTAGAGGGGGTTGAAACGTCTAAGCGCCTGGTTCCACCATAATTATTTATTTTCATTCTAATAAAGTTTGTTTTTTTTCTGATTAGTTTCTCTTCTAGTTTTAATTATTATTCTCTCTTTAATTACCCTCTCGTACATGTGACACACACGCACAAACACAAGTTTCTGATTGAATTACATGGATAACCAGTACATGCGGTAGGAAGCTACGATACGGCGTCAATTATCGTGAAAGACAAGACCTTCGCACCACTTTACAAAGATGGCGAATGCATTTTTCGCTCTCAGGAGGTTCATAATTATCAAGTTTCTGATTACCAGTCGTAAATTTAGGATACTCATCGAATTACAAGTACATGCGGTAGGAAGAGCAGATACGCCGTCAATTATCGTGAAAGGCCCTACTTTTCAAGTATGGCGAATATATTTTCGCACTCAGGGGGGTTCATACTTACCAAGTTTATGATTGCCAGTCGAAAATTTGTGATACTCATCGAATCACAAGTAGTTCATGCTGTAGGAACAGCCGATACGCCGTCAATTATCGTGAAAGGCAAGACGTTCGCACCACTTTTCGATGGCGAATGTCTTTTCGCACTCAAGAGGTTCATACTTATGAACTGCCGTACGTCCCTGCTTCGAAAAAAAGGGCTGGCATGGTCATTTCTGTGCTCTACTGCCCCAAATTAACAACAATTCACACATTTTGGGAGTAAACCTATGACACCCAATTAGTGGTCGGCGGGCTCCTGGTCCATATGGTTTTCGAGCAATTCAATTTTTTCTAAAGGCCGCGCGCAATAAATTTCAAATAAATGAAAATTCGCGCGCATTAAAAATACAAATTTTGGAATTTTTTTCAATGTCGATTTTCTCGAAAACCATGGCATATACAACAAAATTACAATAGGACTTTTCTTTAGAAAATTAGCCAAGCTTTCTTTTTATGATGAGCAATCTTTTTATATCTTCAACGGTTAACGAGTTATCGGTAAAATGTTTTTTTCACCAAATGGCAGACCCCCCGCAACAAATCATGAACCCCGGTACCAAATTCACTGACGCCCCCCCCGCGCCTAATAATTAATGAGCGGGAAAAAATAATTAGTGGGGGGGGGCAATTTGAAAAAAAAATCCAAAATCTCTGGCTGGCCCCTACTACGGGCCCTTCGGAAGCCCGGGCCCCTAAACTCAGTACCCAATAGAGCCTCCCATACGGGGGGGTCTGTCAAATGGGTGTTTTTTTGGGGGGGTTTCGCGGAACCCCCAGAACGGATTTTTGTGGTTTTGTGATGTATAACCCCTCCACTGACAATTACTGAAGGGAAAATCTTAGATAACATTTTTTGCGAGCTTCTGGCGTATTTTTTACTTTACCGACTGGACTAGTAACTTTGGAAGTATAATATTATTAAAGTATGTTCAATTCTAAGTACCCTTTGAAGTAGGTACACACTTTGCTATTAAATCCAGTGGTATTCGAGATAAAGCAAAGAAAAATCCCCAGTCGAATATTTGGTAACTAATTAAATTAAAATTAGCTAAAAGGTGATCACTAGTTACAATAGGTAGTTTCAACTTTAAGTGATTCGCAATTTTACTTCCACATCCAGTAGAAGTATAGCAATGACAAAAAAATTTTAAAAAATGTTTATTGTTCAAATAGGCTTAGAATGTCACGAAACGTCGAGATTTTAAATTTGAGCGAAAAAAAAAAATTCTGTCTGTCGGTCTATCGGTCTGTCGGTCTGTCTGTAATTTTTTTTGTGCGCACGTTTACTCTGGAACCGTTTGGGATATTGACTTAAAATTTGGTACACATATGTACTTTAATGAAATCTGGAACTAGATTATATTTTCATCTTGTTCCGTCGAAGGGTTGGGGGGTAAATTTGGGGAAAATAGGTAAACCAAGCAGGTAGGAGTCCATAAAATTGGTATTTAGTATATACAAGAGAAGCTAAGGTCTCAAAAAAAAGTTTTGGCATTAGCCACCCCCCTTACCACCCCCACCCCATTATTAAAGGAGATGAAAAAAAATGTGATTTAGTGTGTGTACAAGAACCAGAAACCTCAAAATGTTTTTTACTTCATCCACCCCCACTACCACCCCCTATCACCACCCCCACCCCGCTACCGATGTGGGGTATTGTTTTATGGGTTTTTGGGGTAGAGGATTTCAAATATTATATTATTAAAGTTCCGTAAACAATTATTTTCACATACAAAATTTTTTCGTTGTGAGTGACTTGGATAAAAAATCTGAATGTGGAAGTAGTGATTCCGTGGGCAGCGGTTTTACAAATTGCTGAACAAAGATGGCGTTGAAGTGCAAAATTATTTTTCGATAGCTGCAACATTGAAACCTAGCATACGCGATAGGGTACCAAATGTACTGGAGTCAAAATAAAATTTGAATAGAAATCTCTGGCGAGAGCAATTTTATTGTTTTGATTTGTTGTAGGTTTAATAACAAGTGCTCTGAGCAATTTTTTCCAAAATCCGTCCATTGCTTCTTGAAGAGTTTTAACAATTTATTTTTCGACACATAAATTTTCTGCTATTTTTCCTAATATAGCCCAAACGACAGAGATCATTTTATAGTGAAACCCACAAAAAGTTGCAAACTGAATAATTTTTTTTTAATGAGTTCATGAAAGTGTATAGAATAATATCCTGAAAAGTTTACATTCCGCACGGATGCAGAACATAAAAAAAAGTGAAAAAAAATTTTTTTATCAATTTTTTCAAAATTTTTAAATTAAGTCCGGCTAGAAAAAAAAACAAAAAATACGTGTTTCTGAACAAAAAATGTTCTAATAAAATTTGTCGCCAAAGCCACGGTTTTCCCGGAAAAAAATAGTGAACTAACTTTGTCACTCTGCTCGGCCAAGAGCACGATTAAACGCATACTACGGAACCTCTAAAAATTCTTAGCAGTTCTAACAGGTAAAATTAAGCTTCTTTCTTTTTCTGATTACACATTTTTAACATTTTTCTTAGTGACTAAGGGGATAAATAGTGAGTCTGGAGGGAAAATATATAATTATGAACGCATACACAGACACCATACATAGCCGCTGAATCGCTCGCATGAATTTTTACGTGCCTTTACTGTATTGTATTTATTACAGAAACACATCCACATTTCCGCTATATCCATTGAATTCCTAATACATTTGTTAATGTATTGGAAAAGTTCCAGAATTTATATTCAAAACAATCAAAGATATTTTCATAATTATAAGGATAAGATCGTGACAATCGCAATTAATCATATTTTCGAAAAAATTCATAAAATTAAACGAATTTGTGTTTGAACATTCCAAAAGTATACATTTTTTCCGAAACAGTGATATTTTATTTTTTCCAATGGGTCAATTTCTCAGCAAGTTACAGCCTCCAATATATATATATATATATATATATATATATATATATATATATATATATATATATATATATATATATATATATATTATATATATATATATATATATATTTATAAAGAAAATCATCAAGCAATTAAATTGAAATGATTTGAGATGTACTTTTGTTTGAATCCACGTTACTACTAATAAACCATAATAATCATGAAGGGTACATACTTTTTAACAGTTCTCAATGAAGAAAGAATTTTTAGAAGGGCTTTTATTGTTTACTATATTTTTTATTGCGACGATTGAGTTCGGGCGTGATAATATATATAAGTATATTTGTCCCGTCCATCCTTTGCTTGTTTTGTTTAAAACAAAAAAGCATCAGAAAGCTACAATTTCCATCTTTTAAATGAACCAACACTCATATAGAATAAACTTTTGATTTAGTGACATGTAATTCAATGCGTTGGTGCCACAGTCATGCGTATTCAAGCGCGCGCACGCATGTATCTCGCTTCGAGTTATAACGTTCACTTGACTATTTTTTCCGGGAAAACCGTGGCTTATCGATAAAATTACATAACGTTGTACAGAATATGTCATCATCACACAATTAGACATTATACAATATACAATGGTGAACTAGAGTAAATTGATCAACAAACATGTTTTCTAAAGTACTATTATATAATATGAGAGCTAATATGCTATTAACATATAGTAGGAACAGTATAATGGTCCCAATTTTGAGCCTTATAGTGATGCGAATGATATCTCATATGGAAAAACGATTTTCTAGAAAACGTCTTTAACGATTTTATAAATTGATCTAAGGAGATACCACTATTGGGTTTTTCCGTAAAATTCACATAAAGGTTATTTACTGATAAACAAATAATTTGAAAGTCAGCCGAGAAAGTAAGTTCGGCCTGGCCGTACCATTTATTTCGTATGTAAGGGAACGTTGATAGACATGTAATGCAGTGGTACAGAAGAATAATAGAAATATTCTTTAATTATACCTACAAATATTATTTTAGTTTCCTTTTTTTAAAAACAAAATCTTTATCATCTGATTCATCTTCATCGACGGAGCTTTCTTCACTATCAATTTGAAAATCATCCTCACTTTCCGAAACATTGCTTACTTCGTTCTTGTCAATGTCTTCTGCTGTAACAAATGAATTTTTAAAGTCTGCTTCATCTGTTTCCATTTCAGAAGTCGATAAAACATCGTCTTCATCATCGTCAAGTTCGTCCTCAGTTTGTTTCAGTGTTATTTCAGAACAGTTGATGCAATTTAATCCATTACAAAAATGACACTTTATGCAACAAAAACCACCATCAATTACGAAAAACAAATTATTTAAATTCGGAATTTCCACAAGAGGCTCAAATAACTCATACAATACTGATGTCGGTGTTTTTCACATACCATTATTATCGAACAAGCATAAAGGGTAAGGTGCGAGTTCATATTTGAAAAATTCTTCTAATTGTTTATCATCTTTCTTTGACAAGGATATTCTTTGGAATAGAAGAGTAGGATAGTAGATTATTGCTGTTGGTAGCGATTGAAAATAATCATCACTTGTTATTTTTCAGAAACTGCCAATTATTTACTAGGTATGCTTTTAGAGGGCAGAATATTTACTAGTGAAATATTTTTGTCGAACTCCTCTATACGTTTCCTTAAATATATAAGAATGAAAACCAGACTGCAACCAACAGCTATTCTCCGGACTAATGCCCCGCCGAGTGCTGAATTACGAATTACAAGCCTGGCCGCATTAAGTGCAATAACTGTGTATTGCCACATTTGTTCACTCTTGATACATGACGAGATTTATAAAACCACGACATGCAACAAAAATGTCCACCAAGAGTGAACAAATGCCTCGTTCCAGCCACCTCAGACCTACCTTGCACTGACGAGAGCCAATAGCTCGAAACTGCAGTCTGCAAGTGGTATGGGGTGGCTGGCACGAGAGCTCCTTTAAGTAAGAATAAGTCTTTCGGCTGGTGTCTATTAAAATCGAAACTTTAGCGGTTTGTGGCAATACACAGTTATTGCACTTAATGCGGCCAGGCTTGTAATTCGTAATTCAGCGCTCGGCGGGGCATTAGTCCGGAGAATAGCTGTTGGTTGCAGTCTGGTTTTCATTCCTTATATATTTAAGGAAACGTATAGAGGAGTTCAACAAAAATATTTCACTAGTAAAAAAAATGCCAATTATTTGTTATTTGATAACAGAACGAAAACGCTAGGTACTTTATAAATATGTAAAAAAAAATAATTTAAACCAGCTAATACTTCGCATTATTGACCAGAGACCACAAGGAGAACGTCACTTCCGTTCGGGCAACGAGAAGCAGTAGTATGTATTTATCAGCAAAAAATCTGAAAATGGCAAAAGATTCTTCAGAAAAGCTCCTCTAGGGGTCTACGAGTCACGCGGGACTACACTTAGAAATCCATAACATTTCATATCACACTGGCGAAAACAACAATTCTTCATATGATTCTGAAGCAAAAGTGGCTCAATTACAAAAATTATTTCGTACTTCAGATAACACATCGCAAATAATCAATATTGTCTTGAATTATTTAATTAAACATAGAAATAATCTACCTAGATTAAAATTTCCAATGCGTTTTAATTAAATAACTACTAAACAAATTATTTTACGTTACAATACACTAAAAATTTAAAATAAACACAAAACACAAACATTTTAAAAAGAAATGGAAAATCAGATATGACAAAAGCCGAAAACAGCGTTTTAATTAAATAACTACTAAACAAATTATTTTACGTTACAATACACTAAAAATTTAAAATAAACACAAAACACAAACATTTTAAAAAGAAATGGAAAATCAGATATGACAAAAGCCGAAAACATTATAAAACAAGCTAAAAACGTACTCTTCGCCGGTTTACTAAACTTTTTATATAACTGTTACACATTCTATAGGATACTCTTCGCAGTTTTTTGTAAATAATGTTAGTTTAGTTTTAGACATTTTTAATTTTATAGTACGAACTTAGTTGGTGAAAGACTCAGTGTAAAATAAAGTAAAAATTAAAAAAAACTATACCATACCACATGTGGGTTTCGAACCTGGGACCCTTGGATTCCGAGTCGAAAGCGTAAGAACTACCTAACACGTAAAAAAAATGTAAAAAATGTAAATTTTTACAAAAACATAAAAATCAAAAAAAAAAATTTCAAATTTAAATCATTAATAACATTTTTATTTACTGATCGATTTTGTACAATAGGGTTCTTCCCCTAGCTAACACTAACTTACTGTCCAAATTTCAGTACAATCGGACTTTTCTTTTTTGAGTTATCGTGCTTACAAGAAACGTGACGGACGGACGGACAGACGGACATTTTAAAAGTTGTTTAGAATTCGTTCACTAACACAATGATATAAAAATTTTTTCTCTACGAGCGATATTTACGATTTTAGAAAAGTGCCGATCAAATACAATATACTCTTCGTTTTTGCGAAGAGTATAATAAAGTTGATGAATTTTTGATGAATAAAAACTTAACAAATTATATTTTGTTTAATAAAAGAATCAGAATATACGAAAAAGACAAAAATGTTAAAAAAAAGACTCGTTATGATGAAAATGGAGTGATGTATATCATTAATTAAGTTAGTTGCCTAGTTACAATATTCAGGGAGTGGGGAGATTTTTTTTTTTTTTCGAACGTGCGTTATGTCCTAAATGGTACTTTATGCGATGTAATTTAAAAAGTTTTAATTGTGGATAATTTTCAACTAGCAGAGAAAGAAATATAATAATTTTGGAACAACATGCGCAAATTTCAAGAAAGAAATATCAATATGTTTACTTCTAATCGTCTAAAACGCAAAAACTAACGTATCACGGATTCAAGTGAAAGTAGAACATCATTCTTTTTTAAAACATTGGTTATTTCATGTACTTTCATAATTCGCTTATCGTTTTTGGTTTCACAAAAAAAATCACGTAGTTATTCGAAATTGTTTATACGTGCAATATCCATAATTACAATTAAATTCCAAAAAATTAGTTTGAATTTAATTTGTTTTTTCTTTCTAAACAACACCGTAAAGTACATGTAAAAACTTACATTTTAAAAGAAAAATTGTCCCACTACGAGTCGATGCACTTAAACAAAATGCGATGGAAATTTCGAAATTATTGTTGATTTTCAGCTGTTTGAATAAATATTTTCCTCTAAAATTTGGCATGGAGGTTTAGTTCAATAAAGCACATGGTTACACCAACTTTCGTTAATTTTGATGGATTATTACATCATATTTCTTAAACTGTTAAAAAAAGGGAATTTTTGGTGGTTTTTATTTTTTTGCAAATTTACAACTTATCAAGAAGTTTCTTAATATGCCTACCCTTATTCATAATTTTATAGCGAACGGTTTGGAATTTTTATTATTGCGATACGATTACTATGACATGAGATATAAGAAAAATAGCAGAAAATTTATGTGTTGAAAAATAAATTGTTAAAATTCTACAAGAAGCAATGGACGGATTTTGGAAAAAAATGCTCAGAGTACTTGTTATTATACCCACAACAATTCAAAACAATAAAATTGCTGTAGCTAGAGAAATCCTTAGTAACCTATTTTGACCCTTAATTTGCCTTCACTAATGGTGCCTATTTAATTTTGTAACGATACTTCTTTTTTTTTGAAACCATGAGTTTTCAAATTATCTGATATTTTCTATTTTTAAATAGTAAAATGTAATTTGGATTAACTCCTGTATCTTTTTTGTTATTTATTTATAAACTAGTGACAGTCTAATTTAATAATGTAAAGTCAAATAGGCTGATTTATTTTGACGTTCAAATAAAATATGTAAATATTCATTTTTAAAGCAAATGTATGTTTTTATTTTCTTTACCGTTGATATCAAATTAACTTGATGTAGTGTGGTAGCTTAGCGAAAGGATTGTGACTTGCTGGATTAAAGCTCCAAATTTTGCACACTTCTTATATACCCTCAGTATTATCAATTCGCCATTTTGAAATACGACATCATCTTTGTTTTCTTTGGACTGTACCTGTAAATTTTTTACTTGTATTTGGTTTTACTGAATATCTACTTCTGGGTTTGTAGCAAAAAGGATTTAATTTAAGCTAAATTTGCTACAATTTAAGACCAGAGCCGCTTTTGTAACTTTAATATTTTGCGAGATACAAGTTTCCAAAGTTTTGGACTTTTCAGGTTATTACGAAAATGTATATTTTTGTCGGTTTTGCTAAATATCTCCAATGCAGTCAATTTTACAGCAAACATTATTTTATTAATGTTTAAGAAGAATAAATAGGCTACAATGTGAGTAGAGAAAGACATCGATACAATCAGAATTTGCTGAGATAATGTATTTGACCATGTTACAAACGTTTCAATAAAAAAAATTATAGAATAACTATTAAGAAAATAATCATAAAAATTATATTTATAATGTTGTTGTTTACTGTGCACAATCGCCTCTGCAAAAACAAAGAGCTGGGCAGGCAAGTGCAGCCTTGTTCTTAGAGCACAGGGGTTCAGCCTTACATCCGCACTTGATTAATTCCCTACAGATTTTGCTTGCTTCCGGTATAGACATTCAAATTGGTTGCCATGCCTCTTCGTTTCTTTTCCATCCAAAGTTAGCTGGAGTAGGGTGCATTTTGGAGTGATTTCCAACTGGTTAACTAGATGCTAGATCACGGCCGACTGTTAACTAGAGGCCGTGGCTAGATTGATAGATGCAGCAATTAGTGTGTTGAATGAGGGCATCCTGTGTGGGCGGTATACTTATACTTTTAATCTTTACTTTTTTTCCTTATGTGAAGAGATACCCTCTGAGCTTGTTGATGCTGTCAAGTTCTGTTGTGTCATCGTACAGGATGCACGTGAATTGTTCTATGAGTTCAAATGCCTTTGTTTTAGCATCTACTGGCTGAAATGAATGTTTTGCAGAGAAGATAAATCCTTCAGTACCTGGAAGTATGCTTTCCATGCCTTCCATGCTGACTTTTTCCCCTTACCAAAAAATTGTGATATATTGTCTGAACCCGTGAAAACATGGAAAAAGGCCAATGCTTGCGACATACTTTCTCTTGCCAGATGCCGTTGATATGATAATATCGGAAGTGTTTACCCTTACCAAATGCAATCCAAAGTTGAATATTAGGTTTATAAGTTTGTGGCTCGAAAGAGATGTCTACTAATACCACAGTAATATCTGTGTCAACTGTACTTATGAGGATGTTGGATTGTAATATATCCAATATATAAAGACACATTCTGGTATCAGCTTCTTCGTAGTCAATTTCTGACATCGGTGTACTGCTATTTTTTGAAATAACAGATTTACCATAGGTGATGTATATTTCTTTACCTTCTTGTACGTCGTAAGCTGCGACTGCATCACTTAGTAGGGTAAACAGTTCTGTCTTGTTCTCTGAATTCTTCAGGAATGTAACAAAGTTTTTGGGGAGTTTCCCTTGTGACTTTTCTCCTCTCTTCCTTCCCTTTCTTCACTCGTGCAGTTTCCTTCAGACTATCTGGCTTGCATATGTCCCATACAGCATCGATTCGTAGGCAATCCTAATGAGAAAAAAAAAATACCACTGCCAGAAACACTGGAAGAAAAATGTGATCGCGTCGTATTTAGAAAGTCTGGATGCTGGTATCTCGTAAAATATTAAAGTTACAAATGCAGATCTAGTCTAAAGTAGTAGCAAATTTAGTCTAGGTTAAAACCAGGGTGTATTTAATACACCCTGGTTAAAACTGATTCGAATACTGTTGCTGTAAACCCACCCGATTTTCGTAATAAACTAAAAAAGTCCAAAACTTTGGAAGCTTATATCTCGCAAAATATTAAAGTTATAAAAGCGGCTCTGGTCTCAAATTGTAGAAAATTTAGTTTAAATTAAATCCTTTTTGCTACACATCAAAAGTTGGGGAGATATTTAATTAAAACCAAATAAAAGTAGAAAATTTACAGTTACAGTCCAAAGAAAACAAAGATGCGTCGTATTTCAAGATGGCGGACACTGAAATCGGGCACTCCCCCTTGAATTGATAGTACTGAGGGTATATAAGAACTCAAAATTTGGCGCTTTAATCCAGCAGGTCACGATTCTGGCTAGTATTTGTTTTAAGCCACCACACTAATGTAGGTATATCCTAGGTTATCAGTCTTTATAATAAAATTACCCTTTTCTTACGTTTAGGTTCAGGGCCGTGGAGAGAAAATACGGGCCCGGGGGGAATTTTTTTTTTTTTTGAAAATTCATGAGCGGAAGGGACAAATTCGAAAAAAAAATTTGCGGAAAAAAATTTTCGGGACCCCAAACAAGCCCTCAAAAAATTTTTTGATGAGCGGGGGGGCAGAAATCCGAAAAAAATCTTCCTGGTCCCTCAAAACAAGCCCGGGCCCGGAGGGAATCACCGCCGCACCACCTCCCTCCCATCGGGCCTGTTTCGGTTTATTCAGCCATCGTCAGAAAACTGAAATCAAGTGAAGACAAATATTTTTTAAATGCTATTTTATGCACATGGATATATAGGTATTTCTTCACAACCACTATAGAATGTAATAATTCCGAAATCATTTTTAATAATAGAAAGTTAAAAATTTTCACTCTTGAGATAGAATATTTATTCTGAAACACTTCCTTCTTACTGGCAATGAATCAGGAAAAAACGTTTTCAATGCAGTTTCATTCTGTTGGCGCCAATTATATATCTAGTCCACTAATTAAACTTCAGCATAAAACAATTGAACAAGTAAAAGACTTTAAGCTTCTAGGTATTTATGTAGATATGTCACTAAACTGGAAATCTCATATAGATTATGTATGCAAGAAGTGTTCAAGTATTTGTTTTGTCTTAAAAAGATTATCACAAATTACAAGCAAAAATGTGAAAATATTTTATTATTCAAATTTTGAGTCGACAGTTAGGTACGGAGTGATTTGCTGGGGTAATGCTAGTACAGCTAGTCGTGTATTTGTGCTGCAGAAAAAAGCCTTACGTTCTATGTATGGATTGCAGTATCGTGAATCTTGTAAACAGACCTTTATTTCTCAAAAAATTTTAACTTTACCGTGTTTGTATATCCTTGAAATTTTAACTTTTGCAAAAAAAATTTGAACACATTCACTTTTCAGAATATATCACATGAATATAATACACGACATGGAGAAAATTTGCAGCACTCACTTCACAGATTAGAACTTTATAAATCTAATCCTTATTATGTCGGTACGGTTCTGTATAATAAATTAGATATAAGCATAAAATGTTGTACTTTTAAATTTATATCCACTGTTAGAAACATGTTGCTCACTAATGCCTTTTATAGCGTAGATGAATATTTAGCTTTTTAAATTAAACAAAAAATATATATATATATATTATGTGTAAATGATTACTTATTAATGTATTCTCTTTTTGACCTGTCCTATATCAACATTGTTTGATCAATTGGATTAATAAAGTATTATTATTATTTCGGCTTTCTCAGGGTTGTCCTGGTATTGTTGAGGCATTGGCGGAGGGTTAACTCAAGCCATGCTTCTTCTATTGTGCGTTAAGAAACTTCCTGACTATTGTGCATGTATTGATGATAACGGATTTTTGAAGACTTATGTATATATCTGGATAGAGTTGTAGAGTGGCAATGCTTTGATGGAGTTTTTTCGGAATCACACCAGTTACTGATATTATGATGGGTACTATTTGTACTTTGTTTTGGTTCCATATTTGTTTTATTTCTTCTGATAACGGTAGATATTTTTGAATTTTTTCTGTATGTTTTTTTTCTAGATTGGATGTGTTGGGTAGTGCTATGTCAATTAGATATGTTATTTTGTCCTGTTTGTCTATTAGTGTTATATCGGGTCCAGGGACGCACCCAGAAAATTGCTGAGGGGGGGGGCTACTACAAATAATAATAATATGATTAACAAGGGCGGATCCAGAAAGGTTACTGGGAGGGGGGCACTAACATTTTCAAAAATATCCCTTCGGACTCCGCGATCACTACTTTTATCACCTCATGGGGGGGGGGGGGGGTGCAAATAGAAAACAATTTTTTTTCCACCTCGTACAAGAAGTGCTATTAACCCAGGTAGCAAAGACACGTGAAAATGACGTGAAAAAATGGTCAGGAGTGACGAGAAATGACGAGTTAGATGACGTAAATGAAACGTGAAAATGACTTCCTAATGTCTCAGACGAATGACGTCTTTTTCAGGTTATATTTGCTAATCCCCCCCACAGGTTTTTAGTAATAGGAACATATAAAACTACATACTAGTTAGTAATCTACTTGATAAAAATAAAATAATTAATGCATAAATAAGTTTTGTCCTAATGAATTTGTCTGTTAGCCATCCGTAATTTTATTTACATTAACATATCTAATATTGTTTACCATCACTCCAACTTTTTCTCACAAGGGTTGCCTGCAAATTATAATGTTTATTAAGTTATTAAATTCATTTTTACTTACCTTTACCAATTGCGGTCGGTAGGATTCGAACCTACATGTCTCCCGTTGTCCGTATTGCAGTACTGACGCTTCAACCAACTGAGCTAGCTTGGCGACCGCTATTTCGGATGCTAAAAGCAGTATTTATGGTGGTGAATGAAGTCTTTATTATGTGAAATTGAATTTCTTGCCTTATTTAAAATATATAAAAATCTTTCAGGTTCTCGCTTCGAGTTACTAGTATTTTTATTTATTTATAATTATTAAGAAGAACTTATTTAATTTAATTAAACTGTCACCAGTGCCACCTGAGAAGTACGAGTAGTTGTTGAACATGTAATTATTATTACATTAATTAGTATTAGTGGCGGTTCGTTAAAAAAAATATATTTTCCCCAGATCTCGAAATTAAAGAGCAGAGAGGGAGAAATCCGAAAAAAAAATTCTCCTTATCTCAAATTTGATGAGCGGTGGAGGGGAAGTCAGGAGTCAACTATTTTAAGAATTTAAGTTTTAAGTTGAGGTACTTATATAAACCTGGGAAGCGTGTTGGAGAAAAAACGGTAAAGGTGTAATATCGTCATCTACAACATAAATAGAATATTTAATGGTCTAAAACAGACCTAAAATTGAAAAACCCAATAAGCAATTATTACCTTAAAAAAAAACAACTAAAATTTTTTTCGCAATAAAAAAAAAACGGAATGAGCAGGGGCCGAACCGCCGACCTCATGACTTGGAAGACGACGCCTTAAGCACTCGGCCACCAACCTTTATCGGGATATTTACCTAAAGACTTTATAGTTGGAACACGAATAGATTTTGCTTTTTAATGCATTTTAATCTAATTATATTATTAAAAGAATAGATAGAAATATAATTTAAACAAATAAACTGCCGAATCTTTGCAAACTCTTTCGAATATAAATTATTTTGGATAATGTTAAAAAACATTATATCCTAGAATAAAAACGCCAATACTTATCCCTCACGACACGGTTTGTTTTTTTTACACTTTACACTCTGCTTACGATAACAAAATGCCATTAGCGAGTTTTAAAGTTTGTAATCCGATAAAATATAAATAAATTTAACACCGAAAAAAGACGACAATATGACGTAATGTGTAGCACGTCATTTTAATGTCATTTATAAGACGTCATTCTGTCGTCGATTTTTAGTGCCCTGACGTCTTTTTGACCAGAATCACCAGATTTTGACGTCATTATAACGTACCCTTGCTACCTGGGAAAAATCTAAAAAAAAATTTTCCGCTCCTCATGGAGGGGGGGCTATTAAAAATCTGAAAAAAATTTTTCGCCTCGTGAGAAAAGTACAAATAAAAACCAGACAAAAAACAATGTCGCCTTGACAACGTAACAAATACTTTCCTCGAGAGGGGCAAGCGATGCTGGCCTCCAGGGGGGGGGCTTAAGCCCCCAAAGCCCCCCCCTTCAGTGCGCCTCTGATCGGGTCTATTATTGTTTATTGTTCGATCGGTTAGTATAGTTCTATTCCAGTATAATTTTACATTGCTGTTCTCTAGAACAGTTTCTGGATAGTATGAATACCATGGTTTGTCAGGTTGTGTGAGTTTATATTTGTGGATTAGCGCTAGGTGGATTTGTTTGCATACATTATCATGTCTGTGGGTGTATTCGTTGGGTGCAAGTGTGTTACAACCGCTGGTAATGTGTTCTATTGTTTCCTGTGTTGTCGAGCAGCGTCTACATTTATCATCATTTATTGTACTGTCTTTTATTATATATTTAGTATAGTTCCTCGTCTTTATGACACGATCTTGAATTGCTATCATAAACCCTTCCGTTTCTGAGAAAAGTTGACCATTGGACAGCCATTTATTTGAGGCTTGTGTGTCTACGTGTGGTTGTGTGATTTGGTGCGCATGTGTTCCATGTAATGCTTTAGTTTTCCATCTGTCTATTTTTATTTCATTAGTTGTTATTTCCTCGTTAAGTTTGTAGTTTTCGTTATTAAGTTTTAGAGGTGTGAGAGAGTTATCAATAGAAATTATCGCTTTGTGCATGAGACTGTCCTCCCGAGATGTGAAATAATCTCTTAGGTTTGTGATTTGTTTGTGGTGGAGGGTTTTGATGTCAATGAACCCACGGCCACCGTATTCTCTTGGTAGTGTGAATCTTTCAACTGCTGTATGCTCATGGTGTTTACGGTACTTTGTGGTCATAGTACGTAGTAAGATGTTTAGTGCTTCTAGGTCTGTGTCAGTCCATTTGATGATACCAAACGAGTATGTTAACAGGGGTATTGCATATGAGTTTATCGCGTGTGTTGTGTTTTTACCATTTAGTTCCGTTTTCAGTATTGCTTCTATTCTACTTTGGAATTTCTTTTTTATTTCAGATTTGTGTATGGTCTATTGATGGTTTTTGGAAAATACCAAGATATTTATAATACTCATTGTTGTTTAAGGGTTCTATTTTATTGTGTTCGTTTTCTAGCACTAAACCTTCGTGTACTTGTATTTTACCTTTAACAATGGAGCAGGATTTACATTTGTCGAAGCCAAAACTCATTTTTATATCTGAACTGAATTTTTGTGTTAATTCGATTATATGGTTTAGATGTAGGTTATTGCTTGCATACAGTTTCAGATCATCCATGTAGAATAGGTGTTTTATTTTCACTGTTTTTTCTTCTATATTGGTGATATTATATCTATATGTTGTTCGGTTTAGCAGATTGGATAGTGGGTTGAGTCCAACACAGAACCATAGTGCACTAAGTGAGTCGCCCTGGAAGATACCTCGTTTTATTGGTATCTCATGACTTTTTAGGACATTAACTGGTGTTTGAATGTTGAGTGTGGTTCGCCAGGTTTTCATTACTGTGGTTAGAAAGTTTACTAATTGATCATCTATTTTGTATATGTTAAGTACATGTATCAGCCATGAGCGTGGTACGATGTCGAATGCCTTTTTATAATCAATATATGCGCAGTACAGATTTATCTTCTTTAGCTTGGCGTGGTTGGTGATTGCTGAGTCGATTATGATTTGTTCTTTGCAGCCTTGGCTGAATTTTCTACAACCCTTCTGTTCTTCACTGATGATTTCATTCTGTATAAGGTGTTGCTCTATTTTACAAGTGATAATGGAGGTTAATATTTTGTAGATTGTGGGTAGACAAGTTATAGGTCGATATTTTGAGGCGTTCTTTGCGTCTTCATCTTTGGGTTTAAGGTAAGTTAATCCTGATGTGAAAAAGGTAGGTAGCTCGTTAGGATTACTGAGGCATCTATTAAAGAGCTCAGCTAATTTGGTGTGTGTTGCCGGGAGGTATTTGTACCAAAAGTTATGAATTCTATCTAAACCAGGTGCCTTCCAGTTGTGAGTTTTCTTTATTGCGGCTGTGACATCAGATATTTCTATTTGTACTGGTTGCATGTATGTGTATTGATTACTGTTGTTGATCTCATCTAATATCCATGTTTCTTGTATGTTGTGTTTAACTTCGTTTGACCAAATGTTTGACCAGTATGTTTCGAGTTCTTCTATTGATGGGGTTTCTTTAATATCTATACTCTTACTATTATTTAAGTTGCTATAGAACTTTTTTGGGTTTGTCTGGAAAGATGAATTATGAGTCTTTCTATTCCTGCTTTTTTGGTATCTTTTTAGTCTGTGGGTATAGACTGATAGTTTTTGTTTGAGTGTATCAAGCAGAGTTGTAAGATTATTTTCGTTGTGTTTATTTTTTATTGTATCTATTTCTTTTTCTGTTTTATTGTTTCTAATGTTTCCTTTAATTTTTTGTGTGATTTTTCCTATTTCTCTTCTTAATGAAATTATTTTTTGTCAAGTCTATCTTGCCATGGTGGTTTTTGATTTTTATTTCCTTGGTTTTTTGTTTCTTCGGGTATTTTTTGGTCATTTAATTTGGTAGTAGTGTATGCTGAGCAGTATATTAGGAAGTGTAAGTATTCAAGTGCTGTGTTTTCATTTAATATTTCTTTTAGGTGGTTGTTTATTTCTTTAAGTATTGTTTTTGTTATTATTATTATTATTATTATTATTATTATTATTATTATTATTTTTAGTTTATAAAAGCCAGTCACCCTTTATACTCTGTGGCTCCGACACTCACAGAGGGGAGCTGGTAGTACCGGCAGCCACTCCCCACGTCCGTGGGGTGAGTGACTACTGGGTCCGAGAATCGTGTGCCCTGAGTAGACGTAATGAGCCGGGGATAATGGTCTTCTGCATCCTGCCGGCTAGGATCTCTGCCGAATTTCGGCATGCCGGTATGATCTTTAGTTCTGAAAACAGTGTGTGTCTCGTTCCACCGAGGGCTCCTATGATCAGGACCACTAGCTTAACAGTATGGCCAGGGTAAAGCCTATGGAGCTCGAAGATCAAATCTCGATATTTCGTCCGTTTTTCCTCCTCCATCAAGACAATGTTATTCTCCGCGGGAGCCGAGAACTCCACGACAAACATTGTCTTGAGTTGGTGGTCGAGGAGTACCATGTCAGGCTTATTAGCTTGTATTTGCCTGACAGTAGGAAACGAGTAGTTCCAATAAATTAGACACTTCTCATTTCCCACAACGGACTCAATATCCCCCAGAGCGTAAGGCAGCACTGGTGTCTCGTCTATCCCATACGAGTGCCTTAAGTGATAATAAAGCACTCGTAATGCTGCGTCGTGCCTCTGGATATAGGCCGAGACTGCATATACTGGACAAGCCGAGAGCAAATGCATTAATGTCTCCGGCGCCCTGTGGCAGGTCCTGCAGCTGACATCAGGGACCTCTATACCCATGACACGACTTCGATAGACGAGTGTGTTGAATACACCATCCTGGCACGCCATTATGAATCCCTCGGTCTCAGACTTCAGCCCGGCTGACCTTAAGAAAGCAAAGGTCAGCCTTTCGGATAAGCCGCGGTCTTCTATATTTTTATAGAAGACGCCATGCAATGGCTTATCAGAGTGTCGCTGCAGAAATAGATCAATTTCAGCAGCTTTGACTTGGGCTTTTTGCCGAGCAGGTTCCAACTCGGTGACAGAGTCTTGGTTAACCCGCTCAGCGTCGAAGACCAGACCGAGTTCATCGGCGGCTCTGCGTGCTGCCTTAAACAAAAAGGCTCCTGCTCCTGCACTTTCATGGTCTCGGACCATGCAGAGGAGGGGATCCGAACTCCTTATGACCTTACAGGCTCCATCCAGAACCATTCTGTTATGGAGACTCTCCAAACTCAAGAGTCCACGGCCTCCCCGATGTCGTGGGAGATATAACCGTGGAACGGACGATTTAGGGTGCAAACTCCTATAGAGATGCATCTTTTTTCGGGTTCCTACATCGAGTTGACGCAGCTCCTCTTGATTCCATTATTATTATTATTATTATTATTATTATTATTATTATTATTTTTTTATTTTTTTTTTTTTCACGGACGTGCATCCGGTAGATTCAGATATCACCGGGTCCTTCGTGGACCAAGGTTATATCGGTCGCTGTAGATATTTGCGCACAATATGACAGGTTATTATTATTATTATTATTATTATTATTATTATTATTATTATTATTATTATTATTATTATTATTATTATTATTATTATTATGTATTTCTGTCATTTATGTAAAGTTGTTATAAATTGATTATTTTGTGAAATATATTTTGTGAATGTTATAAACAGTTAATTGAGACAATATGGTGCAATCTTGTATGGTACTGTGTTGCAAGAATCGTTGCAAAGTCCCGGGTTTTAAACAATTGCAGTAATAATAAGACCGGCTCTGACGTATTTTGTAGTGCGATTGCGCTTGGCTTTAAGGTCGCCATACTTGCGCGAGGTTCAATTTCACGTAAAGATTGGTATAGATATTGACCTTCCATTTATATAGTAGAGTTCAGTGGATAAATGTCGTTCATCAGAACCGGACCTGTCACTTTGACAGCGTCTGCTAGGACATTGCTACCGATTTTTTCGTCTGCCGTTTCCTTATTTATTGTACCATAAATAAACAAATCGAGGGACGCAAAAATTATTTTTGATCAATATAGTTCACCGAAATCTGATTTCTTGCCATTTTGAGTTGTGTCTGCTATGATAATGTTACCAGAAAAATCGTCTGTCTAGGTAGAAATGCAGTCTAAACCAACCAGTCACCCCTGCAAAAAAAATTTTTATCAAGTGAACCAAAAATTAAAATCATCCCTTTTTGAATACACCCACCAAGTTAATGTTACCACTTTGAAACGGCAGACGATCGGTTTTGACATACCTATCTTGTTTAGTTTATCGCATGAATATTAATCATTTTAAAAACAGGTTGTTTTATAGATCATCATGTGACATTGTTATCATTTAAAAGAAAACATCACGTAGTCGTCCAAGCGATTTAAATCAGAAGTTGCTTTAATATCTTGTTTAGTTCATCGCAAGGATTTTGTTACTATTAAAGTCATTAACTGTCGCATAGATCACGATGTGTTTTAATAAATTCTGAAACATAACATTACATTATAAGATTGTAATAGGGCTGGCTCTAGGGGGGGGGGGGGGGGGGCGAAGCGGGCGGCAAAATTCTAGGCGCGGCAAATTCTTCAAATCCACAGTTACCAAAAATATAAAAAACGTTTTCCGAAAATAACTAACACAACTCCTAGTAAACCTTCCAAAAGTAATTCCACTTCTGACACCAGCTGTCGCGTGTTTACATCCCCTACCTAGTAAACACCCCCCGAGTGTGGGTTAAAAGCTAGGAAACAATTGTTTCACTAATACAGTAATAGTAATGTTAACTTTATGTAAATAATTTGTTATTGTTAGTTTTTTTGTATATAAAGTGGGTTACATACATACATTCTGTTTCTTATATGTGATTTTATTTCTTGTCTAATTCCTGTGGTGTGGTATTTTTTTTAAATTTCAATACGGTTAATTTTTTCACTTATTTTATTTTACCCTTTTAAATACAGTAATCATATTGCTGAAAATCCAAAAATTGATGTAACCTTATAACTAAAAAAACAAACCATCAAGAATATTCAGTAGGTGACTCTTAAAATGTTATAAAAAATAACGGACTGAAAAGATAATTTATATAAGAGAGAGGCGGCAAAATGAAACTGTGCCCGGGGCGGCAAAATACCTGGAGCCAGCCCTGGATGGTAATGTAGAAGGTTCTTGCTTGAGGTATTTTTATGCACAGTGAGTGAGAACTGAGTTGAATACATACTAGCAGGAGATTAAGATTTAGGGATTTTTTCTATCAATTTTTTCCTATGCCTGCATAAAACTCGTTAAAAACATTAGCCATTTCGAGATCGTCAGCTAAAGACTGTCCTGTATCATTCAATATTTCCTTAATACTGTTATTTTCCCTGCTTACTGAATTTAAATTTTTGACATCCCATATATTGTTTACACAATTTGCATTTTTTTCTATTTGGTCCCTATAATATTTTATTTTGATAGACTAGTATTACTATGAGAAGATGCCAGGGCGGAGCCAAAATGCGCGAATATTTTTACCAGTGGCATAGCTTTATCTGGGGTATAATGTAATTGCAATAAAAGTTTCGCGGTCAAGGAACTGTGAAAATGGAGTAGATTAAAACTTGCCAACTGTTACGAGTAACCTTTGTTCAGGAGAAGTGTAAGAATAGTAAGTTCTACTAAACTTTGCCTAATAAAGTTGTTTTATTATTATTATTACCGTCGCCGCCGCTCTACTGCAGGGCACCGCCGCCACTGGTGTTGTCACGTAATTCTTTCTCATTGGCTTAGAATGATGGAGTGCACAAACTCGTTTCTGCGCATATTTTTTGCTGGCATCTTCTCATAGTAATACTACTTTACCTTTAATTAATGCATTTAAACCATTAATATATACAATAAATTCATCAGAGCCGTTCCTAAGCACTGTGCTTAGTGCTTGTCTAAGTACTTTTGTGCTCGGGAGCACTGTGCTTAAGAGCACTATTTAAAATTGGTGCTTAGTGCTTGGGGCTTCGAGCACTTTGCGAAAGGGCTTAGTGCTTAGTAATCCCGCAAAGTGCTCGCAAGCACTCAAAAAAGGCTCGCAAACACTCTAGTGCTCGGGAGTGCTTGCAAGCACTCGAAAAGGCTCGTAAGCACTTTTTTTTAGCGTTCGAGAGCACTAAAGTGCTTGCGAGCACTCCAAAAAGCTCCCAAGCACTTTATGACTCGTGAGCACTTTAAAATTTTCGCAAGCAAAGAATCATTTCTGCATGAAATTTGTGAATTTACACCCAATTTAGAAAAAAAAATTTAGACTGAAGAGAATTTATTTTATGACGAAGAAAAAATATATACCTAATTAATTATATCAAAATTTGATTTACATCAGATCTCGTGCAATAATAATAATTCTCAAGAAAATGCTTCATAATAAATTGTTTTCATTCATTACCTACTTTTTTCAAAATAGTCTCGAACAATTTTTTCTAAATTGGGTATGTGCCAAGTCAATGATGGTTTCCAGTTTCACTTTTGCTCGAAAACGGTTGGGATTGGGATTATCAAATTCATCTATAATCATCATCAGTCATCAAATTATGTTATATTTTCCCTTACAAGCACACAAAGATGATATCTTTATTATTTATCATATTATTAACTGTATTCTGTTCCAGTCAGAAGTATAAATGGTGTACCTCCCTACTCTCTACCTAAAAGCATGATGTGATAGTGATAAATTGTCTCTTTCATTAAAAAAAAATTCTCCACCGAGGTGAAAATCAGAATAGTATGCAGTATTACACTGTGTCCCTGGACGGACCTAACACCTAACTAGACTTGCAATCTTTGTTATTTTGCATTTTTATTTTGCATTTTTAGAGAAAAAGTCACTCTTCATTAAATGTTTTGCTTACTCTGAAAAGTACAGGATAGAGAGAAATAACGTACAGGATGGTTAACAAATAAGGAAACGTGAATTTGTGCCAAAAGTAAAGTATAAGTATTTTGAGAGGAGATTGTTACAGGAAAAAGTTGTTTCTAATGTCAACAAAAGGTCAGATATGAAATTTTAACGTCGCATCTCAAAGGTGGTATTTTTGTCAAAATTATGATTAAAATAATTAAAAAAAGAAAACGATGCCTAAGAAATCTACTTCCACATCCAGACTTCCTATACAAGTCTTACAACGAAAATACTATATTTGCACTCCACTACGTGGAAATAATTGTTTATGGAACTTTAATAATAAAATATTTGAAATTGTGTACCCCGAAAACCCAGTAAATGATATGCCACATCGGTAGTAGTGGTGGGGGTGAATGAAGTGAAAAAGATTTTTGATGACTTTGATTCTTGTACATACACTAAATCAGAATATTTTTTCACCCCCTCTAATAATGGGGTGGGGGTGGTATAGGGGCGGCTAATGCCAAAAATTTTTTAAGACCATGGCTTCTCTTATATTTACTAAATACCAATTTCATGGACTCTTACTTGCTTGATTTACTTATTTACCCCCATTTATCCCAATTTACACCTCAACTCTTCAACAGAATAAGATCAAAATAGAATCTAGTTCCAGATCTCCTTAAAATACATACGTGTACCAAATTTTAAGTCAATATCTTAAACAGAGTAATCATGAGCACCAAGAAGTTACAAGACCAACAGACAAACCGACAAGACAGGCAGAAATGTTTTTACTCAAACTTAAAATATTGACGTTTCATGACATTCTAAGCCTATTTGAACATTGAAAGTTTTCAAAAAATTTTTTCCCATCAGTATTCTTCCACTGGATGTGGAATTAATACGCAGAAAATGGCATGATAAAGATATAAAAAATCATTGTGTGCCGTGGACTACACGATAGAAGTAAAGCTTCTACTTCATGCATTTTCTTCGAGGAAACCTACTACGCATCTATACTACTCGAGGTAACCCACTGTGCATCCAATTTACTCGAGAAAACCCACTGCGCATTCATACTACTTGAAGTAACCCATTGCACATCCATTTTACTCAAGAAAGTCCACTGCACATCCATATTACTTGAAGTAACCTACTGCGCATCTATAGTACTCGAGAAAAGCTACTGTGCATCCAAAATACTCGAGGAAACCTACTGCGCATCCATACTGCTTCAGGTAACCCACTGCGCATCCCTTTGACTCGAGAAAACCGAAGAAAATAATAGATCTATAAACACCGTACAGGTTGCAATTTGAAATCGTAGAACCTAGGCACACACGCGATGACGCGTCTCTGACGCATCTTATCTATTCTTGAAACATTGATGTCAGTTTAGCAACATACTAAAAGTAATCTTGAAAGGCAGGTCCGCTGATGTTCGTTTGTTCATAGGACTCGAATTATAATGCAACCTGTAGTATTTATAAATCTTAAAATTCCACACCTAGATTTTCTATCCAAGTCTCTCACAACGAAAAAATTTTAACACAATATTTGCACTTTACTATGTGGAAATTATTGTTTACGGAACTTTAATAACAAAATATTTGAAATAATCTACCCCAAAAACCTATAAAACGATATGCCACATCGGTAGTGGGGGTGGGGGTGGTGGTAGAGAGGTAGTAGTGGGGGGTGGATGAAGTAAAAAAATATTGAGGCCTTAGGATATACATGCTAAATTACAATGTTATTTTTTTCACCATCTTTAATAATGGAGTGGGGGTAGTAATAAGGGTGGATAATGCCAAACAATTTTTTGAGACCTTATTTTTTTTATATACAGTGTGACCCATTTGTTTTGGAGTCGCGCTGTAAAATATTTATTTATTGTGCGATTTGAATCAAATTTTACTCAAGTATAGAACAAATTAGAATCTAAGTTTGGCCAGAAAAACTTTCACCTCCTACAAATGCAAAGCCACCTGCGGTACCAATATATACGGAAAAAATCAAAGAATCATATTAGGCATTTTTTTACTGGACTTTGTTAATGAAACTTGTTCAGAATTTTCCAAAAACCTTGGGGTTCAAAATTTAATCAAAATAAAAAAATGTTGAAATTTTGATTAAAATAATGTCCAAGTCCGGAAATACCAATTTAATGGGTTTTATTGTTTAGAAAATTGTACTATGACAATTTTGTTTGATATTAAACACCAGGTAATTGTCAAGCAATTTGCATTTTTTTTAAAACAATTATTTTTAAAAATTTTTAAAATTTCAATTTTCCAATTTTTTTATTTGAATTAAATTTCAGACTTAAGATTTTTGGATAATTCTGAACAAGTTTCATTAACAAAATTTTTCGATAAAAAAATGCCTAATATGATTTTTTGATTTTTTCCACATATTTTGGTCCTGTAGGTGGCTTTGCAATTGTAGGAGGCGAATGTTTTTCTGGTTATAATTAGATCCTAATTTGTTCTAGACTTGAGTAAAATTTGATTCAAATCGCACAATAAATAAAGATTTTACAGGGTAACTCCAAAACAAATGGGTCACACTATGTATATATACTAAATATCAATTTTGCGGACTCTTATTGCTTGATTTATCTATTTATCCCCATTTACCCCAATTTATCCCCCAACCCTTCAACAAAATAAGATGAAAATATAATCTAGTTCTAGATTTCGTTAAAGTACATATGTGTACCAAATTTCAAGTCAATATCTCAAACAGTTCCAGAGTAAACGTGCGCACAAAAAAGTTACAGACAGACTGACCGACAGACAGAATTTTTTTTATCAAACTCAAAATCTCGACGTTTCATGACATTTTAAGCCTATTTGAACAATACAAATTTTTTTTGCATTGCTATACTTCCACTGGATGTGAAAATAGAAATGAATTAAAGAAATATGAAAAATAAAAATATATATAATATTTCTATTCTATTGATGTTTTGTTATCATGTTATTATGCACGTTGGTTCAATTTAATTATTTTAATCATAATTTTAGCAAAAACATCAACTTTGAGATACGACGCCGACGTTTAAATTTCACATCTGAACTTTTATTGGCACTAGAAACAACTCTTTCCTGTAACATATTTCCTCTCAAAAACCTCTCAATTTCTTTCTAGGTTTGTTGACTTTTTTATAAATAACACATAAATTCAATAAAATTCTAGCCTTAATTAATAGATACTCCATTATTTAAATTTTTAAAAAGTGCTTAGTGCTTAGTGCTCCTGAATTGAAAGCACTTTTTCAGAGTGCTTAGTAATCGCGAGCACTCTACTATTAACAGTGCTTAGTGCTCGAAAAAATAAAGCACTTTTTTTGAGTGCTTAGTGCTTAGTGCTCGCGAGCACTTTTTAGCAGTGCTCGCCCAGCTCTGAAATTCATTAAGTTCAGTAGCTGTTGGACATTTTCTGTTGCGTTTATAAAGTCATAAAGAATCAAAATTTAGTACTGTGTTAATAGTGACATACTACTAAATAATTTTCTGTTAATGTGTATTGATTAATATATCGACAATTTTTTTTAAAAACTGTTCTGTTTTTTCAATTATTTTTATGCCAAATCGGCTATAAAATGTTCCTCGTGACAGTTTGGGCATTATGTTTTATTTGTCTTCTATTCAATAGGTGGTAATAATAATTTATATTATGCTATATACAATAAACCATAATATGTAGAAATTCAATCATGCACAATTAGAGAACCAAACGCGTACACCTACCATTGTGTATATAATACACAATCTCGTGATTTGTAAGCAAAAGTGATTTAAATCACGAACATCTCACAAACAAAAAACTACATAAGAATAAATACATGAAACAGGCACAGGTTTTCTCTGGATGATATTGTAAGGAATGTAATTTATGAGCAATAAAAGTGCATTGTTCTAAATTTAATCTTTTGATAAAACCGGCCCTGTAATTGGGTTTGATGAGACCAAGCTAAGGTGTAAGATGGAACGCTAACACCTGTGCGGACCCCGAGGCGTTTTACGTGCTGGCATGCTAAGAATAGATAAACTGGCAGTGCATCATCATCATATGAAAGGCGGTGCACATAAAAAGATATTTATAACCATATGTCACAACGCCAACCTTAATTCCAAATAACAAAAATCAATTAAAAATCAATCAAACGGCGTAAACTAAGAGTCCTTGTTAGAGTAATTAATACTAATTTAGATACAAAAATATTTTTAGGAATTAATAGCACCCATTTGAACTGTTAAATACTTCTAGATTAGAATAGAATACATTTTATTGGGTAACCACTAATTATTGTTACAATAACAATATAGATTTTGACACAGTAATTATGTATAAGAAAAAATAAATATAAAAAAGCTGCCTAAGAAATCACTACTTCCACATTCAGATTTCCTATCAAAGTCTCTTACAATGAAATAAAATTTGATACTATTTGTTAAGAATATCAATGTCATAGATAGAGAGAGTGCGTTTAAATGTTCAGTAACAGCAACAAAAATGTGTTAGTTTAACAGAAGTCGCATGTTATGTAGGGAGGGACGGATGGGACAGGGGGGGGCAAATGGGCAAATGCTCGTCTGGCTGGTGGGTCTGGGGCCGGGTCGAGGTAAATAGGCATTCATCCCGGCGAATAAAAAACCCGACGGCCAAAAAAATTTAAACGGCAGCTCTTTTCCCTCCTTCGTCCTTACTTAAAACGAAATAAATCTCAAATGTGTTTCTCAGGCTGCTATCTTAAAAACTCGGTCACTAACATAAATGCTAGAAGTCATTTATAAAAAGTTATTAACCTACAAGGAGTTGTATTTTGGTCATCGCATCTTGTTACAGTAGCCAAAAAGGATGGCTATTTGGTTATACTGGCTATTATTAAAACTGAATTATTACGTTTTGAAAACGTAATGGTGACGGAAATGGGGAATAATATTTTGGTCATCAAAACGCAACTGGAGCCAAATGGCCATAACGCATATGCAACTCATTTGGCTCCATTTTTAATTTTTGTGGCTGCTTTATTACTAGTAATAAAATGGCTGTTATGATGATGTATCTACTTCACTGTGACTAAATCATGACTTTTTAGGCATAAAATAAAACAAGAACACTATTATGGTCATCTTTTGGCTTTAAGCAGGTGTTGTTAGACAAAATGGACGTCCATCATACTTATAGCATACTTTGTTGATCTTTAAAATTATATGAACATCATAATTGCATATGTAATTAATCAAGAGGGTTAAATTTTATCAACGCACGAATTTTTTCTGTAAATTTATATAAAATACTCATAAAAACAAAGGAACCTTCAGAAATTTCTAAATTTTTAGGTATAATTTAATTAATTTGAAATATTTACATACAAACATTTTGTAATTTCAAGAAGCCCCATCGATGGTAAGGTTATTAAAACTTATTAAAATATGGAATTAGTAAATCAAAAACGTTATTTTATAGGTATAATAGGGCATGTGCATCATATAACTAACATAATCTCAAATTTTAAGTTTTTTAAGTTTATTCTTGTTTTTAATGTTTGTATACTCATTTCAGCTTGAAGTAATACTGACTCCAAGCAAATATTTAAAAATTCATGCAAATAATTTTTCAATATTGTTGATT
This sequence comes from Rutpela maculata, assembly GCA_936432065.2. Lineage (NCBI taxonomy): Eukaryota > Metazoa > Arthropoda > Insecta > Coleoptera > Cerambycidae > Rutpela > Rutpela maculata. Next base: position 104,995,867 of record OW386287.2, on the reverse strand, counting down.
TATAAAAATAGACTGCTAATTACAGGTTATATTTCCAACCTACAAAAAGAGTCCTACTTTATTCATAAATCTTAAGAAATATATATTTTTGACGTTAGCTGTGACGTCACGTGCACATGCCCTATTAATGAAGTATTGATATAGTAATTTACGTTATAAGTCCGGCAGGTGACTTATTACAGTACGAGTTGCTTTACGGACGAGGCAACGCAGGAGCTGAGTCCGGAATATAAACGAGTACTGTAATGACACCTACCGGATGTGCATCGTATAATATTTTATTTCATACTGTCTTTATAATCTTTTTTAAAATGAATTAAAAGTTATAATTATTGAAATTTAAAAAATATTAGTTCGTAATCTAACAATCGCATCACCTTAACGATGTTATAGCAATTGTTTTCCCTAGCTAATTATGATTGTCTTTAGCTTGTCACTGTCAAATAAATAAAACCATAATTTTTGCACTGTTTTGTATCTTAGAAATTTCGGAGGAGATTTTAAATAAATCTGTGAAAGCAACGGAATAATTAATCCCGAAAAAATCATCACATAGATATCAAAAAGAATATGGATTGTTTTGTCAATGGAAACAAATAATATAATAGTGTTGCTAGGTAACACATTACAGTATCAGATACTGTAATTAGTGTTTCGGTCTCGGCGAGACGAGACCGAGACTGAGCCAGTCTCGTATCGGGCTCGGGACCGTGTGTAAAGTATCGAGCTCGTTATCGGTCCCAAACAGTGGCGCAGCCAGAAAATTCATCTGGGGGGGAGGGCAATAGAACCGCCCTCCCCAGAGGATGAGGAAAATTTTTCAGAAAATGGTTGAAAACGGATGTGTATCTAGATTCCTCTATTAGATAATATTGGCATTAATTACAAAATATTTATTTCAAGGGATAATTTAGATACTGCTTCTTTATTTTTTGGCCCATGGAAGACGGCTTGGGGGGGCATGGCTCCCCCCCTGGCTGCGCCCATGGTCCCAAGACCCAAGACAGGTCTCGGTGCCCGTAACCTTAAACATCGCATATACTCGGCAACAGTGCAACGGTGTCAAGGACTGTTAACTACACAGGATAGCTCATCTCCATAAGCGTAACGTTGTCCATACCCCCACTATTTTTGGACCGTTTGTGACGTGTTAAGCTGTTCATTTCTCGGTGCGACGGTAGTTGATTGCGCCACGGGCTCTGCGGCCATGGACTGTTACATAATATATACATGTGTATATGATAACTGTGTTAGAAAAAAAACTAGAAATTTTTAATTTACTGTTCATAAAATATCGAGATTTATTTAGTTAAAAAAAATAACATAAAACAGCATCCCACAAAAGGTAGTATCTATTTTAAAAAGGACCGCTGGTGCAAGCCGCTAGCAGACCGGGACCGTTGTCGACGTCACAACCTGGCTAATCGCGTATGACCTTGGGGGAATAAATCCGTGGAGATGAGCTATCCTGTGTAGTTAACAGTCCTTGCTATAGATAAAATATATATATTATTATATAGATGGTTATCTTCCTGTTAATAATTCTATGACAGTTTGCATGCAGCGCTTTGTGGGTGGTACCGTACTAAATTAATAGCGGGAAACTTTGAAAACCTTATATCCTTAAATTTCACTTTGTATTTTATAATAATAAAAAAAAACAACACTAACTGTGTAATATATTTTATTAGCTGACTAATACATACATGAAAATAAATTATTTTTTGTGTTTTTTATATTTTTTACAAACCTATTACACTCCATTAATTTAATTTTGTTATAAAAAAAGTTTAGGTTTATGTGCATCTAGTCCTTTTAAGGAATTGTTTACATTTTTAGTAAATACATGTATATAAAAATCTAAGAAATAATTAATAAATATTTCAGATATTATTATGTTTGGTACAAGTCTTCTATGTTAAAAAGTAAATAAAACCCTTTAAAGTATGGATCCAATTTTTAATCGAAGGGGGAACTGATTGTTTATTTTCTTTATGGAATTTTATATTTCGTAACACTTTGACTGCTTCATACCAAAATTCAATACGATCCGAGTTTTCTTTCACAGCACTTCTTATTTATTTCCCTTTTAATTGACACTATCAAATAATTTGTCTATAAATAAATAGAAGAAAATCTGCAGTGCCCTCGGCCTCCAGTGAATCTTTCAGCCCTGAAATTAATTGTAACAAATTAATATACTGTGTACTTTCTTATTTTTTAAGCGATGACCATGTTGGGCACATAAAATTGTAGACATTTTTAAGGGCTTTAAACACGCATACAGAATGATTTAAAAAAATATATATTATAGATTATGTTTTTTTATATTACTATTTCTGCTGTTTATGACAACTCCGAAGTTCAACTATTGCCTATGCTAGAAGATTGCTACAAAAATATAACCTTACCTCTTCATCTAAACATGGGAATCGATGCATTACAGTTTGTTTATATCCATTATAACAAGAAGAAACACAAAACTTAAACACCATTATAGAAGATATTTTATTTTTTTAGCAATGAACACCAATGTAACACCGAGAGTAAAACACTTACGAGAAATGTAAATAATGTCAACCTGTCAACATAGAACAAATGTCAAAATCAAATTCAAATCCCGAAACCGCGAAAGCGATTGAAGCGACAAGTGCGTGGTACCAGGTACTAAACACTGTTTGACCTTCGCCGTATAAGATAAATATCTATATAATAATATATATATTTTTTCTATGGTCCTTGCAACGGTGTCGCAGTATCAAACCGCAAATCAAAACAATTTGTGCAATAATTTTAAGCGTCTTTTTTAATTGATAAAATCAAGAATATTAAGATGCCGAAACGCAAACGCTGTAAAGTCTTAAAATGCGTAAGCCCACAAGAGAGTGATGTGGAAATAAGTTCACCAAAAACGCCAGAAGAAAATGACGATGAAGTTGAGGTTATAGTGTTGGATGTTGAGAATGAAGTGCCAGTGGTGGATCATAACAATGCTGACAGGGATACCTCGAGCGGTAAAACAAACAAATTAGATTATAAAAAATATTTTAAATATGAAAAAATCGAGGGTGATAAACATGGAAAATGTTTAACATGTGAACAAAATAAAAAAACCAGATATATTAAAATGAAAGACCATAATACATCTGGCCTAAAAAACATCTCAGGAGTTGTCATAAATCCTTGTTTTCGCAAGCATGTGGCGAATCAAGCCCCCTTTCAACTCAAAGGACTATCCAAGACGCATTTACACAGCAGGTAAAATTGTAATTTTATGAATAGGTAAGGAAGATTATAAACGTTTCATATTCTTAATAACTCTCAAGAGGTCCGTCCGTCTGTCCCGTTTCATAAAAAATAATTTAAAAATGGAAAGTTTGATCGTTTTTAAATTTAGACAGTGAGTCAGGGTTGGCTAGAGGAAATACCTTATTGTTTTTGAAAAAAGTTGACCTGTATATTTATTTAACATTTTAATTCAATAAATAAAGAGGATTTCAAGTTTAAATAAGATTTTAAAAAAGTGTAATACTGCATATTATACTTAGGAGCATTTCGATATCCAAGATGGCATAATCAGATAATTAAAGAGGATCCGATGATTAAATCGTCATAAATTAATCAGATTAAACTTAAAAAGAACCTAAACCTTACCTTATTTTTTAAAATATGCGAAGGGTATCCTATAGAATGTGCAACAATTATATGGAAATATTAATAAATCTGCGAAGAGCATAATTTACATGTAGTTTTTAAACTGATTTAGTAGCAGATATTAAACTTTTTTGTTTTATTATTTCAGAGGAATGGATCAAGCTGCATTAACAGTAGTATTGTAGAATCAAATGAACTTGACAAGTTGATCGTCAGATGGGTGGCCATAAAATACTTACCCTTCACTTTTTTTGACGACAGTAAAACACAAGAGGTTCTTTGCAGCTTTAAACAGTGAGATGTCTATGTTAAAAAAGCAGTGGCGGCTGGTGAAATTTCATTTGTTTTTTCTCATCTTTGGCGCATGGGACCCATACGAAATATGGGAAATAACATCTAGAGAAGCACTTCTCTAAGGACCCCTAAAAAATTTTGAAAAAACAGTTTGCGAAAAATAATTTTTAAAATTCGGTTGCCCTTCCTGGCTCTAGGGATTCCTGTTTAATTTATTTTTTTTGTCATATACATTTGACTTTTCATAAAAATACAACAATAGGTTTTGGAGTTTATGAAAATATTTTCATTATTAACTGAGATCCAACGAGTTAAAATGTTGTAATTTGTTAAATTGTAAATTACAAAGTTTCCATTCATTGTATTTCAATTAATAATGAAAATATTTTCATAAACAAAAGTCAAATGTATATGACAAAAAAAAACAAATTAAACAGGAATCCCTAGGGCCAGGGAGGGCAACCGAATTTTAAAATTTTTTTCGCAAACTGCTTTTTCAAAATTTTTGAGGAGTACTTAGAGAAGTGCTTCTCTAGATGTTATTTCCCATATTTCGTATGGGTCCCATGCGCCAAAGACGAGAAAAAAAATATTGAAATTTCACCAGCCGCCACTGTAAAAAAGGATTCGTTGCGGAATAAGGTGCTTAGTCAATTTGAGGCCACCAAGGCAAAAATCAGAGATATTTTACAGACCAATTCTTCGAAAATTTCATTTACGATGGATGACTGAACGTCTGGGGCCAATAAATCTTTTTATGGCATCACAGCACATTTCGTGGATGAAAATTGGGATCTACAATCAGTTGTTTTGGATTTTGTTCCATCACATGGCAACCATACCGGCAAGGATATTGCTGCAATATTTTTTAACGTACTTATTGACTTTGCGATAGAAAATAAAATCCAAGGAATAACAGTTGACAATGTTTCTTCTAACACTACGTTTATGATAAAACTGGGACAACTCATAAAAGGAAACAATATTGAATTTGATCCAGTATCACAACATTTTCGTTGTTTTGGTCATATCATTAATTTGGGCGTACAAGACGTTTTAAAATTTTTGCGTTTAGAAGATTTGGCAGATGATCTAGATATTGTTGACAGCGAAAGTGAAATCCAAGATGAAGAATATCTAAGTGAAGAAAATGACGATTGAAATGGCGATGGCACGAATGAAATCAACCAATCTAAACGGATACTACAGGAAGTTGATGCGATTGCGAAAACAAGCGAAAGAGATTGTGTTAAAAATTAAAGAATTATTTTCAAAAAGTCTGAACAGTGTAAAAATATGTTAATCAATTGTTGTCAAATAACAAATACCAAATAATATATATATATCTCCGCCAGTTAATGTTTCCACCTGCCATATGTTGGAAACTGGTCTCCATTTGAAAGATACCCTTAATACAATGTGTACAATTGTAAAGACTTTAGACGTTTAAAAATTGATGAATAGGACTGGGTATGGTATTAATCAGTAAAATTTGTAAGTTCCTCAAGAATTTTAAGAAAGTTTCAACGGCTCTTGGAGGTGATAAATATGCAACTTTGCCACTTGTAATTGTATACTTCAATATGTTGATTGACAATGTCGAAAGCCAAATTTTTGAGTTAGATGGTAAACAGGATTCGGTTGACCAAGCACTTTTATTAGCCTTCCAGGTAGGAAGGGACAAAATGTTACAACACTACCAAATGACTAATTGGATATACTGTGCCTCGTCATAAAGTAGACACTTTTGACATGATCGATTGGGGAAAGGAAATGAAATCTAAATCTCTGCAAACTTTTCATGAAATTCTCAAAAAATACATAGGAGATAATGATACCACAAAAACATTACAAAAAAAATGGAAAACAAAGAGGACAGGAAAAATACCCAAATAGTATTGAATATAACATCATATCCCTCGATTTACTGTACGGAAACAATAAAAAATTGAGGCATACACAACTGGACTTAAAGCTGAAAAGAAACAGATATACTGTTATGGTGGAAAATGCACCAAACAAATTTTCCTTATATATCTAATATGGCACGAGATATTTTCAGCGTGATAGCTACGTCAGTACCTTCAGAGAGATTATTCTCCAAGGCAGTCTTAGTAATACTGAAACACCGAGACTGTTTAAATGAAGATTCTGCCAGAAGTTTTCTCTGTTTGAATTCATGGGCAACTTGTGGACTTACAGAAAAGCTTTAATTTTGTTTATAATATATTTTGTTATTACGTACTAAAATTAATTACGTATTAGATACATTATTTATTGTTTTTATTTTATAACTGCGAGTATTAATAAACTCTTTTATTTATTTTAAGTTCTCTTCCATAATTCACCTATAAAAAATTATTTAATGGACATATTATCTCTTAGAGATATATTCTTACAATGCAATGTGAAAAACACTGTAAGCATCTTCCTCTATATTTATTTTAATTCAACACTATATTGTTAGGAAAATATATTTTAAAAAAATGCACCGAGACCGATATTGAACAGACTCTCGGGAGACCACCTCGCTCTCTGTCTCGGCCGCAAGATCTCGGTATTGCTCTCGGGCACGGGGCTCGTTACGAGACCGAGAGCGAGACCGAAAAAATCTCTAATTATCAGATTTGGTGACAACTTTTAAAAAAATTTCAATTTCATTTCAGGACAAATCGAATCAAGTCTTACAAAGACATGAAGTTTTTAATTCAAAGATACATGTAATAAAATCTAAAATTTCTACCAAACCTCCAGATTCTAATTCTTTTTGTAGCAATTGTAGAAATAGGAGCCATTCGAGAACTCGTTCTTCTAGTCGCAATTATGCTCGTAATAAGTATGATGAGAAAGATGAGAAATAATAATATTTTCGCATCTGACGTTAACATGTTTGACATTGACAAATGTAAACGTCTAGTGGAGTCAAATTAGGACTGATAAATTCGTAATGTGAATTGTCTAGTCAGGGCGGTTTTTTTGTTTTAACGTGTTCACTGGGTCAACTACAGTTCACACTTCAGTTTTGCAGTTTCTGCGAGGTCGGCGTATTGTTTATTTAAACAATTTAATTTTTTAGACCGTGTTTTTCATCGGTTATCTTTGAATATCTCGAAATCTATAAGTCCTATGGAAAACAACAAAGAGAAGGAATATGTTCGTTATGAGTTGTGGAACAAAAGTACATAAACTATAATTCTTTCCAATTGTTACTATTATTTAAAAAAAAATGTATATTGCAAAATTATGCGTTTTTAAACGAATTGCTGTTATTTCAAAAATAAAGGATAATTTTCAATGAAATTTTGGAAAAGCTCTTACAAAGTACAATCACCGCTTAAAATTTCAAATCTGAATGATTATTAAAACGGGTCAAATATACCATTGTTGCTAAAACTTTGCGCCCTTGTGAAATCATGCCATCACATCCGAGAAATGTGTACGACGGCTCAAATTGTAGCTTTTTATAAGTATTTTAAGATCACAAAGGAAAAATTTTTGTTTCAAAATTTAAACCGTTTTTATTGCATTTGTTTATAATTTTCGAAATTTTAATAATAAACAAATTCAAATAACTCTGTGATTTTTTTATTAAATCAAAATCGGTAAACGATTTATAAAAGTAGATTAAATAAGCCATCTTTCAAAAAAAAGTAATGCTCTGCTTGCACTTGTAGCTGGGATACGTTGGTTTTTGCATTTCGATCACTTATAAATAAACAAATTGATATTTCATCTTAAAATTCGGGCTGATTATTCCCCAATGCTTATATTTTTGTCCCAGCTAGTTGAAAATAATTTAGAACTACATTTTTCAAAATTGCATTTAATAAAACATCTTTGAAATCATATCATAATTCGCGGTTGAGAGGTAATATTTCCCTCTCCCACTCATCGTATTTCGCAAACTAGGTAACTAAGACAACTAACGCAATATCTCTCTCGATTTTCACCTTACCGAGATATAAGAACTAGCTGTAGGGACATTTTCACACAATTGGGAATTCTACCACTCCCTAGCATATTTCTAATGAATTTATTACTCTATGCAAAGTCCGAATTAAGTAATCTGAACACCCTTAACTATAATCATAATTACAACACCAGAAACTCAACTAGTAATTCCTACCCATCATTTAACATTATATGAAAAGAGACCCAAGTACATGGCTATAAAGGCGTTTAATAAATTGCCAAACCTTTACAAAGCACTTAGTGATAAGGAATTTAAAAATAAGATCAAGTCCAAACTGAGGGAAAAATCTTATTATTCTTTGAACGAATATTTTACTGATGACTTTTAACTTAATTTATTATTTAATATTTAAATACGAGTTTAAATAGTTGCATTTTAATGTTTTTAGACTTATCCTATATCATGTAAAATGATCTACTGGACAAATAAATATTATTATTAGTATTGTTATTATATATTTTTAATTAATCGTCTCATTTCGCAAATTTTTATTATTTCATTTAATTTAACGTGAAATAATTTGTTTAATTTTTTTTTGAAATTGCAGTGAATTTTTAATTTCTTTATTTTTGTTTTATTGGAATGTTCTTTCTTTTAAATGTTGTTTGTTTAGCTTTTGTTTATATAAAAAAAGAGAACAATAACAATTTAATTTATATACCGTGTTTTCCATTAGTTTTCTTTGAATATTTCGAAATTTATAGGTCCTATGGAAATCAGCAAAAGAAAACGTTTTACAACAAAAGTACATAAACTATAATTTATTCCAAATGTTATTATTATTAAAAAAAAATTAAATATAGCAAAATTAGACGTTTTTAAACCAATGATTGTTCTTTCAAAAATAATGGATTTTCAATGAAATTTAAGAAGAATGTGATTCTTATAGAGTACAATCACCATTTAAAATTTTAGATCAAAATATTTATTAAAACGGCTAAAAAAAGCAATTGTGAGTATGAAAGTGAGAATGATTATCTGTTTGATAGTGGTGCGAGTGATGATACAGATTTTACACATTAAAATCCTAATTTGACTCCGCTAGTCGTTTATTTATATACGATCAATCAAACAACTTTCGTTTTCTCATAGAAACTGGAGCTGATTTATCTATTATACCTCGAAATTTTTTTATACGTTTAAATAAAAATCCAGATATTATATTAACAACAGCTAACGGTGCAATTGTTAATACGCATGGTAAAAATTTTTTAAAAGTTGATTTAAACTTACGTAGGTTATTCCCTTTTGTATTTACTATAGCAGACATTGATATACCCATTAGAGGGGCTGATTTTTTACCACATTTTGGCTTACTTGTAGATTTAAAAGGTGCATGTTTGATTGATAATATGACTAATTTATCAACCAACTTTTCACTTAACAGTGGTCCGTTGTATTATCCTAAATTATTTACCTTGACAGATGAATACAACAAATTACTTTTGGAATTTCCTAGTTTAATAAGTTCGCCAAATTACAATTTATCTGTAAAACATTCTGTTGTACATCATACTATTACAGAAGGTCATTTACCGTTTTCACGTCCGCGAAGATTAGATAACATTAAATTTAAAATCGCTCGAGACGAATTGAACCATATGGTAGAGTTAGAGATATGTAAACCTTCATCTTCTTCCTTATCTTCGCCACTTCACATGGTAGCTAAAAAGGAACCCAACGACTGGCGTCCTTGCGGAGATTATCGTCAACTGAATGCAGTTACGATACCAGATAGATATCCACTGCCACATATTCACGACTTCAATTCACAATTGCATTTATGCTTTTTGCATAAATTAATTAATTGTAATATGAACTGTCCAGAGATACCTCAGTTTATTAACTTTAATTTAAACGATCGTAGAACAAGAAATTCAGAACTCTTTAAAATACCTTTTCATCCAACAAATTATGGTCAAAACGAGCCCATACGCACATTACTCCGAACAGCACACTCATTCCATAAAGATATAGAACTTTTTGGCTCGTCACTATATTCATTTAAAAACCAAGTTAAATCTTGTATAAGTAATTTAAATTAGGTTTCAAACACGGTGTAGCTGAATTTTATTGTATTTGTAAAAAAATTTATTTCACTTGTTTTATTTATTATTCCAAAACAATTTTTATGTAATTATGCTCTCATTATTGAATTGTAAAATGTAAAATGTAAAATGTAAAATGTAAAATGTAAAATGTAAAATGTAAAATGTAAAATGTAAAATGTAAAATGTAAAATGTAAAATGTAAAATGTAAAATGTAAAATGTAAAATGTAAAATGTAAAATGTAAAATGTAAAATGTAAAATGTAAAATGTAAAATGTAAAATGTAAAATGTAAAATGTAAAATGTAAAATGTAAAATGTAAAATGTAAAATGTAAAATGTAAAATGTAAAATGTAAAATGTAAAATGTAAAATGTAAAATGTAAAATGTAAAATGTAAAATGTAAAATGTAAAATGTAAAATGTAAAATGTAAAATGTAAAATGTAAAATGTAAAATGTAAAATGTAAAATGTAAAATGTAAAATGTAAAATGTAAAATGTAAAATGTAAAATGTAAAATGTAAAATGTAAAATGTAAAATGTAAAATGTAAAATGTAAAATGTAAAATGTAAAATGTAAAATGTAAAATGTAAAATGTAAAATGTAAAATGTAAAATGTAAAATGTAAAATGTAAAATGTAAAATGTAAAATGTAAAATGTAAAATGTAAAATGTAAAATGTAAAATGTAAAATGTAAAATGTAAAATGTAAAATGTAAAATGTAAAATGTAAAATGTAAAATGTAAAATGTAAAATGTAAAATGTAAAATGTAAAATGTAAAATGTAAAATGTAAAATGTAAAATGTAAAATGTAAAATGTAAAATGTAAAATGTAAAATGTAAAATGTAAAATGTAAAATGTAAAATGTAAAATGTAAAATGTAAAATGTAAAATGTAAAATGTAAAATGTAAAATGTAAAATGTAAAATGTAAAATGTAAAATGTAAAATGTAAAATGTAAAATGTAAAATGTAAAATGTAAAATGTAAAATGTAAAATGTAAAATGTAAAATGTAAAATGTAAAATGTAAAATGTAAAATGTAAAATGTAAAATGTAAAATGTAAAATGTAAAATGTAAAATGTAAAATGTAAAATGTATAATGTAAAATGTAAAATGTAAAATGTAAAATGTAAAATGTAAAATGTAAAATGTAAAATGTAAAATGTAAAATGTAAAATGTAAAATGTAAAATGTAAAATGTAAAATGTAAAATGTAAAATGTAAAATGTAAAATGTAAAATGTAAAATGTAAAATGTAAAATGTAAAATGTAAAATGTAAAATGTAAAATGTAAAATGTAAAATGTAAAATGTAAAATGTAAAATGTAAAATGTAAAATGTAAAATGTAAAATGTAAAATGTAAAATGTAAAATGTAAAATGTAAAATGTAAAATGTAAAATGTAAAATGTAAAATGTAAAATGTAAAATGTAAAATGTAAAATGTAAAATGTAAAATGTAAAATGTAAAATGTAAAATGTAAAATGTAAAATGTAAAATGTAAAATGTAAAATGTAAAATGTAAAATGTAAAATGTAAAATGTAAAATGTAAAATGTAAAATGTAAAATGTAAAATGTAAAATGTAAAATGTAAAATGTAAAATGTAAAATGTAAAATGTAAAATGTAAAATGTAAAATGTAAAATGTAAAATGTAAAATGTAAAATGTAAAATGTAAAATGTAAAATGTAAAATGTAAAATGTAAAATGTAAAATGTAAAATGTAAAATGTAAAATGTAAAATGTAAAATGTAAAATGTAAAATGTAAAATGTAAAATGTAATATATGGATGGACGGATGGACGGATGGATGGATGGATGGAGGGAAGGACAGAAGGACGGATAGACGGATGGACGGATGGACGGATGGACGGATGGACGGATGGACGAATGGACGGATGGAAGGATGGATGGAGGGAAGGACAGAAGGACGGATGGACGGATGGACGGATGGACGGATGGACGGATGGACGGATGGACGGATGGACGGATGGACGGATGGACGGATATACGGATGGACGGATGGACGGATGGATGGATGGATGGATGAAATCAATAAATAAATAAATAAATAAACAAATAATTATATGGATGTATTATCTTTTCAAATATTGATTTGGTTCGTGCATATCATCAAATACCCGTCGCAGAAAGTGACATATATAAGACAGCTATTACTACTCCTTTCGGTTTATTTGATTTTTATCGAATGCCCTTCGGCTTACGTAATGCTGGACAAACCTTTCAAAGATTTATGAATGAAGTACTTGTTGGTTTACCTTTCGTATTTGTCTATTTAGACGATATCTTAATAGCAAGTAAATCTACTTTACAACATCTGGAACATTTGAGATTAGTTTTTGAGAGATTAGACAAGTACGGTATAGATATTAACCATCTTACAGCCGTTTGCACCGTATTGTTCTACAGAGGATTAATCTTAATCCTCCGTTAAATTTAAGATTTGCTTTGCACCGTTCTTTAATCCTTAATTAAATTAGCTTAAACTTGCGTTAACTTAAACCACCACAGTTGGCCTCTTACAGCTAGTTGCACCAACACTATTTAACGCTTTGAGTATATAGGAAAGGAGAGAGCGCAATTCAAATAAGGTTCATCAATATGGCGGAAAGCTAATATTTTGACAACAAATAGTGTAATATCTAGTTAAGAACGTATGCGTATTTGCTAGTTTGAAAGCGGGGCCCTTTTGCAGAAAACAGGTACAAAAGGTACATAAAAATTTTAATAAGTACGTTAAAGTATGATAGCTGGTTTATTTCCCATGTGACACACTAACGACATGGTGTAAGCGTCAACCTCTGAATCTTAAGGTCCGAGGTTCGATTCTGAGCGTTCTCAGCTTTTTTTTTCAACAAGCATTAACTTAAGGTGGCGATTACCAAGAAAGAGACAACCGAAAGAAAAATATTTATTATTTTTGGCCATAACTTTTTTTCTTAGTACGTATATTTGAAAATAAAAACTGAGAACGCTCAGGGATCGAACCTCGGATCTTCGGGTTTGAAGGCTGACGCTTACACCATGTAGTTAGCGTGTCACTTGTAAAATAATCCAGCTATCATAATTTAACGTACTGAGTAAAATTCTTATGTACCTTTTGTACCTGTTTTCTGCAAAAGGGACCCACTTTCAAACTAGCAAATACGCATACGTTCTTAACTACATATTACAGTATTTGTTGTCAAAATATTAGCTTTGCTAAAATGACGTAGGTCTGGCGGCTCTGGATCTCACTCTAGAAGTCCTTCCTTACCTATATATTCAAAGATTTAACGAAGGTTTAATACTAAACTTGGATTAAACGGTAAATGTACCTACGTTGCGCCAACTTTTAAACGTTAATTCTTTTTAATCTCAGATCAAGCTGAACCACCAATTTTGAAGGTTTAGCTCACGTTTAGCTGGAAGTGTGGTTAAGTACCCAAGCAGCATTCAAAGTGATGGGAACTGGCATCTGAGGCATCGGAACTTTAATATAGTAGGAATGACATAACTGTTACTAATTTTGCGACTTCAGGGTAATATTCACTTTGTGGTATGCATTTGTAGTGACAATTATGTAGATTCTACTGAATTTAGGCATTGTATAGTTATAACACTTTCAAGTAACTGCTGGAGAATCTGCAACGTCGCGGATACTACTCTGCATTACTTTGAAGCATCCTCAACTGCAAAGTGGAAATTGGTAGTAATGCTGACTGCACGGCTTTACCAAAGGACCACTTTAAAGTAACGACAACTTCAAGTGTGCAATTTTAAGTCCTCGGTACGTTGTTGGGAAATTTTTTGGAACTTCAAAGTTGTCTAACTTATTAGTGACATCTCGAGTAAAAATGAGGTTATTTCTACGAACACAGGGGCCTTGAAGTCTCATTTTTACTACTCCCCACTAATTGAAAATGACTTAAAAGTTACATATACCTTGAAAATCTACTATAAAGTAATATTAACATTTAAGACAATATATATAATTATTGGCATTGAATAAAATGGCGGTATCTGAAATGCTCAGTAAAAGCGAAATAAAGTTTATCGGCACTCATCCACGTTTTATAGAAAACTGAAGAAACAGTTAAACAGTAGTAGAAATAGTGATTCTTCAGAATATGATGCAAACATGAAAGATTATTTCGCCACAGCAAAATCATCATCTTTGGCAACAAGTGCAAAAGTGTTCCCATCAACACAATAAGAAAAATAATCGAAAATTATAACAGTCTGCAGTGATATTAGTGATACTGTGTACTGCACGAAAGTTACAATTTGTCTTTAAAACACAGATTGACCTATTTCATAGTTCAGTTAGTGATCCACTGAGCATATTAAATGAATCTGCCAATTAAAAATTCCAAATTTAATAAATATTGTGTCGATGGGGAACGGACAATGTCGGTATAAACGGCATAAGACATTGTTTGTGTACAATAAATTCAACTGAATATATATACAAAAAAAAATAGCAAAAAAACTATATTTCTTTTCTAGAATATCTCAAAAGTTATCAGTGACGACAAAAATAACAGTTTACAACACCATTATCCAACCTTATTTCGATTACTGTGCCAGTCTATTAAGCCGGGGTCCCACGGCCTGTGACTTGGCGAGCCTGGTCTGAAGTTTGTCATACCTCGCGCCATGGGAACATAAATACTCGTTATTGCTCGAGGTGACTCGTGATGGCTTGATCTTTCCCGTGAAATGTCGGTAAATTTTCGGACATCAAAGGCTTGTGGATCGACGGATGACAAGCCAGTACGACTCGTGCATCCGTTCCCACAGCCTGTTGTGGATTGTATAGCGAGATTTGAGCGGCGCAGTGGTGTATTGACGAGAAGTGGTCGACTCGAGGCTACTCGAGATTTGCCAAGCCACGCGCCGTGGGAATGCGCGTGGCTTGGAATTCGACCTATCACAAATCCACAGGTACGAACCACGAGTAACTCGAGGTTTGTCAAGTCACAGGCCGTGGGACCCCGGCTTTATATTCCTTCGATTTAAATAAAATAACTTCCCTTCAAAAACTATAGAATAGAGGAATGAGAGTGATTTTGAAATGTAGCCGATATACCTCAATCCAACATATGCTTTCTTCTCTTCAGTGGCTGTCTGTAAAAGATAGATTGCTTTCCATGGCTATTTATTTTCAAAATTTTAAATAAGTTAATACCCAAATATTTAAATAAGTTTATATTTTATGCAAACCAAATACATCAACACCACACAAGAAATAACAACAAATTTTATATACCAAAGCAAAATCTAAGTCAAACTAGGAAAATTATGTTATATAAAGGCCTCGATCAATATAACAAGTTGCCAGAGGATGAAAGAAATATCTCTACCTGTATTCAAACGTAAAATTGTAAGCTACATAAAGTCGATTGATTAACTCCACTTGTTTTATATAAGTATTTTTTCCTCGTTATTTTTTAATTTATTTGTATATGTATTAGTCTGAGTGTGTAAGTGCGTGTATTATTTATTTATGTATAAATTATGATTCTTTATAATTACATTAGAAAAGTGAATTTACATATTAGAATTTTCCTATTCAAATAAATACTTACTTACTATTTTTTGAATGAAATTAAATGTAAACTGATCACTAAAATATGAAAACTCATGTATTTTTTCCATTATACATCGTACATTGTTTTCAGTAAAAAATACAAATATTTTATTTGCACAAATTTATTAACAACTGTACTAATATCAGGTAATAAAAAGTACTTGGTAAAAATATAATAATTGTTATTTTTAATCCACATTCGTGTCCTTGTCCACATCACACACAGACAGTGACTTTAATAGTTATTACCGTGTTGCCAATTTAAAAAAAAAATACCTATCTCGTATCTGCCAATTGTACCAACATGAAAATAAGTTGGTAGCAATAGTTACCAAGATCTTATACCGTCATTGGTCCCATTTGCTACATCTAGGTAAATATAACTACACAGTGAAATTGTTGTAGTTCCCGTCACCACTTTTAAAGTACCAACTATAACTATAACGTTGGTGGCATCTGCTACTTTATGGTAAATGTAACTTGTAGGGAAATAATTTTGGTTTTTGCAACCTCTAAGTTACTGCAATTAAAATCGCCATTTTTCTGTTGTTGAATGAAGACGCCATATTGACACAGATAAAAATATAATGAAATAAAAAATTTCTTTTTATTATGGTCATTTACAAATATGTTTTCTAAATAGATTATTACTTTATAATATATAAAATTTAAAAAAAAACGTTTTCCATAAAAAAATTTGCAGTGTTGCTTGTACACATAATTTTTGAAAAAAAATTTTTTTCCGAAAAAACCATTTTCTCGAGGGGGCGTCTTTTTTATCGAAGCATCATGATAACATTTTACAGAAAACAAGTGGTGGTTTTAATATCCACACCCAGGGTAAATGCAAAACATCATTATTTATAATATATGCTTCCCATATAGCACAAACACGTTTTATGTACATACATAAAATATTTTATTGTGGATATTCAATATTTGTAGAATCTACTAAATTAGGTAGTAGCGATTTTATGGATGTTTTAAGAACATTTGTTTGTCACCCTTCGGATGTTTTGAAAACGTTCATATAATGTTTTTCTTGTATATTTTATGGATGTCTTGGAAACATATAAGAATGTTCTTGTATATTCTTCAATATATTAAAAATGTTTTAAGTCTATTTAATGGACGCCCTAAGAATATTTGTAAACATTGTTGTATATTTTTAAACATTTTAAAAATGTTTCAGGTACATTCTACAGTGTGTCCCACTTCGTACTAAGCCACCCCTATATAAGACAACATTATATCAAGATAAAATGAAGAAAATTTACAAAAAGAATCTTGCAAGAAAAATGTAAAAAAATAACTTCAGTTTTTGCAAATTTCAGTTACGGATTTTTTCCAATTCATTGTTTTTATTTAGTCTTGATAGTGATGCCTTAAAGTTTTCCAATACTGGAATAAGGCATACCCTAAATTTCATCAACCACCACTGTAGTACGAGAAGAGGACATTCTAAAAATATTTTTTTGCAGTTTATACAGTGTGTCCCACTTCGTACTAAGCCACCCCTGTAACTTGGCTACTTGTATTTGGATTTGTATATGTTTTCCAGCACATAATGAACTACCTTTGGAAGGTAGAACTGTTACTCAATCTCTATTTCAAAGCCAACTGTGATGTTTTTAAAATGGGAATTTTGCAAAAGTAACATTAGCGATTGAGATACAGGAAAAATGTATTTGGAAAAGTTGTTCACAAAAATTAAGTAAGTTCAAATATGAATTTTTATTTTAAAATATTGATTTTTTTTTTGAAAAATATTGCAAGTCAGAAAAATTCGAGGTTTGGGTTAGTTTAGAGCATCCAGATTGCTATTAATTCTAGAAAATAGTTGGAAATTTTTAATTTAATAAACCATTTTACATAATGTTGATAATTTATTTAATTAAAAGAAAAAATTTTTCTGACTTGCAATATTTTTCAAAAAAAAAAAAAATCAATATTTTTAAATGAAAATTCATATTTTCACTTACTTAATTTTTCTGAACAACTTTTCCTCTATCTCAATCGCTAATGTTACTTTTGCAAAATTCCCATTTTAAAAACATCACAGTTGGCTTTGAAATTGAGATTGAGTAACAATTCTACCTTCCAAAGGTAGTTCACTATGTGCTATAAAAAAATATATACAAATCCAAATACAAGTAGCCAAGTTACAGGGGTGGCTTAGTACGAAGTGGGACACACTGTATAAACTGCAAAAAAATATTTTTAGAATGTCCTCTTCTCGTACTACAGTGGTGGTTGATGAAATTTAGGGTATGCCTTATTCCAGTATTGGAAAACTTTAAGGCATCACTATCAAGACTAAATAAAAACAATGAATTGGAAAAAATCCGTAACTGAAATTTGCAAAAACTGAAGTCATTTTTTTACATTTTTCTTGCAAGATTCTTTTTGTAAATTTTTCTTGCAAGATTCTTTTTGTAAATTTTCTTCATTTTATCTTGATATAATGTTGTCTTAAAAGTTTTGATGGGGTGCCATGTTCTAACACTGAGATAAGACATACTCTAAATTTCACTGCTCGATATACAGGCTGAAATTGTTGTCATGTCCTTAATTCTCATAACTTTTATTTTAATCATATAACACATGCAGACAACAAATTCGACAAATTGACCAAAGTTTTCTGGTAAAATGTATGAACGTAATAACTTTAGGCAACATTGGATGAAATAGATTATTACACAGCAGTCTCTACATAACGTGGCATCGTGTCACGGTGCTATGTGGTACAAGTAAATGCTGCTTCTACTCTATTTTAAATGGACTTGGTCTTATAATGAGCGGCAAATGTTTTATAACAAGTAAATAATTGAAAGAATCATTTTGACGTATCACGCCACACTGTGGTAATGTGAGAGATTGTAGTCTCTCATGTTCAGAAAATGAGATAAAACTGAGAAAAAGGATAGGTAAGGATAAAAGACACAGCAAAAGGTCCAATATTTATTACATATATATGCATACACATATTATATTAAAAGGTATGATATTCTTGAAGATCCTCCTGGTTCTCTTCCATCTGAGAATTTTCTTTCCTAAAAGAAATATAAAAACAGAATTAAAAAATGAAAAAAAACAATGTATTTACCTTTTTTGGCCCAAAATAAGATATTTTTACTCTTGTGAATTTTTCTGAAAAATGCATATTTTTCGCAAAATGGCCACTCGAAAATTCCTAAAAATGGGGGAGGGGAAATGTAAAAATTGAAAAAAAAAATCTGAAAAAATTCAGGCGAATGTATCATCGGAATACAAGACTTTTTTTATTTACAACTTTTCTGTAAAGTGCGTTTTCATCAAGTTTTTCCGGAAAAACATGAAAAATTTGAAAAAACTCAGACGTATGCATTGAGGCCTTCTAAATATTTTTTGTCTCTTAGAGAGTTACAGGCAGTTTTTCACGATAAATAATATACATTTTTTACACATGAAAATTCGAAAAATGAGCGTGATTTATATCTATTATTATAAAAAATATGAAACCTATATAGTTATACCATTTTTAAAGGTTCAATACAATTTTTAAATTAAAAATGTGAAAAAGTTTTCCGGAAAAATTTTTTAATGTGCAAAAAATTTAGTACATTAAGTATTTATCCTGAAAAACTGCCTGTAATTTGGAAAAATAGAAAGTTACAAAAAAACTCCAAAAGACAAAAAATGTTTAGAATTCCTCAAAGCAACCTCTGAATTTTTTCAAATTATTAAATTACATATTTTTAAAGCGCTACAATTTCAAAGATGGGGATAATCTTTCATGTTTTTCCGGAAAAACTCGGTGAAAACGCAATTTACAGAAAAGTTCCCCTCCCCCATTTTTAGGAATTTTTGAGTGGCCATATCTCGAAAAATATGCATTTTTCAAAAAAATTCACATGAGTAAAAACATCTTATTTTGGGCCAAAAAAGGTAAATACATTACTTCTTTTTTCATTTGTAACCTAATTCTACAAGTTACGGAACCCGTGATAAAATGGGTGTTTTCTACCCTTTCCGATCATTTCCTAATCTAATTTTTTTTTTTTAACTTTTTTATTAACGTCTGACCCTTTCCAAGTAGGGATGGGCAGCCCGTGTGGGTTTCCTCTCGCAAGAAAAACGTCATTACCAACACATTGCACAAAGTTTCATCAAAATCCATCATTAGCACTCAAGTTAGACCTGTTGATCATTTTAGTGCTTCGTTGACTGGACTATTGTAGGTTTCATTATTCTTAGATATTAGTTTAAATCAAACGGAACAACAGTGGTGATATTACCTATGATAAAATCAGTGCCATATAAAATGTTCCAAGACTTGCTCGTATTACCTCTCTAATTACAGCAACAACCTATTTACTTGCTCACTAGGGAATGTAACTTTTGAGGTTAGATCATTTTCTTCGTTAAATATTACATTGAGTCAATTTTTAAGGAAAGAAATAGTGGTTTTCTATACAATTCGTACCCATTCTACGACAGAAAGATGTGATATTCGGAAACAACCGCAAAAATACTAGTTGAAATGATCAAGATGGCTGCAACTTTTTTCAATGCCAAAGATTTGTAACTGTGCCCATAGAAACTAAATAACTACACTATCATTACAATTAATAACATAAAAATATTTACCTTTTTACTTCCACTATTACCATAAAATGCTCATATTCACAACTACACACTACACATCACAAAACAATTCATTCGTTTCACCATATACCATACTATTTGCTTTCACGTTGCGTTGTTCACAAATCTTGGTTGACCATGGCGACATGACATAGGGTTCGTAGGAGAGGCAAAGTACGCATGTGCACTTAGAATGGCGCGTTGGAGCAAAGTTGTATGAATATACTATTCCATATAATAATTAATATTGTACATATTAAGAAATTCAATTCTAGGAATAATTTGTATTTATTTATTTATTACGTAATTTTTTTAACCTAAATCTAAAACACACTCTTAGAAAAAAGATCTACGAGTCATGACCAGAGGTAGCCGTATTCTTTATTATTATTATTTGATCCATGTAATAATTTTAAATTTTAAAAGAATCCTTTAATGCCTTCATGGCAAATAGAGCTTTTAGATGTGGATTAAAGTTTAGAGCATCAATTTTTAATATTCCTGAATATTTAGCAAATATAAGCAAAATAATATTTAATTTCATGTTTTAAAAATTTCCATAGAATGTAGGATAAAATATATTTTCTCTCAATATTTTTAAAATATCCATAAAATATACCGTATATTGAATGTACGTGACGGACCAAAAACCAATATTTGTACAATTATATATCAGCACATCGTCCTCTAGATCACTGAAATTACCACTATGTAGTACCGCTCCTAGGTACTAGATAGCGCCACTAATTTTAAAGGAAACCATTTACCCACCTGATTGCCTACTTTACCAACCGACCTGATATGTCATTACGTTTTTTTAGTGTACTGGAGAGCGTCACGTTTATTAATTTTGATATTAATTTTTAGGTATGGGAAAACGAAAGCATGAGGAGCGTCAACGATCGCGTTCCAGAGAACGAAAGCGATCGTCTAGAAAGTCCAGACCAAGGTCTAGGTCTCGTAGGGAAAAAATATTACGAGACAAGCATAGACGGGGAACCCGTACTTATTATAGACATCCTGATAATTATACAAGTTCTGAGGAAAGATCCTCATCAGAAACTAGGTCGTCGAAAGGTTCTGCTGAGGGAGAAAATACTTCCCCACGTTTCTATAGAGGTGGAAGACCACCATCAATGGTAGATACAATAAGTAACGATACAGGATCGTCTCGACAGGAGGTAGGTGAAAGATCACCTGTTGAAGGAGAAGGGGACACTATTATTATTAATAATGATGTAGTGCTACCGGAGGATATCCTTCAGGCTCTAGGGGAACAACAACAAGGTACGGAGAAAACTGTGGATCTACATCCAATAATTACAAACAGGTGGAAATATATCTTGGCCAAGGGCTTGGATAAAGCAGAGAAAACAAGCTTACTTGAGAAGCATCTCCCACCAAAAAATCTTCCAACGTTAAACGCCCCATTAGTAAATGATGAGGTATTAAAGGCTATTCCCTCAAACACACATAATAAGGATAAATTCCAACAAAATAACCAAAATCAGTTAGGCAAAGGAATATCTGCGCTAGGGTCAGCTATAAACATCCTTTTGGCAAACGATGAGATTGACAAGGAAAACAAGCATTCTGTCCTCGCATTGTTATCGGAGTCAGGAAAGATTCTGACAGACGTACATTATAATATGTCCTTAACAAGAAGGGCACTTATTACTCCAACAGTAAACAAAACTATTGGAGATATTGCAAAGACAGCTCCAGTAGAGGAGCTACTTTTCGGAGCAGACCTGGCAGAAAAGCTAAAAATGGCCAAGGCTATGGAGAAATCGGCAAGGGATATAAAGCAAATGTCAGAAACACCACCAAACATAGTGAAAAAAGCTGGCATATTGCGGGCTAGTACCTCAGCAGGTAACTCCTTTAAAAAGAATTTAAACTTAAGGGGCCCGTCGAGATTCAGGAGGGATCTGAGACAACAGAGCAGGGGCCATCACCTCCATCAGTCAGGACAGAAGACAAACTATCGGAGTTTTCAAACGAAGTACAAGTAGAGGTAAGTCTTGTGAAAGCTGGTAACCTCAAATTCTACCTACCTACATGGAAGAGATTTTTGCAAAAAAAAGTCGGTTATCATAGACTGGATAAAAGGGTATAAAATACCTTTTTGTAAAAGACCAAGAGTGTCAAAATGCAATAAAAGAATTAACATGGTACAACAGGAAGGAATTCAAGAGGTGTTGAATCATTTGCTTAGGGTTGGTGCGATAGTCAGATGTAAAGAGACAACCGGCCAATTTATTTCATCTTATTTCTTGGTTAAAAAACCAGACGGTAGTAGTAGGTTTATTCTCAATTTAAAAAGCTTAAACACGTTTATAGAACCTCCTCATTTCAAAATGGAGGATTTTAGAACTGTAGTAAAACTTATCAGACCAAATTATTATATGACTACCATTGACCTTAAAGATGCGTATTGGTTAATACCCATTCATAAAAAATTCAGAAAATTTTTACGCTTCAGGGTAGGTAAAAAACTTTATCAATTTAAGTGCATACCATTTGGCTTATCAATTGCACCATACATATTTACCAAACTTATTAAGCCAATTGTCACATATTTAAGATCACAGAATGTCACAATAGTGGCTTATCTCGATGATTTTATAATAATCAGTTCAACAGAATCGCTATGTTTTGAACATACACAGAGGACAACCAAATTATTAACCTCCTTAGGTTTTATTATTAATTTTGGGAAGAGCAGTCTAAAGCCTTCCAAAGTAGCTAAATATTTGGGATTTATTTTCAACACGGAAAACATATCATTGGGGATTCCAAATGAAAAACGTGCAAAAATTTATGATTTCATTCAAAAAATAAAACAAATGAGATCATGTCGAATTCGACAATTTGCCCAATTTGTTGGACTTTTAATTTCAGTATGCCCAGCAATTAAATATAGCAATTTGTACACCAAAGCTTTTGAACGAGAAAAGTTTCTAGCTCTCAAAAAATCTAATCAGAATTATAATAGGTTGATGAATTTGCCAGAAAATATAAAGGGTGATCTTGATTGGTGGGCACACAAGATTTTACACGATACAAATGAAATAAGAGATGACAAATTTTCTTTAGAAATGTATACCGATTCTTCAACTACCAGATGGGGGGCGTGTACTAACTATATGTCCACTAATGGATGGTGGTCTACTGAGGAAAAGAAAAATCATATCAATTATTTGGAATTAAAGGCTATATTTTATGGCCTACAATGTTTTGCCAAAGATTCAAAATCTTGCAACATACTCATCCGAGTTGATAACACCACAGCCATATCCTACATCAACAAAATGGGTAGTATTCAACACCCAATACTATGTCAATTAGCAAAGGAAATATGGCAGTGGTGTGAAAACCGAGATATTTGGATACAAGCGAGTTATGTCACCACGAAGAATAATATTGCTGATGATCCATCTCGAATATTATCTTTAGAGACTGAGTGGGAACTTGCGGACGTAGAATTTAATAAAATTGTGAGGTCAACCAGAGATAGATTTGTTTGCATCCATCACAAATAAAAAAGTTGAGACCTATGTCTCCTGGCATAAGGACCCAGGATCGGTGGCAGTAGATGCATTTACTATATCCTGGACAAATAAATTCTTTTATGCCTTTCCTCCCTTTTCAATTATATTACGGACCTTAAACAAGATCATCTCAGATAAAGCCCAAGGAATCGTGGTTATACCAAATTGGGCGTCTCAACCCTGGTATCCACTATTTAAGAAATTAGTGATGCCAGGTACAAAATTGATATATCTAAAACCAAATTCATACCTGTTATCTTCTCCTTTCAGAGAACAACATCCACTGCACAAAACACTTTCCCTGGTAATCGGGATTTTATCCGGCAGGCATATATAAAGCAAGGGCTACCAGAGACGACCTTCAACATCATGATCGAATCCATATCGGAATCTACCCTGTTGCAATATGCGTCATCATACAGAGCCTGGTAGGACTTTTGTAACAACAAGGGGGTCTACCCAGCAGGAGTAACCGAGGTTTTGGATTTTATGCAAAACGAATTGGACTGTAAGAAAGTGAAATATGGTACATTTAATCAGCATAGGTCAGCCTTATCATCAATTTTGTCTAACGACATTGGGAAAAACTTGCTGATAAGAAGATTCTTGAGAGCCGTAGCAAGGTTAAGACCAGCCAGGCCAAAATATAAGGTAACATGGGATCCTAACAGAGTCCTTAATAACATTAGGAAAATCGGCGAAAATGACAACCTATCCTTGATTAGACTCTCAAGAAAACTTGCAATACTGCTAGCCTTAGCAACAGGGCAACGTATACAAACTTTGAGCTTGATAAAAGTTGAAAATATAATTTTCATGGAGGGAGGATGTCGTATATACATCCCGGATAGTATCAAGACAACAGGAGTTAGATCCTTGCAGCCTTGTCTTGAGTTACCAATGTTTGAAGAGAGAGAAATATGTGTAACGTCGGCACTACTTTCATATATTGAAAAAACAGCCGAATACAGATCGTCTACAATATCTAACCTGTTTATAACTACAAGAGAACCCTACAAGGCAGCATCAAAAGATTCAATAGCGAGGTGGATAAAGATTGAGATGGCTGCAGCTGGGGTGAATACAAACATGTTCTCTCCGCATTCTACACGACATGCAGCCCACACAACATCTCGTGGATATGTACATTCATAGCATGTACATACAATGTTAAAATACACATATACATTTTTAAATATACATAAAGATATGAAATGTATATGCAGCTATTAATATTCATTCATACGTGACATATACCATGGATATTGTTAGAGGTATATACATAAACACATATACATGATATGTCCGTTAAGATATATCACTTTTATTTCCCGAATCTGGTTTGTCGTCTCGACGAATCTCGACCGCTTCGTCATTAATAATGTATTGTTTGAGGTATATAGTGCAATCAAGCTTAATTTTCAGTATATATATTTTTTTAAATCTCCCGCCAAATCTATAGTGGAATCAAGTTGTTGGTTGGTACATTGTCATGAACGTCTGCGGCGACACTGACACAACGCCGCCACGCGTAACTAGTGCACGTTGTATTTTCACCCCTATTCTATTAGATTTGCACTTTGCAGCTAATTGTTACATAAATTACTATTCGTTTGTGAATTGTATTGTGTAGTGGTTCATTTACATAATAAGGTAAGTACCTATAATTAGTAAGTGGGATTTTTAGAAGACTCCCAGTGAACACACATATGGCTGTTACGTACCAAAGAGAGATTGTCAAGGTAACACACACCATATTACCAAATATATCTCCATTATATAAACCATCTTCAAATGCTATATACATTTAAGTTATTAACAAACATGCCTGTTTGTTAAATACAAACATTATAATATGTGATTTTTACATAACTGCTGCATTACAATAACAAGTATTTTGTATATTTACATGCCATATAATATTTATGTATGTCTGTTATCACCATGTAGATTTTAAGTTATATTGCCTGTTTGTTAAATAATAACATTAAAATATGTGATTTTTACGTAACAGCTACATTACAATAACAAGTATTATGTGTATTTATCAGCTATATAACATTTATGTATTTCTGTAATCAGTATGTACGTTTAAAGTTATATTGCTTGTGTGTTAAATAATAACATTAAAATATGTGATATTTAGATAATTGCTACATATTACACATCAACCCATCTTATATGTTTACACCAGATATAACATTTATATATTTTGTGATCATCATGGACATTTTAAGTTTTTCTACAATTACATTACACATATATATTTAATCATGTAATTTGGTAAACTACAAACGTGAAACAAGCTAGCTTACATATGGAATGTCAAAAAAGTTTGGTTAAGTATATATATTATGTATATTGTTTTGGTGTAGTAGTGAGTGTGCTGCTATAGTAGGTTATAACATCAGTGACCAGTGTAGTTTAATCAACATAATAGCATGCCCAATGAAAATAAGAAGCTCTTTTACCAATTAACGCTTGTGATATTTAACAAAAATGTCTTCAATTGTCATTAAGTGGTAATGAAAATGTAATTGTGACTATATAATACTTGATGACTTATTCGTTTAAATACTCTATAAATTTATTAAAATAGTGATTAGTTTTACCGGCCGTTTTATTTTTATTTATGTATCTAATAACAAAAAATAAAACTCGCCGATCGAAAACTAGTTTGATAATCCCGTACATAGATTAAAGAATATTATATGTTATAGATAGGCAACTCTCAAGGATTTTTTGAACAGCAAAACTTACGTCGAGAGTGGCGCTGTATTCCCGCCTTTTTTATATAGGTGGGATTGTCATAGGCGGGAATTTTAAATGATTTTCAAACAAATTGCTTAGGCCATCATTAGACTACAAAAGTTCTTTAACAAAGATTTTTTATAAAAGATATTTTATGAGATGAAATATCTATCAAATTACTCTTTCAATCTTTGTCAAAGAACTTTTATAGTCTAACAGTGGCCTTAAAATTAAATAAGTCATTTCAAAACTAGAAATTGATCATTTATTAATTTAACGGAAAATCATTACAATAAATATAATAATATTTAAAAATACATTTAAAAAGTAACTAACGTAAGTAAAATTATTACAAAAGTATTAAGATGTTGAAACTGCCTTGAAATAAGTAAAATGTTAAAGTAACTAATGTACCAAAATACCTGTAATACAATTAAATAATAGCGGGTTTATACGTGCATGGATTTAGTGGCGCCAGTAGATATTGGCACGCCAGTAAAAAAATATTGCGCGTATAAACAGTTACTGGCGAGCATGCATCAATGCATGCAAGGTAAAAGCTTGCTCGCCAGTAACTGTTTATATGTGTAATATTTTTTTACTAGCGTGCCAATATCTACTGGCGCCACTAAATCCATGCACGTATAAACCCGCTATAATATACATTTTCACGTCCTTTACTAATATTAAGCGGTGTGAATCAGTCTTTTTGGAATTTAGATTTTTCATTATCATATAGGTTACAAAAAACTGACATTGATTGTGAAACGTCATAAGTAATGTATTTGAATAATGTTAATCCAGAAGAAAAACATACGTATTTTTGTTTTTTTTTACTTTTTTACACCATTCGATGGGAATGATTTCGATTTATAACAAATGTAAAAACTGACGTTGAAAAATTCACAGCAACTGCACATAGCTGCGATTGTATTTATTATGTAAATAATGTAACCTAAAATTTTGTACATGTCCTTCATTACAAGACTGAAAAACTTTTTCATCGGTAAACACAACATTGGTCCAAAACTCCAACGGGCGATAGACACAATTTAAACAAAACACAATGCGGGCTTGCTTGTTCTCCTGTTAATATGGTCTTCTTGGCACTTGTACAGTTTTTTATTTTCGATTTTCCTATCCTTCGGCTAGCTGCTAACCTCGACACTAGAAAATGTGTCATGAACACAGCGTCTCCTGCTGTTTGAAACGAATTTTGCCTCAAATAGCCAAGGAGTGCTTCATCTTGAACGAGATTTGAACTTCTCGATAGGCCTGAACCGTCTTTTCTCTTTACGCTACCTTCCTCTTCCCACTTTTCTTCACACTCATAACAGTACTTTTATTCAATTGATAATGGTTAGCAACTGCTCTGATAGACCATCTCTCTTTAATTTTAAAGAGAATTAAAATTTTTTCATGTTCAGTTAATTTTGGCATTGCGAAAATATGACACTGACAAATAAATAATGATTTAATAAGGCGAAAAATAGGTGTACGGGATTTCATTGCACAGAAGTGTACAACCCGTCAGTCTTTCGTTTTTAGTCAATTTCTTGGGAATCACGTTCTTTGCAAATCAATAATACCTATGCATGTTGGAATTTTTCGAAGTCGCAACACGACGTGAACACAAACAACACTTATAACCCATTACAGTTTTTAATATTTAACAGAACAGTCAGTTTCATTGGAAACTCACATTATTTACAAATAAGCAAATGGACTCCTGCTCTATGGATTTAATAATTATTAGTTTAATGTCCAAAACACAAAGCACAGACATGTAAACAATAATGGCGCGACGACTGTCAGTCGGGCAAGATCCAAAGGCATATTTTTGCGATCTCGCGTCTTACCCCAATGCTTGAAGCGCTACGTCATCATATATTTCTCCGCAAAAATGAATGTCTTTTTAGCTTTTTTTAACAGTTTAGTTCTAACCATCTCTAACGTTCTTATGTCATATCCCCACTATTTTCCGCTTACACATTTTCTAGCGCCCTAGTGAGACCGCGCGATACCGTTTTAAGCGTCTTTAAGCGTGACGTCACAGCTTATTCGCTCGGATGGCTCCGCTTATCGCGGTTTGTAGCGTCTTATGCGCAAAAACATGCCTCAGATTTGCGCAGCCGCCGTGTGACAAGTACAAGTAGCGACAGATCGACGGAAGTTCAAATTAAACACGCTGTTTTGAAACATAGCGGGAGTGCGCAGGGCCTGATCCCGTATCTTCATACAGTTGGATAACGTTTTAATATTGTGATGTTTTAAATTTCCCGGTAAATCTGGTTATAAAATTATTATAGGACATCTCTTTCGCACTCTGTATTACATAGTTCGTGCTAGAAAAGGATACCAAATTAACTCAAATATCCCTAACTATACCTAACAAAATAACCTAATCCTAATATTCTAACCTAACACAAGTGACCCTGAAGGAGGTGCAACGTGACTTCTAGCGTGCGTAACATGTTAAATATCGTCTTTGTTTTTGTGTGGACTCAAGTTCAGAGATCAAAACTATTGTAGGTAAGTACGTAGAAGTGTAAATCATTAGCACTTCGGTGCAGTGTTAAGTCGTTTATTAGGTACCTACTTATTTGTTGGAGTTTTATTGACATGTTGCCCAATCTTGAGATTGAAATTTAATGAAATTTAACTAAGCTCAAGCCACAGAAAAATTATAGGTGCTTTATTGTAGCTTAAATCTTTCATAACCAGCATTAAACTTAATATAAATATTGAAAAACTGGTCATATTTTATCACTCTTGCTATAACCTGCTGCTGCTATAGGGATTTAACCTATTTATGTCATCACAGATGTCTGTGTCTAATTTTGTGTAATTACTAATTAAAAATAATGTCTCGTAAAGGTAGAGACAAAGAATTTCTGAAAAAGTTAGAAATTGCTTTTAAGTAAATAATACAGAAAAAAATTATAAAATTTTGTCATAAACTATTGTTCTAGCTGCTGTTAACGAAGCGTTCCCACATTGTGAAAAAGAATTTGAGAACATCGCTAGTGAGTGGTTCAGACTGTCAAAGCAAAGGCTACAGAGAGAAAACAAGAAGCTGGAGCAGTTATTGTACCATAATTTATTGAGATATGTATGAAAAAAGGAAACCAGGCGCCAAAAACTAGTTTTGAGATAATTAAGTTTTAAGTATTAGTCTGCTTGCAAATTCATGCTGACAGGTTTGTCTGTAACTATTTTTTTTTTATATATAGGAAATTTGTTTTCGCCATTATCTGAGTATTATTGTCACGTTTGTTGAATTTTTCTTGTTTCTAATAAATTTTTAGCTCCTTTTTGAATAATTGAAGAATTCTTGTTTTTTCATTAACTATTTTCGTTCAGAATTTTAGTTGATATTTGGTACAATTAAACTTGGATAACCATACATTAAACCAAACTTTATTCGGATGTTAAATATATAGTTCAAAAAAGCATTTATTCAGTCACTAGAGTAAATAAGTAATAAAACTAAAAATTACCTGTGTTTAATATATAGATAATATCGTCGGTCCCATGCCAAAACCGCGAATGTGCAAATTTAGCAGTTTTGACTTTTGTGTGTGAAAATATTAATTTTCTACCAAATAATTAAATGGAAAATGCACGAATGTGCTATGTATGTTGGGTTGTCTACTGGAAAGGAGTGTGAAATCGCGAATGTGAAAACTTACCGAATTTTTCAAAGCAAGAAGCACGAATGTGGTACATTCGTGTTTTTGGTTTTGGAAATAGTGTAAATATCCCTCTTTGACGCAAATAGTTTAGTTCGTGCGTTACATTCGTGGTAGACATATTATGGGCATAAGAAGAGTGTTTTGCATTGAATTAATTGTTGGATAATGAAATAATCATAATGAATCGTACACAAAGAATAATGAAGCTTTGTGCCAATCTATTAGAGGATGGTAAGTTTAAAAATTACTCTATTAGTGATTAAGATATTACTATAACCCCACTTTTAGAAAATGAAGGTGAGAAAAACACTCAAACCGATACAGACACAGCCTTGGAAGATGTTAATCCTCAACCTGGTAAGCATACATTTTCACCTACACTATTACTTCCACATCCAGTGGAAATATAGTAACGACAAAAACATTTTAAACATTTTTATTGTCCAAATAGGCTTAGAATGTCATGAAACGTTGGGATTTTAAGTTTGTCGGTCTGTCTGTAACTTTTTTATGCGCACGATTACTCTGGAACCATTTAAGATATTGACTTGAAATTTGATACACGTATGTATTTTAACGAGATCTAGAACTAAATTATATTTTCATCTTATTCCGTTAAAGGGTTGGGGGGTAAAATGGGGTAAATAGGTAAATGAAGCAGGTAAGAGTCCATAAAATTGGTATTTAGTATATACAAGAGAAGCTAATGTCTCAAAAAGTTTTTGGTATTAACCATCCCCATTACTTCCCCTAGCCCATAATTAAAGGGGGTGAAAAAAATAAAATTGTAATTTAGCGTCTATACTCAAGAACCTAAGGCCTCAAAAAAATGTTTTTACTTCATACCTGCCTTTCAACATTATTTTAGCAGGTTTCTAAATTGATATCAATATTTCAAGGATACATGAGGATATAGCGTCAGAGACGAATCATCGCGTGTGTGTCTGGCTTCTACGATTTCAAATTAGACCTCTACGGTGTTTATAGATCTTCTATTATTTTCTTGGTTCTATAATATACTTCAAGTAGTATCAATGCGCAGTGGGTTATCTCGGGCAGTATGGATGCGCAGTAGGTTACCTTGAGTAGTATAGATGCGCAGTAGGTTACCTTGAGTAGTATAGATGCGCAGTGGCTTTTCTCGAGTACTATAGATGCGCAGTGGGTTACCTCAAGTGGTATGGATGCGCAGTGGTTTTCCTGCAGTACAATGGATGCGCAGTAGGTTTCCCCGTGTATTATGGATGCGTAGTAGGTTACCTCGTGTAGTATGGATGCGCAGTAGGTTTCCTCGAGTGGTATGGATGCGCAGTGGGTTACCTCGAGTAGTATGGGTCCGTAGTAGGTTTCCTCGAAGAAAATGCTTGAAGTAGAAGCTTTACTTCTATCGTGTAGCTCACGGCACAAAATGATTTTTTATATCTTTGTCGTACTATTTTCTGCGAATTACTTCCACATTCAGTGGAGTGCAAATATAATATTTTCGTCGTAAGAGACTTGGATAGGATGTCTGGATGTGGAAGTAGTGATTCCTTAGACAGCGGTTTTTTGTTAAAAGAAACAATGATTTGTATATTTTTATATTTATAATTTTTGATTTATGTTAAGTTCAAGAATGGATAAGCTAAGTTTATCATAATTATTATTTAGTAAAACCTTACAACAAAAATATTATGTTCTATATAGGTTGCAGCCACCAACATGATGTTTCTGATAATAGTTTATCTGATCCGTTTGATGATGCTAGTTCATCAGACAACTACATTCCTAGTGGAAGTGAGGAAAATATCAGTGAAGCTGAAGACGAAGAAGCGCAACCAACGGTGGACATTACCCAAGGTAAACTTAAGAATAAATAAGTAATTTTATAGTTAAATTAAAAGTTTTTTTTTTAGAACCAGTAAAGAAAAGAAAGAAGAAAAATATATCTGCTTGGAAGAAAAACATGAAAAAAGAAAAAAGGCTTAAAGGAGAAGAGTATCTCGGCTTCAGAAATGTTGTTCACCCGAGTCGACCCATGTTGCCTTCGCCCTGTGTTGAACTACCAAAACACAAATGTTCCAATATCGTGAACGAAGATACCAGGAATACAATTTATAATGAGTTTCGGAATTTGAAATCTGTAGATGACCAGCGTCAGTTTGTAGCTACACACGTTAAACAACAACCAAAGAAAAGACAAACTAGGAATCTAGAGAATTCTAGGAAAGTTTACACCAATCAATACTACTTAACAGTAAATGGTAATCCATTACTTGTTTGTCGAAAATTTTTTATTGCTACGTTGAACACTACGGACGCCTTTATTAGAAGCTCTTTGAAAAAAAGGAATTCAAGTGGCATTTTAGAAAAAGACAAGCGCGGAAAGCACACGCCACACAACAAATTGAATGAGGAAAATGAAACTTTTTTACGAAATCACATTTTATCCTTTCCGTCTATGGAATCCCATTACTGCCGACAGTCATCACAAAAAAAATATTTGGATTCGACCTTGAATATTTCAATAATGCATCGGTTGTATACAGAAAAGTGTGAAGCTGAAAATAGAAAATATGGAAAAATATCGGAATATTTTTAGAGAGTACAACTTGGGGTTCTTTAAACTCAAAAAGGACCAGTGCAAGAAGTGTCTATCATACTCCGCTATGACAGAACAAGAAAAAGAAATCAATAAAGAAAAACACGAAAAACACATTGAAAAGAAAGATACAGCTAGAAAGTGTCGAAATGAAGACAAAGAAATTGCTAAGAGTGATAACACAGTTCTATCCTTCAATTCTGATTTACAGGCAGTTTTGTCCACACCAAAAGGACCAGTTGCACAAATATTTTATT